>CM077788.1:20569713-21177221 GCA_039737535.1 Lagodon rhomboides | reverse complement strand
TTTGTGACCAATTATCGTAACAGTACCGTTACACTCTATATGCTTGTTTGAATGGAGCTTGGTCCCACTTTCCCTAAGGTATCTTTAAGACATCATTATGATTTAAACTGTGGCTGCAACTGGCAAGTATTTCCATTACTGATTAAAGGGTAACTCTGCCAAAAATATACATTAAAGTGTGTTTACAGGTCTCGGGGAGTACTACTGCATTTGCGAAAAAGTAGTATAAAGTCTTTTGTGGCTCCAGAGGAAGCTCCATGTAATCTGATAAACTGCCCCCAGTGATGTCACTCAGTGGCTGAGTTGCATTGTGGGTAATGATCGCACCAGGTCTCCAAAAGGAAGAAGAAAGTGTGGAATAAAAAAAGCGATATCTCTCACAGTTCTCTCACATAGAGTCAGATAGTGTTATATAGGTGCAATGCTAGACCAATGGACTGTTTTTCAAAATCTGGCGCCTACATTACCCACAATGCAATTTAGCAAAAGGCTTTATTCTACTTTTTTCACATATGCAGCAGTACTCCTCAAGACCTGTAAACACACTTTATAGTTACCCCTAAGTCTGCCAATCACTTTCCCAATGAATCATTTGGTGTATAAAATGTCAAAAAATGAAGTCTTCAAACTGATTCATTTGTTTGAACAACAATCCAAAACCCAAAGACTCTTCATTTACCATCATAAATGACAAGAAAAGCAGTTTAAGAGGTCAGAACCAGAAAATGTTTTTTGCATTCAAAATTCAGACTTGAATATTCAGCAATAACTGACTGCAGCGTTCCCAAACAGACAAGCTGATGCTCACGTTAACTTCACGCAGCGACTGGCTGGCTGGCTGGCTGGCTGACTGCAGAGGCGACAGAGTGCTGTAGGCAGGGTTTGTCTTTCAGCATTTTTCACACGACTACTCTCATGTTTAACCACCTGCAATACCGTATATGATTGTGAAAGTCACAAAGTGTGTCTGAAAGTGTGTACCATCGTCTCTACTCGTACAATCAATCACGTCCTCCTTTTGCTCAACCTTTGAGCAGCTTTGCCTTGACATGTATTACAACATCACTTGGTGCAAGTAACCTCGTTAGGAGGATAACGAACCCTTCAGATTATCTTTGTCCCATTGAAAGAGAGAGGGACTGGTGGTGGGATGTAGGGTTGAACATACAATGTGATTCTTACCTCCAGTCCATAAACCCAGGAGAAGATGGCTGCCTGCTTCTTTCTGCCTCCCGCTCGTCTCTTTCCTCTTGAGTTTCTTTGCTCAGAGGTCAGCAGAGGGCATACACCTGAGGGAAAACAAAGGAACAGAAGTGTGAAAAAATAACCTGGTTTAATTTGAGCATAATTCGTCCCAAAAGGACGGGGGGATTGGAGTCAGACATTCACCAAGTATAGGACCAAAGATGGGGGACGTGATGAGCTGGTGTGAAGGAAATGAAAAAACAAAGTGCTGACTAATTGAGGCACACGTCGTCTTTTCTTGTGTGAAAGAGGTTAGAGCTTGTGGATAATCACACACACACCCACGGGGCCATCACATGATGCAGCAGATGTGATTCGGGGTGGTGTGGGGGGGTTCTTATAAAAGATAGACAGAAACCGACCGCTTCCTACTTTGACTTCTTCGGAAAAGAAGTTCTCCAACAGTCAGTGAAGGTTGGGAAAGCCCACACACACACACACACACACACACACAAACCCACAGACACAGACACGCAGACGTCTGAGATGCATGTGATTAACACCATACTGTACAGAAGTGATGGCATTTTGATGATTTCCACAGCTCCCTAAGAAATATGCAATGCACGAGATGATGGGTCATGGGGGAGAGTGTGTCTGGACTAGGGCTGCAACTAACAATTACTTTAATTAGCGATTCGTCTGAACCATTTTCTCGATTAATCGATTAGTTGTTCGGTATAAAACAATGCCAGAAAATGGTGAGAATCGCTGTTCACCATTTCCCGAAGGCCAAGATGACGTCCTCAATTGTATTTTTTTGTCCACAACACAAAGATATTCAGTTTACTGTCATGAAGGAGTAAAGAAACCAGAAAAAGTTTACGTTTTACAGGCTGAAATCAGGGAATTTGAACATTTTCATTTTTGTAACTAGTGTGCATAACTCCGCCAAGTCCCCTTTAATTCAATCAAGCCTAATCCAATATATATAAAACATATTTAAATCCGCTAGATCGCAATTTTTATTTGGATCCGGATCAAACTATAATCACTCATAGATATCAGACACCTAAAGACGCCTGATTATTAAATCAAGATCCATCCATTATTACCCTGAGAAATTAACGAAAATGTTGAACACCCCATCTCGCAGTGTTAAGAAAAGTGAGAAAAAACTTCTGGATCCACACCAAATGTTAACGGGGTCTATTCTGGGACCAGACACATCCTCCACCAAAGTTTCGTGGAAATCTGTGAGGTAGTTTTTGTGTAATCCTGCTGACAATCGACCAACCATAAAACGGACATCAGTGACAACACATCCTCCTTGTTGAAGGTAGAAATGACTCAAAATGAATTAGCGATTATCAGGATAGTTGACAACTTATCGCTGAATCAACTTTAGGCTGGACTGCAAACTCAAATGTATAAAGTGTCAGGGAGAAAAACACAAATACGAGCTATGAGAGGAGGCCCTGCAGAAAGCAGAGCACAGAGCAGGCTGCAGGTCACATCAGGACGGCAGGAACGAGGGATGAAGCACAGATGTCCAATTATGTTGCAGACAAAGTCAGAGCAAACAGAGCTGGCACTAAGAATTTTATTTCAAAACCCTGATGGCTCTTCCATGTGTGCGGGGAGCCGTCGTTAGAAAACGTCCACTCACACGACGACACAAAGGAAAGCAAAAAAAGGCTCTCCCCAAACTTTCCTTCCCTCGCAGACAAGAAGCCTGTATGTAGACGGTGTGTCGGCCCCTCGAGAGAACAGGCAGGTGAGCCAAAAAGAAAACCTGCGACAACACCTGAGCCTGGAGGGCACAAGGCATTAACTGCCTGCATGGACGGCTAAAGATTTAACCAAACAGGCTGTGCCCAAGACAGGGAAACCAAACCCAAGCCAGTTGAGCTTGTTAGGCCAGTCTGTCAGAGGGGCGAGTCAGCAACACATCTAATGACACACACACACACACACACACACACACACACACACACACACAGACACAGACACAAAGCCCACTGGCATGACAGCCCTCCCCACCCATGAGGTAGGCAGCAGTCTGAACCTAACATTACAGCCTGAGCACATCCTATTGTAACACAGGGGAGTGATGGGATTAACATAAAACACTGGGTGCGCCATGGAGAGGATGATGATGGTGATAATGATGACTAACAGACCACTGAAGGGGGGGATCGGATCCGACACTGCTCCTCTGCGTGCCCACGAGCAGCGGAGAGGCAGGTGATGTGCGTGAGAGCAGGTTAGGTTTTGGATGTCAGCCGGTGTTCTCGGCTATAATTAGCAGCCGAGTGTCCAGAAATGTACCCGCCGACCCCGCTGCCTCCCTCTGCCGCTCTGCCTCCGTCTCACCTGGCGGCTGCGCAAAGACGCACGGATCGGGACAGCGGCTGCAGCAGCACCTGAGGCGCACATTTCATAAAAGTAAAATAAAAAAAGGTACGACTAAAGCGTTAAAGAAGGGACTACATGTCGACGGGAGTTAGCGAGAATACCCGTGACGTGGATTGTCCTCCTGTGACCCCGATCAGAACCGGGGAGGGAGGGAGGGGGAGGGAGGCGGAGGAGGGAGGCTATAGGTTGAGACAAGCCGGGTGCTGTCATGGCACAAACAGACGTGTCGCCTAAAGCACATTGAACCTACAGGTGTGTTATAGTTTTCGGTGAAACGCACGGAGTGCGGTGAAGCAGGTTACCTGAGTGCCGGTGTGTCACCTGTTCAGACTCGTCGCCTCCCACCTGACCGGCCTCCACACTTCCTGGATTATTCCGTCCCACCCTGCCGACTTCTTCTTCTACTTCTTCTACTTCTACTTCTTCTTCTTCTTCTTTTTATCCTCCCTGCTCGCGTGTTTTCTTCTCCTCCAGGGGGTCGCACCGCCGCTGCCGTCCTGTCAAGCTCGACCTTCCTGGCGTTTTTTCTCCGGGTCGTCCTCTCTCCTCTCCCGTCCTGTCCTCTCTTCTCCTCTCTGTGCAGACCGCCGGCTCTCTGCGCTGCTCTGACCCCCCTGTGCGCTGCTGCCTCCGCCGGCCCACTCTGACTCCCTGCTCCTTCTTTCTGAGAACCAGGAAGCGGCTTGCCCTACTTACACCCAGTCGCGGATTGGCTCTGGCAGGGCTGGAGAGGAGACCGCCGGGGTGGGCAGGGCACATGGGGGGGAGGGAGGGAGGGAGGGAGGGGGTCCGGCTCTAGTGCGATAGGCCAGCAGCGGTGTCTGTCGCGGCGGGAGGAGAGAGGTGGGCCGGTTTGGAGACCCCGCTGCTCCTCCTCCTCCTCCTCCCCCGTCTCCTCCTCCTCCTTCTCCTATCCCTTGGGCATCGTAGCATAGGTGGGTTGAGCGCAGCAGCGGGCAGCGAAAGCGGATTGAGGCATATCTGCTTATACCTGTCAGATGTAAAGGCATTTTCAGACCAATAGTGTCTCCCTCCCCTCCTCCTGTCATGACTCAGCAGTATTTTCCCAGCGGAGCCAGAGGTGACCACGGGTGTTGAGGTGGATGTGAGCCAGCTCCGGACAGGTGCCACATGATTAAACGGAACATATAGACAAAAACGAAACTCTTTTTTTTTTTTTCCTTTTTTTTTCACATGACTTTTTAGTGAAGCGGTGAGTCAGTCAAGAGAAAAGAACATAAAGGAGTCAGCTGAAGTGCAAAAAAAAAAAAAAAAGAAAGAAACACAGAAGCCTTTTGTGAACACTTTTTTCCGAGCTATATTTTTGTGAACAGAAGCCTCATTTCGCTGCAAACACTTTTGTTTGAAGTGGTTACGACTATGGGAATCACCTCGGTTAGAGTCTCAAAGTCTGAACCTCGTCCTCGTCTGCTGCAGCTCCAGGAGTGTGTGTCGGTGGGCTCAGATGTGAGGCTGCAGGAAGTCTCTCTATATGATGCTGCGGTGAGCCCAGGCAGCCCACCCTCTGCCTCCCCTCTAACCTTAAATCTGTGCTCGCTCTGCGGTTGTGGCGCCAGTCAAAGAGGTAAAAAAGCTCACATGTGCAGCACCATATTTTCCATTCAAGTAAAATGTCACTGATTTCTGTTTTTAAGCACGTGGTTCCCAACCCAGGGGTCGAGGGACCCTCAGGGGCCACGAGATAGATCGGAGGGGTCACGAGTGCAGCTGTGACACAAATTATGAAAATAAAAAAAACTTCAGGTATTGGGGAAATGACGATATGCAAACTGTATGGAAGCCCCATATTTTCGCCAGTTAAAAAAAAATTAAGATGGAAACTAAGTTATAAAATAAAATATTCCCATGGTGAGTCATAATGATGAGATAACAAGTGGAAATTATGAGATAAAAGTCATCATTATAAGATAAGAAGTTGAAACTATGAGATAAAAAGTCCAAATTGTTAGATGAAGTCATAATTATGAGATTTACAATCAGAAGTATGACATTAAAAGTTGAAGTTATGAGGTAAAAAGTTACCATCAGGGGTCACAAGGTTTTTGTTGGTTTGTTGGTTTGTTTTTTACTCTTACTTACTCTTACTCTTTACTCCCAGGCACTTTGCATGAAAACTTAACATCAGGTATTAGTTGAAATGGTACTATGATATGCAACCTGTATGGAAGCCCATTTCAGCCAGTTAAAGAAAAAAAAATGGGATGAAAACTAAAATGGATGAAAAAAATATTCCCATGATGAGTCAAAATTATGAGATTTTTAATGGAAGTTATGAGATAAAAGTTCTGTTATAAGATAAGAAGTCGAAACTATGAGATAAAAAGTCAAAATTGTTAGATAAAGTCATCAATTTGAGATTTAAAATTGAAAGTATGACTTTCACCATCAGGGGCCACAAGATAGATCTGAGGGGTCACGATATGATTAACAAGAAAAGGAAAGTGCAGCTGCAACACAAATTATGATTATTTTTTAACTCTTTGGTTTTTATTGTGAAAATTCCAGATACTTTAATCTCTCCAGGCACCTAAAACTTTTATGAAAAGGCAACATCACTTTTTGGTTGAAGTGTTAGTACAGTATGCAACCTGTGTGGAAGCCCATTTCTGCCAGTTAAAGAAAGAAATTGATGAAAAAGTCAAAATTGTGATATAAAAAGTATTAATTATGAGATAAAAAGTGAAATCAGTCATTTAAATTTCTTTAGACTCGTAATTATGTAAAATAAAGTATTATTTTATGGGCTTCCATGAACCCGTAACCAATGACAGAACGTACATTTACTCAAGCACCGTGCTTGAGTACAATACTTGAGGTACTCGTACTTGGGTATTATCATTTTATTTTATTTGTTTATATTTATTTTGACAGATTTATTACTTTGCAGATTCCAATTATTTATATAAAACATAATAAACTAACTTAGATGAGGCTTCCTGACAGTATATAAAGTATGTAAAGTTAGCAACACCTTCAACACCTGCAACATTAAAGTGATGAACAGATGATTGTTATCTAGAACTATGTATACTTTTCAAATGAGTATGAAATGGGCCATTCTGCAGATCGAGTACTTTTACTTTTGCTTTAATATTTTTTTAATGCCTGTCTTTTACTTGTAGCAGAGTATTTCCACACTTTGGTATTTGTACTTTCACTTAAGTAAAATATGTGAGTCTTTCTTCCACCGCTGCCTGTGGCAAGAGGTCATGAACAGACATTATACAGCTCCAAAGGTCGGGAACTGTAAACGGTGGTGGAATGTATTTAAGTGCATTTACTCAGGTATGGTACTTAAGAACTTGCACTTTACCTGAGTATTTCCATGTTCTGCAACTTTATACTCCACAACATTTTGGAGACAAATATTGCACTTTTTACACCACTACTTTTATTGGACAACTTTAGTTACTAGTTACTTTGCAGATGTATCTGCAAGTGCTTGTCCAGGGTGGTTTGTTTCCAGCGTAGCTTCAGTAAAGACTTCCCTCTGAGTCTATTTCAGAGCCAGAATGACAGGTAGCACTTACAGACCTGTTTATCCCCCCACCTCTATTCATGGCAGGTAATCCAGGCCTGCCATCATTAACCTCATTCACACTATCTGCCTGCGCCACAGTGGCCTCTCCTTTTCATAATAAGATTCCCCATCATTTCAACGTTCTCCTGTTCTCTCATGTGACCGAACTGATGCATATTTAAGCAATATTAATGGTGCTTTTGTGAAAGATGCTCCTTCTTCCTGCTGTGTTGATGTGATTATTAAAGTGTCACCGCCATCTAGTGGTCACTGACTGCCAGTAGGCCTGAATCTCTACAAAGCTGTTGGTGCACTTTGGAAATGTTGAACCAAGGCTAGAAATGATCATGTTGCCCCACGTGTGCAGCTCTCTCCTAGTTTACAACCTCACTTCTCTCCCCAATTATAAATGTCTGTATAGTTCCCAGAAAGCGTCGCTAAAAACCCTCAAATATTTACAGAAAGGCAATTATCCTCTTACAGACAAATGCATGCTACTTTATGAGACCTAGGAGGGTTTTTCAAACAGTGTGCAAAAATTAACAAGTGTAAATGCAATATGTTAATGCCTCTTAACTCGTCGAGGTGAAAATTATTCTCTCGTCGCCACCTACATGGGCTGAAGGGCTGTTGAAAACCACTTGGACTTTAATGAGGGAGGAGAGGTAAAATAAATGTGTGTGAGCGAGAGAAAGTTAAAGGAAGCGAAGGGGAGGCAGGTGAATCAGCGAGACTGTAATCTGCCTGCATGAAAGCGGATATTCATTTCGTTCTTCCACTCCAGAGCGCGAGAGATTTAGGTGTCCCCACATTCACAAGCTTAACCTTGGATGTGAGTGTGTCTGCCCTCTGCTGAGAGGTGCAGGATTAGGGTTGGGGAACCAGGAGCAGCAGAAGAGGAGACAGAAGCAGTAGAAACTGTTGTTGAACATTCGTCTTGTCGCTCATGCAAGAAGTTATTTTAACACACAACAGTGGCGAAGCTGAGTCACCAAACCTCTCGAGTCCCAAATCCTCAGAGATAACGAATGAGTCCAAAGCTGAGTCATTGGGGTCATGTCCGAGGTGAGTCTCAAGTGGGGCTCAGTAATGTGAAATGAAACATGCAAATTAAAGGATCAGTTCGCTCAGAGTACAGAAACAACAATCCTTATCGGTTTTGGCAGTTGTGGATAGTAAACAGTGTACAGAGTGTATAACTTAAATTTTGTTTTCATTTCCTTAGATGGAGCCTTTCATATCTACAGAGGGAACACGTCCTCCTTCACACAGTCTGTGTTTGTACAGGAGCCCAGAACGGACAAACTAAACACTGACTCCAGAGAGAGCTCTTCACATTTCTGTGTTTTAGCGACCACTGTAGGGGAGGGTAAGTCGAGGGGTGTTCAGTTGGTTGCACCACTAGATGCCACTAAATTCTACACACTGGACCTTAAAGTACAATTTTAAGAGATTTTATACAACTTAAATATTTTCATTTTCTGCTACTTTTTACTTCTACTTCAGTTCGATTCAGGGGAAATATTGTACCTTTGCCTTCATTGCATGTATTAGATAGCGAGGTGTACTTTTCTCTTATAAGATTAAGATTATATATGAAATGCAGTGCATTTTTAAAGATAAAGCAAGTGGTTCCAAGAGTGTTTCCCTTTTGTCCATTTACAATGGAGGAAGATCAGTTGGGGTCCCTTGTCAAGTTTAAGAAAACAGCATATTTCTCCTCTAACCTTCTCAGAAGTACTTTTTCCTGAAGAAACAGTTCTGATGAAAACAGTTTATTTTGTGGACACCACTGAAGATACTATAAGATGAGAACATACTGTGTGTGTTTCTACATAATTCTTGGGAACCAGCCCCCAATTAGTTTTACATTAGCAGCTTTCTTGAGGTTTTATCAGCATTTTGGGAATGGTTAGTTATGGATGTCAGTCTGTGAAATTTAGTAGTGGAACCAGAATTCAGATCGCAGCAACACAACACTTTAGAAATACAAGTCCAACATTCCAAGTTTTACTTTAGCGTTAGCATCATAACTAGGGGTCGACCCATATGGCATAAGTACAATTTACTCAAGTATTCGAATATTTCCTTTTTCTGCTACTTTATACTTCTTCTTCACTGTATTTATTTAATACATGTAGTTACTAGTTACTTTGCAGATTCAAATTATTCAGTGTTAATAGGCTAATAATTGTTATGTGTTACAATCAGTTGTGGTTGGGACATTGTGAGAGGTTGTTGTGTGAGAGCCAAAGTAGCACATTTTTAAACAAGTTTATTTTATCGGTAATAAAAAAAATCACAGATACCGATTACTGGAAAATGCAGAATATCGGTCCCAATAATCAGCCAGAACCGATAATAGGTCTACCCCTAATCAAAACATATTTAAAGTACAAGAAGTAAATATACATTTTCTATATATATACATTTTATTTCTGGATCATTATTAATGGTGCATTAATGTTTAAGCATCACTTTAATGGTGCAGCTAGTAGAGGTCAAGCTACTTAGAAGTAGCTTATTTAATGTTAAGACCATAATAATTCATCATCAATAATTCAAAGCTACAAAGAAACTTGTAGCGGAAACTGTGAAAATAAATGTGGTGGAGTAAAAAGCACAATGTTTGCCACCACTAAAATGCGGTGGAGTAACTCTCAAATGTGCTCAGTACACTTGAGTAAGTGTACCACCACTGCTGAAACCAAAAGCAACCACATCCTAAAGTGAATTGTCTCTTGTCTCCTCTGCAAATGTCCAAAGGTTTTTTGAGTCATCAGTATTCAAGTTTGTCATAATAATCAATATTTGTACCTTTATAAATCCTACCTGCAGTGAATGTAATGGCATTTCAACAAGTACACAGGACAGATACACATATGTAGGCACAAAAAAGAGCTCATGCCTTAACACACTCACCAAGATGATATCTAAATCCGCTTTATTCTTACATCCAGATATACACCATCATCATCATCATCATCATCATCATCATCATCATGGTTGTCAAGATCACATCCAACCTGATCATCATCAAAATCATAATCAGCACCTTCAACACCACGCTCAAGACCACCATTGTGACAGCATTGTCAGCTGTTTTTTTCTGTTCAAAAGCTAAAGCTGTGATAAATAAAAAATTAAACATTTGGTCCTTTAATATATAGTCTAGGCAACATGGTATCAGGGGTTAAGACAGAAATGCCTTGTTGCTACCCACACAAAACATCAAACATCACTGGAAATGGCACTGAATCAGTGTCGTAGGGCGACAGCGGGAGGAGCGAACTGAACATGAGGCCGACGGCAGCGAAGAGCAAAGTGTCAGGCAAACCGAGAGAAAGGGAGAGAGTCTGTGAGCGTCAAAGAAACAGTTAGCTGTGAAATCAGATGAAAGGCGGCGAGACGGACAAGAGATGAAAGACTGAGAGGCTGAGGAGTGAGGAAGCATACAACAGAGACCCACAGAGAGGCACATATTTACAGTACAGGGAGGAACGAAATCGAGTGAGCCACAGTGCACAGCAGAGGAGTATTGTGCGTTACACGAAAAACACAATTTTACAGAAGTCGTCAGAGTGAACATAAAAGTCCTTGTTCAAAAACTAAACACCACACACCTGGGACAACAAAACTACCAGTGGACTGCTTCTAGTTATTCAGATTCATATGAGTATTGACTTTACAGTGATTTTTAAACTCTATATCCTCATAATTATTATTATTATTATTATTATCATTATTATTGTTACCATGATGAAAAAATATTACACTTTGGTGCAGAATGGGAGGCAAGAGGGAGTTGGAGTTGGAAACCAGGAAGTGACATCACAAACGACTTTCCTCCAAACAGCAAAAGGATTATTGTTTTCTCACATTTTTTTATTGTTATCAAGGCCATTTCCTGTCACATTATGAGAGCCTCAAATATTTCACATGTATTGCTGTTTTCATTGTCAAGAAAATGGAGACTTTTCACATATACTGCTTTTTTTTTTTACTCCTGACTCTCAGCTATTGCTTCCATCCCGCTTCACTGTTTCCACTTCAGCTCCCCTGCTTGCTCCAACAATCACTAACACAGATATGTATGTATACATTTGGATGTTATTCAGACCCTACCATTCCACGTACACACTCCACTCCACAGACCTGTAAAGTCTTTCTCTTGAGTCAGCTGAGTCACATGAACACCTGATGTTCTAAGACAATCACATCCTAGAGTGAATGCAAGATGTACCCGTCCATGTGAGATCACTGGATGTGTGGCGCCGACACAACTCGGCCTCCACACTGTCAAGCTGTGAGGTTTTTTTTTCTCTTCTTTCTTACATGTTGGCAGGAAGTTTGTGTCTCAGTCCCTCTGAGTCTTTTCTGGCGAGTTGCAGCTGAGTGTCCTTTTTACCACCTTTAGGTGAGGTGGTGTTGGCAGGGGTGGCAGCATGTGCTGACTGGGCAGGTGTAGTGGTGGATGCCTGAGAGGTCTGGGTAGTGGTAGAGGGTGTGTTAAGTTTTGAGGACTCTCTAGGGGCAGCTGTGGTTGTTGGCAGTTGTTTTGGGGGGTGAGAAGAGGAAGATTGGATGCTAGGAGAGGTGGTGGTGGAGGAAGAGGGGTTAGTGGAGCTTGGCTTCGGGCTCAAACATGCCGATGATGGGGTGGTTGCTGTGGTTGGTTTGGTGGGATGACCAGAGCCTGAAATTGGGCTTTGAGTAAAGACAGGATTGGTTTGCTTTACAGGATGAACTGTGAAAGTTACTTTAGGAGGAGAGGTCGTGGTAGGTGGCATTGGGGAAGGAGATGCAGCTTGAGTTGGGGTTAAAGGCGAGGCCGGTTTTGAGATCTGGCTTGAGGTGGGCCCTCTGGCTGAGCTGGAGACAGAAGGGGTTGGACTCTGGGTTTTACTTCGAGGGGGGACAGATGTGACAGGGATAGGTGAGGGGCTGAGGGTCTGGATGGGTGTAACAGGTGTGAGTGTTGGTGTCTGGGAGGGTGTTGAAGTACGGGTGCGTGTGGTCTGAGTTGGGGCCGGTATCGGAGGAGGGATTGGGGTTGGGACAGGACTGGGGCCGGACAGCGGAGAAGCAGAAGTAGGTGTGTTGGATGCTTTGGCTCGGGGGCTCTGGGGACGTGGTGGAGAGGTGGAGATCAAAGATGAAGGTGGAGAGGAGGAGGTGAAAGATGACTTGTAAGTTTGAGGTAGCGGGACAGGGGTAGAAACAGAAGATGGAGGTGGTGTGGAGCAGGGAGAGGGAGAAGAAGAGCGAGGGGAGGGTGTGGCAATCGGTTTGGGACGGGGAGTTGATGAAAGCGTCAGCGGGTGGGTTCCTGCTGTGGGAGGGGTCGAGCAGGGAGGAGGAGAGGAGGAGCGAGACGGGGTCATTGGGATTGGTTTGGGACGAGGTGGCTGGGAGAGAATAGGTGTGGAAGAGGAGGGGGTGGGTGCAGGTGACGGGGTGGCAGAGGAGAGGGGGGTCTGCTTTGGAGGGGAGGAAGATGGCAAAGAGGCTGCAGAGGGCATGTGTGCAGGTGGAGGTGTGGGTATGGAGGCAGTGTGCGGGGCTGTGGGTTGTGCTTGTGTTTGTACATTGAATGGCAAATTTGTCACTGGCTGCATTGGAGCGTTGGAGGTCAGCATGCCTGCGCTGCCTCCTCTGGCTAACTGCCCTGCCAGGAAAGGAGCTGCCAACAAATTACCCCCAGAGGCTTTCCGGTGGAGAGGCGGGTGAGGCTGCAGTCCCGCCCAAGAGCGGTGAGGCAGAGTGGGCTGCGAGGCTGACAGCAGCCTGGCCTCCTGGGTGAGTCTGCCCAGTGCTGGCAGCCCCTGAGAGCTGTTTCCACCGTGGCGTAGCAGAGCTTCTTTTGCTCCCTTTTGACTCATCACAGAAATGTTTCCATCTGATGGGGCAGCAGGAGCAGCAGAGGGGTTGGTGGGAGGTACCTTGTGGAGGGGTGGAGTCGATGACCCTGCACCCGCCGGGGTTCCATGTGATCCAGCAATGACCGAGGGGTGATCAGCCTGAAGGCGGAGGCTGTAATGAAGAGTCCTTCCTTGTTGGGCAGGAGTTGGGACAGAGGAGGCTTGTGTGGGTGGAGTTTTAGCAACAGGGGGCGAAGTCAGCCCACCAGGAGGGCCCATGGTTGAGGGCGAGGCAGGATATGGTCCTCTTGGGGACAAACTACCCAAACCACCAAAACCACTCATCCCTCCCATCGCCATCATCCCGATGAGAGAGCTCACAGAGGGGCGGAGAGGCTGTAACACAGGAGGGCGAGGAGGAGACAGAGGGAAATTGGTGGAGGGAGAGGGAGAGACAAGAGGGGAGGGCAGGAAGAAACCTCCGAGTGCATGCTGCTGCTGCAGCTGCTGGAGCTGCTGCTGCTGCTGCTGCTGGTGCATGAGGGCGATGGCTACATTGCTGGTGGCAGCGGCAGTCTGAAGGGGGGGCGTGAACCAGCGGTGCCCAGATGACCGGCCGTGGCCGAGGAGACACCGTGCCACTTCCTCCCATGACCCCGCCTCTTCCCGCAGCGGCCGCCGCAATGGCGTCCTGCATGGCCGGCATGCTGTCGTGTTTGACGATCTGCTGGACCAGCATGCTGTCACAGGAGCCCAGACTGCCCGCTGCCAGGCCTCCCCCAGCTCCTGGACCCCCTCCGCCCCGGCCTCCACCACGACCCATACTGCCCCCCAGAGAGCCACCCTGGGATGACTTCCGCAGGAGCATTGAGTTCTTCCTGCCTGTAGTGAAGAGACAGGGGAGAAAATAAGACAATATTTACTAGACGGCTACATTGTCTGCTGAACAAATAACAGACATCAGAGGTTGTAGCCTCAAGGTTTTTCTGTTCTTCACTGAGAACACTGCTCATCCTTAATTATTTCAGCTTTCCCTTCTCTCAGCTTGTTTGCAAAGATGAGTTCTGACCTTTCAGCTGAGTACAAAGTGCCTGAGAAATTTATGCAGAATTAGATGGATAGCTGCAAATATTTTGCAAGGTAATTGTAGAACTAAATGCTGAATGCAAAATAGCTCAATAGAAGAGACAGTGAGAGAAATGTATGAGGCAATCAGAATATGCAGCTTACCAATACGGTCCAGTCGGTCGACAGCAACAGTTTCGAAGGCACGCCGCATCATCGGGTGTTCCTCCAGCACCTCGTTAAAGCTGTCAACGCTGAGAGAGTACAGACGACAGTATGTGTCTGCACGGACACTGGCCGTCCTCCGTCCACGAGTCAACAAACAGATCTCTACATGTGAGGAGGAGAAAAGAGGAACAAGACAATTGGGAGATGCATTAACCCTACATTATTTATACGTCTATACCTTGTTACACAACCAAAACCATCTAGCCATCTCTGCATGTTCTCACCTCCAAAGTAAGACCCGTCGCTCAGCTTGGTCTCCTTGTTGCCGCGAGTCAACACACTCACTCGTCCGTGTTGGATGAAGTACATCTTCCGTCCAACAGTGCCCTCCCGGATGATGAAGTCCATAGGCTGGAACACCTCAAAGCGAAGCTTGGTCAGCACGGCAGTCACAAAGTTGGGATCAGCGTTGGCGAACAGGGGCATGTTAGCCACCAGGCTGCGACAGTTGAAGCTGACGATCTCCTAGACAAAGAGAACGAAGAGATGAATGGGGAAAGGGAAAGGTGATAGATTTGCTGGAGGACCGAACATTCGCTGTTTTTAGGTGTAGGTGTGTGGGTGTTTGTGAATTTATTACCTCTTTAAGCGGCTCGCTGAGTTCTCCCAGGATGTTCTCCTCATCAAACATTTTCCCCTGGAAGCGGTGCTCGTAGTACTCGTGGATCTTTTGTCGAACATCTGCAGGAAGCTTGTGGAACGACATGTACTGCTCCACCTGCTTGTACTGCAATAACAGAAACACACAAATGCACAGGTCAGAGATCTGCAAACAAATTCAAGTTCAGAGTACACGTAAAAGCACAATATCTTTACAGGATACTCATCTCAACTGAGTACTCACTCAACCCTAATGAAAACATTGATTAGTCCACTGGTTCCGAACCTTTTTGGCCTGCATCTTCTTAAAATTATGAGCAACTTCTCTTTGTGAACCCTTCTGAAAGGTGTCTATGGCTTGATCCGAAATCACTCTCTCGTTCACTATTCCATGTGTAATAGACAGTCAATGATGAGCAGTAAGTTAACATTTTAGAAACTTATGTATCAATCATTTTACGTTATCACTGACAGGTTTTTATCATATTTTTCCATTTAATTACAGGAAATTTGAAAGGAATTGCGGTGTAGAAGGGATATATTTCACACTCTTTCAATTTCCAATGCAATTACAGTCAGTAAGTGCACGATATTCAGTAGTAAACAGGGAGTGACACAGCCTATAAGTTGTGAGCGGTTTTCTGAAGAATGATTTTGTTTTGACCTGTTAATCATCCTGAGAAGTCAGCAGGTCATTTATCAAGCAAGAATGCCCCCCCAAAAAACATAAAATGTATAGTACTGCAATCAAAATAAAACAAAAATATACAAGAATAAACTGTTTTTCATCTTTCTTCTTGTCAACCTTGGTACAAGATGCATCTATTACTATTATTATTTACTATACGTGACTTTCTACAACCTATAAGTATGAAAGTATAAGCAATAACAATCTAGAGTAGTCCTCAGTTATCTGAATGTACTGAATCAAGCTTTTGTGGAAGGTGATTCCAAACATAAGCTAGTGAATCTCTGCTGTATTTATATTTATATCATTATATTATTATAACTTCTTTGCCTCTGGGAAGGTGTGATGAGCCTTTTTTTTTGTTTGTTTACTGACCTTTTATAGACAAAAAGAAGAACTGATCAAAACAACCTGCAGCTTCATTCATAATGAAAATGATCGTTAGCCACAGCCCGAGACAGAAATCGATTGAGTCAAGTTCAACGGCTAAACTATAAAAAGTATGACGGGAGAGATGGATGCTGCAACAGATGGACGGGCGTCATGTTTCACCTTCTCCTGGTACTGGCGTCGTGAGGAGTCCAGTGACTGGATGAGAGCGGTGGCGTGGCCGATGAACATGGCGTAGCAGGTGGCACCTACGATCATACTGAGCATGGTGAGCCACACATCAGTCATCCCTTCTGGAGCCTGGGCGCCGTACCCGATACACAACATGTGGCTCATGGCTTTGAAAAGAGCATAGGAGTACTGCACGCCCCACGTGTCGTTCTGTGAGCGGGAAACAGACAAAGGTCGGGGAAAAAGAACTGTTAATTAAATGGCGCTGCAATATTGAACTGTTCTTATTTTAAGTGAGGTTACAGGAGCGTTTTCTGCTCACACCCCACTCCACTTCAGAAAATACAGCCGAGATCATAACATGTAACAGCAGAGCAATTTAACTGTCAAAACCCACTCTGCTGAGAAACACGGCGGCTGCAGAGCGAATAAAACCACACAGACAATAAAAGCCATCATGCATTATTAAATAAATCTTAAAAAGACTACAAACAAAAGGACCAGCCTCTTTCTCTCTGTGTGTGTGTGTGTGTGTGTGTGTGTGTGTGTGTGTGTGTGTGTGTGTGCGAGCCTTTGTGTTATAGCATGTGTGTGAGTCCAATTATACTAAGATGTTAATGGTCCAACGGATGAGGGGACTTTCTCTGGGGAAAATCCCAGCATCGGCCTGCTTAGCAACAGTCACCCAGCCAACTGCTGAGACATGAGTCAGCTATTCATACATCTGTGCATCTGTGTGCATTCATCTGCGTCCACGTCCTGTGCGCACGTGATGAAATCTTGCTGCAGGTCCCCAGGCCTGCCACTGTTTGCGTGCGTTCACGCCTCCACCTGATCTCTGCTGAGGCTTTTAATTGGAAAATCGTTTTATTTTTGGTGACGATGAGAGTCGATCTTATTCCAAACGGACGTGTCGCTGCATGAACCAATTAACGCAGACGAGGAGCAAACTACGTCAGATCTGATAAACAGCCTCGCTCTGTACACACACAGATAACCCAAAACCTGAGCCTCGCTGCATCCGTCCGAAATAAAGACTGTTCAAACAAGCTGAGATAGAGCTTTGTGTGCTTCATTCAGCTCAAACTGAATGTCATGTCCTGTTTTTGCTCTCCGCACAATGAAATCTTTCACTGAAGCGTATATTAAAAAAAATAACATTCACATACATGTAGACGGCTGGTTAGAGACTCACCACCATCAGGTTCTTGGAAACCCAGCAGTCAGGAGGGAAGTCCTGCAGCATGGGGACCAGGAACTGCAGACAGCCGTCCCAGTGGCACAACAGCAGCATCATACCGATCAGGTTGACTATCCTCACCATGGCACTGGCGAGGTCATAGGTCATGTGGAAGATCTGAGGAGGAGCAGAGGGAGAGAGGAGGAGGAAAATATGGATGTAAGGAGGTTAATAAATAATAAGTGGATGGCAAGTGAGGTTTAGTTTTTGTTAAAAAAAAATGCTCAAATGCGGTATTAAAAGGGCCTTTCCTCCAGCTCATCTTTGTTTTTATTTATTTTATGATGATTTAGTGGGAATGATAATTTGTGCATCAACATTTTAATTTTAACTGAAAAACGTATTCAGATCATGATGATGTGACATTTGATTTGGTCTTTACGAAATACACATTTTATTCTGACACCTGGATAAATACAGAAGATTTTTAATTTAAATTGTGCAGCCCTGACTGTTGGTCTTCATCATAATTCTGTTTCATTTTAATTAATTCTTCCTTTTAATGGTTTTAATTCATATGTCTTGTGAACTTTTACTGGTCAGTTGCTGTTATTATTTCATTATTTCATTTAATTTTTAAATGTTACTACATATGTCTCACCTTTATCTTTACACTATCCACACAGTCTTCTGGTAGCTCATGATCTGTGCAGCACATTGTGCAAAGCATTTTATTTTTTGGATTATTTAAGAAAATGTCACTAGGAAAAAACTCTGGTTGGCCACAATAAAACAGCTTGTGCTATATAAAGATGGTCTTGCTGGCTTGCTCATCTGCACAATATTTTAAAAAGGGTTGGATTCTACCCCAAAACATGATATTTCACATTTTAATGAGTTTTGAACTGCCGCTGTCACGCAAACATCTCCTTCCCCTCGACTCTGTTTCCTGGAGTTTCTCACCTCCTCCCACTGGTGGATGTAGCGGATGAGTCTGGACAGGCGGAGCAGTCGAAGCAGGCTCAGGATTTTGGTGAAGCGGACGATGCGCAGCGCCCTGGCTGTCCTGTAGACCTCGGAGTCGAGACTGTCCACCATCAAGAAGATGTAGTCCACCGGGATGGATGACACAAAGTCAACGAGGAACCAGGTCTTCAGGTATTTCTGGCGGATCGCCCTGAGACGAGAGGAGGATGGCACAGTGACATTCGTGATTCAAAAGTCAAGCTGTGTGGAAGTGACTGCAACATTTGGTTGGCCCTAAAACGGTTCTCATTAATATTCAACAGGAACAGGACTGGAGAGTGAACAAAGCTGTGCCACTGGCTGCTCATCAGCTTTTCACATCTCACACATGGACTGTTTGAACACAAACCCAGCAGATGGCCAAAAGAGCACATTTAAATGTTGGGTGACAGAGCTGCTGAATTGATATTCAAGACCCTGCACAGACACAGTGACCACCTTTGACACATAAAACTGAAACATAATGCACAAATGCTTGTACTGACCTGGGGTCCAGCAGTATCTCAGTGTTGTCTTCCTTGATGATGCCGGTCCTGAAGTTGAGAACCAAGTCGACCATGAAGAGAGTATCTGACACCACGTTGAAGATGATCCATGAGGGAGTGTTTTCTTCTCTAAAGAAAGTGATGCCAACTGGAAGGATGATTAAGTTCCCCATCATCAACATTAACATCAACAGGTCCCAGTAGAATCTAGACAGAGAGAGACAGTTTGTTCGGTTGGGATGTGACAGTCCAAGATATTTGGTATCGTCTAGCTTTTTCTTGTCTTATGTTTATTAAATGTACATATTTGCTTGTAGGCCCCTTTTTCTGCTTTTAACAGACATTTTGGAGGAAACGCAGGTGTAAATAATACAATTATTGGTGACAGATTTTCCTATTAGCTACTTTGCTTGTGGTGTTGCTGGATTATTGTCATCTGATGTGTCCAAAATCGATCGTACATGCTGTTTTTGGCGGCATGTTCACACTGAAAAAGTGACAAACTGCCAGACAAAATGGCAAAGCTGCTCACTGTTATAAAAAATTAAACAAGTTGTGAGTGATAGTGAAACAGCTCCAGAGATATATTGGAAAGCTAAACAAGGGAACAGCCCAAAATCAGAAACACACATTTTTCATCTACCTGTAGTACCATTTATCCATCTATTATTTATCAGTTCAACTCATCCATGAGCAGATACACGCTTTCTTCTGCATGGTGATATGGATGACAAGTTTGGTTTTTATAGAAAGAAAATACTTCCTACATGAAACTGCTCACAATAAGAGAAGTAAGAAGAAAAATATGTTTTTAATTTATTTTGGGTTGAACTGTCCCTTTAAATCTTATAGAAATACTTTTGTTTATTAGATTTAATTTGCAGAAACATTCAAGTCGAACATCACACATATTGTATCATTTCCTGTTAATATAAAATGGTAAAGTACATCGATTTATTATTATTATTTTTTTGTTAAGAAACAAATATTTTTGTTGCATCACAGACAAACATTTTTTTTCCCATGAACAGCCTGTTTAGTTACAAACAAACATTCTTGAATAAGGTAATCATAAATCATAAAGCCCCCCTGCATAGATAAAGGATAAATTAATGGTGGCCACCTCCCTGCTGTGATTTAGTGGGCAGGCCATGCCTTCAGCATTGGTGACTAGTTTAGTAATGAGTGGAGAAATGCAGGCTCCCCCTTGTGGCAATTCAAAATAAATCAGGAAATCCATGTAGGACTGTACATTATGGAGCTAGACGCCTTTTTCAAGAGAATCCTTTGAGAATATTTACCATTTTCCAATTAGGCTGTCCAGGTGTCCCTGCACAGCATGTTTATCCTTTGTCCAACATCCCACACACTGAGACAATGTCCTATATTTTGATTGACTCATTGTTTTTTTTATAACTCAAACCACCGCAGGACAGACTCTTTTTCTAATATCTGGCTTTTATCCAGTGCCAGGGATAGCTGTCGTCACAAGGATGTTTTTGATGTCAATCAAACTATGCAGGCTTGTTTAAAGTGCAGAGTAATGTGTCCCTACATGACCCCAAACAAGATGTAGATTGAATATGATGGAAACTAACAGACACACAAAAAAAGGAAAAAGCAGCCTCGACAAAGAGCCATGACAGCAGCGGATGACAAGGTAGTGCCACACTGTGCAGCACTCTCAATCACACCAGTAAGTTCACACTGGTCATTTCTCCTGACTTCAGATTTGTTTGTACAAAAGAAGCCCGCTGCTGAATCAACAAGATAGCCTTTTTACACACACGCGAATGGCTCATTTTTTTTAGTTAAATAGACGTAATATCAAAATTCCTACAACAACATGCTTTGGTTTGTTGGGATTTGTTCACTCTTTATCCTGATAATGGGAATTCACCACGGTCAACAGTCACGGTCACGTCCCTTTATACAGTATACAGTTCATTTGTAGTATGGATTTGGGATACTTGAATACAACAGAGCCGTCATTAATGTCATTAGTAACACTTATACTTTTCCCACTATGACTGCTGTGAAAAAGGTTGATTATAGTCGATACATACTAAAGCTTTATCAACCTCCACATTAATGCTGACTTATCTTATTTGATTGATTTGAGAGAGCAATAAAAAAATTAAAAGAGTCTGTCTAATCTAATCTGTCTCTTCTACTGCTGCGAGCTAAAGAGGATGTGTTCAACATACAGATTTAAAGAGGTATTCCTCTGATTTAGTGTCACACAGAGAGAGTGACAGACTGATCCGAGATAGAATATTTCGCAGCGGACGAGACATCCTGACTTTGAGACTCTAGTGTAAGTCAACTCCATAAATCCTACAAATCCTACAATACACCTGGAAGTGTCTTTTAATTAGAGCCACTCCTGCCGGGTAATTGCCCTCATCTTTCAAACTCCAGCTCACCAGGCCACTACAATAACCCTGAGAACATTAAACTGCTGTTTTTACAGTCTGAGTCGTATTCTCCATTTTTCTGAGGAGTGGCCCTTTAAGGGACAATTCTGACAGATTTGGGTGTGCAAACACTCCTCAGACTTGCTAGTATCTCTCTTCGCCGGCCTTTAGTTCAGTTAATCCTGTAATATCTGATATCCTCACATATATTCTTATGTTAAATTATTCCTATATAAAGTCTCCTGTTTGTGACAGAGTATAAAAATTCTGGTTAAAAATACCTTGGCGACATAAAGTACGTCTTTTATCTGTCCTAACAAAGGAAGCAGGACAGAATTGAATTGAGACGGAGAGACAGACAGAGAGGGAGGAAAAAGATCAGTAACCTTGAGGGGCCTCATCAATCCGTATCTCATGCCGGAGGGTATTACCGGATGACGTATAGTCTTTCGCTTAAAAATACGGGAAATCAGTCACATCACTGGGACGCTGCAAGTGATTAAAGTATGACAGAAGAGGCGATGCAATCATCTGGAGATGATTCCTGTCATCTTTGCGTCTTCCTCTCCCTAATCCCTCTATCCATCACCTTAACTACATATCAATGACTCGCTTCTTCCTCTCTCTCTACTACACACACACACACACACACACACACACACACACACACGCTCTCTCTGGGAGAAAGTATACTCAAAGCTCTGTGGTCGATCGCTATTGAGCGCTAATTTAGTAACACAACCTCATGGTGTGACGCTACTGCTAGACTGATGAAGATTAAGTATGAGTCATCACTCTGCTACACACACACACACTCCACTCTGATTTTGTCACTTATACTGACAGATGTATCACTTCATAATCACTGGCAATAAATACAGGGATTATTCACAGCAACACAGACACAGAGGTTCTGTAGCTGCTGTGACGAGGCCGGAGATTTATTCCTGACCTTGAGGACACGATTTGTTAACTCTGATCACAGGGAACAATTCTGTAAATCACATCAAACCATCCTGTGGCTGTCAGTTCTATTCATATACAAAATATTATCCTATCTCCAGCTCTTTACTTCATGTTCTGATCGAGGACATGACCTGACGGAGCTTCCTGAGCGGCAGAATGTGATGACGCATAGACATTTCTCTTGCTATTGTACCGTATGTTGTGCCACAGCTAAATGATTAGTCTATTTAAGGATAAGTTCGCCCAAAAAGGAAGTTTCAGTAAATATCTACTCACCCTCAGTTTTGTAACCCACAAAAGCTTCACGGCAAAACAGTTTCTCTTAAACAGATGAAGTAGATGGGGACTTGTTTTAAAATAACCATCAAATGGCTCAATACAATATAATACAAGTCTCTGGAAGCCCCAAGATCCCAAATTGATTGGAAAAGACGTTATTTATACCCTTGACGCAAGGTCAAGCTGCTGCACCCTCTTCAGACGGGTGCTTGCTAAGACTTTTAGCTTAGCAGCTATAGTGAAGATTTTCTGCTTAAAAATAGTGGAAATAACCATCTTTATCTCAGGGCGTCTCCTCCCCATCTCCTTCAGTTGATTAGGAGAATACTGCCATGCTGTTTTGCTTTGAAGCTCCAGAAATGTTTGGTGGAATTATTACGACCAGGGCCAAGGGGAAACCCTGGTGCCACATGGAAATGAGACTCCCTCTTCCCATCTCCCAAGCCCCAACCAACAGCAAAGTATTTTAAAGGCTTTATTTGATATCTAAACACAAAAAGATGAGCTGGCAGTGCGGCTGGATGCAGAGAGAGGAGAACCCCCGGGAACTGGGAGGAGCCGGCCTTTAAACTGCAGCATGGAGGCTGGAACCAATCAGCTCCCCGGGGCAACCTGCACACTCGGGCATCGTTCAGTCAGCCAAACTCACCTGCGGCCAATCACACTCACACACTCACATGCAGGTAACACAGAGAGATCAGAGAAAATTAAAGCACATACATCTGGTAAACTGGTTTTAAAAACCTGTTTGAGGCGCAAAGATGTTAACGTGATCCATCATTCTGGAGTTATTTTTATAAAAGAAGGTCCATAAAAAGTTTTCTACAAATTTCTGTAGCCGGACTTTGTTTTTTCTTTTTTCCTCCCCCATTAATTGTCTAGCTAAACTACTTAACTGTATAAAACTTAGATAAAATGAGCTCCACCTCCAGATACAACAGTAAACTGCTGCATTGATGCCCCAGTATTAACAATCTAGTGTCAACTATAATGATATAACAATGACACGGGCCATTTTTCTAAACTACTTTTACTTTTATACTTTAAAGGTTAAAACTCATCAAAAACTGAAGTTGTTGAAGAATGACACTCAAAAATCAACTTTTCTTACAAATTGCACTTTTAAGTACATTTTTCTGTTCTTTTCCTTTTCAAAAATATAATATGTAACATTTCAGCATTAAGCGACTAGATGTTTTGTTGAGTTGTGTTCTCACATTATCCCCAGTGTTCCCAACAATGTCCAAACCCAGAGAAATCCATAATTTTCCTGAACGGTCTGTTCATTTGGCTGCCTGTCACTATAACTATATTTCAGAGAGTGAGGAAGGAAGTCGGTCAATGTGACTCCACGTTAATGTGAGTAAAGCTTGAATACATTTCTGCCTGAGTCATGTCAGATAGATTTGCATCATCAATGGTCATCATTTAACAGTGAAGACAACAACTCCCATGATCCCACGCTACTTCATGACATCATCACAGTATGTCTTTTGTTTTCTTTGTTGTGAGAACGCTAGCAGCATAAAATACATACTGTGCATTTAAGCAGCACTTCAAATAATAATTCTACTTGTAATGGTTGTGCTTTTACTTAACATCTGCGTACCCACCTCCACTGCCCCACAGACTGTCGCACATTATCCTCCAGGGAACAATAACCATTTATGATATTTGTTCTCTCCACCTGTCTGTAACACAGACAGTGCTTTGCATCTGAAATCCTTTCAGACGGTGTGCACAGATTTAAATGCTCGATAGCATGCAGCAATGATGTTTTAAGCTTGCGTACTAACTCAATGACATTGAACACGTCACTGCACATCCATCAGCTTCTGTGTGCCAGATTCCGCTGTAGTCACCGACATGAGGCAGTCGGGTTGAGCTCAAAGGAACGAGAGCAACCAAACAGACAAGAGAGGACGTCAGATCCAAACTGAGAACGACGTGGTGGTTTGTCGTGTTGGGCTAAATACCTGAAAAGGCCTGGCCTCTGATCTCCTAGGTGTGGACTGACGTAACACTGGTGTGTGTTTCATGCAGGTATACACCCAAACTGAACGCGCACTAGTGTGTACTCACACTGTGCACACACACCCATGCACACAGATAGGAATTGCAAATGCAATCAAAGCTTCTCCTCAGCCTCATCAGTATGCCATTTCGAGCACGAACAGGTGCCGGAGGAGAACTGACCTGCATCTACCTGCTCAGCTGTTGTCAAACCAAACGCTAATTCTACTGTAATTGAGGCCAAGTGTCTCCTGAGCGTCCTCTGATTGGCTCCCTGTTCGCGGATGGCCAGATGTCACTTCTGAGCAAGTTACCACCCATCATTCTGCCACTCAGACAGACGAGCCGGCACAACAGCAAACCGGCTATTATATAATGAATCTCTGTCGCTATATGTGCAGTGCCACCAACCCTGCTTCAACACGGCTCATCCGTGTTGACAGCCAGTTTTCATCCCCTCGTCTCCACTTTGCGCGCCTCTCTGAGAATCATCTTCACCTCTTCCACCTCTCGTTATGTATTCTTATAGGTGCAGCAGCAACACATCTTTTCTTAATGAGGTGGAGGGCGAGAGGGCTTATCAGTAGACTCAATAAAGAGGGGCCACACACACACACACACACACACACACACACACACACATGCACAGGCTCTTGTGGTCAAGGTCGATCCTGGGCAATAAAGGGGCTTTGAAAGTAATTTGTCTGTCCTCCCTTCCCTCACAAACTTCCCCTTCAGACTACTTAACGGAAAAAGTTAGATGACTGAATTATGCATTGCGCACACTCAACTTGCATAATTTAAGGAAGACATACATAATTGATCCTAATCCAATTGTGATTCTCGGACAGGATAATTAGACATCATTAGATATCTCGCGTGAATATCAATAAAGCGCAGGAGGACGGGGCGGCAGAGATTCCATTCACATCCATCCACACCTCTTCATCCAGCCCTCCCTCCTCCTCCTCCTCCTCCTCCACCCCTCACTGACCTCATTCACCGTATCTCCAGCGAGCATAAGCAGCGCTCGTGAGTGATCATTACATTGACAGACAATACAAAACGAGTCAGTCTGCGTGTGTGTGTGTGTGCGTGTGTGTGTGTGGCTGATGAAACAAAAATTGGGCCAGGAGCCTTGGGGATCAAGTCATCCATTGTTGCTGCAGTGTGTCTGGAGATGATGAATGCTGCTAGAAGGGTGTTTGTCCAGGGATGCTTGGCATGCCTGTCTGTAAATATTGTGACACACTGAAAGTATTCTGCGCTCACCTCCATTAAAAAAAAAACAAAAGCCAGAGACACGTTCAACAGAAGTTACTAGAAGGTGTGTCATCACTCAAGAAAACTTAAAAATGAACAGCCTCAATATTCATTTCTACCCCAGGAGTTAGACAAAGCCTGGCTCCAAGCCACCAGCAGGGAGTGCTGTGCTGGGTTCATCCACTGTTCACACCAAAACACACTTAACATTTTACCTAATTGACATGGAAGGCGTCTCTTGCTGCCTGAACACCTCTTGGCTAAATCTGTCCTCCTAATTTGCATCTCCTCACCTCTGCCCCTCTCTAACTGTGAGACGATTCCTTCTGAAAACTAGCAGACTACAATTAGTATTTATTCTGTCACGTTTTTTTTTTTACAATCGGAGATCTGCTATCGCTGCATGGTGTCTCTCCTGGAGGCCTCGTCACCTACACACTGCCCTTTCCATAAACACCTCTCCCTCTGGGTTCATCGTGCCTCCAAGGACATTTCATCCACCCCCCTGTTATCATTCTGTCTTTTAGCCTCTCCCCCTCCAGAGACATCCCCTCCAACCCTCCCATACATTTCTATTGTGTGCCTGGTAATATATATTTAGCCTCCTGCGTGCCTCTCTCTCCTCCCAGTTGTCCTCCTCCCCGTTTCCCCTGTTGACGACTGAAGCAGCAGCTGAATGTATGATCTGTTTCTCTTCCCCTCTTCCTTCCTTCACTTAAGTGTCCATCATTGTGCTTCAAGTATCCTCACAGAAGTGAGCACGCTTCCAACTTGCTTTGATCCTCATTTCCACCAAAGGAACATTGTGTGTCTTTTATGTGCTACAAGTGGCTTTTATTTTACAAACCGACATCAGTGAGAGTGGAAGCTGAGCGTGTGTGTGTGTGTGTGTGTGTGTGTGTAGTGACTCCATACCTGAAGTCACTGTAGGGGTGTATGATCCACGCCCCAGCTGATTTCAGTCTTTCCTGCTCCAGCGCCACAGCCTTGTGGGATCCAAACATCCGCAGGCTGAACTTGTTGACCCCCGGCTGCAGCATGGCCCCAAACTGTCTCTGGATGAAGGTGCTCTGGTTGGAGGTGCTGTAGTCCTCCCCATCCAGCCCCATGCCGAACCCGCCCAGTCCAGACTGACCCATCATCTCAGGCGTCCCCGCGGTGGTGTTGCAGGCCGTGGTGGTGGTGGTCTCCAGGCCGGTGGCCACCACCATCACTCCAGTCCCCGTGGAGGAGGTGGAGGTCAGGGCGGCGCGGGATGAGGCGAAGCCCACTGAGCGTGGAGGAGCAGGGTGGGCTGTAGAGGAGGAGGGCGGAGGAGGCGGCAGGGGCACTGGGGTGGTTGGGGTGCCTGCTGTGCGGAAGGGGAGTCCGTCCCTGGTGGAGGAGCTCATGATGGAGAGGCGGCGGCCTCGCCCACCTAAGGAGGTGCTGTCTGCCCCGAAGGAGCCCCTCTCCCCCTCCAGCGAGGCCTGGGACAGCCTGTAGCCCGGGGAGGGCAGGCTGCCCTTACTGCGCCGCTTTGAGTCCCCTCCATTACGTCTGGGGAGGCTGTCACCCCCAGACCCCCCTGTGCTACTGGGGGTGCCCACCCCTCCAGCCACCCCATCCATCCCAACTCAGGGAGGAGGAGGAGGGTGAGGGGGAGGATGAATATAACCTGTAACTCCCACCTCCTCAGGAAAACTATTGTTTAGTGTAGTCGAGCTGAATAGATCACATAGGTGAGAGTGTCAATGTCAGTCTGAATGTTAAATTAAAGAAGCTACAGAGGAGTGGTCTGAGTGTCTCCAGTCATTCTCCTGGAGCCGACAGCTCACACCTCCGCCCTCTCTCCGCCGGTGTGGCCATGCTTACCTCAGTGCCCTTGGAAAAAGCTCCATCCAGACATTGAATCCTCCACCCTGCCGGTGTGACGCCAGCAGCCTCACTTTTCCTCTTTTCTTTCGTTTGTCCTTACAGATGTTTCTCTGTCATTCCTCCTTCCTCGTCCTTGAAACGTTGCTCTCCCCCCGAGGCCCTCCCTCTCCTCTCCACAGCCGCCGTCAACGCTCCGACGCCGGTCATACTGGCACCAGATTCCCGGTCTTTTGTAGATAACGGAGCTGGTCGCTCATTGGCCGTCGGTGTCCAGTCCGTGAAGCCTCTATGTGTCCAAGGCTGCTGCTCACCCAGTTTTGCTATTTTCTATATATATCATTATGCAAGAGCTGATGTGAGCGGTAAGGTGGCAGAGAGGGGAACATTCATCCGCGGATGAATGACAAGGACACTTGCTCCTCTGTGTTGTTAATGCACATAAGGGACGCACATAATAGGCGCTCACACTCAGAGGCGCACTGATTCATTGTGACACGCACACAGACAAACACACCGACAGGGACACACGAGACAGCGGAAACACAGCCAATTTACCCCAGATCTAGCCCATGATTTCCCGGAATCGGCAGCACGTTGTCATTTTCAGTATCCGAGCGGAAAATCACTCATGATGGAAGGCGCGCCTGGCTGTGACCGAGGCGCTCAGACAGCCGGAGGAGAGGAGGAAGCTCCACAGCGGGGCTGTTTCGTGAAGCTGATGCCGGAATTAACTTGGTCAGGTGTTCAGAGTCTGACGCCCGAAATCTTGAGCTCTCTCATCAGCAGCCGCTGCCTTCTCCTCCACTTCTGCCGACTTTCAATGACATTGTGTCCAAGCGGCGGCGTCCTCTCCTTCTTTATGGCACCGAGGACGGCTGGGCAGCTCTGTGTTTCAACAGCAGCTCCTCCTTTGAAAAAAATAAAACAACTTGTTGAGCCTTTACGGTGGCCGCTCATTCACAGACTGGAGTCCAGTTTAAAGCTGAAATTCACTTCCCAGTCTGACTCGACACTCAGAGGTCGTGCCGGCACGTCCACAGTGGCGCGCGACGCACGCAAATGAAATATTAAATAAATAAAGTCGCCTATAAAGGTCTGGCTCTAATCGGCCTGTTGCCATAGCATCCGCATCCCCATCATCCGTCCCCCAAGGCCGCATGCCCGGCCGGCGCAAGACGCACGCATGCCTCGCAGGTACAGGTCGCGCGTCATCCTCTCTCGCCAACACAGCGTGATGGAGAGAGAGGGATTATGAAACCGTGTTCAAACCGCAGGGAAAAGGCAAGATAATATACACAAGCTGTCAAGTCCAAAGTAGGCTGGTGATGAGGATGAAGCTCGGGTATCTTAAAGGTGATTTATCGTGAAATGAATTATGATATTCTGTCACTCAGGGCGGATTTTTAAAAAGCAGTTCATCTAAAATGACAGTCATGATTTCTGTAAATACACAGTAAATCATCTGTCACCTGTTGAGAGCCGATTGTTCTTCAGTACAGAGAAAGCTGTATGCATCAGTCATGGAAAGGAACTAATACCTTTACTCAAGTAACTTAAGTATTAATGTAGTTGTACTTCATATGAATATTTCGATCTACTTAATCCTTCTACTCCAATATATGTATTTATTAGCCTGCACACTTAACTCTACTAGTCGACATATATGGCTTTTTCAGGGCCAACACTGATACCAATCAGAACCAAATCAAGGAGACTGAAATCTGATAGTTGGGACCAATAAACTCTTTCGAACAACCAGTGATGGAATAAACCTAAGTACAATATACTCAAGTACTATTCTTAAGTACAATTTTCATGTACTTTACTCAAGTATTTCCATTTTATGCTACTTTATAATTCCTCTCCACTACATTTATTTGATACATTTAGTTACTTTACAGATTCAGATTATTCAGTGTTTACAGGCATCAATTGTGACGTGTTACCAATCAGATAGTGTTGTGGGCGGGACATGAGAGGAGGCTGCATCAGAGCCAAAGTAGCACTTTTCAAATTAATCTATTTTATCCTCAATCTGACAGAAAGATCACCTATACTGATAATCAGAAAAACTCTTTATTTTGCAGCTTTGATTTTACAGATTAAAGATGTAATATGTATGAATTTTTGTTCAAAACATTCAAAAAATAGCTAAAATTATCAACAAAATGTGAGGAAACAACATTTTTAAATTCTATGAACTGTGTTTCGGCGTCGGTTACTAGCAGTATAAACATCACCAACACTCCCCAATAGTGCTCTCAGCTCCCAATCTGGTCCTCTAGCTGCACGGCTAACTGAGCTAACTAGCCAACAGCAGCTACAGTTAGCAGCAGTCAGCAGTTGCTATGGCGATGCTGCCCCCTATGTGTTTGGAGGATGATTGCGACAGGTGGCCAAATCTTATACACTGGACCTTTAAAAGTGCTCATACCCTTCATGTCTAATGAAAATCATCTCCAAATGTGATGGTTTGAATTTGAATATCCCTGATAATCTGAAGGATTAAGTATTCCTTTACTGAGCTGAGAAAAGTCCCTACTCCTTAAACTGAATAACTAAACTATTTTAAAACCCTCTTGGAATAGCTGGAGAATGCCATGTCATAAGGCTGAACACAGGCTGTTCTTCTGAGCTAATTAAAAGTGAACTCTTTAGATATCTGTAGTTCTCAAAGGACAATGAGGCTACAAACATGATGATTTTATAGAATATAATGTAGTGCTGTAAATTAAACTACCAAACAGTTTGTCAAATAAGCTCAGTCTTGACAGCTACAGCAGCAAAATGCAACATACACATTCATGCAGCAAAAAAACATCATGGTTTCGCAATATGTTTATGTTAGAATATGGTCATATTGAATATAAATAAATATTGTTTTGTCAATAATACACATATGATAGTATTGTGTGAATATCACAGCGCCTCTTCAAACATTTGTCCTGTGTCCTTGGTTTTTGCTTTGTCATAGTAGGCATCTTTGTCAACTGCCATTGGATGCAATAACTAGCTACAGTAGCTAGCTACTACCACATTGTGTGGCTACTATTAAACTGCACAAAATCATTTCGAAGGAGATAACAGCCGAAAGCGAAACGCTCTAAACACAGTGTGGGCAGACATCACGATAACATCATCATCATCATGAATTCATGATAATCATGTAGTGAAAGTCTTATTTTGTGACAGTCCTTTTACTGCTGATAAGTAGATTTTGTTGATAATACTTACTGACTTTTACTTGAGTAAGGTTTTTCAGGGTGGCATTGATATTTTCTTTTAAGTAAAAGGTCTGAAAATTTCTTCCACCACTAAAAACAATATAAAAGTATGTTCTCTAAGTGCTTTAAATGCATCGTCTCCATGCGTTATGAAAGATAAATAGTGACAAAGACCCGTGAACAATGTGCTCAGTAAGCACATTATGTATGTGAATGTAAACATGGACAGGAATAGAATAGGTAATCTAATATTGGAGGATTCAGGGCATATTAGTGCCAGACAGAAAACACAACACAGGGAGAAAGCACGCAGACGAAAAGCGAGGACGTCATATGGAGGATCATGACACACAAGGAAGAGCCACGCAGTCACAGATATAATTAGTTTATGGTAGAACGGCAGACAGATGTCAGCATCTGGGTCATCTCAGTGGACAAAGGAGTGTGGTTCAGTACCCGTCATCTCAGCATCGCCGTCACCGCTCATAACAGCCAAAAGAGCTGTGTTGTCACAGATAAGCTCAGGACTATGAACAGGAATAAAAGCCTTATCTCCCAATTCTGTATCGGCTACCAATGATGATATGCTTCCACGATGGCAGATAAAGAGATAATATTCATTTTCAATTCAATATTACTCCCATAAATATCAGAGATGAAAAGAGGAGGCTGGAGGGCTCAGTTAGTGAAGCTTAAGGTTAATGTTTCAAGTTTAATTTTGGAGGGAGTCATTGCTTTCAAGACACACACATGCAACAATTCCTTACCACAACTTTAGTTTCAGTAATAAGGACGATACTGCAGAAATACTTGTGAGTTTAATACCTGAATCTATTAATGACAGTGGTTTTTATTTTATTTAAAGGCGTGGTGGTCATCACATTTATATGTCTGGGGCTTCAACACTGAAGTCGACTCAGGTCCAGTTGTTACGGTACGGTGACCGCCCTCATAATGTTAGTGTGGCCGGACCCTGGGATCCAGCCTGTCACCACAATCACCATGTCGCCCGACTTGAAGAATCCTCTTGCTTTCCCTGAGGGGGGAAACACAGGAGAGTGTGTGAGCGAGATAGCATCATAGCATACAAATAACCAGGAGGCAGAGAAACGGACACACGCTGACCTATATCCATGCCGAAGTTGACCCTGTTGTCTACATCGTCGGCCCAGACGGGAGCAGGCAGAGGGTGGAAGAGGACAGGAAACACTCCTCTTAACAGCTGAGACTGACGGGCCACCTGAGGGAGACGACAGAGACGTGAAGGGAAGGCTCAGGTATTTTTGTTACATAACAGTGATTTGTGTCAAATATAACTACAACTATAACTAACTATTGTTAACAAAATGTGGTTTAATTTGTTTGCGGTGTCCGATGAGGTGATACATTTCTGCCAGTTCCTCTGCATATTCAAGATTCTGACATCCACAATGAGCCCATGACTCATCTAATGCAGTGTTTTCCAAGCCTTTTTCGTTTGTGACCCTATAAAGTAATTATAGTCTACGAAGTCTAATAGGTCATGACTTTGTCTGGACATCAGATCAACCAAAGAGAGATTTGCTTCCCATGCTTGGTCAATAAAGCTGATTCTGGCAGAACACAAAGACGTTGCCATGACAGCAGACAAAGCTTCAAATATCTATGTTGCTGCTAAGATGCTTCAAATTCTAAAACACGGTTGCTTCACACACAACTTAAACTGCGCAGCACAAAAGATCTCTACAATCACCACAGTTTCAAAGTGGTCACCCAACATTAGTGTCACCAAGTACCTGCCCAAATGTGAAATATGGTCGCAATCTCTGCTTTCTGTTCTCAGTTACGCTGTTGAATAATGGCCAGAAATGTGTTTTTGCAGAGCTTTAAGATGTCGCTGAGAAGTTGACCTTTGACCTTTTGGATATAAGGTTCTTGAGTTCTCTATTCTTGATTTGATTTATGGCCAAAAACATGTTTTGAGAGGTCACTATAACTTTGACTTTGGACCGCCAAATTCTAATCAGTTCATCCTTGAGAATAAGTGGACGTTTGTGCCAGATGTAATAAAGTTCTTGATAAATCAGCCCCCCAGGATTTATATGGTTGTGTATTGATTTATAATTCCAGAGACATTATTACAATATGACTGCACAACATTATGTTACTGTGCATCAGTGGCACTAAAGTCAGTCAGAAGCTGAGAGGCCTGCTCTCTCTGACCTGAGACCTGTTGTAGATAAAGAGACCAAGTTCTATAAGCAGACGTATCTTCTACATCTTACATCTCATTTCTTATTTGTCTGTTGTAGCCATTATTGTTTTATCTTTTTAACTGTTGCAAGCAATGTTGACTAATTCTTACCACTCTTATTATTCGTATATCATATAACTGAGCTTGCTCTTAGTGAGTTTTTCCTGAAGAAATCAACATTCAAAATTACCACCCTGTAATTTCAGAGGTTGCCATAAGTAGGGTCACAGGGTCAAGTCCCCATGAGTCCACACCAGGTCCAGATGTGTGGCTCTGAACCTGACTCTGACTCTCTAACCTCCATGTGGAGCCTATAGCATAAGGAGGAGGTTCTTATGTGGATTAACTCCACAGGGCTGGAAAATTAAAGGTAATCTTGAGCTACTTTGAGACAGTTTGTGACACATTTTATGCTGTGACCACGTTTTAAAATAACTATCTTTGAGCAAAGAGCTCTGTAGAACGCTCCATAAACAGAAAACAGCCCAGTGAAATATCACACATAAACACAGTCAGAGAAGCCAATCTGACATCTTTAGCACCGTGACTTTTAACAACAACAGACTGTGAGAGTAAATACTGACTGTATCACATACTGTTGAGTTTTTGAAACTATGAGTCAACAATTAACTCGTGGTGGTTCAGGAAAGACAAGTGCCATGCTGGTTCATAGAGGCAGACGGTACCTGAGGACTTCTGGTGATGGAAATAATCGGACAGCGAGGGCGGTACCGGGACAGGAGATGTGCCGCTCTGGAGAGAAGAGGAGGAAGGATACATGATGAGCAGGAGGGAAGTATGTACAGAGAGGTGACAAATTCAAGGACAAACCAACATAAAGTGTCTTATAAGTATCGTCCCATCACAGTTTCAAGGCTCCTTAGCGTAGAACACAATGAACACCTTTATTCTCAAAGATATTCCCCTCATTTACTGAAGGATGAAGGATTGATTAAATGCACAATTGATCTAAATGCAGATGTCGCTGAGTGAAGTCATCAAAATGAAATGATGAACACTCTTTCAAAGTCAGTGTTTGGCCATGCAGATGGCATGGCTCAAGGGATTGCTCTGTTGGTCCCAACATTTCAACAACTATCCATCCAATTTTGTGTCCTTAGGGTGAATCCTAAAGACTTTGGTCCTCTAACCTTGGCCCTCATGTAAGAATTGGCCAACAGTTGTAATTGTTTACTGTAGCTGCTGTTATCGAATAAGTTCAGTAATCCTCGCAGCTAGCGGTCAGGTTAGCTAAATCTGCCAGGACCTGGAGCTTGGGGCTCTGGATAAGTGTTGGTATATCGATTATCACTTCTTGAGATACAAAATGGAAAGGGGCCAGCTGGTTAGCATGCTAACTTTGACAGATATCTCTGCATTTGACATAATGTCAAAACAGTTATGTCTTCACATTCTGCTGATAATGTTTGTTCCTTTTTGAAAGTTTTAAACTAAAATTCTTTAAATATCCCAGTTATCATCAATATTTTTTGCAATATACTTTTTGTTTATGACCAAAAAACTGAAACCATTCCCATTGGTCTCAGATGTATTTTTTGTGCTCCTACATCTACTGTATAAAATAGGCAATGTAAGCATGATAACATGCTAAACTAAGTTGTTCAACGTGGCAAATACTGTATGTGTGAGACACAGCCTGTATGTTTGTCACGTGTGAGCCTCTAAACATTCCCACATTAGCATTTAGCTCACAGCGCTGTTGTGCCCAAGCACAGCCTCTCAGAGCTGATAGCATCGCTGTAGACTCTTTGTCTTGTTTCCTTACAATGTTGATCCGCAATCAAGGTCAACTGGATCTTCTCAGCCTCTGTATGAGTAATGAAGTGTGATAGGACTGAAGATTTTTGCATTTGTCATGTTTCTCCTCTCAGATATTGAGCTTCATCCTCCAATTTGACACCCTCTGTATGTGGTGTCTGTGTGTATGTGGAGACAGGTCTATGCAAAAATAAACATTTACATAATAGTATATCTATATGTGAGTGCATGTCTTCGGAGAAGAGTAATATGTATTTTGGCAAGAGAAGAAGTCAGAACACACAAAAACATGAACACAATAATATAGTCAACATAAAACGCTGCCCTAAGGAAGCAGGAAGCAGAAGTGCAATATTAAATCTTTGCTCTGGGATAAAAAACACAGCATCTGCTGCTCCAACAGCTTGTATTGTCTGTCCAGAGGGAAGAATGGAAACTCAAAAAAACATTACTGATGTGTTTGCTTGAGTCTACAGTATGTTCAGCGTAACAGCATGCTCTTGGGATGACTCAGCACTTCAAGATTCATGTCCAGTACCACAGACCACTGACGCAGGACGAGGTATGTCCGTGACTTAAATGTGGGAGACTGGACTTTGTGTCCTTAATGGTCACCTTTTAATCAACAGTAAACAAAATCTTTCCATAACCTAAAAAGATTGGTTGGACATTTGGGGAAAATACGTATATTGAGTTCTTTTCTGTAATTGCAGTTTAGTCTTGGGGACTTTTAGCATTAACTTTACATGAATTTTCTTTTTTATGTGAACAGTTTTGGTGCACATTTACTGCTTGTTACTGTGTATTTTGCTTTTATGATATTTACTTTAATATAGGAAATAGGTTTTTTGATTTATGTCTTTATTCCATGTCCGGAGGTTGATTGGTTGCACACTTGCAGCCACTCACGCATTTAAGATGGCTTCTCATTGTCACAATCTATTTGTCATGGCTGTAGGTTTTAGTTTAGTTGAATTCCATTTTTGTGATGAAAGTTTTTCCTCATCTGTCATGTTTTACTTTCCATGTCCTGTCTTTGTCTGTTTCCCTGCCTGTGTTTCATTTGTTCATTAGCCCTTGTGTACGTCAGTCTGTGTTTTTCCTTTACTCTGTGTTGGTTCCACGGTCTTCGTGTGTTCCCTGTGATCCTGATTTGTTCCCCATGACTTTATGGTTTGTCCTCTGTTTTTAGTTTTCTGGTATCTCCTTGTTGAGTTTCTGTTGCCAATTTTATTGTTGCCTGCCTTTTTGTTACTTGCATTTTACATTTTGGATTTTGGACTTTAGCTGTCATTAATAAAGCTTCAACCTGCCTGCTTCTGTGTCTGTGTTTGGGTCCTTTTTTGATGAACTGTGACACTATTTACCTGATGAAGGTCAAGAGTTTGCAGGAGTTTGCTTGAAACTAATTTCTAGCCATATTGTAACCATACAATGTTGGTGATAGATTTGGTTTACACACCTGCCGCTGGTGGTGAGGACTATGATAGCTCCAGCGCAACATTTAAAGGACGACTCCACAGCTCCGATGGCTGTGACCTCTGTGGGATCGGAGGAGAGGGGAGTGAGGCGACGCAGCTCCTCAAACAGCTGCTGGTGGAAAATGGCCGCCTCTGCCTCCCTGCAGATCTGAGAGACAGCGACAGAGGAGCGAGGGTGAGGAGGGGGAGAGGGTTATCAGAGGGCCCTAAGTCAGATGTAACAGAGTGGACATCACGCACACACAGAAACACACACCGAGTGCATCATTGCGACTGCCTCCACAGGAAACAGTCCCTTGGCGGTCTCCCCAGATAACATTACACAGTCGGCTCCATCCAGCACGGCGTTGGCCACGTCACTGCCCTCCGCTCTTGTTGGCCGTGGGTGGGCCACCATGCTCTCCAGCATCTAAATACACACGGACACACACATCACATCAGCTTCACATCAGTACTTTAACCACAGCTGAAATGTCTCAAGTGAATAAGACTCTGTAGAGGGATTAATCCATCAAATATAAGCCACTTTATGTGTCACATTTTGTCCTAGATGAGAAAGAAATGTGAGGCACACAGGCGCGAGACAATGAGGAGAGGAGCTAATGGCTTTGTGGATGGCTGGACAGTGGTGGAGGAGAAATGAGCAATCATTTAGACCGAGGCAGGCGAGGATGACTCTGCAAGATCATTATTGGCAAGTCGGAGACTCGGTATTGTGAGTCAATACGCTGGGCAGACAGTTGGAGGATGAGATAGCTCGCAGCGTTGCCTGAGAGACTGCATTTTTGTAGTAGCTAAGAAGCTGCTGCTAATGCTGATTAGCGCATGTGTGTGTAAATGTGCGTGTGTGTGGGTGTTGTTTGTGGGCTCGGGTCTGGAGTAGCAAACCTGCTATAACGCTGTCATTCTGAGTCAGGAGCTGTAGCATAAACAAGATACAGCACTGTGACTCAACATGGCTGCAGGAGTGTGCATGCATGCGTGTGTGTGTGTATAAGCGGAGAGGGGTGTGAAAGAGAGGAAATGTGTGTGTGTCTTTGAGGATGAATTCATCAGACAAGTGAGTGTGTGTTCGTGTGAGTGCATTATGTACGAGTGCAAGGTTAATGTGCGCCTGTTAGGTTTTAATGTTAGTCTGCTCGGACCATTTGACACCTGATTGGTTAACACTGTAGTTAAGAGTCTAAATCTGCATGTTTTATCATATCCGCACACATGTGTTCGTGCGTGTGCTCGTCCCTGACCTGTGTGGCACAGATGACGGGCTTGCCGGCAGAGTTGCAGCGTCCAATCATCATCTTCTGGGCGATGAAGACTTTCTCCGCCGGGATCTCGATCCCCAGGTCGCCCCTGGCAACCATAACGCCATCGCTCTCAGCCAGGATCTCCTCAAAACTGACAGAGAGATTAGGGGCGGGGATGAGGAAGGCGAAGGATTCAGGGTTTGGGATGAAAAGAGGGAGTTGGGAAAAGAGCACAAAAGGGACGAGGAAGCAGAGAGGAGACAAAATTATACTGTTTGTGTTCATCCAGGATGCGTTTTGAGCTGCAAAAAACAGGATTTTTCTGACTGCTTCTGGATCTTGAGAACATAATGAGGATTTTGTTGCTTTGAGGTCTAAATCCTACATTATGGATATGTGAGCAGTGTAAACAGGGAAGAGCAGGAACATGTGATGAGCATGATTTAAGTAAAAACAGCTGCAGGAGACATTTCACTTCAAATATTGACACACAGCATCATAATCCAGCAAAATGTAATCTTTATGAGGCAACATTTAAATTAGAGCCACAGTTAAACAGTGTCAGCAGTAGGAGAGAGCGTGAGATAAGTGATGGAGATGAGCGAGCTGTGACATGAATTGTGTCAGATATTTTAATTGGCAGCTATAACTCACACCGACACACATCGCCTATCACAGATGCATTAAATCCAGAGCTGACATATGTCCATCCATCACTGACAGCCGTCCGTCCACAGGAGCGGTGGATTTATACGTCCTGTCACAGCCTCATTATGACACTCTCACTGCCTCCAGCTCAAAATAACCACGCTTTAATGGTTTTTATTTATAGTGTTTTCCTCCACTCACTTCTGAACCCCTTGCCGGCTTTCCACCTTGCTGATCACTTTGATGTCTCGCCCGTGTGGCCCCAGAACTCGCCGCACATCTTTGACATCCTGGGCCGAGCGGATGAAGCTGGCGAACACGATGTCGACCCCCTGGGCCACCCCGAACCTAAGGTCTGCCTCGTCTCGCTTGCTGACTGCCTGCAGGCCGATCAGGTCGCAGCCGGGGAGGTTGACGCCTTTACGGCTGCACAGCACGCCGCCGGCCTCCACCACTGTGTCCACCCAGTCAGGGCCTGCAGAGGACAAGGAGTGTAAATTAAAAGAATATAAAATGGCTCCATGTAACTTGTTCCATCAGTATGGTGGTGAGTAGATAATGATAATGACTAAATTTTCATTTTTGGGTGAATTTCTCCTTTAAGATGCTGTGAAACCCTGAATTGACGATTGACAAAACTACACTTTTTTGTCAGGACTGCATTGATCAAGGAGTGTCGTGTCTCCTTTCCTAACGAGAACGCATTTAACAAATCTGAAGAAAAGTTTTGTCTTGCAGGAAATAATGCAGTTCAGTGCAAATATCAAAGAACTAAAGTAAAGAACATGCAGAAGGTTACATTGGGAACGCCCTTTAGTTCAGACTTACTGGAGCAAGGTCCATAAATGTATCTGGGATTTCTCAAGTCATAAATCAGATTTCATTCCGAGGCCATATATACAAGGTGACCCCATAATTATAGCAGACTCAGATATGATCCAGACTACATTAGTACTATAATGGTGGGGAGGCAGATTTTGTTAAGGGGCTGATGGACTCCAGGGGAACCGTCTTTTCATGAATAGCTTCTTCAGCTAAGCAAGGTTAGAAAAACATCCCATTCAGACTGAGAGACAGGGCCGATCACAGCGCGTGAGCTTTTGTACGTCAGTGCTGTGAACTGATAAACATAAAGCAAGTGGGACTTTGTATGGACGATAATGAGAAGTGTTATATGATCATGGCAGACAGGAATATTTATGTTTATTTATGCAGATATATGTTTGAATCCAAGTGTGTATGCATATGTATGATTGTGTTGGAGTGTTTTTTTCCTTTCTTCTTTTCTCTTTCTGTACATTGTTGTTTTATCAAGATTACTTTTGATGTATTTATATTGCAAACTTAATTAAATATATATCATAACACAAGAAAATAAAAGGTAAGATCTTGTCACATTACTGATTTGTTAAAGACAACTTAATGTGCATTACCTGTTTCTTGTACTTTAAGTCCAATTAAGCCATCGTCGATGTAGATCGTGCTTCCTTTCTTGAGGACGTTGGGCAGGCTGGGGTAGTCCACCCATATTATCTTCCCGTCCGTCTTGTCTTTGTCACTCTCTGCTGTCACCACACGGACATGGCTGCCCTTCTCCAGTTCCACCTCCTCCTCCACCGTCTATACAAACACACACACACACACACACACACACACACACACACACACACACACACACACACACACACACACACACACACACACACACACACAAAATGAAATGAGTACTGTTCAGCAAACACCACTATCACCTCTATATCTCCCCAAACGCATGGAAGATGTTATCACACATGTGTCATCACTAGTTGATTGAGAACATGATCTCTACAGGGGAACCTGTGGTGCAAGTACAGAGTTTCATCACGGTATTGTTTGTAGGAATGTGTGGGCAGGAACGTGACATACAATCTGTGCTTCATAATGTTACCCAAGAGCAGAAGAACCAACAAACTCAGTGTGTAACTCACAAATTTGGCAAGAAAACTGTTAATTTTTTTTTTTTTTTTTTTTAAATAGCACGTAAGAATTATGATATATGGCAACCCTCCAAGTCCTGTTGTTGTCATCTATGGCATGTTGATGTACCTCAATCTGTTGGAATCAAATATTCGGTTTTCTCATCCCGAGTGTGGAACTCTCTCTGTTTGCTGTTGCAAAACCACAACCTGTGTCTGAGCCGAGCTGAAAACATGTTTGATTCATCTCCACACGCGGTCTAAATCCATGCTGAGCTTCAACAGGACGGTCTGTGTGTTAGGATGCTTGTGGCTGAACCGTTCTGTCAATTCAGAGGTTTCAAGTGCCAGTGACGACGTGATAACATCACAGACTTCAACTGCACTCGGTTATAACTGGCCCACTAATATGTCACCTGTTTTCTACCATCACTCATTTGTTTGTTTCTGCTGTAAAATGTCCTCTGCTAAAACATGCAAGAAACGATTGTGGTTTCATTGTAAATATGTTTCTTCTGACTAAATTTGTCAACACATTCCTTTTTGTGTTTATACTTCTGGTTTCCATGATCCTGTATCCCTGGGTTCGATTTTTACCGCTACTCTGCATGTCCTCTGGTCTTTCTAACAGTGTTCATGATCGGTGTTGGGATAGTTACTACCAAAATTAATGTATCACATATTACAAGATACTATCATTTGACTACAATAAGTCACTTTACAATATAACTGTCTGTGAAGAGTATTGCATTACTGATTACTAGAGCTGGGTATCAAACTTCAATACGTTTATGGCCTCGATACTATCCAGTATCGAAAAATGTCTCCTCAATCACCAACTGTCAACACCTAAGAAGTTAATCTCATCAGCATCAGTGAGCCAATAAGCACGCAGCATGCTTATTGTGCCAAGATCTAATAGTGCTGGTGACTGGCTGTCTTGAGGCATGCAGGACAAACACTAGGTCGTGCCCAGAGATGAGGCTCACCACGTGCATGTATAATGAAATTGGATGTCATTAAATTGTTTCTCGGCTATTGGTTAAAGGTGTCTGTATCGGTACCGGTGCTGGTATTGAAATGTTCAATGATTCCCAGTCCTACAGATTACTTTTGTGCTACTGTCACTAAAACAACTGCAGAAGAGGATGATACTGTTTCGCCACATGAAAGAGCTGATTGGTTTTCCAATGGGGTGAAAACTTAACAGAATAAGGTGAGGACAGGCAGCAACAAACAAACCCAAAACCAGGAAACAGAGAATATGTGGGCAACGCATTTACAACAAGTAAAATCAACAAGACAAATTCCTGTGATTTGAGGACTTTATAGTAGATAATGATGAGTTACTGGAGAACAGACTGGGAGATAATACATTAATGAATCATTAGGTAATGATAAGGACATAAATACATGTTACCTTAGTGCGTCACTTTAGTTCTGCCTCATGTTTGTCACTCCTAACTCCGTTCATGATATGTGAGACCAAAGTATAATAGGCTGGTAAGAATATGATATAAAGGCAATATATAATATAAAATATGAACAACACACAGTTGTGCATAGCTCAAGTGTTAGTAACTTAATTGTATCCTCCAATTAGTCTACTAAACAGACTTTGGAAGAGTCACAATGAGCCAGAATCAGTGTGCAGCTTCCGCACCATGCAGAGCGTTTTGTAAGCTAATCAAAGCATGAAGAGGTTTCCAACAGCTTGCAGTTATTTGTTCAGCAAAGCAGACGGCATGCGACAGCAACTCAAAGAACAACACAATAATCTGATGATGAGAAAGAAAAAGAGGACACAACAACAGTTGTGACAACCTGTAGAAAACGATGATGACACGAAGCAGTCGGCATATTTTTCAGCACCTCTCACACCTGACTGCGTGTGATGGGTTGATTCAGACTGTTTGATGGATGAGGCACAACATGTTTACCCCTTTCACTAATCCAGTGCGGATCTCTGGACCCTTTGTATCCAAAGCGATGGCAACCGGTCGATAATACAACGGGTCGGAGGTTATCGTGTCCACCGCCTCTCGGATGTTTTTGATGGTTTCTCCGTGGTACTGACAGACACAGGGAGGGAGACAGACAGAGAATCAATACATGACTGAAGGAAAAACCCAAACATGTGTGTTAAAGTACTGAAACACAGGCAATGTACATACTTCATGTGAGCCGTGAGAGAAATTAAGACGAGCAATATTCATTCCTGCCTTCACCATCTCTTGGAGTTTGGGGATTGATCGGGATGCGGGACCTGAACGGAGAAGAAAGAAAGGTTTACAAATTGTGAGGGAGCGAGAGCTTCCTGGATTCAAGAAAACTCCAGCACACTCTCTTTTAGATAATCAAAACGCCTTTATTGTCACAGTATTGTTTGGTTTGACCTTAAAACAAACTCCAACTTAACATGTTTGACAATAAAAGGCACTGTCATCGTTTGGAAGAGTGTCTTTGTTTTCAGGGTTGCTCCGAAACCGATACCAGCATCAGAAATGATGATAATATCGTGACATACGATTTTCTCACCAAGTTTAACATTAATGAAGTGCTTCCAAATTTCCATTTCAATAGATTTAAAAACATCAATATAAATAATGTGTATTGCGATATAGCCTAAAAATATCACAATATTATTTAAAGACCAACATGCCCAACCCTCTAATAATAAAAACATAACAAACAAAAACACAACAACAATATAGAGTTATTATTATTATACTGTACATATATTCTAAGGCACTGGTATTGGACGGGTGCTCAGTATTGCCCGATACACAAATGTCAGGTTTAGGTCAAGGTGTTTAATATTAAAACTGAGCAGAAACAATACTTTGATAAATTATCACTGATTCAAGCTTCTCAAATGTGACCATCTGCTGCTTTCTCAGTGTTTTTCTGTTATAATGATCTGATTTCGTTTTGGACTCTTGCTAAGACAAAACAGGGAATTTGAATGTGTCATTTGAATGTGTCAATTTCAAGTTTTTCAGATATTTTCCTAATTTTGATTGGCAGAGACAATAATTGTCAGATTAACTAACGATAAATTATCAGTGTTACCTGCTACTTGGACACCTTGGAAACAAGCCCCTTCAGTGAGCAGTGAAACGATATTTGCCTTTGTGAGAAATGAAAGGGGATATCTGGAGATTCAGAGCTCCGGAGGGACTAAGTAGCAATTTGTATTTTGTGTTTCCTTCTAATTATTTTTCTCTTTTTCTGGGCAGATAGAGCTCCAGGGTAACACAGCCAAGTCTTAAACCCTGCCAACACACTTAGGGCCACCCGGCAGCACCCAGGAGCTGAGTGCCAGCGATGACAAACAGTCGCCAGAGAAACAAACTTGAAACTGAGACTCACTGTCTGCAGCCATTTGTCTACACTCACCGATGGTGCAGATTATGCTGGTGTTGCGCGCTGTGATTGGCTCCTGGTCGATGTCCAGCAGACAGAGATGTTCCAGGAAGGTGTCAGCCATGCTGGCATCCAGCTGCTGGCGCTGGATGAAAGAGTCCGGCAGTGTCATCGCCTCCGAGTAGCGCCTGATGCGAGCTGTAGCGACAGAGAAAATGTTGTCAGCGGGGTGAGGGCAGTCATGAAAACTCAACTGCCAACTCCACCTGAGAATACAAATCAAACAAATGGGGGTGTGATTTCTGTGGTTAAAAACTCATATAGTTTGTGTTTAGAGTGAAGGGAAGAGATTAGAGACTCTGCAGCTTGCCACCACAGACTCTGAATGCACAGCTGACCTGACATTAACTACAGCGTGGAGGGGTCATGTGGATTTACATGCTGACATTCAGCTGCCATGCGAGTCGGCTGTATGAAAACAAAACACTGCAGTTCAGCGACAAAATGGCATTTGATAGGTGACAGGAAGGCTGAGATTAATGCCGTGTAGAGGAAACATGCAGGGTTACACGCTGACGTCTGAAACACAGAGGTCTCCACACTTCCAAATGAAAAGTCTGTTTCTCAGACAACAGAGAGGAGTATTTGGTTTCACAAGCAGTCCAATAAAATACTATCTCGCTCTCTGCTGAAGAAGGAATTGAGGTAAACTGAGATGTCTTGTATTCTCAGAGGAGACGCTCAAACTCAAAGGAGACGTGGTTTGCTTGCATTTTTTGTTTTCTGTTGATGTTCGAGCTACACGTTCATCTCTGACTGAAAAACAACAAAGGGCCAACAAATAACAAATCCATAGTTTAGAGAAAGTCAGATAAAGCACATTTTTGTGGTTTTATCAAAGGTACTGGCGCAGCATCAAGTCTAGGACAAAACCATTTTGAAATATAAATGTGATGGGTGTCAAAATTGCAAGGATCCACATGCAAGACACTCAAGCAAGCTTTTCATAACCAGCCAAAATCGAAAAAAAAATAAAGTGCAAAAATACCAAAATACAAAGTACAAACCAAGAAAAGCAAAATACAACTCAAAAGAGCAAAGTACAGACTAGGAAGAACAAGGGGAATAAAAGCCAGAAACAAACCATGGTAAATGGGACACGAAGACAAAGGAACAGGCTCAGGGGAACAAAAAACAGAACTGATTAACTCATTAGCTAACAGGACACAGGTGAACACAGAGGCTGTGTCCGAAATCACTCACTACTCCCTATATAGTGCACCACATAGTGAGTACGCTATTTTGTAGTGCTGTCCGAATGTCTGGTGGGAATTATTATACCCTATATAGTTTATTATTATATTTACCATCATGCATTGCACTGAGAGAAAAATGGAGGACGATCGCATAGTCCATAACCGGCGTTGATGTATGACGTTTCAACTGTGCGATAGCAGTGGTGTAATTAACGGCGCCTGAGACGTGTCTGAAAGTGCTTTTTTCTTTCTGCCGATGAGCTCCACTATGTTGGACTACCTATGTAGTGAGTAGGGAATGAGTGAGTGATTTCGGACACAGCCAGAGAGAGGAGGGGAATTCACACAAAGGGAGGAAATAAAATGCAAAACAAGACACATTAGCAGAGATCCTTCAAAATAAAACAGGAAACAGGAGAACTACAAACTCAATACATGAAAATAAAAAGCTTTAAAGCGGGATAACCTCGACAGTGCGGCCGATGAAAATATCTAGCCACACGTGACAGACTTTTGGGTGCATGTGGACCAATATAGCTGCGCCCTGGAGCCCTGCTAATACACAGCAATAATCAATACTTATAACTGACAACTAATATATTCAAGTTTTGCTCTCCTTCTACAGCCAAAACTTGTTTGTAGTCTTTGGTAAAAGACAAAAAAGAAGTAATTTAACTACTTCAACCCCTACAGAATATGAATGTAGTTAAACTACCAGCAAACTACTGCAAAATCTACTTAAACTAATAGTTCAATTACATGTGGTTCATTACTCCCCAACACTGCCGATAAGTCATCTAAAATTAGCCAAACTACAATGACACTACAAATTCCACCTCTCAAATTGGGATAATCCCAGTGACTCCACCTGTCACTACTGCTGCACAAAACCTGAGTGTAAAAACCAGTAAATGGAGCCCATGTCTTCATGCACAGCTTTATAGTCTACCTGACTGAGGGCTTTGAGTCGGTACAATGGCATCCATTTTAAAGGATGTCACAGTCAGTCAGGCCTGCAATTTCTGCATCCACAGGGGAGCAGAGAGCAAAGACCAGGGAGGAGAAGGACGAGGAGATAGGGGCCTGACAGACAAGGTCGCTGCTCACGGCACAACGGGATTGAAGAGGTGGGGATGAAGAGGGCAGAGAGGGGAGGAGGACGAGAGGGTGAGGTGACGAGAGGAGGCATCTGACAAGGCAGGGAAAAACTGAAAAACTGGAGTATTTGTTAGGTTTGTGTTGTTAATTTGTTATTTTTTGCACTGCATGCCCTAATGTAAAGAACTCGCCAACCAAAGTGTTATGTTTTAATTGCATTTAATTAAATCAAAGCCCTCTGTGGTGGAGCGACACGCAGAAACACGACGAGGGACAAGAGCTTGAAGTCTGCAGGGGAAACTCCCTGACGGGAACGGTGACTGGGAGGTTTTTGCAGTATAACGTGAACAAAACAGGCACAGCTCCTCCATCCTGTGGATTCGGTAGCTGTCACTTTCTCTCTCTCTCTCTCTCTCTCTACACCTCCCTGTGACCCAGTTCTGCCGCGCTGCTGCACACATCATTACGTGTCCCACTGAGAGCCTCCTCTGACACTTCCCGGGGTGTACACATGGAAACACACACACATACATAGATACAGGTGCCTGTTACAGGAAAGGATGACTATAAATAAAGTTGGGTCAAAGACGGTTGCAAAATATCAGTCAATGCACCTTGATAAGGAAGGTGGACGGGGTCGATGGGTGAGGCCCTGTTCTACCAGGAATTACATGTTTGCAGAGGGTCACATTCCTGCATGAAGGCAGGTCAGCTTGCATGTGTGTGATCGACCCGAGAACAGATGTTTGCACAGCTACGACTTTAAAAAAGTAAAAAATTGGCAACTAAGTTACTTAAATGTGATCACAGATGTTGGAGAATGACCAATTATTACTGAGAAACACCTGATCAACCAAAGCACACAACATTCTTTTGTCCTTGCAGCTTAATTTCACAATAAATCCATGTAAATCAGTCACTACAGAGTCATCTTTGGATTTTTGATAATACTAAAGTTGTATGATCATGTAAGAAAACTCAAAATACAAAAGAAAATTGTTCATCCACTTACCCGATTGAGAAAAACCCTCCATTTTTTAAATTAAAATCCACGACACAGTTCCTTCTTTTCTTCTTTATTCTGCTATTTTTATTAGTTTCCTTTATTCTCGTCTGTGCTCCGGCCGTGCACCTGTCATCCTCTTAAGTCTAGTGTCACCTGAACAAGCCTAGTTCAGTCTTTCATTCATTTTCACCCTCTGACCCTTCTGCTGCCCCCTTATCTCTCCTCCCACTCGCACCATTTGGATTGAGTCCATTTGGAAGAATTGGTGGAGGGGACTCAGGTTCAGTGACTGGGCCAAGCAATGCTAAAAATGGAAATACTTTATGTCAATAGCCCCGTGATGACTCTGAACTATCAGGGTGCAAAGTGAGACTTTGCTGCATCACTGCAGCTTATGCAATCCTGACCCTGGCCATGACACACTTTTAAGCCAAAATCAGACACAGATAATCTTTGAAATATTCTCAGCATGACTTTATCTGCTGCTCATTTCATTCACAAGTCACTCTCAACCCTCCTGTTTATAAATAACTGTCAATCCACTGGTTTTCACTTACAGGCCTTAAGAAGTAGACTTTTGGGTTGGCAGATTGTGAAACGAGTCTTTAAAAAAGTTTATTCTCTAATTTTATTCCTTAAATACTGGAAATCCACTCACACTCCTTCATTACTGTAACACACTGGAACAAAGACATTTTATATTGTTTGAACATGAAAAGAACACTCCATCTAAAATCATATGGGGAGATGTACTACTGCCATTAAGGACATAAAGAAGTGGCCTTATGCTCCAACTTGGCTCAAGAATTTTATCTTTGCTCTGTTTGACATTATTTGTGTTTTCAATTTTTTTAGTTGCTGAATGTGAGTGTTAATTTGTATCTAACATATTAATTTATGTTGACCAGATATGACACAATGAGGCTGAGTTGAGCTCATTTGTTTGGTGTGTGGTATAAATGTGTCACCGTATGTTATTTTACTGTCTGTTTGTCTTCACTTTGTCGTGAAGGTCATGGGTCTTTGTTTTGTTGATATTTAACTGTTGTTCAAAGTATTTAGAGAAATTCAGATCACATCTTTAAAAAGAGTGTTTTACTTTCTGTTCTAACAAGCCAAAATCAAAGGTGAGTAAATCCCCTGTTAATATCAATGTTAATAAGTCAGCAGTTGGTAATGTTAATAAGTTACTAATCTTAATCAATTATAGTTTAGACAACCTGCTGCACTTCCAGAGGGTCAGAGGTCAAACAGGCCATTGGAGGATTTTACATGATTAACTGAAGAGTTAAAAATACAAAGATCGGTTCATAATTTAGGAAAATAAACACCAGCCACAACCTGGCGACACAAAGTTACATATTTTTCTATCAATGGCACATGTACCACTAAATTATTTGTCAACCATTAATAATAAGCCATTAGTTACAGCTTATATCCTCCCTCTAAAGGCTGACTTATAACAGACAGTGGGACGAACTGTCAAAGGGGTAAAATGCAGATTCAGCGTCAGATTCTTGATGTCAGCTACCATTTATTTTCATTAACAATGAATCCTTAAATCTAAATGTCAGGAAAATGTTATGAAAAATGCTCACTTCAATTTCCCAGAGCCAAAAATGACGTCTTTAAATTTCTTCCTTCATCCAACAGCAAGTCAAACACCCAAAGACGCTTCATTTGCTGTGATGAATAACAAAGAAAAGCGGCAAATCTTTGCAATTAATAAACTGGAACCAGCAAATGTTTGACATTTTTGCTTGATATATGACTTAAACCAAACAGTTTTCTTTTGTTTGACTAACCATTACAGCTCTAATCTGAACCTTTGGAAACGTCTGTCACTAATTTGCTGTCCTCCACATTTTTGCTTTTCACCCACCGCAGCATGTTCCTGTTTTATGAGAAAACATATAAACCAGTTCGTCTATCAGAAAAATGTGGGCTGATAACGGCTAATGTTATCTCACAGTGTGAGACTTTGTCAAAAGAGATGACACATGTGTCTTCCCCTCAGTGACACAGTTGACTCAAAGTTTCTATTTGACCTCTTGAAAGAGTACATGGAGCTGCTGTGTCTGGGGTTGTACAGTCACACATGATCCCAGGCTGACAGAGGGTGTAAATCGTTAGCCAAAGGACAAACAGACCTTTGTTCCTGAGCTGACTACAGAAAACGTACCCTGTGTAACACACCTAGTACGATATAATAGTAATTACCAGACTGGAATGAAGGTCGGTTTTATGCATGACGATCAAAGTGCACTAATATGAAACTTTAATCACACACTTTATGAAGAAGTTAGTGAAAGATCCAGGATCCAAGAAGCAGGATTAGTATTTAAACTTTCACCCTTTTAGTCTCTAAAAGTAAACAATTCTATTAACCTGTGAGTTGCGTGTCTCTGGAAAGTATTTAATGACACTCGCCAGGTAACAATTGCAGGAATAGGACAAAGTATAGTGATCAATATCTGGCGAGCGAGAGAAATCAGCAGGGAAGATTTCAAGCTGCAAAACAAACAATCAAACAAAAACCAATGTGACATAAACAACAGGGTGCAGAATGAGGCGTTTGCTTACAGTCCTAACATAGCACACAGTCTGCACAGTTAAGGTTGTGAAGGAATTAAAGGTGGTAAAGGTTAGATGGTTAGAAAATGAGATGACCAACCTGTTGAAGTCAAGAAGCAGGCCAAGACTGAATGAAGAGGAGGGACAAGCAGGACAAATGTAAATAAATGTGCTGGTGTGAGTTTTAGCACCATCTGGTGGACAGCAGTGTAAACGTTGCCTTAGCCACAGTGAAGACAACAAGCGGAGGGAATGATCCTTTATTCATCAGCATTATGAATTCTTGTTCTGAATGAGGAAGCCAGAATAACAGCTCAACAGAGTATCATCTGGAGGTTATGTTTGGGAGATTAACATGGGCTGAATTGTGCGATTAAACACGTGAAAATGTTTAAAGCACGACTCTCTTCTCTGAGTGCGTGCGTCAGAGCTTGCTGAAAGTGATCCTCGGCGGAGTCTCGGGCTGGAGGATGAGGGTGCACGTGGTGCTGATGTCCTCTGTGGACGACACGCTGAGATGGAAGCTCAGCAGGATCTAGACGGAGAGGGAGGAAGGGAGGATGAAGGGAGGCAGGGGGGAGGAGGAGGTGATGGTGGTGTGAAGACAGAGTGGAAGAGAAGGAGGAGAGGAAATGTTAAGGGGGATCACAGTCATGATGTATTAAGCTGCTGTGGTGGAAAATAACTAAATACATTAACTCAAGGGTTGTGCTCAGGTACAATTTGGGATACTTTGGGGGGTATTTCCATTCGACGAACCCTAAATTGCCCCAACCCAACCCCATTTTTTGTATCGCAACCTGCCCCTAGTTTTCTTTCCTAACATTAAGCTTATTTAACATTGGGTTGTCTGACCCTAACCCGACTTTCTGCATCTTAAATTGTCCCTAGCCTCTTTCCTAAATCTAACCTTTTTCAGATTTAGTATTGCCTAAACCTTACACATGCAATTAAACATCCTTCTATATCCCTCCATCCTCCTTCTCTTGCCTGCTATCACTCACATGCATGAGCAGGAGCTGCAGCTCGTTCTCGGCGATCCTCCTCCCGACACACTGCCTCGCCCCGAACCCGAATGCCAGGGAGCGAAACCCCGTCCTGTCTCCTCTCTGGCCCTCCTCTCTGCTGCTGCTCCATCGCTCGGGGTTGAAGCTCTGTGGGTCCTCAAACACCTCTGCACTCCTGCCCAGAGGGTAAAGACAAGCCTGGACCATCGTCTGAGGGGAGAGTCGAGCAACCCTAAAGTCAGCTGTAGCACTGAATGCACTTGAATTTGTTTGTGTGCAGATATGAGAACAAACTCACCCCAGCAGGTACGTGATAATTCTGGAGAACGATGTCTTTGATTGGATAACGCTGCACTGTGGTTCCTACAGGATATAACCTGACAGAACAACACCAAAAACCCACACACATTCACACAGATTGTTGATGAAGGTTCTCAGTCATCCAGGTCATGGTAAATCTAGGTGCTGTATCGTTGACAACTGGACGTGTTTCAGTTTCTTGAAGATGTTTCACCTCCCATCTGAAGGAGCCTCTTGGATGAGAGGTGAAACCTCTTCAAGAAACTGAAACAAGTCCAGCTGCCAACGACACCTAGATTTACACATATTGACTTCTGACTCACTGTCAATGCCAGCAACTCAGGATTACTGGCAATCAATTCTCATTTCAGGTCTTTGAGGGGTGGCGTCCATTGATGAGACAACTTGTGATGAAAACTAACTCTGGGGCAGCTGCTCCTGAGGTCAGAGATGATTTCTCTTCATGATATGCTATTGATCCGATGGACAAATGGGTCCTCTCTCCTCTAACATCCATCACCTCAGCTCAACAATAAGCCACTATGTTATTACGGGTTAGTTTCTGGGCTTACAATGAATTATACCTTATCCAGGCCACACGCAGGTGGATGTGTCTTGAGTGTTTTGTACCTGAGAATCTCCTTGATTGTGCCTTTCAGCAGCGGCGCGCCCTGCAGGGCTTTCTGAGGGTCACCACCTGCCTGAGCCCATGACACCCTCACCTGCTGCCTCACCCTCTCCTGCACCTCCGGGTTACGGCCCAGCTCAAACAGAGCGAACTGCAGGGGCACGGCTGTCTGCAGAGAGGACGGGATGAGAGGTGACAAGGAATAAGTTAAAGTGAGGTATACGAATGCAGGCCAGAGTAGACACACACACACACACACACACACACACACACACACACACACACACACACACACACCGTGTCGACCCCTCCGGCCATCAGCTCAGTGATGTTGGCTTTGATGAGGTCCAAAGATAGCTGCCCTTTCTCCATGAGTTGGCCCAGGACCCCGGTGTACCGACCTCCAGCTGCCCCAGCCTCAGCCCCTCGACCCTGGGAAGAGGACAGTCGCTGGTACCCCTTCTGGATCCTCGCCTCCGCTGGAAGAAGACCAGGACAGGATGACAGGTGAGATGGGAGAAGTGAATACTGAAATAGATTGGAGAGGGTTACATAAACTAGAGATCCAGGTGAAGTGAGCCATGATGCCCTGGCTTCGGAGTCCTCCTACCGTGGGTGAAGATGTGGTCCCATGCACTGGCGTGCTGAGTCCACAGGGGAGCGCCAATGCGGAGCAGCAGGCGGGGGGGCAGGTAGAGGAGAGGAGGGGTGGTTGCCAGCATTCGCTCCACGGCCCAGATGAACTTCTGGGACTCCAGGGAGGGAGATGAAGAGAAGAGACCGATACGTTCCCCGTAGATCACATGGCAGCTGGCTACAGGGGGAGGAGAGGAGGGAGGGGGAGGGTAACTGAGGTGTTTCAAGCTGAGCAAACCAACACAACACAAAATCTTAAAACTTTAAGATTAAAGTATAAATTCACCCCCAAATTAAAATGTAGTCATTATCTACTTACCCCATAGCCAATGGAAAAGGGAAGTTTCATAGTCTGCAAAACATTTCTGGAACTTCTAAGAAAATCATTGTTCTCCTGAACAGCTAAAGTAGATGGGGACTTGTTTTTGAAATGTAAAAAACAACAACTGATGAAGAATGAATTAAAATGAAGCCCCTAAATTCACAATTGGTATATTGCCCTAAAATGCATATGTAAAAGACCATTTTCAACACTCTTGATCTTAATATGTTTGCAAGCCTCGTGGTACTCCAGCCAGCTGGCTACCTAATCAGTCCATCTAATAGTCTAATGAATAACTAATTAACATGAACAGTTTTCCTGCACATGTTGTAGCTGTGTCATTATCTTATGTTACTGTACATTTTGGGTCTTGGGTTGAAAAGTTTGTCGTATTTTCACACCAGAATCAGCAGCAGCCATTTCCAGCAGGTGCTGGTGGAGAGCAGAGCCTTATCATTCTCATGGTAAGTTAGCTTGGTGCAGACACCTCAACATGGGGTCGAGCTTTAGGCCGGGTGTACACTAACGCTTTTAGCTTAGCAGCTACAGTAAAGATTTCGACTTTAAAAGGGGTGTAAGATAATGTCTTCTCAAATCAAATCTGGGCTTCTGGAGAGTTTGATTGCACTGCAAGAGCTGTATGGAGACATTTTATTTTATTTTTAACATCCCCATCTACTTCAGTTGTTTAGGAGAATGCTACAACTCTGTTTTGCTCTGAAGCTCCAGAAATATTTTGTGAACCACAAAACTTTCGATCTTTTGAGTGAACTTTCCCTTTAAAACAAAAACATCTTAAACTAATAAAGGCTTTACTGAATAATGAACTCCAGGTTGACAGTTATTTAATTAGATCATAACATTTCCTGGCTCATATTTCCATGCTTTGAAGGATTACCAACCCAAAAAAAAAATCAAAAAAAATCCCAGCAGCCAGGTTTTTTTTTAGACGTTTCTCTCCGTGACAGCAATAAAATATTCTGTATTTTCAAATCCGTGGAAAGAAAATGTTGTTTTCTGAGTGCATATGTTGTCTCAGAGGAAGCGTCTCTCCTCCACCAGACATCCATCTCCTGTCAGACCTGTTTGTGTTATATTAAGTACACATCACTGACTGGAATAAAGTTTCTTGGCAGTCTATTCCTACCCTGGCTTAGCACATGGCTTCGTGTGCTGTGTTGCATTAGAAGCAAAGCAGCATGACTCAAAGTTATCAACTCTCACTCCCTCTCTCTCTCTCACACACTCTCTCACACACACACACACACACACACACAGATGCATGCATGTGTAGAGCACGCTGAGTCACACAAGCATTCACACTTGTGAATGAGGCATGTTGCAGATAGGCACATGAAAGCAGCAGACCTGCTGGAAGAATGTGCCAGCTTTGATCGTCTTTGTTGGTGTTTCTATTTTTAACAGTGCGTGTTCTCCTTGACCTCCTACATCTAAAATATGTTAACGGCAGATATGCCTCGGGTTGAAATGAAGATTGGCTGTGCTATGAGGTGAGAATATTTTAAATTGAAAGCAGACAGAGCAGGAGCAGGGAGGTATTAGCAGGGGGAAAGTTTCTTTTGAACATTTTAAAAAAGGTGCTCTGACGTCACAGCCCACGTAAGTATTCGTGACTCAACCAAAAGAGCTGATTGTTAGGGCGAATGAGGGGCTGTCAGAACAGAGAGATGATTTTTATCCATACCCTCCTTCTCCCACAGCGCTTCAATCATGCTGGCTGAGCAGAAGACACGAAAGTTAAGAGGGGGAATGGATAGATTCCTGGATAGAAATGAGCCAGGATTCTGTGGCCTCGGTGTTGATGAAACAGTCCATACATACTTTAAACTGAATCACACATAAGAATACACTGGGGACGATGACCTCCGACCTTCCAGTGCAAAGCGGAAGAGGTCAGGACTAGGATCCATGGTCAGGCTCCGTCTCCCCTCCTCGCCTCTTCCCTCCCTCTCCACTTTAGCCCGCAGCATTCGACAGAAATCCCTCGCCACCTCATCAAGCAGGGGGAGAAAGCGCTTCACGGCGGCACTCATCATCACCTCTTTGTTGAGCAGTAGACGGTCAGCTCGCCATTCCTCACCATTCCTGTGCAGAGAAGATTTGGAGACGGGGATTAAAGTCGACCTGTTTCTCTTCAGTTCAGTCACTTTGAAGCAGAAAAACTGGGTCTGAAGCAGATGTGCTGTTGCTTTACTGAAATTCATGTAAAGAAGATATTCTGTGTCAAAACCTGTTTCTGTATCAGTTCATGTTTCCTCTCATCTTAACCTGAACCCTAAATAACCTGCATATCCAGTGACTTCTGCTACACATAGCCATAAACTACCCTAAGATGGACTACATTTACATACATTTAGGGCATTTAGCAGACGTTTTTGTCCAAAGTACATTTGTCACAAGAGAGAAACCACGACATATCACCGTCGATGGAGTAAAAACAAAAATAGAAACAATTGTCAAGCCCTCATCTGAGGATCGTAGCTGCTATTTATCAAGGATACTTTAAGTGCATAAGTGCTATGATTAAAGTGCTAATGATAAGATCATACAAGTGCATATACTTGTTTTTTTGTTTTTTTGGGGGGGAGGGAGTCATGCTAGGCAGGGTCGAGGTGAAGTCTGAACAAATGAGTCTTGAGTCTTTTGCGGAAGATTGGGAGTGATTCCGCCCTAACCCTTCGTTCCACCACTGAGGTGCCAAAACAGAAAAGAGTTTGCTGAGCGGAATTTGTTTGCTGGTACCAGCTGGCTAGATGATGTAGTAGAGCGAAGTGTTCTCGCTGGGGCGTGTGGTCTGACCAGTGTTTGGAGGTAGGCCTTGAAGGTCAGCACCATCACCTTGAATCGGACAGGAAACCAGTGGAGGTCACGGAGAAGGGGGGTCACATGGGAGAATTTGGGTAGATTGTAAATGAGGCACGCTGCAGCATTCTGGATACGCTGCAATGGTTCAGTCGCAGTCTCCAAACTTTATGGAAACACAGTTTCAAAATATCAGTCTTTGGCAACCTCCCTGAGGTAGAACAGAGCAATGAAAGCCATCCCCCACTGGCTGGCTACAGCAGTTTTTGCTGGATTTTGCGGATTTTTCTCAAAATACCCTTCAGAACAGTTGAAATATGCTCAAATCACATCAATATTCTACATGTAAGAGCTTTATAAAGCTACAGTAACAAGACTTCTACTGAATACTTTTGACAACTGATTGAATGACCCCCTTAAAAGAGTGAGATGAAGATGGATCAAGTGATTACATGCACACACACACAGACAGCTTGTTTCCATCACTTAAGGGAACACTGCATTGACTTCATACAATAATTGCTTATTCTTGTCCACTGCTACTTGTCCTGACCCTGATCACAAATCATGACTTAACCCATTGAATAACTTAATAACATCTCTTCAACATCAGCAATACACACATATATACAGGTGTGGTACTGACTTCAGGAAGACTCCCTTGCTGTGCTGCCGTGTCTCTCTGTGTGTTGCCCAGGGCTGCAGGGTCATCCGTCGAGGGTGGAGGCCCTCTGAACGAAACAGCTCACCGATGTCAGATGGCAACATGATGTTCACACTGCTTTGGGTGCCCACATGCTCCCTTCACACACACATACACACAGAAAGGCTATGGTGACACTTGAAAGCATTGATCAGTGCCACACATGAGGTGATCAAATGTAGACTTAATGTAGACTTTTATTGCTCTTGAATATTTCGAAACACTCAAGACATCATTCCTCTATCTTCCTCATACCTGTAAATGGGGCCGAGGGTGATGAAGGTCCTCTCCATGTGCTTGTGGAGCTGCCGGAAACGGTCCTCTCTCCAGAACTTCACCAGGTTGACCCAGCCGTTCCTCCCTGTGTGAGGGATCTCGTCGAAGCTCCTCACCCGTCCATCCGCACCCCTCTTTCTGACTCCTGCACTCTCAGCTCCTTTCCTCCCCTCTAACTTTCCATCCACCACCGTCCCTGCCGCAGTCATGCAAAGAGCTCGCTGTGGTGCGACACCACAGAGCCGATTTCTGGACCCACAGGTGCCCTTTGCTCTGATGCCCACAGCCACTCGGTTGCTCATGCTCCTCATGATCAAACGGTCTCATCCAGACTTGTGACACCCCTCGTTGTCGTCTCTGCAGGGCTGATTATTTCCCTCCTCCATCCTCCCAACCTCATATCCTTGAATGTGCTCTGACACTCTGACAAACTGATAGCAGGTGATGATTTATGGATGTGAAGACCAGAGTTCAAGAGAATTAAAACAGGCTGAAGTAAAACACACACACACACACACCATGTAAAGGCCAAAAAAAGTGCAGCTGGACAAAGATGTGTTTATTACAAGCGTTTGTCACAGCCATAAAGTGTCTACGTCTTCATTTGGTGGGTTTTTGCTACATGTTGTATAAAAACCTTTGATTAGCAGCATGAGATTATTTTACACACCAGTATGAGCTCAATAAAAACAAGACAGTAATCACAAGAAACTAAAATGAAGTTCATTTACAGTACAGGTAGAATTTGGCTTGTATACACACATGTGATACAGATCAGATTATTTACAAAGAAACAGCAAAATAGCTTCCTAATTACACAAAGAAAATGAGTTTATATATATGTATGTAGTGAATGTGTGATGTAATGTGAACGTGTTACCCTGAGGTTCCTTACTTGTGTTTAGATCACCAGCTGGATCCTTTTCATTTACAGAGACCTGACAGCCCCGTAAGAAGAAACTAGCTACAGTAGCTTCTAGGTTACATAACACAATATTATAAAATCATAGTAATTAAAACTAGAATATAACAAAAAGAGGATCTGAATAGGGATAGAGACGATGTGAAAACCTGATATCATGAATGTCATTAATAGAACTGTTACATGTTTTTACCTAATAATGTCAGAATTATATTGACCCCCGGTATAACATATATTTAACATAAGATAATTGTCTTAATTTAAGTAATTATCAATATATTATATATAATATATATATATATACCTATATTGTATCATTGGTTGAAACAAAATAACACACAACTTGTGCGTTAACTTTCACTCTATAAAAAAGGTTATTATCAAGAGATTTGTTACATTCACAAGTTTGATGGAGTTCTCAAGCCACATGAAGAGTAACTACACCAATGTTACACATTACAGTGTGTTTACAGGTCTTGGGTAGTACTTCTGCATATGTTATATAAATCATGTCTGTTAAAATGTATTATTTGGCTACAAAAAGACAATTCAGAAATACAAAAAGAAAGTCGGAATTACATGTTTTCGTTCTGTGTAACAGGCAATAATGTAAGTACATTTACTCAAGTACTGTGCTTAAATACACATTTGACTTTTTATGTTACTTTATACTTCAACTCAACTACATCTCACAGGCAAATACAGTAGTTTTTACTCCACTATATTTATCTGTCAGGTATAGTTACTTTTCAGATTATGGATTCTCACACCACCAACTCTCATCCCGTTTCTGTCCAGTGAAATATGATGATCTTATTGGATTTTTTTTTTTTTTCATTTTTTGTTTTTTGATGAAATAAAGGATTATGCATCCTTTATTGAGTTTAGAAAGTTATCCTTCTTCCTGAAATAAATAAACTATTAAAAAACTTGTGCATTGTGGCAAAACTGAAAACAGGCTCACAGATCAGCGACACTACAAAAATGATGATGATTTTATAGAATATTATACATTGCTGAAGTTTTAACTACCCAAAAGTATATAAATTACTTAAAATTAGCAACACAATCAAAAGGCGGCAAACTCATCGTTCCTGTGATCACATATTGATCACATGACACTACAAGAGTCCCTCCTTCCTGATGTAGGAGTGGAGCTCTTGCCGTGTTTCCTCCCTGTGAGCGCCGCTGTGCCGAAGCTGAGGCCTTGGAAGGCGCTCAGCAGGTTGAAGGTGTTGTCCTTGCTTTTGGTTTCGGGATGAATGATCTTGGACAGCTCGTGGGGGAGCGACACCTTCCCTCCAATGGACCTCAGGTGGTTGGTGTCCTTGGTACTCTGAGCGTGAAGGAAAAACAGAAGAAGAAGAGGGTGAAAAGACTGAACATAGGACCACTTATTTGTCTACATTACCCATGCCCATGATACGCCAACATACAGTACAGTATGTATAACAAATAGGAAAACACCTGTGAAGTTCAGGCCTGTTATTTTGCTTAGTAGGGAATCTTTGAAAAGAGTGTGAATTGACTTTTAAACAAGAAATGCAAGAGTCTGGTTTTAAAGTGAAAACAGTGAGAAATATTTATATACAAAAAAAAAAACAGCTGAATAACAGAAATGTTATGTAACAAATCTGTTGAATATTTTGCAGACAGACCTCAGACAGCTGATATTTTCTCCTGAAGTGAGATCTCATCTCTGCTCTCTCCGCATTCTTCTGAGCGTTCATTGCTTCCCGCAGCTTTCTGTAAACACGGCAGACAAAACACAAATGCACCTGACTTATTAAAAAACGGAATTAAATCGAAGCAGCGTCTCTGCCTCGGCACAGGTGACTTGAATGAGCTTGATTCATGACAGCTGCCTTCTCTGATGGAAGGAAATGAAAGCTGCTGCAGACACAACCATAAAAATAATATCAAACTTAAACACAATGTGAATAACAACAAATACTGTACTTTTTGTATGTTTATATGCTTTGTACATTTATCTGATAGCTATAGAGGCAGCAGATTTTAGAAACAAAACATGTGATTATCTTATAAAATATGATGTATTGTTAGAGATGAATCTACCTAATGGTAAACAAATACATTAAATTAGCTTCAACTACCAATTACAAAATGCTATTTTAACATTCATGCATTATGAATACTATTAAAAATATATAATATAAAATAGTTCAACACTCAAAGGGATCATCTCATTGCAATGTCATTTCACAATTTAAATACAGGATTTTTATTTGTATTAAAGTATTTTTTACTGTACTTCAGTCAAAGGCCCAGTGTGTTGGATTAAGTGGCATCTTGCTGTGTGGTCGCAGATTGACAACCAATTAAATACGCCTCACTTCATCCTGTGTCATAGAACCGTGGACTGGATATAGTGTAAAGAGCCAGAAGGTCTGTGTAGGGAGGTGGTCAGGGTGGATGGGCTGATCAGTCAAAGGGACTTTTACCCAAAAGAGCAGAATCTGAATCTCCTCTAAGACGATCGTCAATGTGGATTGTTTGAAGTAACTTTTACTTTCTGTCAGCCTGATCCTGGTGAGCACATTGGACAAAAGACGACCAGTGCCACCAGATTATAGAGCAGCTTCTTTTCTCAGGCTGAGGGACTAATTAACTCATCTCAACTATAATAACTATACATACGTTTATACATACATACATTTTCACTGATGGTCTTGTTAGCTAGACGGTTAACATTTCCTAGTAGTACATTTAAGTAAGTACTTCTTTTAAGCCAAACAATGTTTTTTTTCCTTAAGCTAACCAAGAGGTTTTGACACCTTAACATAATCAGGTAGTTTATTTTGAGTATGTAACCAGATGCTGCATATTAAGAATGTGTTGTTTTCATCAGTGGCTTATTTTTTTCGGGTGACTATAAACTAATAAAAACATAATATGACATATTATGGCATATTATTACATGCATATTATATTTCTGCCGATAGAGCCCGATAAATCCTACACACTGGGCCTTTAATGAAGGATTTAAGTGCTTCCTCCACCACTGCATGTCGTGTTTCTACATCCTGCCTCCACTTGCCTCTCCTTTTCCAGGTCTGCCTGGTACATGCGGATGACAGACGGGTCTTTGGGGTGAGCAGTTCGGAGAGGGGGGTTCCTCCCCGACCTGTTGCATCCTCCTCTTCCTCCTCCACCTCTGCCCCTCCTGTTCCTGGGTTTGGCACACAACCTCCTCTCCTTCACCCCCGACACACAGCTGGTTAGCTTCCTGACGGGAGTCCTCAGCGACTTCTTTACTCTCACCACTGACTCCATGATGCTCCGGAGTTCTCAGGACGGGAGGGAATGATCACGCCGCTACTTCTCTGACAGATGATGTGTGAGGGTAGAACGAGTTTCTCCTTCGCTCATGTTGTGTTTCTCTGAGAGGACAAAGTCAGAACACACACAGTGTCAGGCCCGGTGGTGGCAATAACTCAGGTGGAGACGGGACAAGGACAAGGACGGCATTCAGACAAGGCTCAGACACTCACACACACGAGATTACGTATGCAGATGAGGCATTTGTCATCTAGAGGAAGTACTTACAGAGGAAGATGGAAGCCACACAAGAACAGAAATGATTTATGTCAGACTCAAACACATCGGACGCTCACTATTCATCTTGGTTTAGCGTGTTGGCTAAGTCTTCGTTTTTCTTACCTGTTCAAGTGGCCACAGTTGGCCAAAGGCTCACAGCATAAAATCCAATAAAGCTCCAGCCAGATGGCCTCCACAGCACCCGGGCAATCTACCAAAGCTTCAGATTAATTCAGAGAAAACAAACAAGAAACAGCAGAAGTTCCTCCACAAGATGTTGCTCCTGCGCTCCTTGGCCCTCGCAGGAGAAAACCCCTGTTTTCTGGTCCAAGTTTGAGCCTCTGCTTCTCCTGCTTCCCTCCTGCAGACTCACTCCACTCTTCAACAGCCCCCAACTCTCCCATACAGATTACCACTTTAAAGACTTAATGAGGGGAATCTCGTTAGCCGTGGCAGGGAATGCACCCGATGACTCACGTGTTTGTGACAGAGATTTAGAGACTTTAGCTGACGTCATGTGGAGTGGCACATGCTGACATCGCTGTTGTTCCTATATAATACTGCGTTATCTGCATCTTGCATTATCTGCATCTTGTTTTTTCCTTTTGGAGCACTAAAATTGGGAGGTAAGTCGTACTAAGGTAAGGTACTGGTCTGCAACTCACATTTCTCTCGAGATATAACTTCCGACACATCTTGACTTCATTCCATGAATATAATCAGCGAGGAAGAGATGAGCACAGATTAGGAGAGAGGAAATTAAACAAAGAGACACCTGGATGGACAGAGTCTGGTCTGAGTTGGCAGCGTCTGAGTCATTCAGAGATAAGAGGAAAGTATTGATCACTGGACCAAACTGGACCACACAGCAGCAAAAACGATAATGAGGAAGGTCACCCTCCCCCAATTCCTTTGCCAAATTAAGAAGGTCAATGCTGAGGCTTTGTTCAAGGTGAAGAGCATGTTTTTAATGCCATAAATTAAAAGATCTTCATCTTCATCTGTACACAACAGATCAGATTTATGTTATTTCAATTCAAACTTGAAAAAGAAGACGCAAGAGATAAAACGTCTTTCTGTGGCATGTTGGCCAAATACGCTCAGGCCCTCATTAAGTTCATCTTGGTAATATAAATATTGGTACAGCTGCTTATTTGTAAAACATCAATGAGTATTATTTTTAAACTATGATCTTTTATTGTGATTTTGCATGTAATTTATTTTATGGAATGTCTTTCATTATGACCTTGAGTCTGAAATACAGTTTTGAATTAAAGTGAACAACATTTCTTTCAGGAGACCATGTGTTCTTCTTTATTAATCATTTTGGTCCTTATTAATGCATTTTATTTACTACAGTTTGCTGATATGTGTGTGTAATCAGAAGATCAAACTGGCAAAAGAAACACAATCAAACAACTTTACTTTAAGACCCCTGATTTAGCATAAGTACTATATATAACAATTAATAAATGATGAATGGAACTTTAATGTATTTTGTTGAGTTGTGTACTTATATCATCCCAAATGTTTCCAACAATGTTCAAACAGAGAAATCCTATTTTTATTCTAGGGAACAGGTTGTTTCATTTGGTCGCCTGTTGCTATGACTTCTGGGAAATCTTCGGATGATATGTTAGAGAGTGAAGTCTGCAAACTTGAAACTTGAAACCATTAAACTATAAAACATTACATTGTCGGTGAACATTTCTGCCGAGGTCACATAGATTGACTTTCATCTTCTAACAAAGATGAAACTCCCATGATCCCTCGCAACTTATGTCTTTAGTTTTGTTTTGATTGAGACCCCCACCTGCTCTGATGAAGAGATTAATAAACTCTTCAATCTGCTTGCAGCTTTTATGTCCGTGTTCTGTCTCCAGCATTTCCTTTGAACACATGTTTGAATGTCTTTGAATGACTCCCCACTGTGAGTTTTGTGCTCTATGTCCTACTCTAATGCCCCATTTGGCATTGAAATCACACACACACACACACACACACACCTTCTGAACACTTGAACCAACCCACTTAGAAGTCCTTCGATCCCTTGTTCCCCTCCTATTCTTACCCGCTGGCCGGATCACTTCGATTTCTGACAGGTGAGGAGGCTTTAATCCTTTAATAAGATCCCCAGGAAGAGCCACACCTCCTCAGCTCATGCTCAGTGACAGATCTGGGGTCAGTTTACTCATCAGAAGGGAAGGCGTTCACAACTGGAGGGAGGAAGGTTGAGTTGGTCCTTTGTCAGCTGATACAGGTCAGAAACAGGACGAAGGGAAAAACAGAGGACGTTCTCAACCCAACATCTGAAGTCTGTTCATATCTTTCAATTTATTACAAAGATGGATCATGTCATCAAGCACATCAACCAAACTGAACTGCTGTAAAGTATAGTGTGTGTTTGTGTGTGTGTGTGTGTGTGTGTGTGTGTGTGTGTGTGTGTGTGTGTGCACGCACATGTGTGAGAGAACCAGCACTTCCATGCAAGCCCACCAAAAAGAGCCACTTAAGGGATTCTCAGGTGGATCAGTGTCCAACACGTGAGCGGCAGTCACTGACACTGACACATTAACACACACGCACACACGTGCACACATGTTCCCACAAATGGAATCAGGACAGGAGTGTCTTCTGCACAAACATAAACTAAATGTTAATTTAATATCAAAAATACTAAATACGCATCTCACCATGACACATTAGCATAATGACCTGAATACATACGAACAATAGAATTTGTTGCTTTAAATAAAGTCAGCGTGCCCATCGGGGGATTCACTCTGGTGCTTTGAGAACATAACATTTTTGAAGTCATATTTATTGGATCTCAGTTGTCACTACCTTGGGGATAATTAAAGAGACTCCTCAAATCTAGAGACAGGAATAGAAAAAAATGTCCTTTCATACACTGTGAACAGGAAAAATGTAGTTTATTCAATGACTAAAGAAGACATTTCATACAAAACTTATCACGAAAACACACAAATTATTGTTATAAAGTGACTGAGGGCATTTGTTTTAACCCTTAACTGATGCACCACTCATGCTGCTTTCATATATCTCCTGGTCATATTATATCTGTGGCTGGATCCTCTGCAGCACTGGGTGAGCCATTTTTAGACAAATTCTATATATTACCATGTACAGTAACTACCATACTGGAGTTCTGTAAGCAGCTCCAGCTATCCATGTATCATATTCACATTTCATTCTACATACAGGATGTCCTATAATTATAGTATCATGTAATTCTAGTGTAGGAGTGAATCTGAAAAATAACGTACTATAATTATTTTGAGGTTTTGGGTTTCAGGTCTATTAAATAAACCGTACCTAAACTAGGAGACACTGCAACGATGAATTATTAAGAAATGTTTTGGCACAAGCCGAGGCTGGAGCAGATGCCGGTGGTGAGCGCTACAGGAGGGTCTCAGCCTGTTAAAACCACCTACTCAGGTCCTATTCTGTGATTGGCCTCAGCCTCCTGGTCACGACATGTCAGTAAGCTCTTCTTTCTGAGTTGCTGCAGGTGCTCTGACTCAGGTGTAGCTGCATACAGGTCCAGTCATTGTGAAGATTTTTTTATAATTTGGATCAAAATCTGGTTTCCTTCAGGGTTAGCTGACTTTCATCAGAGCAGGCAGAGTGTCGTTATTACGGCCAACATGGCTGACAAATGGTCGACCACAGCTCAAGTCTAAACCCAAGCACAGTGTCCTGAGAATTTAATCCAAACAGACTTAATGTTGGTTTTATTTTGTGGAAACATACTTACCTAATTCTGACATATTGGGTTGTCAAACAGTAATGTTAGCTAGTAAGTGGATGAATTATGATGTTAGCTGTTGTCTGACGGAAGCTAATGGGCCGTCAGGTATGTTGTTTTACATTGAAATATGGGCCTATTTACCATCCCTGGATTCAGGAATCAGAATTCAGTCAAGTGAAAACAATCGGTCAGATTCCCTAAATATATAGGATGACGAGTATGACAACAGAGAAAAATGGCCATAGTGTGAATACGGTCTACTGGTCAGTCAAAGGTCAGAGCTTCAACATTGTCGGTTGCTCTTTCGAAATGAAAAGGTTGACAGTCTTCAGTTACATCCTCAGGAGCAACTCGACCTTTAACAGTTCAGCATCAAGTAAAATTCAGTCAGTCTTAAAAATTGTATCCTGTGTCATACGACGTATGTAAAGAGTGGCAGTGTCAGTGTAAATCTTTGTTAATAAAATTAAGGTCTGTCACTGAGAAACAACAAGTAAACGAAACCTACTCACAGACACACAAAGAGAAATGGATTTTCTTTTCTTCAAGTCTGCACACTTCAAAATCCCTTTTTTTTAATTTTAGCATCAATTCTATTTCTTCACACCCTGAAATTACTTTCAGCACTGCCAAGGATAAAGACACACACACACACACACACACACACACACACACATACAAGGAGACAAACGCACACACACACACACTCTAGAAATAAGGTCTCATTCAGTAAAGCACACATACACTGACAATAAGGCTGCCTCAGCTCTGCCAAGGCTGAAGAGGAAAACTGGCAGGAGCGTACACTCGCTCAGCCTTGTGGCCGTGCTCTCTGCTGAGCTGCACTCAATCAAGATGCCAGTGGACGGCTGCGAGTAAAATGGCAGTTACGTGAGGAGTGTGTGTGTGTGTGTGTGTGCGTGTGTGTGTGTACGCACTTGAAAACCTATATAACAGTGGACTTTGGAGTTGTAACACTTCAACCAACAGGGGACTTGAAAGCCGATGGGATATTTTTAAGTCATGCTAGATCAGAGGGGACCTGTAGGTGTGTGAGTGTTAAAACTGATACTCAGCAGGCTGAGGCAGGAATTCTAAGGATCCATTCACACATGTTGTTTTTAACACACACTCATTCCGGCATAATGTGTGTGTGTGTGTGTGTGTGTGTGTGTGTGACGTGCACAGATGGACGGTGCTCTGGGTGATGAGCTAAGAGGCCACAATCAAAACACGAGAACAGAACAACAGAATTTATTCAACACCTAAAAGACTCATTCGATACAAAATTCATTACAAAAAACACACATTATTTTATAAAGTGACTGAGAGCATAAAACTATAAAGATACTTTAAGCCTTTGTATTTTTCATTTTTATTTTCTTTTGCATTTTGAAGCAGACTTGGTCTACTTGCATGTGAGGATCAGTCTTTAAAAGAAAATACCCTGTGGTTTTGCATGTTTTAGCTCTTTTACACCACCAGTTACTGGATAACCATTTTGCAAACCATGCTCCTGTGTTTTTCCAGAGACGGCCAGACTTGAGGCTTTCAAACGGTAGTCCACAGACCCAATGGGTGACATCATGGTGGCCACATCCATGTCCCCACTTAGCTCTGAGTCCTGACTGACATAGCTGATGTCACTGAATCAGGACTTTCGGCAGACTTCCAGAGAGTCTGCTTGGGGAGCGGACTTCACCCGACTTCAGTGAATAAATTATCTACAGTTCATTGCGATAGAGGTGTGACATTTTAGAACTTTTACTCAATGTGTAAAACAATTAATTTATTGAAATGTTACTCGAATCGTGTAGGCTAGAAATGAAATATAACCACAACATGATATATTTGCCTCACTGTCTCACGCACTTCAGACTTGACGTGATGACACTGAACATGTCGCAGTATGTACGACTGAAAACTAAGTCTGCAGGGTGGAGAATTGGATGCAGCCTTTGAGTCTGCGAGTGTGGACTTGGGGCCACTCTTTCCCCTTCAAGTTACCTCTGTGACCCAATCATCTGTTTGGTGTCAAACAAATCCTCCTTTCTCTGCTGCTGTCAGCTGTCACTTCAGTGTCTGACTGACCCTCCTCAACCCCAGTCAGAGACACCTGTCCACATCACATCCATCCAAACCTTTCACCAACTCTACACTCGATCAGGGGACTATTCCTGTACAGCTCATGGCATGATTACTGCATCACAATGAGGTCTTATTGCCATTGTTCTTTCAACTAGTCTCTAAAACATGCAAACACACTGGTATGGTCCTCATATGGTCAGGTGGCGTCAGGGTCATCTGCTCATATCACAGCTGTTCCTCCACACTTGACTCCTCCCTGGATGGTGGAGGAAAAACGGGTGACACAGAGCAGAGGACAGAGAGAGGCGTTTTGAGGGCTCGTACTCCAGCATGTTCTCCAAGAGGTGAAAAAACTGGTGGTGCTCTGTCCCCTGTGACAACAAGTACTTCTGCAAAGAACACAGACAGAAAGAGAAACATGTTGTTTCAGGGAGTAAATGTGTGACTCGTGGTGAAACTTTGCACCTCAGCTCACCCTTAATGGTTTGCACTTTGCTTTCACGTAGCGCCCGGCCTTGGAGCACTCGTTCCAGTCGAGGCGCCCACGGTGGAAATACTTCTGCTTTCTGTGAGGGAAAAATACTATTTATCAGGTGAAGTGTGTTTTTATGTGTGTTTGTGTGAAACCAACAGTGTACAGGAGTGTGTCACCTGCTCCTCTGGATCATTCTCTGGGGAATTGGTCCCTGTAATATCTCCATCATAGCAAGATGCTCCTTATTGTCGTGAGTCTATAAGTGAACAAAGACACACAAGTGAAGACAAGATCAAAATCCTCTCCGAATGCACGCAGTATGAACACACAAGTGACCTGGTACAGTGTGAAGCCTTCGTAGTATTCAAACAGGATGCAGCCGATACTCCACACATCACACGGGTGACTCCACCCCAACTCTGAGGGAGAGAGAGGAGGGACACATCCCTCAAAAACAAGCACAGGACTGACAGCTCCTGGTTACTCCCCGGTCTAAATCAACATCTCTCACCCAGGATGACCTCTGGAGCTCGGTAGTGACGAGTGGAGATGACGACAGAGTGGTGTTCGTGGTCAAAGGTGGCGCTGCCAAAGTCAACGAGCCGCACCGTGGTGTCATTTACTCTCCTCTCATTGCACTTCTGGAAGAAGACAGGGGGAGAAACTTAACCTGGTCATTTAAAGGGTAATTCTAGCTAATTACAAGTTGTAAGTATTAGTTTTAAATGATAGTTATGGCTGTCATTTCTATCAGATACGAACACTGTACAGACGATATATTTGCTGAGGTCTGGAAACAAAGCTACAGCTCTCATGGCGCAAGGAACATCAGTGAAACAGGTTGTAAACAAGCCAACAGTTTGTCAGATCTGTAGCACTCAAACCAGCTATAACGTAACCCGGATCATCTGTGTTGTGTGGCCTAGTGCGCACTAGAGACTTGTGCTGACCGAGCCAGCTAACTAAAGCCCGGATAACGTGAATAGAAACGAAATGATTCAATATTGTGGCTCTTCTAGACTTTCCAAAATTATCCACGGGTTTACAGGCACTTCAGTCACAATGTACACTTATGGAAAAAGTATTTTTGGGCCCCGGTGTATCATGTGACGATGTAATTACATGACGTGGCCACTACAAAAGTTGGCTTCAAAGCCCGGCGCTCTTCAGAAAGCTTGGTTTTGTGTCCGTAAATACAGACATATGCCCCTGGTGTTCAAGGCAGAGAAGTGCATTTCTTGACAGATGGATTGAAATGCCACCACTGACGTAAAAGTGGACCGAATGATGTATGGTGACAAATGAGTGAGGAGGTTGGCCTGGTAGGTGTGTAACCAGTTTAGTGAAATATTTTATTAAAAGATCTATGAACCATTGGCGTTATGCATGCACTCTATGTTACGCTGCTACCATAACATACCAATATGTTAGCTAAATATGCCGTCAAACTTAGAAAACAAAGAATTATTACACTAGCCAGCTAATTCATTTATGCTACATCCTCTGGCACACACTGCAGACGGTTTGTCTGAAATCCCCCACAAATTTTTCAAATCATAGTCCGGCAAGTGTGTGTGTTACCCCGCACAGAAGCACAAGTTGTTGTTTTCACAGTGTGTTCAGACAGAATGTGAGATTTTTGGAGGCGATGTGAAGAGATACAAATTGATTCAGCGTGAAGAGGCTAACATCTGTACAGTTGGTACACTGACAGATTGAAGGAGCTTTCGGATCTAAAATGTTAACTATTAAACACCAGAGGTAGTGGGAGGTGAGTTTTTGTTCCCTGTGGACAGAGTCAGACCAGCTTCTGCCCCAGCTTCATCTTTATGCTAAACCAAGCTAACAGCTCTGACTTGTAGCCTCATATTTTACTGTATAGACAAAAGAGTTTTAACAACCTTCTCGCTCAACTCAGATTGAAAGTGAATAAGCATTTTTCGACAAAGGTCAAAGTTGAACCAGTAACGGAGTCAAGGAAAACTGAATAGCTGCTTTAAAAACAGGCCTTTGTTTCCACATCCCAATAAGTCTCGGTAACTTCCAGGTTTGTTTAAAAAACTTGTGACCCACCACTCATGATGATGCTCCAGATGAAATCTTTTCTGAGTATGGTATGGTATTATTATTACTGACAGGAATGATGGATAAGACGATCATGAAAATAACACCCAAGTTTTTTTTTAAAATTGCATTTTTCTATTAATTATCATAAAAGTCTCTCCAAACATGCCACACATTGTCACATGGAGGTAAGTAAACACAAGCCACAGTCGTCCTGGATAAATATGCGTGCCTAAAGGAAACCATGTGGGTGGTTCACGGCTTCTGCTGAGCAAAATTTGCATCCAAATGGGCCACCACAAAGCAATCTCCCAGGTTGTTCTGCCTGCATTAATCCCTCCTTATTTAACATCCTGATTTTTTTTCGGGGGCCCAGCCTTCATGCCTGCAGTTGTTTCTGACCTTCTCAGCGTTGTATATGAGGGAGTAGTCTGAGTTGACAAAGAGGATGTTCTCAGGCTTCAGGTCGGTGTGAGTCAGCTTGTTGTCATGGAGAACTGCAGTGGAGACAGAGGAGGGGGGAGTAGATGGAGATTTATCAGGAGAGAGTCGACGCCCTCGTCTGGTCAGGATTCTGTTGGTTAAACTGTTAATGATCGTGATGGATGCCAGTTTGTCTGCTGAAATGTTGGTTTAATCAAACCCTGAGTGTGTGCTTTGTTTTTTAAGTTTTGTAGCATCTGCACCTCATAACAACATGTTGTGCACCTCACAATCCGGCAACACAAGATCTCTTTTAATTTCTTCTTTGAATTGTCTATAATAAAGTCATGCTGATAATTCTTAACACTTTCAGAAGTCTGCATCATTACATAAACCAATCCACCCGCAAGCAAAGTGTCTTGCTAAAGAGCATTTTGTCACTAGCTCCAGTCATCAGTTCCTTAGATGACACCACCCTCACCTACAGGTGGGATACTGACCAACTGGTCACCTGGTGCAGACAAAACAACCCGGGGCTCAACGCATTAAAGGCAGTGGTTACATAAAGATCCCAGCGTCATCCGCCTCCATCACCCTGTTTGACTCCTCTGTCGAGACTGTCGTCCTCTTTTTGGACATGAACATCACTAAGGACCTCAAGTGGGAGGTGAACATGAAGTCATCCACACCTCCTCCATCACCACTGCTGCCGCTGCCAGGGACAAGGGCAGACTGCAGCGAATCGTTCGCTCCGTTGAGGAGGTGATTGGCTGCAATCTGCCAACCCTGCAGGACCCTGAGGTGAGCGGGAATGATCTTAACCGACCCCTTCGAAACCAGACAGAAAGTTTTTGAGGCACTCCCTTCTGGTAAAAGAGGCCGGGTCCATCAGGATCAAAGTCTCTCTCCAACATTTTTCTTCATGGACACTGCATGTTTCTGCATTTTACATTAAAGGAGATCTATTTTTGTTTTTTCATTTTGTGTTTTCCTAAAACATATTTTGAAAGTAAAAAAGTCCACACCGACAGAAGCTGCTCTCTCCCACAGACAACGCTGCTCCTGTATCACCTCGTCAGCAGTCTCGCCTTTAATTCTGTGACTTTGTGACATCACACTATGTCACCATGTTACACATTTGCATAATTAATGTCTAGCAGCCATCGGCTTTCTGCACTATATAACTTCCGTGAGAGGGTAGGATCACAGCGTTACATACATGTTTACTTCAAGATACAAGTTTTCAACACATAACATTGATATGATGTATGATGTATGATGAGTTTTTTGTTAAGTTGGCACCTACATTACATCTGACAAATTGTTACATGGAATTTAAATGGAGGAGGGTCTCAGCCCAGAATAGACCACATTAACTTTTGGTAACGATCCAGATTGAAGGACGGGTCCATAAATGTTTTCTCACTTCTTCAACATTGTGAAACAGGGTGTTGTTTATACATTTTGATGAAAGAAATCAGGAGTATGAGTGAGAACAACCTGATGTAGATCTTCAGATCAGGTGAGCTTAAATTATGGATAAGCAGTTATGTTTAAAATTTAGTGATACAGGCCTATCAAGTTTGATATTTGATTTCACTTGAATCTGCTATGAGGACATAAAGAAGATCCTCTCCAGGTAACAGTCAGCCCCTGAATATCCACCCGACTCGTTTGCTGCTGCATCAGTGGGATGGCTGTGAATAATCGGCTTACAGTCATCACTGACATTGATCTGGAGGTGTGGGAGAAAAAATGCAGAGCGGTACTGTTGGTGTGGTGCATGTTGGACTCACAGCTGACAGCGTGGCAGATCTGGTAGGCCATGTGTCGGATCTGGTTCATGGGATAAGGCAGGAAGCTGTTTGCTTTCATGAAGTCGAAGGTGCTGAGAGCGAGCAGCTCGAAAGAGATGCACACGTGGCCGTAGTAGTTAAACCAGTCCAGCATCTGCACACAGTGACTGAAGAGACAAGAAACACAGAGATGAGATGTCTAAGACAGGAGAAGAGTAACATCTTCACAATCTACTCACTGTCTGTTGGCCGGATCTCTCTCGCTGATCTTCTCCAGCACGTTGATTTCCAGTTTGGCTGCTTCTCTGTATTTCTCCAAGTTCTTGATGATCTTCAGAGCGACTCGACTTCCTCCTCTGCGTGTCAAAACACTGTGTTTGAAATATGTATTTAACATGTTTCATATTGGTCCAACTTTCATTATTACATGAAGCAAATTACCTGTCATGGTCCAAACATTGTACCACCTTCCCAAAAGTTCCCTCACCTAAAGTGTCGACTATCTCATCTGTAAGACAGACAGGGGTGGAATGTAACTAAGTACATTTACTCAAGTACTGTATCTAAAGTGCTACTTGACAGGACTGTTCCGCTAAATGTTAGAAGGAAATGTCATTCTTTTCACTACAAACTATTATCTCACAGTTTAAGTTACAAGTAACTTAAATTGAGACTTTTGCAGCCAAAACACATGATGAGCTCATTGAATCTGTTGAGCTGATAAAAGTGCAGATGAAATGATTAGTTGACTAATCAATTGATTGAAAATTTGTTTTCCACACTCTTTATCACTGTGTTTCCCCATTATAAACATTATTTTCTCAGATTGATTTAACATGTGTTGTTCACATAGATAAGAAAAAATCAAAACACATCAACATTTCGTGTCCGGCAGAAACAGTCGGTACAAACGAGACAAATATAAACTATAATAAAAAAAGATATATATAAAAAAAAACACAACAAACAAAAAAACACAGTCATCATAGGAAATTGCAAAATGATTACTGTGACTGCTCCAGATTATTCTCGGGCAAAAACAAAAAGAGACAAAAAACTTTCAACCGTTTCATAGTCCCAGTTTCACAAAGGTGGATATTTTCTGCTTCTTCTTTTAATAACTCGAATGTACTTTTAAGATAATTTTAAGGTTTAAAATATTGGACTCCACTAATGAAGACACATCAGAGAAGTGCACTGGAGTCGACTCGAGTCACGTTTGATGCAAATTGACTAGACAGAAAATAAATGACTTGGGACTCGACTCCAGACCTAATGACTCAAATGACAAGTCGATGATCATTTCATGTTTTCAGATCAGGTTTTGATTTTTGATTGGGATGAAATGAGGAAATAAATAAGCCTTTATAAAGCTATTTACTTCTATTTGATGATATTTATCTGATAGAGTATCAATAATTATAACACAAATTTAATTCATTGTCAACTTTTTGAACAGGCACTGTAAAGACAGGAGACTGTAGGTCAGACTGCAGTTTCATTGGTTGGAAAAAAGTTACTTGACTTGCCAAGTAAAAATGACTCGAGCTTGAAACTTGGACAAAACTACTGGAGTCACATGTCTGAGACAGACTGAGGTCAAATTGAAGCTGGAGTGTTTTACAGTATGAAGCCTGTCAACACTTAACTGTTACCTACATCTGTCTTCGAGGACGTCTCCACTCTTGTAGATCAGGTGGCCGTTCTCAGTGTCCCTCTCGTTGTCGTCTGCAGCCTCATCGCTGCTCCGCTGGAGACAAAGACAACCGAATTTATGACAGAGGAGAAATCTGGGCTGCGAGCGACCTGCGTCTGTCCGGTTCTTCATTGTCTAACTAAAGACAAAGCGGCCTCTGACCTCTGGGCCCTAAAGGGCAAAGGTCATCTGCTGGATTTACCCTCTGCTGTGATGATGCATTCAAAGTCACATGCAGATACAGACAGACAGATCTGCACTTCAAGACACTTTAGTTAATGCGGCCTGTTTCTTTAAAACTGCAGACTCTTTTAATGCAGCCGTGATCGAAACAAATCCTCCAGAAGGCGAGCTTCTACACATTCATGTTGATCCTGATGACCCGAGGTTGTTCTAAAGGAGGTTAATAAGAAATGTCAAAGGACTTCTGGCCTCTTTGGAAAAGCTGAGGCTCTATTTCCATCCGCACTCTGAGACTGTTATTAATATGAGAAGCCCAGCATGTGCTGAGGAGACACTTACTGCAGGACGAGGGCTGCGAAATAGACGAGCAAGTGACACATAAAAAACACACCCTCGGTCTGCGTGTGATTTGTTGTTTGACAAGTAAGGAGCTTAAAGAGAAAATAACAACCGGGCGCAGGTGATTACGAGTCAGAAGTTGACGTGATGCAGGGGTGACAGAAAGAAGTGAATGCAAGCACGGAAAATGGAGATACTCACAGAGAGGCAGAGGCAAATACAGTCCAGAAAGCTTTTATAGAGAGAGTACAGCTCTGTCTTTCCCATTGTGCAGCAGAGCCACTCAGAGATGAGCTTGTGCGGAACGAGAAGATGATGGAGGGAGGTTGTAGTAGAGGTGAAGGCAGGTGAAGCAGCGGCAGAAAAACTGGCCGACGAGGAGTTTAGGAGAACAACGGGAGGACTGAGGATGGGAAAATAGAATATTAAAGTAAAGGCGTAGAAAAACTAGAGAGCGTGGAGATGTGACAAAGTAAAAAATAGCTTGCGGCGTTGTCGGCGGAAACCAGAGGTGAAGGAGAGACACAACCACAGACAGAAGAAAAAAAACACCTTAAGACGAATAGAGAAGAGTGAGCATCAAACAGCGGAGAAAGCGAACAAGAAAGCGGGCGCACAAGACAAAAACAGAAAGTGACGGACAGAAACGAGACGGAGGAAAGGGGGGAGGACAGAGAGCGCAGAGACAGACGCTAATAATAAACTTTGGTCACAACCCCCTGAGAAAGTCTTGAGGGGAGAATCAAGACGTGGCGAGGGGGAGCGACGCAGGGGAGATCCAGTTTCACTCAACTCACTTTCACTCCTCCTTACGCCTCCTTAACCCCTGCAATAAGTTTTGCCACACCTGTCCCGCTCTGCACGCCACGCATACCGTTCAATATACAGTGCGTGCTTTCCTTACAGAAATAACTGACATGGCTCTGATCAGGCTTTTATTTTGTAGGTCAGAGAGACATGACTTGAACAGAAGGGGGGGGGGGCATGTTTTGTAGTTCATTTCAGTGCAAAAGGAACACGAGGAAATGTCATTATGAATATATTAAAACTATATAAAAACAGTTAAAATGTTCATCTGAAATCTCATTAAGGTGATAAAACTTGTTCACAGTAGCAAAAGGGAACAATTATGTAAAACCAGACATTTAGTCATATAAAACGGGTGAATAATACGAAATCATCTCAAACAGGTCGACAAGACAAACCATTAACAAATACACCAAACCAATATCTAGTCAGTAACAAAACATTTGACCTCTATGGAGCTGCAACAATTAAAAGATTGGTTGTCAACTATTACATGAATTGCAGACTATTTTGATAAACAATTAATTGGTTTGAGTACTAAAATCTCTCTTTAAGCTCCTTGAATGTGAATATTTCGTGGTATGAAGACATTAGACGACATCTGGGAAACACTGATCATCATTTTACACCATTTTATGTCATTTTCTAAACCAGCCAACTAATCCATTACTTGAGAAAGCAATCGACTGGTTAATCGACCATGAAAGTAATCGTTGCAGCCCCAGACTTCTAAAACTTTTTTTTGTTATATAATGTTTTGAGTGAACACAGGAAACGTCAGAAACAGCCAAATAATCTACTATCAGAAAGAACAATGATCTTTGTTTTGGAGGCTCGTGAGGACCGTGAACGCGTCACAATGTCAGCTGTCCCTCCTCGTAGTTGTGCCCAGGTAAAATCGCTATGTCGCCATAAGGCTCGTCCTGCTCCACGCGCAACTTCCTGGCCGATAAATTCTCTGCAGACGAGACACAGACATTGAGCTTAAAACATCCACTGAGTAATGGAAATCACACTAAAAGATAAAGGGGAAAAACAATCAACAAAACTAAATTGGTTGAATTATCAAAATTCAGTTCTTTTTCTATGAATTATTGTACATGAAGCGAGACGTTTGAATCATTAGTTCGGTCATACAGAGGCCAACAATGTCCCTCAGCTCTTTAGCTGAAAGTCAGATCTCATAATTCACAGACCGCCACATATTGATTAAAGAGCTTCCTCTGGTGTTGATCCTCCAACATTAACAAGATTTCAACGAAATGAGTGATGGGATGATTCGATGAAGACTGAAACTGAAGCCTCACCCAGGAGCCTCTGAAAAATGTTGCTGACAGTTCTGCGGTCGACCTCTGGCGGCAGGAGAGATTGAAAAAGCACAGGTGTCCCTTCAAGTCCGACCAACTCCGGCGGCAGCCTACACGCACACACAAACACACACGTCCACACGATGTTGTCTCCAAACTGCACCGCTCAGCTCTCATCTAGCAGTGATGTCGCGTTCACTGTCATTACCTAGGGGCCTCTGCTGCGGGCGTTTCCTGCAACTCCTCCAGCACCTCTGGGATGTCCTGCAGCGTAGAAACAGACCTGGAGACAGGAGATCTGACAAAACACACACACACACACACACACACACACACACACACAAAACATATATAAAAGTGGATAGCTTTACGCCTGTCACAACTGGCACTTGTGATCAGATCTTAGTTCCCCGCTCTACATGCAAATATAAACGCACATCACAGGAACAGATACAACATTTTTTCACAAAGAAACTAATATCTTGATGTTTAAAGTTTGCCAAATTAAAAAGAACACAGAAATAGTGAAGACATGAATTCACAAAATGTAGGCTTTTTTTAGGGAGTCTGGTGACATTCTCCACGGGCCTCAAAGAAGCTTGTTACGTACCTCTCTGCCTCGGGTGTGAACATGGGTGAGATCTCTCGAGACGCCTCCCTTTGATCGGAGCCCTCCAGTGGCAGTGAACCGTGGCCTGCACACACACATTTGTGGACACTGGCTTATATTCATTCCCTGGAGGCTTGTCCTAACCCCTAGCCATAAGTGATACATGCCTAACCCCGACCTCTGACCCCAGCCTCCCCACACAGACCGCCTTAGCTCGTGCTGAACGCAGCTGCAGCGAAACACATTGACGACGACAATTTCACTCCCAGTTAAGCACAAACGAGCTGCCCCCTCCTCCTCAGCGCAGTATCGGCTGTTTCTACACAAGCTTCACCTGAAAACTCCGTCATCATCTCAGATTCTGCCACATCTCTGGGGACCTGTATTCACACACAGACGCACACACATTCATAGTTTTTCATTTTTTAGATATTTTTCCCAGCAAGAAATGGCTTCACAGACATCCACATAAACAAACATGCTGCCACACCTCCTTGGAGCTGAACTCAAGTCTCTCTGACTCTCTCTCGGCCGCCTCGGCCGCCTCGGCCGCATCGACCATCTCTCTTTCCTTTTCAGAGTCAGTGGACTCGGGCCCTCGCTCCCCGACCTGCAGGTCCGAGCCTGAGACAGGCGTCACGGTCGCAGCCCGTCTCCATAGAAACTGCACGTCTTCAGGCAAGACTGCAGGGGAAAAAATAGCTTTGAGGTTTATTTATGAAAAGGTTATCTGAGTCACATCCATGAAAATAGCAGAAAAAAAATTATGTAAAGGTGATGTTTGTTAACATTTTATATCTGTATATGATAAATAATAAGTTAGAGAGATCACAGCCAAAGAAGATTAAAGGATAAGTTGAAAATTCAGTCATTATCTACTCAAACCCATACCGATGGAAAGTCAGATGAAGTTTTGTAGTAGAAGTAATATAATTTTAGGTTCTTAAAAAGTATCAAGTTTATTTATAGTTGTTCAAAACAATCTTTGTTATCTTCAATGAATATTATATATCATACATTCTGCTGAATTCTACAGATTTTCAGTCTGGATCACCGCTGACTGAAAAATAAAAAAAATTTAAAAATCTGCAAACAAACATGCTAAACATCAGGTTTACCTTGTCGTTGTGAGCATTTTAGCATGTTAACATTGAATACATGTGACAGATTACAGGTAAGATTAATACTTCACGTAGAGCCCCACAATTAAAGGACCAGTGTGTAGAATTTAGTGGGATCCAGGCGTGTGGTTGCAACCAAGAAACTCTCACCCAGTCCTCATGGTGGCCACCAAAACACAAATGTCGGTACAAAAGGCTCATTCTAAGGTAACGAAAACACAAGGACTTGTAGTGTGATTATACACTAATGAAAACATAATTATGACTATTACATTACATTTCTGCCCTTGGATCCTACACAATGTAGCTTTCAAACATAAATAATCATTAGTTTTGTGTTTGTTCTTTGCACAGAGACTAATTTCAAAACACTATAATGCCCGAACACACCTTCAGTCCACCCGCACAGGTGTTTTCACTCATGTTTCCTGATTAGATCTCTTCAGAAGACTGTGTGGCTCATTAGCGATGCCTCATTTCTATTCCAGTGTCCCAGTAAGCCATGACAACGTAACAGTGAGCCAGCAGGAGCAATCAAAACTGAAGCAGCTAAATGGAATTCATTAATTTTATTATTCACATCTGCGACATGTCAAAATGTCTCCTGTGACACATAATATTCAGCATCCCGACTTCAACGTGACAAGAGGTTGAATCAGCCAGACTGATAGAAAACACCTGTGTGAGCGAGCGCAGCCTTTAACTGATTTAACTGGCTGATCTTGGGTGCATTGCTGTCTTCTTTTTGTTTACAGGTGTGTTACTGACAGGTGCAGGGGTTGTCGAGGAGCTCAGCAGCAGGGAGCGTCCTGTGAGAGGAAGACGGCAGGAGAAGCAGACGTCCGGTTTCAGCCTGAGGGTTGTCGACCTGCTCCTGCAGCGTCCTCTGGGGGAGCTGCGTCACCGGGTCGAAGAAGATCAACTGCCTCCTCCTCCCTCTCTTCCTCCTGGTCTCCAGCTCAGGAGGAGGCACATCCTGGGGGAGGTGAAGGTGGAGTAAAGTAAATATACTAGAAATGTCCTCCAGCTGTCAAATGTAGTCTGGGTACCACTTTATAAAAAAACACCTTTAATTTTGGGTCAATAAGTTGTAACTAACTCTTATCTTTATAGATAAGATATAAACTGAGAGTAAGGATGTTCGGGTTGCCAGGTTGTGAAACAATCCCTATTGCTGATACTTATTACATTTCTTTATACTCAACTCTTTTATTTATCAGGAAAGGCCCACCTACAAACCTTCAACCACTGGACCACAAACCAATTCATAATAATGTATATATAATTAATAATTACAGGTGAAAGCTTGATGGACTTCACTGAACGGCCGTTGTTAATTATTCATCAATGTTTTTACTACTTAGACTTAACAGGTAATGAAAATGTAAAACTCCTTACACATAAGTTTTAACGTATATACATGTGTGTTTTCCTTGTTATACTTTAATTTTAGTTGTTTTCTTATTTTGTCTTTATTTCTATGGCAGAGCCTCCAATCTGCCCACTGGTGGAGTTGACCCCTTGAATTGTTGCGATGTTATGTTGTGATGATCCACATTTTTCTTGCCATTGTCGAAAAATTCATTTGTGTAGTTTATTCTAGATAATATTTGGGTGTTTTGTCTAATCAGCATGGGCGGATTTTGAGCAATTATTGGGTTGGAAAACATCAAACCAGTCTGGCAACACTGCTGGCACCTCTGTCTCCAGACCCGGTCTTTGGCGTTCCTTTGCTGCAGATGGTGGGGACGGGAGGACGGGCACAGAAACGGGGGTCAGCTGGTCTGTTGGGGGTCCAGGCTTCTCCTCTGACAGGCCTGGCTCCTCCTCCGGCAGCAACATGGCGTCTTCACTGGAGAGAGTGGTGGGCTGTAATCTGACACAGGTAGAAAACACAGTCAGTGTGCGCTTGTGTGGATGTGCATGTGCTGATGTTTTCAGGTACATCTGGATGATTTACTCAATAGTGGATCCTGTGAGCTCTTTGGTTCCATCTTTAACCAGCTCTGCCTCTCCTCCGCCCCTTTCCATCTCCATCTCTTCCTCTCCGGGTGTCACGCCTTCCCTCGGTATCTCCATATCCCCTGTTTAACAAAAGAAAGAGGAAGAAGAAACACAACTCCTACTTTCTTTTCACCTTTGTCTCATAGGAGAAAGGAGCTCGTAATTAAGCCTCACACCTTCTGTAAAACCATCAGTTTGGGCCAAGAGAAAGTCAATAGTCTCTGGATGCTGATCGATGAGCTCCACACCTTCAAACTAGCAGAGAGAAGAAAAAGAGGAGATGGATGCCAGAGGAAATCAGACATACGAATGTCTTTGTTCGAGCTTCCTTTTGACAGCTGTACCTCGGCAACAGGGAGAGCGACAGGCTCCGTCTCTCTGAGAGTGATGGTGTCCGGAGATGCTGTGATGCCTGTGTGAGAAAAATGAACGAGATCAACGAAAAACCACAATTTCAACAGCTACACACACAGAAACCAGCAGGAGAGCACGCAGCTAATCAAGCTATTAGAGCGCTCTCTTCTGCTGAGTGAAACCCAGCCACACTTCCCGACACCGCTGCATCAGCCTCAGCCAATTACGAGGATGTTGCTGAAGGCAGTCCGCCCCGACCTGACCTGCAGCATCTCTCTGACACAGGATGCGCTGCTTTGTATCTCTGCCTCCATTTGCACAATGTGAGCTCTCTGTTCCTGCGACCTGTTGGTACTTCTCTGCACACAAGCTGACATTCTGTACATTTCTGGACACGTTTGCATACGTCTGTCTGTAAAGCAGCACAGATGATATCTAATTAAAGTGGATCATCAGATAATTAGCACAAGTCTTTTGTGTTTTTCTCTACAGGAATGAAGATTCTTCTAACGTCTGTCTCTCTAATGAATGGAAAAAGCTAGAAGGTCGAGCATTCTTCTGTTAAAAATTTGTAAATCTCTATAACCATGAACCCTTCTGTGTTTTTTTGTGTGGTCTTCCTGTGCTATATTTGTGTTAAATCGTTTCACGGCAACATGTAGACTCCGCATGTCTCCTCTGAAACTACTTGTATCCTACTCAATGTAGTGAGTGACAGTGATCCCTCAGTGACCATTCCTGTAAAAGACGCCTCCTTTTCATCCCATCTCTACCTGTGTTAAGTACTTCTATGTCATCACAGTGCATCAAGTCATCCTACCACTTTCTCGTGGAGCAGCAGCATCAGGAGCAGCTGGACGGGTCAGTTCAGGATGTTCAGGAGAGGTTTCTCTCAAATACTCTCGAGTCATCTGAGAGACACAGAACAGGCAGAAGACACTTATTTCTATCATGTTTAGAGTATATCCAGCTGTATCTTCACTACATAGCTCTCCTTACTTGTGTATTTAGGTACCTGTATCAGTGTAGTTGGACTGGGCATCATGTACATCACCCCAAATAAAGGGTCTGGTGCTCCTTCTGTCTCCTCCAGGAGAGACAGGGCATCAGGGAAGTCCAGAGATTGTCTGAGAGAAAACAGGAGGCAAAGAAGCGAGAAATGGGAGTTGTTTAGTGGTCATAAGTTCAGACAAATGTGTGAGCAGCTACATCGAGCAGCTGTTCTCACCTGCTTTGGTCATCAATATCAATTTTCTGTGACGTCTTCTGTTTCACCAGCTGGCCCACAACGGACTGAAGTTCCTCTGGAAGGACACGAGGTCAAGAACAAACACATTTGTCTCAGCATCTCTTTCATCAAAAGTGTTAATAATTTACTGGATTATTAATTTTCACCCAGGAGAATGGCACACTGTCGGTGGTAGACGACGACGACGCCATACTGGAGCTGGGAGGAGAGGTAGAGGGAGAAGCGAGGTCGTGGCAGACCGGGCCGAGGCGGCGGGACCTGCTCCAGCACGTAGTCCATGATGTCATCACTGTATGGGCATTAGATTTACCGTAACTGGACACAGTTCGGCCCAATAGGTGATAATACTGGTATAATTTCTTACCAGGTGCTTTTGACGTTGACTTTTAGGAAATCCCGGCGCGAAACTCTGATGCCTTTTGTAGCAACAAGCCTGAAACAGACACAGGGCTTAGATGTTTTACTCATCAGGGTATAAACGTATAATGGGTTTTAAATATTCTAAAATTGGTAATTGGTAGCTTTGCTTTGCTTTGAAATTAAAATGTATAAATATATAAATGTATGTATAAAATACACCAGTGAAACCAGTGCAAAAAGTTGCCTAAACCTGTCTGAAATGAAATAATCCCATCTGGGCTTCACACAAGGACAAAAGTGCAGCAATGTTGTGTTTTTGTTCTAAACAAATCTGTATTTTTGTCTTACTATTTTCTATTATCTACAACTAAAACAGTACATTTTTTTTTTTCAAAAATACAATATTTGCCTCCAAAATGTCGTGAAGAGGAAGTATAAAGTCACAAACTCAAGTAACAAATAGCTCAAAAGTAAAGTTCTTGAGTAAATGAACATTCTATCACTGCTTAATTTTGGTCACTGCCAAATTTGAATTGGGAAAATGAAGAAACACATCAAATAACTCCAAACCCACCTGCACCTGTCTTCTCCATGTGACCTTTGACCTCAGCTTCAAAGCCGTTGACTCTTTAAAGCTGACTTCAAACATGTTGGCATGTTGTTTAGGCTACAGCGTTCATGTCGCCACATATTTGTTTTCTTTGCAAGAGATGCACCTGCACTCTGCGCCCAACAAAAGTGTGTCTGGATTATATGGTGGAGAAGCTGAAATCTAGGTTTTAATAGTTATCGGGTGATGTACTGTCCCCCGAGAATAAAGGAAGGTTGAGACATTGACTTAGTTTAAGCAGCTTAATTTTATAATGAAGGTGTTTCTGACTTTTGAGAGATGATGGTCTTCCAAAAACAGGTCAGCTTCCAGATAACAAACCAGCAGAGGCTCTAAGCAGGTCTAAAAAAACCCACCTCATAATCATAAAGAAACACAATCAAGTTTGATAGATCTGATTAATAATCAGCTAATAATACAGTTAATACCCCAGTGTGGAGAGTAGCTAAATACATTTATTCAGGTACAGGCCTTATATACAGTTTAGAGGTATTTTTTCTGGAGCCTATTTTAATTTGATTCTACATTTCTGAGGAAAATATTCATATATTTAGTTTGACTCCACTACAGTTATGTGACAGCTGTAGATGCTAATAACTTAGCAGGTGTAAGAACCTTCAATGAGCATGTTATAGTTCTACAGTAAATTAAAGCATCCAACAACATATTAAATGTATGAAATTAGTTTCCATGCTGCATGGAGAGGAGGTCTACTTTGACGTGTTTCCTGATAAAACTTTGAATCATGACATTAACTCAAAATTGTGACTGCAGGTTTTTTTTTTTTTTGGAGTTTTGTATGTCGCGCTGTAGCGTTAGTTACCTGTAGCCTGTCAAAATGTCTGCTAACAGGTAAACCCAGAGGAATATCAAGTGAACAGCTCCAGATTATTACTCACCAGATTGTAGAGAAACATCCTGAATGACGCTTTAAAACTGTCGGGTAGTAAAACATGTCAGCTATTCTTCCAGATAATCAATAAGATTGTTGGTAAAGGCTGATGGATGAAGGTTATTAGTCTACATCAGGGCGGAGCTTCTGCGCCAGAAGATCAATCAGTGTCGGTCGGCTTGTTTCTGATTGAGGCGCGCTGATTGGTCAGAACAGCAGTGAGCTGCTCTTTGTCCATTTACACGTTAATGCATCACTAATAATCACCCATGTGTTTAATTGATATCGTTTCTGAACTGAACCGCTCTGTATAGTTAATACTCAATTACTTTTGGTAAAACAAACAAAAAAAATATGTTAATAAACTACCTGCCGGCTTAAATGCAAGACTTTCACTTGCAACTGTATAGAAGTCCATTACTAACAGTTTAAGAACATTTAAAACTAAGCTTGATGAAAATACAAAAAATATTCCCATGGTCAGTCACAATTATGTGTTAAGAAGTCATAATAATGAGGTATGATATAAAGTCGAATTGTGAGATAAATGTTTACATTTTAATCGCACAAATTCAACTCTAAATCTCATAATTCTGACTATTATTGCATAATTTCGACTGTTAATCATCATTTTGAGCTTTTGTCTCATAATTATGACTTTCCATTTCATAATTCTGATTTTTTTAAAATCTCATAATTAAGGTTTTTAAGTTTAGGTTTTTAATTTTTTTTTAACACTTTTTAAAAATCAGAATTATGAGATAAAATAATCCATATAAGTTATATAATTGATATTATGAGATAAAAAAAAACATATCAACATTTATCACATAACTTTTTATCTCAGATTTACAACTTTCTACGTCTTAAGCTTAGTTTTCATCTTGCTTTTCTTTAAGTAGGAGAGATGGATTACCATATCAGATATTTAGATAAGATGCACTATTAATGGTTTGTCACAATTCAAATGTATCAGAGCACAGTGTCTCACATCCTATATTTAATTTACTTTAAAAAAATAACTGGAAAATGGTTCAATTATCAGATAAAATCATCTTAAACTTTGAGTGTTTCAACTTCCTAACAACAGCTCTGGTACATTCTACTTAAAAGGGAATATAAAATAGTTTTATAATGTTTTGTAATATAAGTGATCATTTTCCCAGATATTTTAGCTTCATAAAACATCTGGATTAGGATACAAAATGTTTGTACAGATTGAATAGTGTGGTGGAATTTCTGATGACAAAATTATGCAGTTGTGAAAGTAACTTCTGCCTCTAGATTTGCTATTTGACAGTAAGTTTTTATCACAATCTTTCCAGGAGTAATTAAACCAGTTCACCCCGAAACTGAACCATTTACATCTATCTTATGACCTGTGCCGTTTCATAAAAGAACAGATGCAGGAGCTTTGATTCATTAAAGAAAACTGTATTTTATTCAGATGTAAAGAAATGTGATGGATAGAATGAGACAAATCAGGAAACACGGTCATATAAAATAAAGGCAACAAAACAGCTGTAATAAAATTCATATTCAACTTAAAAAACTAACAAAACAAAACAAAACAAAACGCAGCGGAGTTACAGTGTTGAAAGGGCTTTCCTAAGATTCCTACAGATACAGCAGAGGGAATGAAGTCCATGATGGCTGCAGATCACAACAGTCTTCCTCTGCACTCGGTGGATCCACAGCAGCAGAGCAGCACCTTCCCTTCCACACTGCCAACCTCATAGTTGTAGTCCCAGGTCAGCTCTGTGCCGGCCCGGATTCGCCTGCACGAGAACAAGCGGGCAAGTTAGGGCTACAAACACCACAGAACCTCTAACAAACTTAAAATATGTTTCAAAACTCACTTGCTGGCAAAGAACGCCACCCAGGGAAACCGTAAGTCATGTGTGTCCACAAACACATTCTGGACGAAAAGGTTTGGACTACAGCTGTGCTGTAAGACAGAGAGGACACAGAGATGATGAAATTAAAGACACTGAATTTAAGTGACATGAACTGAGATCCTCTAGATTACACTTACATTGAGGTAACGTCCAAGGTTTCCTTCCAACTTGGCATCGATGATGTAGCAGGACTCCTCGCCGTCAAAGAACAGGCGAGTGTTTTTGGAAACGTTTTCCCCGCCTCCTCCACTCGACACCTGCTGTCCTGTCTTTCCTCCCTGGCCTCCTGGCCCTCCTCCACCTCCAGGTGCACCTGTTTTTACCATCATCCCATGGCTGCCCTTCAGGGCGATGCCTCGAGTTGATTTCACTGCCACTTGCTTCTTAGTCACACCTGAGCCAGAACAGCAGCAACAAGAGGAAGCAAAAAAAAAAAAGAAAGAATGAAGAGTGAAAAACTGCAAAATCTAAATAAGGAGCACTATCAGTGTGGTGTAGATTCATTCCCGTTACCCGGGGTGACTTTTTCTTTCTCCTTGTTGTCGTCAGATCCAGAGCTGATGGTCTGAACATCATCACTGTCAGACAGAGTCATCACATCCTGCTTCTTTCCCGTCTCTGTTTTCACTTGACTGAAAAAAAACAAAACAAAACACAGAAACACAAATCTTACCAGATTTCTAACTTTAGGTGATATTACTGATCACTGAGGTGCAGAATTGCTGGTAAACAAAATATGCTTAAAATAATATCTATTCAAGCAAACTGAGCAAGTCCAACACACCTCTTGCAGTCTCCAGATTCCTGTGATGGAAAACAGAAAAAAAAAATTCCATCATTTTACAAGACGAGAAAATAAGAGCCACCTTTTATATTCTATCCTCTTACACAAAATAACATATCTAAGATGAGAGTTCTGATGAGTATTTTAGCTCTGTGTGAGACACTTCAATCATTTCAAAGAGGCTGTAAAACATTATTCTTCATTTATCTCCTCTGCACTGACCTTCTTCAGGCCCTGGCTGGTTAGCCAGGAAGCCACTTTGCTTTTCCCCGTCTCCTCTGGCATGGACGGTGGCTTCTCGTCATCCGTCCCTTTGGCTGATGCACTCATTCCATCTTTACTGTCTTGACTCCCTGCGGCAGGAAGGAGAGTGGGTGTGTGAAAAGACACTGGCCTCACAGCAGGAAAACGCTGATGATTTTTCCCAACAGTAAGAGCTGGGAAGAAAAAACTAAATACACTAAAATGCCAAGATATTAGCTTCAACCTACCCTCAGTCACCAACTTTGGCACTATGGCACTCACTCAACAGATTTTAGATCAGGAATGCAAGGAACAATTATTTTCATTATCAATGAATCTATAAATTATTGTTTGAATAGCAGATGTCTATATTTGTCAAGCACAAGCTCAAGCAGGCTATGAAAATTTAAGTTCCAGACTATTTCTTTACCTTACAGATGAGCATGAGTGATATCAATAACTTAATCCCACTCTTTAATAAGAATGTTTTCTAAACTATTTAACGATTTCTTATTAATTATTAATATTAATAGTCAGTGTCTTCTCCTAAGCAACAGCTCCTGAAGAGGCCACCAGCTCACCTTCCTTGTTGACCTTGACCTGACCTCGTGTGGTGTAACTCCTCCACACGGAGCTGGACGTGTAGTAGTTGTCCTTCACAAACGTGTCATCTGAACTGTCACTTTCATCTTCGCTCTTTGAATCCTTGTCATCGTCGTCATTGCTGTCGTCAGATGAGCTTGGACTTCGGGCTGAGGCAAGAAAAAAAAAAAACACGTAAAATCATGTGAAGGAGGAGGATGGTAAAATGTCAGCTCGTTTCAAGAGCACAAACACATCAATCTTTTAGGGGCCATGTTTATCTCTCACCTTTTGAGTCGGACTCACCCTTCTTAGGCGGTCGCCCAACAGGGTTAGAAGACACCAAAGCGGATGGTTGGATTTTTATCCTGGAGACGTCCACTCCGCTCCCCTCGCTGTCTGAGCAGTGAGCCTCACTCTCATAGCCCTCCTTGAAGTTCTCCACACTCTCTATGTGGTCCAGATTAGCGAAATACTCGTCTCCCATCTCTAGACCTTCTTTGTCAGCAAAGTCGTCTGTCAAGATTTTACCTGTTGAAAAGGAAAAAAGGTGAGAAAAAGTAGAGAGAAAAATCAAGCTAGATCTGTCATTCTATTCTAATAAATTGATGAAGATGTCTCAGTTTGTTCCCTTTCCTCACCAGCATAGATGCAGACAAAAGAGCCCTTGGCCACGTCATCCAGACAGCGGATGCCCCAGCCTTTGTTCTGGGTCTTGAAGAGCTGGAGACGAACCTGCAGGCCATGCTGCACCAGCCGGTTGGTGCACATCTGAGAACAGCATTTGCACCGCTTATTACATTCGTAGATCCTGAGAGAGAGAGAGAGAGAGAGAGAGAGCAGGCAGATAATGGTATCTGAGACAAGACAAATTAGCTTTTATATTCAGCAGTAATTATCTACTTATAAGGTTATGAGGGCTGAAAGTGAGTTAGTCTTTCTGTAGTGGTGCGAGTACGATGTCTGACCCTGTGGGGAGGCACTCCTCTAATCGTTTGTGTAAATAGCCAGCATTTGGGTTGATCTGTGCCCCCGGTGTACAACCTGTAGCCTGAAGGGTCAGCTGGTGGCAAGAGCATTTGGACCTGTAATAGAGACACAAAGACACGTGTTCAGAATATTAACAGTGGGACTAATATGAAAAATGGTGAGCAACTTTACTCACTTGTCTCGACAGCCGTCAGTGCATTCACACCCAACCAGGAAGTCTGAACTGGTGTTGATGTATACTCCATCTTCAGGAATACGTTCTTTACCTTGAAGGGAGAGGAGGATCAATTAGTCTGTCTGCAACGACTTATCCCACAGGGATCTTTCTACGAAGGTGGGGGCAGCAAATGGCAGCTGTGATAGCTCATTATTATTTTATGTATTTTTATGACGCTTTGCACATAACCCCTGCAGGTGAAATGGGAAGCTTAGGACTTGCAAAAATAGCTCTCCAAAAACTCAAATCAAGACAAAAACAATCTAAGAAAAGGGGAGAAACGAGGGAATGAAACATAAATTATGTCATATTAAAAAGTCACAGATGTTTTTGTACAGTCCCACTGTAACAGTCTTCGTCTGAAGTTTATAAGTATCCATATGCACAAACTGCCTGTATCCACCAACCCACTAGAGAGCAAACTAATGCCAAGGTTACACTACACAATATCAGTCCACTTAAAGCATTAACAATATAGTGAGCCCAGCTTATAAGCCAAGAATTGAGGTGGCTCTGTCAACTTTGATGTCCAACCCTGAGAGAGGTTTGTGCAACAAATAGCCCTTTAAATGGCGAAAAACCCATCAAGACCTGCTAACATGTGTGTTGAAGTAAAGACTGTAGGTTACTTTTCGATCCGTCTCTGTCAAGCAGTGCTTGAACATCGATCAGTCGGCGCTGAGTTTGGAAGAGAGACTGAAGTAAAAAATATGAAAAAAGTAACCATTGTCTTCTGGATGTTGTCTGATGAGTTCACTGCATTTCCGGCGCAGAAAATAGAGTGAACCGAAATCAATCTCTCTTTTGTTGCCTTCTCACTGTAATTCTTACTGTAAGCTACTTTAGGAGGCGGGGTGGAATCGATCTCGTTGACGCAGGACAGTGGGATGTCCTCCTTTCCCCCGGTGATGTCAGGAATGTAATAGAATGGCCTCTGTGGCTGGAAGGGCCGGTCCACGAGCACGTAGGGGTCCAGGCAGAACATCTCTAAGAATATAAAGTCACAGCGAGTCTGGAAGAGGTAGTGCTGGATCTCTGCCATGTTACGCAGGCAAAGCCCACACGGAGCCTTGTAGATCACATGGAAGGACATCTGAGGGGTGAACACGCAGAAGATGAGAGTTTTACAATTCAGTATGACAGCAAGGAGGGACAAAAAAAAGAGAAGTTTCTGTTTCAGCTTAGGGAGAAACTCTGGCTAAGTGCTTCGTTAACCACTTCTCAATTCAACTATGAATTTACCTTGCGGTTGACTTTGCGTCTTCCCGTCATGCGTCTGAAATCGTACAGTAAAGGTGTGAGAAGGGGGTTCTTTCCTCGGTGCAAGTCTGATTTCACAGGCCGGACTCGATTCAGACAGGAGGGCTGACAGGTGTGTGTCAGGTAAAAGATGCGGTCCGTCGGGGCGCGGTAAGCAGGCTGGTGTGGGATGGTGGCCATCGCGTGGGTGATAGGAGGGGGGAGGGTGATAGGAGGGGGGACGGTAACCAGAGGCGGTCTCTGAAACGGCTGCGTGAAAGTGGCTGTAACAGTATTTGGGGCATTCAACACTCTTCCGCTATGGATTGACAGAAAAAAAGGGAAAAGACCAGTTTAAAAAATCAAATTGTTTCCAGTATCACAACTGATTCATCCATATAGTAAATTGGGCTCACCTTGGGAGGTTGCTGGGACTGGAGGGAAGAGACTGCATGATTTTGGAGGCATGAGTGCCTCCCACCCCAGGGACAAACGGAGAAGTACTCTTCTTCGCCATCTGATGTTTATTGCTTGACGACAGCGAGGAGAAAAGAACCGGTCAACATCAAATGTCTCATTTCAAAATCGCTGAAGTTTAAAACTCCATCAATCAATTTATTCTAATGTAATATTAACAACCCATCTAATTTATATGCAATGTGATTAATGTGAAAAATCTCTATGACTCATTTAGAAGCATTGGTGCGAGAAGTTCAACACACTTACTCAACACGCTGTGGGGGCTGCAGAGGCTGCAGAGGCTGCAGGGGCTGCAGAGGTTGCAGAGGTTGCAGAGGCTGAGGGGTCTGTTGGGTCTGCGGACGCTGTGGATGTTGTGGTGTCGGGGAAGGCTGACTGGGCGAGGCCTGCGGCGATTTGACGGGAGAGGCTCCAACATGTCCGTCACTGGTGTATTGAACGACTGGACCTTTACTCCTCAACGCTCCTGTAGGTTGAAAAAATGACAGGAGGAAGTGACATTTTTTATATTTTCTTGTATTACAAGATAAAACAGAATCACTTCTTAAAACCCACTTTAATAGACTTGATTTTATGCGAAGTCACACTCTTTAAAGTGATTTTTCATCATTCCATTTTTTATTCCCCTTACTGCTCTTAGTCTGTGTTTTTAATTCCTCCCTAGTGATGTCTTTTTTCTTACCATCCTTTACAGCTTTTATTTGTTATCTTTAATCCATTTAATGTCCTTTACTCTTTTTACTGCCCATAAAATCTGTATCTGTTCTTAATTCCTTTGATGCGATGTCGTCTTCTTATCGTCCTTTATTGATTTTATTCTTTCATTTTCTGTAATTTTGCCTGTTTCATCGCTTTTATTCCTTTTACTTGTAATTAATCATATAAACTTTTGTGTTCTTAACATTTTCTGTTGTGACTTCTTGTTCTAACTCACTATAGACTCCTTGTGTTTGGAACTGTTGCGTGCTTATTCTTTTAACATTGTCTTCCTGAGTTTCCTGCCTTTGCTCGTTTCTCAAGCCCTTTGTAAACTCTGTTTCTAAACGTGCTATATAAATAAAGTTTATCATTATCATTATTATTTTGACACTAGGAAAAAATGTAAATCAAATCTCGTAAGAGAAGATCGAACACTTGTGTCGAATGTGTGAAGGCTACATGCATGTATGAGTGTGTATGTTACCCATGTTAGGTCGTGTCCTCTGCTGTCCAGCCAGTTTCTTCTCCGCGGTGTTGGCGGTGGTCATCTTCAGGTTGAACATTGGCTCCAGCCTGGTGGAGCCTCTGTAGATCCACTCACTCCTTTTATCATCCTGGTCAACACAGAACAACACTAGTTCAATCTTCAACTGCTGTACGCCACAGCAATGGTTGTCAGGTTGACAGCAAGTAACTGGAGGTACAGCAAAAAAATGTACCTCACAGTGATGACACTTTAAAATATTTGTTTCATTAGCCCTAATTTAATATTGATGAACCAAACATGGCAAATCGATTTTAAGTTTTTTGTTGTTGGTATTTTACTGAAGGGGTTAAAAGTTCGACCAATCGTCAACATTACAAACGATGTTCAAACGTATTCATCATCCTGGGACACCGTCCAGCTGTGAGATCATCATAAAACTCGTATATCATGCGTATCATGTTGCAAAAATTAGGAATCGTTTACAAACTAAGCTTACCCAGTTTGCTGGAGCTTCATATGAGGAACAGATGTGGTTTGGTGCAGCTGACGTTACAGGCAGGAGTGAGGCAACGGATACCATCTAGCCTGGACTTGGTGTTTGGGATGCTAACCATAGATTATGCTACTGGAATAAACAACACGATGTTTGTTTGTCTGTTGTAGATGAAATATCTTGTTTTGGGGGATGTTTGCTGCCAGCTGTTTGATTTCAGACCAGCCCGCTGCACTACCGTTAACTGTATCCGTCATCACAATTTAATAGTTCTCTCTGGTGTTCTCAAATAAATTCACTGAAAAACATGTTGTAAGATCTCTTTTACTTCGGAAAACAGTTCTGTTTCATTCAGTTTAAGTCTAGTCCACTAAACAGCGTTTAAATAACGTTAAATCTGCTGTTTACATTTGGTTTACATCTGTTTAAGCCCTTTTCAAGTCCAGCCACAAATTCTCTATTGGATTGATGTTGGATTGAAACTATTTCTGTGTAGCTTTCTCTGTACACTTCGGGTCATTGTCTCGCTGGAAAATAAATCTTCTCCCAAGTCGTAGTTTTCTTGCAGACTGAATCGGGTTGTCCTCCAGGATTTCCCTATATTTTGCTGCATTAATTTTAGCCTCTACCTTCACAAGTCTTCCAGGGCCTGCCGCTGAGAAGCTGCAACTGTAACTGGTTTGCTGACCACGGCATTGCTGTGCTTGATTGAAGGCAGTCCTCTCATATTGATATTAAGCCTTCAGAATATTCTCCTTACCATTTTTCTTTATCATGAATAACACTTTCCTTTTGTGGCACTCAAGTGCTATACTTAGGAACAAATTTAAGGTACTTTTCTTTCATTCCACTTTCAACCTCTACTCAACTACAATTGAAAAGGGATGCCTCCTGGGCACGGCCAACTGGGAGGAAACCTCTGGGGCAAACCAAACACTTGGTGGAGGGATTACATATCTCATCTGGCCTGGGAACGCCTCAGGAACCCCCTGGAGGAGCTGTGAAGCGCGGCTCGGGAAAGGGACATCATGAATACCCTTAATCTGCTGCAACCACAACCCATCCCCAGACAACAGGAAGACAATGGATGGATAAACAAAGTATATACATGCAGCTGAAATAAACATTCGATTAAAGAATTTGCTCTATGATAAATCAATTATTATCAAGCACATTTATTTAAACTTTCTTCTGACAGCTGTCAAACTAAGTGAATTATATTTCTTTTTTTTGATGCCAACATACCAAAAAGAGGATCTTGACCAAGCTTCCATCCACTTCCTCCACTTTGCTCTTCCACCAGGTTCCCTCCCACTCTGTCTTGATGATCTGTCCAACCTTTAGGAGCACCATAGGCCTGCTGGGATAGGCAGTGATGTACTCCTCGATGAAGTCTCGACACGATGCATCCTCTATGTCCTCCCAGGTGCGCTTTACTGTGGAAACGAATGATCTCACGCTTTTATTTACTAATTTATATGATTTACAACTGATTTTACAGCTGCATAATGGATCAAATTTACCAGAAGAAAATGAGCACTTACATGGTCGACAAACTGGGAAGAGCTCAGGTAGTGTTACATATGAAGCATAGCCATCATCAAAGAAGATCAAAAACCTGAAACACATACAACAAAAGATATTAACCAGAGTCTGATCCGTTCATAGTCTACCCAATACTGATATTCGTCTAATTCAACAATACAGCATGTGTAGGCTATAACATGAACCAATAAGGACATGCAATCAATATCCATTCTTTCACTTTATTTATCTAGCTTTACCTCATACGATTCTTGTTGTTGGGCATCTCTGCTACTATTCCAGCGTAGAGCCACACCAGGTTGCCGTCCTTGTACTTGGCGACTACACGAGCCCCGACGTAGAGAATCTCGAGGGTTGGGTTATAGTCAAAAGCCACGTGATTTCCAGACAGCAGACTCTTTCCTTTATCAAACTTCACTTTATACTTGAATACACCATTTCCTGCATATAGACAGAGGGTGTGACAGCAGATCAGGAAAAAAATCAAGCAGAGAATCAGTAATCAATAACCTAAAAGAAGACTGAATGATCTGGTAACACACCGACGGGGCTGATAGCAACCAGGGTGCCTCTGTGCCAGGTCTTGGTGCGTTTCTTTCCCAGAATGTTCATCCCGACTCTGAGCTCATCTTCTTTCACGTTTGGGTTTGGCTGGGTCATGGACTGAGATGGAATTTGGGATACAAACACTGCCGGCACTGAACCCTGAATACCTGGACGGTAGAAAGGCCACACACAACTTTAGTCTCAAATATAAAATACTCTGACAAAGGTATGATGTTCACTAAAGTAAAGCATACTTGCTCACCTGACTGGGATGTAGGCTGTACTGGAGATCGTAGCAAAGGAGCACCAGGTGAAGGCTTGCTGACCATTTGGACCAACTTCTGCACCTGCTGGGAGGTTTTCTGAATAGCTGCGGAGGCCTCTTTTACCTGGAAAAAAAATCAGGACACACATCATCATTAACTGCATACATTAAGCATCGTTTCCCCTCATAGATGTTTGCTGTCAAACCCACAATATCCATTGTTTTCCTTGTAAGCTTTTCCACAAGTCTGTCTCACAAAGCAGCTGTTAATTTAGCTGGAAAACAGAACTATGTAAAGCCTGGAAGAGCCCCTTTCGAACCTTAGTCCATATTTCAAATTTCTTAAGCGTGTTATTAGACAGGAAAGTAGGCAGCTTTTTGTTTTGGGGATTTTTTATCTTTCTACAAACTCTCCACCATTGTGAAATCAGACAGCGTTACTGCCCTTCATGGATGAAATCTTAGGTGCTACTAAGTGGACTAACTCCCTCCCAGTGACTCACTCCTGCTCACTGACAGTCAGCAACAACAATTCAGCCCATCTAAACTCCAGCTCAGACCAGCCCACAACAAACATTTATCAAGTGTAAATAGAGATCAAAATAATGAAGCTTTTCTTTGTTCTCACCACTGGATCTTTGCCAAGAGCGGCAGCCTTCTTTGGAGGAACCACTGAAACATTGTACAGAACCGAAGAGAAGCAAATATTTTAATAACCCAACTGTTTTCACATTGTACTATCAATGAATGGTAACTTCTCATAAGAAAGTAGTGACTTACAACAGCCAACAGCAATGACATCGTCATCGTCGTCATCGTCTATTTCAATGACCTCAGAGGACAGTAAGCCTCCTCCGCCTGCCTCATCCTCTGAGCTGCTCTCACGGTAAACAAGACCGTTCCTGTGGTATGTTGCCTTTACCAGTTTCTCACACTCGAGTATGGACCTGAGGAAGAGTGGGGAGAAAAGTGAGAGCCTGTCAGACACAAACAAGTACTGTACAACTGGAGACACACTGATCCCATCCCGTGGATCGGCCATGATGTCTCCAATCCCATTTAATATATTTTCTTTATCCACAACATTTTTGAGTTTTTGTTCTAGGGTCCCTGTAAAGCACACAATATCAATGCTACCAGCAAATCTTATAAGAATAAAAACTACATTACAGATGAGTTCTGTGCTTGTAAAGATAAAAAAATATTGATATTGATGTAAAAATACTGAAAACAAACAACTACAAAACATAAGATAAAAAGACTTCAGGAAAAGGTTATGCGATACTTACTGGTTGGCATCGTTGAGAAGCTTCTCTGTCTTCGCCTCTTCTTCTTCTTTCTGCTCCACCCATTGCTTGAGCTCTGTGAGCTGAGTCTTTTTCTTCTGCACGATCTCGCTCTTCTCCACGGCCTCCTCAATCCACTTCCTCAGCTCGTCCAGAGAAATGCCAAGCTCTTCCTCCAGACCGGGGTCCCAGCCATCCACCTCCATTCTGAGGAGAACCAAACAGAAACATTGAAACAAGTAAACACAATTCCATTCATCTAAACTTGAATCTGCAATGTCTCACTCATAAATAATTAACTGCACCGCAAAGCAGTGATTTAAAGTACTTTTAAAGCCTATATCTGGCCAGCTGTGGAAGTGACATTTTCATTATTATTCTGATGCTGTAGTTGTTGCAACCAGCAGGTCAATCTGGTGTCAGATAAGCAACATTAAGGAAGTATGGCATTCATTCATTTCATCACATGTTAGCATACTTGATTTAGTATACTAACTGCCACATTGTGATGGGGTAACAATCACAAATTAACTCATGGTATGATGCAATTCATGATACGTGCCAACAATAGTGATTGTATCATGCTACAGTGATTCTGTGAACATCAATACATTGCAATACAATTATCTTACAATTTGTAACAGTATCTCTCTGAATGAAGAGTACAAAATAAGCCAGGAAGTGAAGGAATTATTTGCTTATTCACTGCATTTGCAGATTAAGACATAAGTTGAGATGAACAATGAACAAAAAACACTCCTCTTTAACACACACATGACAACTTGTTCATGTCCACATGTGACATCATTGGATGTTGTTGTCTGATGTAAAATCGCCATAAACTGGCAGAAGGCCGCCCTGCCAGAAGGCAGAACAATTCTGGAGTGAAAATGTTTAAAGAAAGGTTACAATAATGCCTCACTAAATTGTTTTAGATGTGTCACCACCTCATGACTCCTTATGGTGTACACTTCTGTAAACCTAATGTAAATTGTCAGGGGTATCTGTTTAGAGAAGCTGCATGTTTTAATCAAAATATTGATATCTAACAGCAGTGAATCAATAATCATCTCACAAGACAATATGATTTTTTTTCAGTATCAATATCTTGTCCCACTGCTAGGTTTTGATATATGGCAATATCAAAATATATCCTTATTAATGAGAAGAAAAAATGAACTTCAGGCCCTCATGCGTGGAGCAGGAACAAAACACTTGAATAATGATCATTAAAGACAGTCCTCCAGCACACCACTACCTATTTTTCATATCCTCATTAATACCATGATGATGATGATGATGATGATGATGATGAAGAACCCCGCTGACAAGATAGACCTTTTTTCATTTGCATGTTTGCAAAGACTCATGACAAATGCTTACCGATATCTGTCAGTGTTTATATCACTTGATAACAAAAACATACATCTCTGCAGTGCATGTTTCCAATGCAGCAAAGAGCTAGTGTTGCTGATGCATCTGACTCATCTGTGTGATGATCCTGCACATGGAGGCACTGGATCACTGTTTCAACCATCGGTGTGTGCAGTTCACACTTGAGATCGTCCACTGTGGATGTGGGCTGCAGTTAAAACCTTGCACATTAAACAGGGTGACACACGAGTACAAACTCCTGACTTTAACATCTTGTTGTGCCTTTGTTTACGTGAGCAGACAGAGGCGCAGAGGCTGATGGTTAAAGTTAACGGTGCAACCAAATAAATCATCGAGAAACTACGTCAAGATGGTACTGATGAGGCACACCGTTAATATATACCGCAAACATAACAATAAGCATTTCTAAACGCAATATTAAAGCAGCGTGAATGGAGAGTAACGTGAGCCTGCTAGTGCCCTTTAGCATAAGGGTCCGTTTAGAAGGCAATATTCCGTTGAATTAACTTTATCTGGATAACTTCCCCTTTTATTCCCTGCTGAGACTAACTGTTAAACTATACAACCATCACTTCATTGGCACTTTAATATCACACATTCAGCTAAAAGACAACCAACTGAAGCTTTGGTGCAAGTGAGAGCAGGCTAGCTCGTTGGCCTAGCATTAGCATGGAGAACGTCTCATCTGCTGACTGACTGATGCAGGTGTGAGGAAAACAGACAACACCGTGCCCTGTTGACCACCGTGTCTGTTCTCAAACCCAAATCTGACGCCAGCTTCATTAAGAGACAGCACCCGACACTCACCCCTCGCTGCTCTCCATCCTGTCTGCTCGTAACTGTAAATTCTGGCTAGCTAATGCTACCGGCTAGCAAGCAACAACAAGGGAGCGCATGCTTTGCCTTCCAGGGTACCCGGAGTGGGCGGTGTTGTTTCGCGCTGTTGGGTTCTGTGAAAGCAGAGAGCACCGCCCCCACGGGTTATCAAGGTATTTAAAAACGTGCAGCTGAAGTACACGATGCTGTGCACATATAGGTCAGAGGCGCCTGGATTATCATCATTTTACCAACACATTCATGTTCAAGAGTACTGAAACAACCTCACACCAACACACAGAATCTTATTACTGTTATTTGTGGTTTAGCACATTTTACCTCAATCAAGCTCTATGGTATTGCATCTGAGACTTAATTAGGACTAACTGTGGCGACATTAATCAAGCAATTGGCCCCTGAAACACACACATGAGTATTTGACTCAAATTAGTTAATTAACTAGCAGTTATTTGGAGCTAAACATGGAGCCTCTGAATGACACCAAGAGTAACTTACCATTCATTCATTCATTCATTCATTCATTAGAGGAGTAATAGGTGTAATTTCATAGCTTTGAAATTGTTGAATTCAGACTATAAAACCACAATATAACATGGAAGTTAAGATGGAAGTTTTCAAAACAATGTAGTATTTTTAAAGCTTGAAGGTGCACTATGGAGTTTTAGGGAAAACTTTTTAATCAGAAGAGAGAGAAATTCTGATTAAAAAAAAAAAATGTTTATGCCTTAACAAATAATGAATAAACAAACTCGTTTTCATGACTGAATCAACTGAATAAACAAACTGACCTTAAAGGAAAATGCAATTTCATACTGTTTTACTTTGTTTATATGTGGCGGACCCTGCCACCTTGTAGCTTCGAACAGTGTTCTGGGGAACTTATTTTCCCCTGAGAACAGCTTGTTTATTCAGTTATGGGAAAGATAAATATTTCTTTCTCATTTACACTGTAGATATTCAAATTCTCACTTGAGAGACATGTGTTGCAGGTTCTCGCCATTTTCCCATTCTAGTCGTATGATAACGATTATTAGTTATCAAGGAGTCTGATAACTGATATTTGGAGTTGATATACATACATTTGCAGTAAAAATGAAAATCTTTGTTATAAATTTAACTTTGTCATTTAACTAAGGACAATTTTATCAAGTAGTGCACTTAAGTACAGTTTTGAGGTAGGCAACTTTACCTGAGTATCTTCATATTCTGCTACTTCATACTTCCACTCCACCACTTTTTTTATTCAGGATAAGTTATTAGTTACTTTGCAGATTCAGATTATTCAGCGCTGATAGAGGTTATTACTTGTGACAACACTGGCAATTACAGACAGATAGATGATGTTACATTGGAGCCAAAGTAGCACATTATTTTATTTTATCTGCCATCTCACACAAAAGCCATTTAAACCTATAGTTGGAAAAATACTGAATATCAGCCCCGATGACCAGCCAGGCTGATGATCAGTCTATCACTAGTATTGATTAATTGATTACTATTAATATTAGTGATCACTTATTTCAATTTCGCTTTAAAACCCACTGCCTAAGAGCAGGATTCATGGTGCACAAAAAGAATCCGTTCTAGATGAGGCCGTCTTTGTGAAATGACCTACTACTGATGAATAACAACACATGCTATGAGTTACAGAGGGTTTTTTTCATTCGTTCATTAGTTACAAGCAACTTGCATGAGAGTTTGTGCAAAGGCTCCAAAACATTGTGTGACAGAATTTAGGAGAAAGAGCAGAACATCTGTTTTGCATTACATTTCCATCAATGAGAAACCCTGAAACATCTGTGCCGCATTAGCGAGGAAAGGAGGGCATTTACTTTAGTCCGTATCAAGCTGCTTTTCACTGTGTGCACTCTGGTACGACGAAGGGATCGCACTTAATCCTTAGGAGTCACCTCAGACTTTCTGTTCTTTATCGTTCACGTCATTTGTATTTGTGTTTCCGTGCATGGACCTGCAGGTATCGCTGTCTATCATGCCAGAAAGGCTTACCTGGATGAAAACATTTAGATTTCAAGATTTATTAAGTTTAATTCCAGTACAAAACAATTCCAACTGTGTCTAATCATATCTTTTAACCATGCATAGCTTCTATCATTCGTAAGCATATAGCACCACTAAACATTTGAACACATTCCGTGATTTACATTGCATACTTACATCATTTGAAGTTGTTGGATGGTGGACAGCTTCTTTGTACAAAATGTTTATATTGCTAGGTAGAAAGTATAAAAAAGTTGAAAATAGTATCAGACACAACTCTAAGAACTCACAAGAAAAGCCTCAAAACATTTTTTGGCTCATGGCAACTTCGTTTGGTCCTCCGATAGTTAGAGTTAGATTAAATTACAACGCTCCTTTTGGACAATAAGCTGCCTTTACTGTACAGTTTATACGTCTGTCAGTCCTCAGCTTGATCTTCCTCCTGGTGTGTAGTGACAGAGATAGCACTGTAAGGGTCCAGCACCATCTGAGCGCAGCGGACGATGGCCACCAACAAGAAGAAGCAGAGCAGGAAAAAGAAGAAGAGGGCAAAACCGAGGTCCACATCCACTTCGAACCTGCCTCTGGGGAGGGCTGTGGGGTCCATGTTGACAAAACAAAAGTCTATCTGTTCCTCAGTTTTCCTCACATTTGTTCACTTCCCTCTTGATATGTCCCATCATCAAAGTAGTTCCACAGATGCTTCCATTATTCCATCGCACTGCTACGAACCTGCTTTTAACAATCCGTTCCTCTATGTCTTGACCTCCATTTCTTCCCCCAACATTAACACCTACTGTCCTCCCAAAGATAAGATGGACTGGTGAACACACGGAGCCCCATTTGGCACCTGTGTCCTCCATCAATAGTTTATAAGGAGGAGTTTGGTGACGATCAGGCCGTTCCTGAGATTAAAACACCCGGGGCATCTCTTCAGAAGAGACCTTTATAGGAGATGACACCTGAAGAAGAGTCACTGGATCCCTAATCAGCACAAAGTCTGGACACATGACAACAACACAGAAAAATGTGGCCAAACACAAGTTATTAAAGCAAATGTTGTCTTCAGATTACAATGCATTATCATACTGGACCAATCAGTTCACTCTACACATGCACATGGTTTTTTATGGTCTAAATGCAGTGGAAAATTTGTACAGAAAAAAGGGGGGTACAGAATGATCAAGAAAGGCAAAAGAAAAGGTTGAGGAGAAAGAGGATATGACACCTCAGTGGCAATCCACTTGAGAGGGTTTGGAAACTGATCCTGACCAAAAAAATGCAGATTGCTTGTACTCTGATGCCACTTCAGAGACACACACACAAATAAAGAGTAAAGTGACTCTACGGGCGAAGAGCCTGCGTGTGTTGAATTGATGCCAGCAAAACAAGAATTACAGCACAAGACGTCACTCAAGTGCAACCCAAACAGGGACAGAGCTGTAAACCTATCTTGGAGGAGTACAAGCATTAACTCTGTCCGTTTTCACTCCTAGGCTGAGAAAGAGAGCAGAAACTGATCCCAGGACAAACCCACAGACCTCTCTGTGTCCACAGATACAGAATGAGGAAGGAAAACGGATACAGGCCGAACAAACCAAAGATAGCTTTTGTTTCTTCACGAGTTCAGAACATAAAACTGTTTCAAGGAAGTCAATACAAGCATGGATGTAATTAAAGACAGTCTTGACTCTTGTATGAGTGATCAGCAGACTGCACTGCCGCAGTCAAACAGCTAACATGAACAAGACGGGGAATTTAAATGACTTTGTGATCAAGGATTAAATGATGCTAACCCTGCTGTGACCTTTCGAGGATGAAAACACAACCAGACCTCCTTGTTTTTCCGACAATATAACAATTTAATACAAAAACCAAACATTTCTTTCTCTCCTTTAACATTTCATAGACATATACAGTATATTTATATATTTGTGTTTCTATGAGTGATAAAAGTTCACATCATTGAGAAAAAAAAACAAAAAAACAACCTGGATACAGAGCAACCAGAGGTTATCAACCATTACAAAGACAACACAGTCACCAACATACCACCTTCTTAAAGATGAAAACTGGACAATTATCAGCATGGGCTTCACATACAATTACATACTCATGAGTGTGCGAGTGTTACACACAGACAATGTAAAACTATAATAAAAAGGGTAAAATTTAAACTAATTCCACATATTAAAAATTAAAACATTTTAGAAGCATTCACTTTCATCCCACAACATTCGTCTATAATACAAACTTACCAAAAAAATGATTGTTAAACACAAGTGATTGGATCTGGTTTGTAAAGATTCAGTCCACGTCCAAATGTTTGTCACAAACAAGAGGACGAACAATTTAAAAAAAACAAACAATTTTTTGGGTGATTCTCATATTGTTTTAAGCTCTATTATTCCATTTCAATCCTGAATACCCTGATCAAACCGTTAACAAAATACAAATCAGAAAAGGGCAATGGAGTCATCAATAACAACAACATACTGGGAAACATTTCAATTAAAATCAAACATTTCTATCACATCTCTCCTTTTTTAAAATAACATTAAGTCAAGGACAACATTAATGACAACAATGACGAATGGCTTTAAAAGTACACAATTCCTGCTTGTTAATTATTGCTGTGTGCTTTCTTTTACAAAAGGCGTACAAAAAGCCCATACTTGGTACAGGGTAATGCAGAGTTACAGAAAGAAAATATCAAGCAAGTCAGAAACCCTACGACTGTGTTAAAGTTGACAATGATACTGTACGCATCAATTTTACATACATACACACATGCATACTGTATATACGTAAAGGTAGGCAAAGAAAAATAGATTGTATACATTTCCAACGGGCACCAAGACAAACAGTATGTAGCCATTGTAACACTGTACGTCTGCTGTTGAAGTAAATCATTCAATAATCAGATGTAGAGGATAAATGAATAATTCAATTTATAGGTGAAGCCACCAATGTACATAGAAAACTGTCCTCAGTATTGTATAAGCGCTCCATGAAAGCAGTGCTGACGTGTAGAGACATGCTGTGGATTTTAATCTGTGTGAGACGTCAGCACAGACGTTGGTGGGTTTGCGTGCAACAGCGGAGAATTTCAAAAATCACCAAAGCTGTATATCTCTGCAATTTCCTGAGAGTTTTAATCAACGATTGGAGCGACTAGCCTACGTGCTAAAGGGCAAAACTGCAAAATACACTCTTCATCAATGCCTGAGAAAAACTAGTAACATATTAAAATAAAAGGCCTTTGTGTGTATGAGTGTGTGTGTGTGTGTGTGTTTACTTCCTGTATGTGTTTACCAGATTGTAAGAGAGTGTTTAAGTGCACTCTATTCAAGTGTGGTTGTGTGATTGTGCGCTTTTATATATCTATATTTATATATATCACATATCTACAACATAGGTTGTTGAGCTTTGGGCAGTGCTAGCTAGAGAATTCTCTTACAATGGCTGGAATATTGTTACAATAATCTTTATTATCTTCTTTTAGTCAGTAGCAAATCCTCGATTTTCCTCCCCTATATATCTGCAGTCAGATACATCCCTCCATCTTTAACTGGCTCGTGGCAGTGCAATTTAAGCCATGCAAAGCAAGGGAAGAGTGTTACTCTCAGGAGCAGGAAGAGAAGATGAGCAGAAGAGCTAAATATAATAAAAGACTGAAGACAGTCAAGAAGACAAAGCAGAGAAGTAAAGACCAGGTCACTCAGTATACGGAGGGTAGATGGGAATCTCAAAGTCGTCGCTGTTGAAGTTGGCAGGCTGGTCCAGCATGGACAACACATCCTGAATCAGATTAAAGAGACAAAGATTAATTTTAAATGACACAGAGAGGGAGAGGGAAGTACTTGAGAGAGATGAGGCTTCTATCACTCACAGGAAACATGTCTTGCTGGTTGCCCTGAGAATGAGGATGCTGCTCTGCATTACTCTGCGAGTGCTGTTGGCTCTGCCACTGGGGCCACACTGCCTCCGCTGCTCGAGGGGGGAACTGTGGCGCTGACTGAGAGCCATCTGGGATAAAGTACAGCAGGGTGAGAGGATGCACCAGTGTAACACAGACAAACAGATTCACTTATGTATGCACACAACTTACCATAACCATTGGTGTTTAGGCTGGCACGCACATTCATGGGCGGGTAGTTTGCACCGCTGGTCGTGGTGGGAGAAGCACCTGTGGGCATCTGTTCAAAGGAGTTGGAAGAGCCACCTCCAAATCCGCCCATGCGAGCAAACGGTGGAGACATGGTCTTTGCTGCCTGGGGAGCCACCTGCTGGATAGAAGAGAACTCCATTCACAGACTAGTTGTTAAATGAGTTATACATTTATCGGAAGAATCTTGAGTTTCAATATCAGACAATAACTCTTGTTGTACTGTCATACCTGGTTATTAAATTGTGGTCTGGCTCCAGCTGCCGCTCCAGGCCATCCTCCTCCTGCTGGTCCTCCATGAAGGGGGGCGCCAGTGCTGGAGGGGGTCACCGAGTGTGGAACTCCATTCTGACGAGACATCTGAGCCAGCATCTGCCCTGCTGAGTGGCCCGGCTGTGCCATCTGTGGAGTAATCTGCGAATTCATGTTGACTGGCCTGCTGACAAACGTGAGGGGAGAGAGCTCAGTTACCCGTCTGTTGTCTAATGGTAGGAGAAGAAAAAAAGAATATCACATAAAAACTGATCATATCCAACATGTTCTGAATACCAACAGGATTCAGTTGGTTTCACAACTAGTAAACATAATTCACTTTTCATTACAACATTCTGAAAGGACCGTAATCTTTGTCAGGCAGCATCTGCACCCACTTAAAGGCACATGTGGGAGGCCTTGGTTCCCCTTTACCTTTCATGTGGACTGTAGTATGCAGCAGATTCACAGCTGAGAGAACTTGGGAGTTTCCCTATGGGCTGTTGTTGCACATGAGCACATGAATATCAGGCCAAAAAGTGCCTCTGCTACCTCTGCTGCATAAAACAGACCAAGTATTTGACTTAAATATAACTTTTGAGGGTAAAAATAGTGGATGCAACAGCGACAGTTAGACATCGAAGATTGATTATTGTTACCTGTAGGAGCCATGCATTTGATTTGTGTTTAGGTATAATATTATTCTGAGCACTAGGGGGTGTATGGTTAAGGTTAAGGCTGGCAACAAGAATTTTAAGCTAATACAAATTATCACAGGTGTTGCCAATAGGACTGAAATCAATGATTAACTTATTGTAGATAAATCTGTTGATTATTTTCTCAATTAATGTATTACATGTTTGGTCTATAAAATATCAGAAAATGCTGAAAAATGTTGATTAGTGTTTCCCAAAGCGAAGAAACCAGAAATTATTCACAAGTAACTGGAATCTGAGAAATCTACCGAAATAGTTGCAGATTAATTTAATAGCTTGATTAATCAATGAATTGTTATAGTTCTAGTTGCTGATAAAAAGAAGAGGTTCTGACTTTGCTCTGACAACATTGCAAGACTATATTTGTTGTAACTTTGAGTTGAAAACTTACTGGAAGTGATGGACGCTGGTAAGAAAATAAAAGCATTATGATATGAAATATTAGTAAAGACCAAATATCATCAAAAATAAAGTCAGCAACTGCTTCATTTGGGACACCACATGTTTCTTCATTGGAAATCAACAGGGTTTGTCGTTGGACAATTGCTACATTACAGAGGATACAGGAATCCTGTATCCTGTAATTAGAGCTGTACTGGAGCTACTGGAGTGTTACTGAGACGCTGAGCATCAGAAATCTGGATGTCACACCACCTATGCCTGCCAACATTTGGGGTTCTGTGCAGTGCGAACAAAAATTTGAATAGCGATTGTTAATTTGTGTGAACACATTAATGAATGCTGCATCTCTCTTATGTGCTGTTTCTATCACTGAAGACTCCCTTTCCAAAAGACAGAAGTCATCTTCAGCACAGAACAAACAGTCTGTCCTAAGAAAGTTGCACTCTTACCAATGAAATACATACTTACTTATAAGATGCAAAAACAGTCAATATACATGTGCCTCTGTCTGGTAACTGACGTTCTAACAAGCCATTGCAACAAAGCTGGCTTACTTTCTATTTCAAAGTCAGTCAAAGTCAATCGAATCTAACCTGACAATGTCAGTACAGTCTAAGGCCAAGACTAGTCTTAAAATAAAGTTTATGCAGCTGGCCTCTGCTCTGACATGCAAACCAGTTGGTAGGTATATAAATAAAGTCCCTGTGGCTATTCATATATCATTTACAGTAGAAAACAATCCCTTTCTCTTCAATACTAATTGTAGTTGGCAAAATCAACTCACAATATGACAAATTAGTCAGATCTCAAGACATCTGGATAAAAACTACAGACTGCTCCTTCATTTTGTGTCGTGTTGTTTGTAAAATAAGTACTATGGAGTTACTGTCTCCGGTAACAGATATCAACTGTCTGAGAGAGTTCCCAGGGATTGATAACAAGCAGCATTGCCTCCATGTTACAGATCTGGTGTACATGTAAACACACCTGTATACATCATTGGAACGACCAGTAGTGAAGTTGTTGGCTGGAGAGTAGATCTGTGTAGAGGGAGCAGGGGTGGAGGGCAAGACCTTGGTCTGATCGGGGGCTTGGAAAAGGGAGGGGTAGATCTCTGGTTTCTCAAGGCTCTTAGTGTGGTCCGGCCCTGCTGCGCTCACGGGCTGCACTGGCATCTGAGGACCACCAAGAGTATCAGTCAGTGTTCACACATTAAAACTCTCAAGTGTTTAAGTGGTGAAGAATTGGCAATCATGACAATTTGTCATCTCAACCAAAAACGTTAAATCTAAAATGAATGCTCCAGCACACTTGAATTTGGTGTGAGTACCGATGCTGCTGTCAAATATGGAACCACAACAACATGCCTGTATAGTTTCTGCAATATAATGTCTGGTTTAGCAAATGACAGATGGAGGCTGCATCGTGGTAGGAGACATAACTCCCAAGCTCGTCATCACAAGAAGTAAATCGGAGAAAAAAGCAATCAATCACAAGACGATACTGACCTACTGTGCGTGTCAGTTTAGAAAAAAGAAGCACGTAGGCTTACTTCAGGCACACTCACACTGATACCAAGGATGTCATAAAAACGCTTTTATTTGTTTGGGCATCTCATGTGTCTATGTGTCAGTGTATTATGGGGGAGGGGAACCTGAAAGTGAGCTGACGCCCAACACACACATACCACAATGATTTTTAAGCCATGTCTAGTCTCGCTTAACCGATGGTCATAAAACGAATCAGCAACCGTTTTGATAACAGTGAAGATATTACTTTTTGCAAAAATGCAAAAAAAAATTCTGCTTCAAACATAGTATATTGATTATCATTGGGTTTTAAACTCGTGGTAGGACCCAACTAACCTTTTGATTTTATACAACAACCCTTTAATAAAAGAAGATTGACAAATAAATTGGAAATGAACACTGCTAATCATTAATCGTGCGCTGAAGCCATAGTAAAGTCACTTTTATGCATATATCTTATTATTCATGTATTGATTTTACAATTTGTACAATATTAAACCCTCTATCTCTCACTTTCAAACCTAATAGGCGGAAGGAAAGGAGTAAAAGAACAAACATACAACAAACAGGTTTCATAATTACAGAGAAGACAGAAGTAGCAGAAGCAGAACTAAGACAACAGAATACAAGGTACATAAAAAGTACATCATAACATGCAGTAAATAATAGTCGTGCCATCGGCAGTTGGCTTCAGTTGTACACTGTGTTGCTAGTAGCAACCACTGCTGGCAGAGTTCCAAAGCAGTTTAACTGACATTGTTACATCTGCCATTTTGTCAGATCTGCCAGTAAATATTGAGAGTCATCTTTTATTTACTCCTGAAATGCCCTCGTTGGACTTTCACCTGTAGGCACCGCCATCTTTTTGAGCCATTTTGTGACTATTGTTTGTAATTTGAGATGTAAGTGGTTTTTCTGCTAACCAACTGAGCCATTACACTGACAAGCTGTTGGGAGCTCATGTGTACCTAATAAAACATTATAGGCAACTGTTAATGTAGTGTTATGCTAACTTATGCATTTTACTTTTTTATTTTTAACTCTAGACTTTGTGTACGTTTACTAGAATATGTTCAGGTTTCATACACATTTTGACCGTTTAATTTTCATGACTATTCCATGACCAATGAAATCAAATAACATATATTATTGACAACAAATCATAATTACATGAGTACAGTTAGAAATAGCAATAAAGTAATATTACATTTAATTTAAACTGTCATATGATAACATCACATGACCATTTTAGACATTTCTGCAGCCAAACGCAAATTGTAACTAAGAACTAAACTGCCAAATATGCATTCAAGGTTTTGTCTGATGTTGCATGACAGTGGGACACAGCTCATTAAACTGTAAAATAATGTGATTATTTTGAACATGGAACAGGATTTCTTTCCTGTGGGAACATACAATGTTGGTTTTCCACTGTTGTTCCAATTTGACACTTCTGGGAACCTTGTTTTCTTGTTACTACACAAATACATTTTCAAAAACACCTTGACCTTATGTTAGTGTTTCTGATTTGTAATCACTATCACTCAATTTGTTGTGTTTTATCCATAACTGTTTCCACAGTTTGACAATTGCTTCAAGTAAGTCAACATTGTGATCAAATGCGTCACTTGACCACATCACATCTGACCACATCTGATTGAGTTTTGTCAGGAGTACTTACAGGCTTAAAACCTCTTGAGATCACCAAGTACTACAAGAGAAAGTGTTTATTTCAAGCATGAACAGCAGGCAGTCACTTTTGATAATGGAACTCTCCTGACATCCGCTTCCGTTTTCCTGCTGAGGAAATCATCCACATCCTGCCACTGTTTCAATAAATCGGGCCTGATCAGTCACTATAGCAAGGGACAAGAGACTCAGGAGAAACGAGGCATAATCTATGCTTCAATCAAACAGGACATTCATGTGTCCCCACACGTGCATGGCCTAACCTGTGAGAGGGTGATTGGTCCTGCCTCGTAAATGCCGTCTCTGGTTCCTCCTCCCTCTAGCTCAGCCTGTTGCTGCTGCTGCTGTAACTGCCTGAAAAGGGAAACAGAGAGAGAGAGAGAGAGAGAGACTGAGTTGGTCTAAAATAGCCTCATTTCAATTTCCATGCCCTCCACTGTTGAGTGAGAAATCCCAAACACCTGCTGACAAAATAGCACTCAACCCGCCACCGGTCACCATGGCAACGTAAGAGAGAAACGAGGACTGAAGAGGAAGAGGGTAACACGCTTCAAGAGAGAAACACGCTTCAAGAGAGAGATGTCTGTTATGCAAATACATACCGCTAACATGCTAAACCACCTGAGTTAAAAGTCAAACTCTTTAAATTCACTACCAACTAAAAGACAACAGCTATTAGACATGCTCCTTAAGAGACAGAATAACTATTTTCTAATATGACAGCTGAACAGAGACTAAAAAAAAAAAAGAAGAAGAGAAGAATCACCCAGAGTGGGGAATGAAAACAAAAACCAAAAGACTGTAGTATGCTAGAAACAGCAGTAGTCTCCCATGAAGAAGCAGCCCCTGTTCTCCCATGCAGGGGGAGGATAGTCAGGCCAGGCCTGGTCTCACCTGGTGGCCACCTGCCCAGGGCTGAGCACTACAGGAGGGCAGTTTGGGCTGCCCTGGCCCAGGGAGGGGGGCAGCGAACCCCCTGGGGAGGAGATGGGAGTGAGGGGGTCCTGTGTTGAGTTTCTACTGCCCCACAATCAGAGACAGTGCAGAGGAGAGGTGGGAGGTAGGGAGAGAGTGATCAGTGTGTGCTTTATTAAATGTGATTGTGGTGAGGGTGCAAGAGGAACTGGGGACTGAGGGTGATAGGTAAGCATTCAGACTGTGGGATATTTCACAACAGTCACATTTCAAGGCGTCAATGGTTTCATTATGTACTGTATTTGATTGTGTAATCATGTTACATAATCACCGGTATTGGTAAAATCAGTCTAGAGTAAGCGTGTGACTCACTTGACATTGACGTTGGTACAGATGATGTACTCAATCTCCTCTGAAAATGGGTTCTGGAAGGTGAAGGAGCTGGTTCTCATCCAGATCCATTCTCTGGATTTGGTGCGAAACCGAAACATCACTGACAGGACCTGGCCCTTCAGCTTCACCACCTGTGGACATGAGTCCAGCAAACCAAACAGTCACAATCTGGTGTTTATATAATCAGTTAGCAGTAGGTTTTCATGCACACGCACACACATTCACAAACAAACACACAGGTGTCATATTTTCAGCTGTATAAAAGTGGCAGATTGAGACTTTAAGATGCAACTTATATCCCTTTTTACACTGGACAAAAAGCCACTAACATCAAATCTACAATGTGAATGTATGTAATCAGCATTTACTCCCATGTCAATTTACTTGGCATTAGTCTCGGCTATCTGTTGGCTGTGGCTTTGATAAGCTGTGATGAAGACACAACATCTGATGATATGACATGTGTTGAAGTTCAGGCCGCTGGCTTGTTAATGCTGATTGACTAAGATTTCTTAATGTCTTCTGGATGATGTTTGATGAGGTTTATGATCTGCAGCTTTTTACTATTCCCAGTCTATCTGACGCATTGATGAGGAACAAACATTTACCTGCTTTTAAAAAAAACCTGCATATACCAGCTAATTTTTAGGGTCTATTTTATTCCGGCTTACCTTGAATACAAGGTCACTACATTAAGTTATCTTTCCTTTCATTCTGCAGCACTCCTGTCATAATCGTACTTTACTCATAACAAGTCTATCTCATTTACATGCTAACATGCAGATTAAAAACCTGATCAAGTGTATAAAAGGACCAAGAAATCAGCCTTCAAGGGAAATGTCTGGGGAAAGACCCTACACCCAGATTAAAAACTGAGACATCTAAGAAATTAGATTATTGCAGGAAGCCAACGAAAACCCAGCTACCTAAAGAGGAAGTCCACCCACTCATCAAAGTCTGCTGACAGGTCTTGAGAACTACTGCATTGTTAAAAAGAAAGTTACATAAAGCCTTTTGTTGCTCAAGAGGCAGCTGCACAAAATATTCTACAATATTGCCTGAATTATTGCCACTTGAGACAGCACAGCATAAACTCCTGTCGACACCACACAACTGTCGATCGACATCCACGTAGGAGAAGACCACAAGTCAACAAAATCATAAGAAAAAACTCTTTGCTGTCCCCTTCACTTGCAATCATGAAACTTTAATAACAACATTTCTGTACACAGATCTTCATCAGGTTACTTCTGATGACTAAGCGAAGCTACCAGACTTCTGCAGCCCGCTCCACATCTCTGGTTAAGGCTAGCGGCTTGTGGCTACATTTAACCATAATTAGCATAGCACAACTGAATCAGTACAGTCAGGTGGAGTGCAATGTGGGTAATGTAGGCACTAGGTGTTGACAACGAAAAAGAAAGTGTGGAATAAAATACCAGTGATGCATCAATTTTGAGTCAAACAATGTTCCAGCAGTATAATGGTAAATTGCTGGAGTACGTTTTTAAGTGCATGTAAAAAACACCGATACGGGAGTAAGAACACAAGAGATAAACTGATCTTAAATCGATAGGAAATCCTCAAAAAGCTGCACATATTCAGATAGTCCTACCTGTTGGAAGCTGTCTCTCAGTAAACCCTGGTCTTCAGGATGGGCGAACTCCAGAATATTCTTCCCCAGTAAGTCCTGCAACAAACAGCAGATAATACAACCACCATTAGCACAGAAGACAATAACACCAACCTTTGGCTCAAAGATTTTTAGGGGATGCCATCTGGCAGACAGTCCCTGTCCCTGACATTTCCACCAGCTGTGAGTCTTACCTGGGGCTGGTAGCCAACAGCAGCCGTGCAGCGGTGGTCTATGAAGGTGAACATGCCCTGGCAGTTATGGCGAGAGATGAACTCCACTGGTACACTGATACTGTTGATGTCTGTGTCACCTGGGCAACAAGTCACCTAAAGGGCAAAAAAAGATGGAACCCATTTTTTTTTAATAGAGCAGAACAAGTTAGGTACTTTAGAAGCCACATTGTGCATGATCAATTTCCTCTGGATATTAATATGGACAAATCACCACAGGAATCGAAAATTCTGGGTATTTACTCAAAAGTTATGAATATTATCAGTGATTTACAATCAGAAATATTATTTCAAAACACGCTGTAACAATGCAAACATCAGCCATAATCCACTTCAGATAAGACTGTAGATTGTTACCATATACTACTGCCTTGTGGTAGATAAGAATATTCAAAAGAATACATGTCTCTTCTACCAAGAGTAAAGGGGTTTTATTCTTAAGATTGTTGATATAAGAGTAAAACATTAATGCCGTTTGTTGAAGATGTATAAACATTTGTATTCTTGAAGATCAACGTCCATCCCACAATTACACAACTTTTATTTCCTTTCAAAAGATATACTGCTGTTCAAAATAATTCTGTCATTAGTTAAAAATGATTATTTCATTATAGTGCATATATCTACACAACATCCATCATACCTGTAATCTACCGATGGCAACTAGACAGTAGCGGCTCCCCTGAGTGTTGTCTGCTTCATCGTCGGTTAATGACACTCCTAAAAACAAACGTGCATAAACTGTGTTAACACAGGCCACAAAGATTAACTCATGAAAATGATTTATTACATTTACATTTACAGGTCTTAATTTACTATATATGCAGACTCTAACAGAATTATTAGTTTTACCTGCAGGCGGCCAGGACTTGATGTATCCTGTACAGTGGACCACTACATACTGGGGCTCCCCTTCCTTGGCTGTACCCAAACCATTCCTGAGATGAAGGAAACAAGTGTAAATCAATAGTATAGTGCTTACATCTTGCTTCTTATTCCTACTAGGCTACTCCAGGTATGCTTATGCTTTGCACAGCGATTCCAACAGACTTGTAAAAAACAAACGCAAGAGAAAAAATGTTTGGTCACCTGTTCCTATTCCTAAGGAAGTTGAGTCTGTTCATGGACAACGGTTCCACCGGACAAGAGCCACACCTGCAAGTACATACAGGACACCACGTGGGCAATTTATGCATCGAGGCACACACATCAATATGAATGATGAACTGGATAATCAACTATAGTATGATGCGCACCTCATTCTGCAAATGAACGATCGACGGGCTCCCATACTCATTCGGGCTGACGACTGCTGGCCTTCCTTTTTTACTGTTCCTGTCTTCAAGTCCAACATCCTCCCTTTAAAAAAGGCAGAAACCAGACAAGACTTGACTCAATTATGGGTGTAATGGTGTGCCTACATTTGTTATATTCACAACGACACACTTTTGAGAGTGTGGTGGTAAGAAATTGACTACTTTCTGTATATGCTTTGTACCTGTGCTGTTACTCTCTGCAGTCGAGAGCTGCTCCCTGAGCTTTTCTGTGTCATCTGGGTGGAGCTGATCATACAGGGAGGAGCCGAGCCATTCAGACTGTGACTGGTTGAGGACGGGTGTCAGGGAGTCAGAGACATAAACAATGCGGCCAGTCTCACATGACACCACGAACAGGAAGCCGTCGGCTGCCTCTAGTATGAGGTGCTTCAGTTCCTATAAACATATAGGTGTTACTAAAAGACATGCTGAGCAGAGAGGATGAGAGATCTATCATGGAGCATGATTCTAAAGTCTTTTCAGTGAACAACCCCCTTTTCCCAGAATCTGGATGATTGTTGTTAACATGTTGACCCGGAAAGGGTGCATAAAGACAAGTGTTACCTCCACGGTTACAATAGTTGCTACTTTGTGAGCAAGGAGCTTCACTAGGCTGATATAAGGCAGTGGTTCTCAAGTGGGGTCCAGGGACCCCAAGGGTTCCTTGATGAACTTTTAAAATTGAAATTTTTAAAAATAATTTATTTTTACTAGTTCCATCCATGAGCAAACCAATGACAGAATGTAAGACTATTTTGGTCATGGATTTCAAATACTTTCTGTAGTAGAACATCTAAAAGTACAATTCTTATCAAATGGGGGTCCGTGACATGAAAAGGTTTGAGAATCACTGGTGGAAGGGATCGTCGACTTACTTACAGTCATTGCAAATTAACAAAATGTATTTTTGAACAATTTACAAGGTTTTCAGGGTTTGATTGTTTTGGATGTTCTCAAAAGATAGCAAAAAATTGACCTTCTTTGCACATATAATACGGGGGATATACAACAAGATATACCCCTGCCACTCCCCAGATCTCAAAATGAGGTTAAAAGTTACAGCATCAAACAGAGACAGAAGACAACACCTTAAATTCTATAGCTTCTTTACCCTGTAGTATGCGCTAGCCCATTTTGTTACTGTTCTCTCACTTGCATCATGCATTTTGGCCACAAAGAGCTCCATGATCACATCAAGAATTCACAAGTTGACCAGCAACATCAAATATAGCGTTTGCCCCTTTAGCTACCATGTGAGAAAAGTAACTTGCAGGCTGAAAGGTGCAACTTTTTGTTACCACTGAGCTCAGAGAGGTTTAGTGTGAACTATATTGGGACTATGAGAACTGTGTACTAAATTGTCTTCTCAATAAGTTGTACTGCCTTGTGCGACATGCCTTCAGCAAAATGCTAAGATTAACCCACAGTGCAGGAGTTTACAGTAGAAAAATTGTTAATTTCCACATCTGACCACTCCTCTATTTCTCACTCTCAGATGCTCATACCTGGTCAGTGAGAAACGAAGGTTTGTACGACCCGTCTGCATTGGTATTGCCACTTCCTCTCAGAGATTTCATATGGGACACGGCCATTCGTAGGATGGTAAGTTTGTCTGGTTTCCGTGCTAGTGCGCTGCAGGTAGGCACCATGTCTGACAACTCTGTGATGTAGGCAGTCATCTTGTTCCGTCTCCGCCTCTCAATCTCACTGTGATTCTCCCTGCAGCGAGGAAACGAGGGAGGGACGCAGAGGTGGAGAGGATAGGAGGGACAGACGGGCAGGTGGACAACATGGAGTAGAGTTTAGAGTTAATGTTGCAATGCAAGTATGCCAATCGGGAAGAAGAGGTGAGAATGAGAGAAGGTGAGAGAAATATAATGGACGTACAAAACAATAACATGTAGTCAATGATCTTTAAAAAATAATAGTGAGGAAGCAAGAGAGTCTGGTCTTTCCAGGCCAGCCGTTGTGACAAAAGAGAGCGAGTGCAGAGAGAGAAAGACCCTTCAGATATCCTGAGGGGGGGGAGAAAAGAGACAGAAAGAACAGTTGCTCAAGAGGAAGGGATTATCAAAGAAAAGAAGTCCCTGAGTCACACACAGCATTGCAGTTAGTGACACATAACACAGTGGTGGGTTGAGAGGGACGACCGGCTACTTTTGGCAAAGAAGCATAACATTCTGACAAGCACCAAAACAGGCGCGTTAAGCCAGCAAAGTATACCAGTAACTTTGTGCCATCTAAATAACAATTTGCTGGGGTACCAGCAAGACAGGATAGCATTTGATCAGTGCATTCATTGTTGATATAGATACAAGCAGGAGAGGGAGCCTTCCACAGTGGTACAGGCCATACCTGGCTAGTTTTTCCTTATCTGCAAAACTCTGATCTTCTTCCAAAAACCTGGAAATGAAACCAACCCACTAAAACATATGCCCAAAAGTCACTACCAAAAGAAGAAAAAGTGTAAGAGTAAAAGAAATAAATCAGAGAGTATAGGGAGAGCAGCATGGGGGTAACGTGGTACCAATAATAATGCTCCCATGTAAACCATCCACACACATCTGTTCCTCCTGATTCACCCTCCTACCTGGCAAAGCGCTCCTTGTCATTGTTGGAGCCTGGTGTTTCATCGTCACACCTGAGGAAACAGAGTAAACAATTGTCATCTCAGCAGCCCAGACACAAACACTTGATATAAGGCCTCATCTTGCTTTATGACAAGACTAGGGATGGGACAATAAAAGATTTTAGAATGTATCGCGATAAAATACATAATACGTTTTTTGTTGTCACGATAACCATGATAACCCTACATGAATGACTTGAAAAAGATGTCTAGCTCGCTGACGCACAGTCCTATTTTAATCTGTTATTTATGCAGGAAGACCTCATGATTTATGGTCACTTAAGAAACTTTGCTTGATTGATTTACACACACACAAAAAAAGAAAAGGTTGCAGGCTCATTCTGTGATGTAATAACTATATATGTTTCCTAACTTAATGTATAGTTAAAGTGATTCCAGTATGTTTTAGTGTTACTTCACCTTAGGTTTTAAGAATATTTTTTATGATTAGCAGGATAAAACCATGAATTGCAGTTCAGTTTGACAGGAAATTGCCATATCATCACATGCCTTGACGGGAAAACTGAGACAAAAGTACCTGAACATCTTGCTGCCATCATCATCGTCATCGTCAAAGTCTGGCCTGCAATAAGGAGAAGAGAGCCAAGTGAAAAGTTTCACACACGTTCTCTCAAACGTTTTTAACCACATCGGTCAAAAGCAAAAGTAAAACAAACAATCAACAGACACAGAAAGCACAAAACTGACATATCAGCACAAAGTGTACCACGGACAGACACTTACGCTGGTCTTCTCTTCGTCCCTTTTGGTACAACAGCCCCTCCACTTGCTTGAGTCCCACTTGCCCCCATACCCAGATTTGGGTCTGGTAACTCTATTAATAACACAGAGAGATGTAATGTAGCACAGATGACAGGCGATTTCATATTGTGCCTCGAGCACTAAAAAATAAACTACACCACTCACTCGTGCCCATACCTGGAGCAAAACTGTCATATTCACACGCGAATGACATTATTTCACAAGATATGGCTGTAAAATTAACTTTCCGTCACATTGCTCTTAAATCTTGTTTGTAGATTGTTCAGACCCTCGACAATCACGACATCAGGCTAACAGTAAAGCTACATTTGGCATACAGATATCAGTCTTGTGAGCAACACCACCTAAAAACAGACACACATGAACCGAGCGAGCTAACCGCATCTCCGTACTCAGCTAACTTAGATTTTGTTTCTCACCTGAACTCATTTAGCAACGTTAAAACACCACAACAGAGCTATCTTAATGGCTAGCTAGTCGCTAATCTAGCCACTATGAGCTGGCTAGCTTGCCAGTAAGCTACCCCCTTATGCAATAGCCAGCTAGCCTCGCAGTGGCATTAGCTTTGCTATTAAGCTAACTTAGCCGCTGCTGTCACGCTATCTTTAGGAAAGTGTCCGCTTTAACTCTGCGTGACAATATGTCCACAAACAACAACAGCTGCTAGCTGCTATGTTCTTAAAATATCGCTGTGACCTTTATACCACTTTACCTGGGTTTGAAGAGGACATGTCCGTTTGAAATAACATAAACAAACAACTCTGGCTGCGGAAAAAAAAATCCTCAAACCCCCACCCCTCCCCCTTGCTAGCAGGCTACAGGCTAACAAGTGCCTTCGCGAGCTCCTCTCGTATGCGCCTTTATTTTAAAACGCGCAAAGCCATCTCCGGTACTGTAACAGAGCGGCCCGAGGATAAAAGAAACACACGGAAATACCAGTCTATCTCCCCTAGTGACCCCTTTTTGTTCCTGTTTTCTCCCTGTTTAAACCCCCTTTCTTTATAAGATGGCGTTTGGGCGCAAGCTGTCTACAGTTTTTTCTTCTCCTCATTCTATTGGACAGCACACAGCCAGATACAAATGACGTCACATGCTGGGAACTCCATGTTTGGCTCCGCCCCACTGGCAGTGAGGGACCTGCAGGTCTGTAAAGTCAATACACCTCAGGTTTATAAACTCAGTCTTCCTACAGGTGAACAACAGATGCACTTTTTTATGTTGTGATGGGGAAACTGTGGAGCATGCTACTTCCTTTTGGTTTGATTTGCAGAAGAGCCTTTAAATAGCCTAATCATTACAAAAAAGAATGTTATACTTACATAGATGACTCATTTTTAACAATCCCAGTTTCAAGCAAAATATCATATCCACAAAATGCCATGTCTTAAACGAGAATTCTCCTTTTTGTATTTATAAAGATACAGATTTTAAAACATATCTGACGACTACTGAAAACTTTAAAAACTCAAAAATCATCGGCACACATTAATGCAGCAGTAATATTTATCTATAACATCAGATGTAATGGTAAAAAAACACTGACATGGCCATTTTTACTGCAGAAAGAGTACTTTTACTTGTGATACTTTAAGTACATTTTGCTGATGTTTGTATACTTTTACTTAAGTGATGTTCTGCATCTTTGACTTGTAGTGCAGTATCGTCACCTGGTGTTTCAAGGGACAAAAACATGTTTAATGGTCTCGTGTTTTGTTTGTTGGAATTCCGAAACTTTACTTCGTGGTATGTCTGCAGACATGATGCATAAGTAAATAAAAAAAAACAACAACTTCAAATTGATTTCATTGTGATTCATGATCTTTACTTTTATTATTAATAACAATACTTAGTCATTAAACAAAAAAAAAAATGATAACACTGTAATTAGGACACAGCTGTTTCTTCTGTATCACTGGGGAAGAGAGGCTGCTGGTTGGTCTGGGTTAGTAAAAAAAGAACGCGGCGGTGGAATGAGGGTGACTTTCAAAGGAAGGTGATGTATAAAGAGGAGGCAGGTTGAGTGATGGATGAGATGTGAGACAGGAGAGGAAAGGAGAGGACATGAAGACAGGAGAGAGAGCTTCCCATACATTACAGATAAGGCACTTGACGTAACAAAAAACTTTAAAGCATGACATCAAAAAGAAAGAAAAAAAAAAACTATAACACTGAACTGCTAAAAATTGATTACAACATCTTTCATCTGCCTAACATCAAAATAGCAATACCTGTAAACCCGTTTCATACACAGAATCATACCTAAAATCATGAGTCCAACCCAGGTTAACAAACATAACCCAGGCTACTAGGCAGTGAATTGAACAAATCTGGTTCATATTTATAAAATCTGGAAATGGTTGATCCGCGCCCATTCCATTCCACTTAGTAACACTCCTGTGTTTCCACAGCGCAGCCCACCTTCGCAGTGATTTTATTGAGAGTCATCGGTTTTCAGTGGGTGGCACCATCACATCAGGGCGATTCAAGACCCAACTGGTTCAAACAGCTTCAGCCAAAACCAGAGAGGAAAAACATTCAACACTAGCAGGAAGCTGTGATTTCTATTGCAGTGTTTCTGACTGCTCAAACAGCAAAGGATTGAGAATCATTGCAGGTCAGACATCTATTGGAAGCAGGAATTCTACACAATGAGCTGGATTAAGAATTTAAAATCAAAACAAGAAAAGCAAGAATTATTCACTCCTGAAACCTGACAAGGCAGTCTACTTGATATGGCACAGGCCGCATTGGAGAGCAGAGGCACTCAGTCCTCCTGCAGGTTCTTACAGTATATAAGAGACTGTATGTTTGTGCAAAGACGTTGCAATAGCTGAACATTTACATTATTGCATAGACAGAAAATTAGGGAAATAAATGCCCTGTTGTCTCACTTTCATAAAAATCCCTCTCCTTTGTTCTTTTAGTAGAAAACAAAAAAGGTGCAACAACATAAAGCAACACAAGATTAAAGCAGGAAGCTTTAACATGGCGTTTTAACAGCCATCACTGGCTCTAAGGCACACAGAACAAGGAAAGCTAAAGTAGAAGCAGCATCACTTCCCTCCCTCGTCCACACTCTGCTCCTCTCCGTTTTCTCGCCTGTCTCTTTGAAATTCTGGGACCGACAGCCATGCCACTTGATGTAGTGTATGTCATCTGTGCCCTCTAAAAGTACGAATGAACATGTGTGTGAGTGTTTCTGTGTTGTGCAAAAGTAACAGTGTCCTCGAGTTACCTGCTGTTCTTTGTTTTACGGAATTACCCCCCCCCACCACTTCTTTTTTCTCCTTCTTTTCATCCCTCCCTCCTGCTCCCCCACTGAGGGATATGAGTCCTTCTCACATTCTTTCGTCCCCACACTTGTTTGCTTTTACTCGGTCTTGCTGTGGTTGTTGTTGTGGACTGCGTGACCGTTCTGCACTGGCCCATTTTTCTTCATGTCCTTTTTAACTTCTTCCTCCTCCTCTTCTGATTCATCTGTTTCGTCTTTGTCACTCCTCTCATCGTCAACTTTTTCCTGAGAAAAAAAAGATAATTTCAAAATGAGGCCGTTTAGAAAACACGTCATCAATCAAGGAGACCTTCCGCCCAAACTGTACTGGAGCTCTGCTCAGTGTCAGAGCAGACTCAAACTGTCCAGTCGCATGATTGAAAGTGTTTGAGCGGACGTGCATCTGGTTGTGAACGAAGAATGTCCAAAAAGACAACATATGGAGTGTAACATCTCTTTGTACAAAGTCGTTTCACTTGTATCCACTTAATTTGGTCTTGTGAAGCAGTCGTATAACCCACTGTAATGATATGCTACATGTTTCTAGTTTACTTTTATTCTGTGATCAATCGATACACATGCTGATGCTGATAGCATAGCAACATGGCAGCTTCTCCTTTGGTGGTGGTTGACAAACTGATTTAAGGTGCATTACTGCCACCTTCTGGATTGACAGTAATGCACCTCAAACTTCTGATTGAACTTTTGGCAGTCAAGTTGCATTGTGGGTAATAGAGACACCAGGTTCTGAAGTGTGCGTAGGATGAAACAGACAATCACGAGTTGGGTAATGTTGTAAGCTTTGTGTGCCTTCAATTAAACTGACAACTCAACTCCTTCCACAGCTTACAGCGCAGGCGACACTTGAAACACTTTCAGGTTTCAGGTCCTCACCTTTGAAGAAACTGTCTCCAGCTCTTCTTACTCCAACAACAGTATTTTCACACGGTTTACTCCATCTGTCTTCAAGGGTTGGACATCAGCTGACACTTCGACTGACATGAACTGGCACTACTTTCTCTCAGGACTTCCACTTGGACTGACTCTTCTAGCTCAGTTTATCACTTACATTTGTGAACACCTGTCAGCACTTTTCAACTTCGGCTTCTTTTAGTGTTCTCAGTGTTTCGACTGCAATTTTTTCAGGGGGGAATACATACACATTTTAATGGTTTTGCCCTTTCTAGGATTTAATTTCATCTTGTCAGCATTTACTGCATATTTGTTTTTAAATAAATGTTGGATGATGAAGAAGAAATATCCATGGTTTCATGGCTGAACAAACAGAATCTTGACCTTTGCATAATATTTCTGTGTGTGCTTACGTTGTTGGTGAGGAAGCGAACCGCTATGCGTATGATGAGGACGGCCCAGAAGACATGTAGACACTGCAGGACCATCAAAAGTCCGTTGAAAAAGTAGTAGCCGAAGAAAGGTTCATAGATGGTCACTGGGTAAACCCACGTACAGTAAATAATCCTGCAACAAAGAGAATGAGGAGATCAAATAACAGCCATTTATATATAACATTAAAACAATTATTTAAAATGGGTTTTTCTGTACCTGAATGGGAAGATGACCAGGCGCGTGACGATGAAGATTGCAGCAAATACTATAAAGATGTAGTTACAGGCATTTCGCCACCCAGCATAGTTGAACATCTTTGCAGACTGTCAGAGGGAGAAAGAAAGAAAGAAAGGAAAGTTCAAAACAAATGGATTATATATTTAACCAATGAATAATGGTAGTTGGTTTGCATTTAGCCCACTACCACAGTGTGGGCTCATCCACAAGGGGGCAGTGTTGTTATGAGAATTTAGCTTAGTTAAGCTTTCATGGCACACTGGATCATCTCAGTAGGGATGCAGAATGGTCTCAACAGCAATTTTTCCTTTTAGCAGGGATAAATGGCATCAGCATATGATCCATTCATATTTTCACATTCACTTTATGGGAGACATTGTTCACTGGTTTGCGTGCCAAAGTGTGCTAATCAAAATACGACACGACTTCACTACAGTACTGCTTTTTTGGAGACATTTACCTCGAGGAGGTAATCAGAGGAGTCGTGAACCAGCATGATGAGAGTTCCAGCTCGGATGTAGTTAACACACCAGGAGAAGCTGATGAGGAGGATGGTCGCTACATGGTGAACAATCTGCTCCTTGAAGTCCTAGAGAGGTGGAGACAAGGTGAGAAGAGACATGGTGGAAGATGTTGGGAATGCGTGCTTTAGTCTGGTACACGTTTTGAGTGGCAAATCCTGCTTAGAGGTATCTAGGTTATAACAATGTGCTGGAAGAACACACTGTGCCTCTTTGGTCAGATTTACCCCACTGTGCTCAGCTGACCGCGGCCGAGCAAAGTCCAAACACTCACACACACACACACACACACACACTCAAACACACGTGTAACAACAGTCTAATGTCCACAAAGTCCAAACCAGATGTCAAACTGATCTGATAGTACGAACAGACTTTGTCTTTCTGTTGGGTACAGTTAATCAAGATGTACTAACCATATAAAAGTGAAAAAACAAAACTACTGTCTGGATAAATTCAATTTTCTGTCTACATCAATTTGTGTGTATATTTTCCTTCTGTTTCTGTGCAAGTGGTTTGTTTTATACCCGGCTGATAGGAGAAGAGTTCACTCACTTTGCGTTTGACATCAGAAGCAACACTGAAGAGCAGAGATCCGTAGAAACCCAGCTCGATCATGTAGTACCAATACTGAGATGGCAGGAGAGTCTGAAGGAGAGGAAACAGAGCTTTAATTTCAAAATTGATACACCAACGTGCACAAATAACTGTTACCTGAATTATTTATAAGCGTTTGGCCTTTAAAATGTCTATAACAAATAAAGAGCATTTGGTAAGAAGACCAAAAACAACAACATTTGTATCATTAACAATTGAGAGGCTGGAACTGATTAATTTTTGGCATTTTTGTTTAAAAAAATTATGAAAGATGAACTTTGTATTAGGAAGATGTCTCATGACTGTTGTATCAGGATTTTCTGTAGTGTTTAACCAATTTAAGACTTGAAAAGCAGCAAGGGATGATAAGGCCTACAAGTACATACGTTTTTATTGTTTTTTATAATAATTTAAAGGAAACTGTAAATTTTAAAAGTTGACTTTTCTTTAAAAAAGGAAAACAGGAAACGGATAAGCTCGGAATAATCAAGTAGAGTACAAGCTAAAACAACTTAAAACTATAAGTCTGCTTTATTCGGTCATTTTGAGGTGATATAATATAATATAATAAATCAATTCATAAGTTGGTAAGTGATACCAAAGATGAAATTGCTCCTAAGATTAAAAAGGGCATCAAAAGGACTGTCAACACTTAAATTATTCACAAAACAGAATACAAATCAAGAATGATAGATACAGTATAAAAAAAAGTCAACAAGTACCTACACATACAGTATTCTGTAATAGATCTAGATTACTGTCAAGGTGAAAAAGTGACGCATGTAATGATTAAGAGTTCTACAGGTCTGATGGTGTCGACTGAGACGACACAAGAAAAGAATTGAAGAGCCTCCTGCTGCACAAGCCACTGTTGCACTTGTAGTTTTTAGATGTGTTTCATCTCCTAATAGCCAACAACTGAATGTAAAAACATTTCTAAAGGAGACACATTATGCTTTATCATTATTTCCTTTCCTTCAGTGTCCTTTGTAGGTTCTAATGCATGTAAAAGTTCTTAAAAGCTAAAGTCTGCGCCAACCTAAGCCCCTCTCTCCCACAGAAAACACTGCTCCTGTGCCTGAAACGCCTCGTCAGTAATCCAGCCTTTAATTCTGTGTCCTCTTGACATCACACTACGTCACAATGACACACATTTGCTTAATAAATGCCCACATTCACGATCAAAGTGAAGCTAACTGGAAGCTGAAAACACAACAGAGCCAACTGGAGATAAAGTGAGCGGTGCTGGCTCAGGCTTGTGAGAGCTGACCAATCAGAGGAGACCGTGCATTCACCAGGATGGGTCTATGAAGAGGCAGGAGCTAAAACAGAGCGTTTCAGAAAGAGGGAGAAAACTGATGTGTTGTACACCTATTCCAGTGTGCACAGCCATCTCAGACACTTACCAGCACAGGGAAGCCTTCCCACATCTCCTTCAGTTCATACAGCCAAGGTTTCTGGAAGGAGAGATGGGTGTGTAAATGAGACAGTAGAGCTCAGAGACAGGTGTATTTATATCAACTGACTCAGCATTACAATGAGTCAACACTGCCCCTCTCGGAGTGTGCGAGAGGAGAGGTCATCATCAAAAAAAAGGCAGACTTCCATGGAAACCATCAAGTTACGATGGCAGGGCAGGCGAACAAGGACGTAAACATTAAGAGACGGGAGGAGGAAGAAGAGGAGGAGGAGGAGGGGTCGAGGTTAACATGGCGGTACTCACATCGATGAGGGCGGCCAGGCCAGCAATGAAAGCAAGAAGGTAAAAGGTAAATCTCCAACTGCAAGAGAACACACACACATACAAACACACTTTCTACTCAGTCAATGGGGAAAAGACAGTAGACACATTATCTACCAGCAGACACATAAACCCATCACACACACGCACACGCACAGATAGTCTCGCAAACACACAAGAGTTGCAAGTTGGAAAGAAACGCGGGGCTGAATGAGCAGCCTGGAAAAATCTGGTGAACTACGCTGAGAATGTCAAATCGGGCACACACACACACACACACACACACACACACACACACACACACACACAGCCAAACACATGGTGACAGACAATGAGAGCTGTCAGACACTATCCTCCCTGTTAATATCCTGTAACAGAGACAGTGAGGGGTCATTCCCACTGCAGCCAGGTGTAGAGAGGGGATTCACACAGAAAGCAGAGCATCAGCAGAGACGAACAGAGAGAGAGAGAGAGAGAGAAGGTGAACGCATAGAAAGAAGAGACAGGGAGAGTGTGAGAGATACACTAGTGGGGGGAAATAAGGGAGAGACACAGAAAGCCTGTTGTGTGCACACAAACAATAGACTGATTCAGAAGAGAAATGTCGTAACATGCACAGCGAAAGACACACCACAACCGGGGATTGACAAACATGCAGTCACACGCACACACACACTCACACACACACACACGCGCGCAGGACTAGCTTAAACATGAACAGCATGCATAGAGACAGCTTCTTGGAGATTAAAGGGTCATTTCACCAAAATTACAAGAAAATAAAATATAGTAAAAACTTTAGTGGTTTGGTTTCGATTTAGTTTGTTCAGTTTTGGGGAACTTCTCTGACATTTCCGCCAGTGGAATTAAGTCACTTATATCACGGAAATCTTGGCCGCTGGACTTGCCCAGTTGTCATGAGCTCAGAGGATAGGTTCACATTTTTTAGCTCTTGACTTAAAAAAATAGTCACTGCCACATGTTTGACTTTTGTAATTATTCCTCCTGTTCATACTGACCATTGCTTGAAAGTGCAAGGGGGGGAAAATCCACAGTTTCTCTTTCTGTGTGAAAATACAGATGGGTTACACTTTAAAGGCTAAACCTCCTTTTGTCATGTCTCTGCACTCATTCATTCAGGTTTTCCCTGTGAGAGAATAACTTTATCTAACATGAGGCTTCAGGAGTTCGAGAACAACTATAGTAATGATTTTCCAAAGTTAAAGCCTTTTTTGTAAAACATTCCCCTCACTGCAGCTCATGCAAAGTAGATATTTTCCCCCATTACTTCCAATGGAAGAAGTGATTACAGCAGGCATGTGGGCGCCTGATTATTTTTTTAAGAGACTTATTATGTTAAAAAAAAAAAAAGGAAATTCTAATGTCTGCATTTCCATGAAAATGAGCAAGTCTGTCCGCTGAGGAAAACCTTTTGATATGTCTAAAGCAGTTGTTCTCATAGTCAGGTTCAGATCTCAAGGGCGTTCCAGTGGGGAACTAGATAATTCACTCGTACTGGACACTCTATCAATGAAATTTGTCAACTGTGGTTTTAGTTCTTCTTGTAATTTGGGTGAACTGACTCCTTAAGTCACATGAAAAGCTTTTATGGATCTGCTGACAAACATGAACAATGACCGTGACAATGAAGCTAATAAAAACCATACAGACATTATACACTGAACACAACACAAATCTACATGCACATCACTGAATATCAGCCTGAGTATCACTCTTCACGATGCTAACAGTATGATCCTAGCTGCTGCTTTTTTTTTAAGTGTCATCTGTTGCCACAGTGTGAATCCTGCCAGCTGACATCAGCTACTTTCAGCAGCTTCATATTATCAGGTGTTCATGCTGTTGGTTTAGCTCCTGCTGTAGTTAATGCTCAAACATAAAAATAACCAACAGTGGTGACAGAGCCCTGTGCTAATGAGTGTGTGGACTGTTGGATTTGTGTGTGTGTGTGTGTGTGTGTGTGTGTGTGTGTGAGGAGAGTGCATGCTACCAGCATTGTAGCAGCATTGTAGTGAGTGCATGTTAAAAATAGGGCTACTTTTGCCCTCAGAAATGTGCTCATATAGCCTGAGGAACACAAGGCTGGGCAGCTGATGCGACCCTGCCCTATAGAAGTGTTTAAAAGTGTGTGTGTTTGTGTGAGTGTTTACCTGGCCTCTCGAAACTTTTTGAGCAAACTCGGCCTGTCCTGGTTCCTTCGCCTCCTGAACCATCGCTGCACTTGTCTTTCTGAATGTCCAGTCTGCTTGCAAAGACTTGCTATTGAAGTCTGAGAACAGCACAGAGAGGTCAGATTTAAGCTTCCCGACAACACACACACAGCATGGTGCTGAATCTTTTATAACAGAGCGTTCAAACACCTACCTGTGTGGGGTTTTTGGTAATGTTACAGTAGTAGGACTCCAGTGCGGGGTTGTGAGGGGCTTTGAGCCGTGTCGTCTCTTTTACCCCGAGCAGAGAAGCCAGGGGTGTTGCCACCGTCCTGCAATCACACAAACAGGTTGACGAGGTTAAAAGGAGACAAAATGTGGAGATATTAAAGAAGCACAGATTAAGTGCAGGGTGCAATCATGGAAACTCTGATGTGAATTACCTAAATGTGAGCTAAAGAGTAATTTTAACTATGTGAGCTAAAGATGATGTACTGTAAGTCAGGCAAGAAGACAGTGTTAAATACTAAAATTACACTGTGCAATGAAGGCCTCATTAGCTATGTTTACACGAACCCTAATATTCCACTTATAATCTGAATAACAGCCCAGTCAGAATAAAAATGCCTCATGTAAGCGCCTTAATCTGAAGAGACTGGCCCAATTCAGCTCATTCAGAAGGACTTTTCAACTGAGATGAGAGGAGTGATGTAAACCTTTGATAATCCGTTCAACAGGAAAATATTAGCACCTTATAACCATGTGAACGAGTAATCCGATTGTTTCTCTCTGGTTGAAATAAATAAACTCTTTCTATGCTTGTCTGGGGTGGTAAAAGCTTTTTGTTGGAGACCTTAAAATATTTACAGATTGCTGAATGCCTAATTCTAAAGAAAAACAGCAGAAATGCCAGTTGTTCTATCCAACTATGTCAAAGGCCTGACCCGCCCTTCTATGCCTTTGATTGACTAGTCTTTGTTGCCTTCACTCAGTAGGCTGGTTTATGACCTTGCTATCGTAGGATTCATAATTTTGCTCCCAGGACAGGATGTGGGTCCATCTTGAAAATGGTGTTAAAAGGCGGAACCCATACTTCTTATTATTACTATTCTGTTGTATTTCCGGTAGAATTAGACACTTCACAGTGGACAGAACCACTTTTTGTGCCATGTCAAAAAAATGTATATTCAAATTTAATGTTTTTGTGCATTTGAAAGCACATCTTATCTGATCATTTTATTTAGCGTCCAAGAAAACTGGTTATATACTGTGTGTTCACCTGTTTGGTTTTTGAAAGTTAAAATGACATAGAATTGGATAATGCTGATATACTTTTGTCTTATAATATTTCTCAAGTATCCAGTTAGTCCTCGTTATAATTCACCTCTCTATGACAGGATGGGAGGTCAGAATAAAAACAATGATGAAGAAGAGAGCTTCTTTGTATCAGCAATTAGACGTAGGTGGAGGTAACAATTGTCTGATGACCAAAAGATCAGCAACAAATAACAGGAACACTGTACTTGTGTGAGAAACAATGTGAGTCACTTTTCATATTAGAAAGTAGGGCACAGCATGGAAAGGATCAAATAACTGCTGAGGGCAAAAAAAGGAAAAAAATAAACTGCATTCTGGAGTAAAATAATGTAATTAGAGGTCAGAGGATGAGATAACTGATGGGCAGACAGAAGGAGAAAGAAAAAGAGGAGACGGCAACAGTCAGGGGGGAAAAGGCAAGAGTTAGACTGGACAGCAGGACGGAGAAAAATGTGTAAATATGGAGGGAAATGAATGTTTCAAATAACGAGTAAGACAGAGTGAAAAATGGACTGACCTTTCGAAGATCTGACGGACAATGAGGAATACAAGGGCGATGGGCAGCGCCACCCACAAGTCGCGGGCCTTGGCGTATACTCGTCCATCCCGGTCCTCCAGGTCGGCCCAGCCCAGGCCCTTTGGGAACCAGAGCCGCTCCTGCCAGAACCATTCGCTCAGCTCGGACATCATCCTGAAACACAAGACAGGCAAGGAGTTAGAAACAACTCTGTGGGTTTATTAAGTTGTAAAGACCAAAGTTACACATGTTGTGGAGGCAGGATCCACACCCTAAAGAAAAAAAGAAATTGTGGACATGGTTCCACCTAAAGTGTGAATGCAGTCTATAGGGGCTTGCTTTATTTAAAGGCAGCAGCTATACAGGCCTGGATGTGTTTAAGGGAAGACATCTGTGATTAGGAATGTTTGGTACTGTGTAATTAAGAGAATTAGATGATGGTACAACTGTTTCCGTCTCACTGGAAGCCCGGCTGTAGGTTTTTCCAAATGCATAAAACAGAGCAAACGCAGCGTGCAGGGAGCTCAAGAGGCCCCACGTGAGGGTGGAAAACTCAGCCCAACCACCGAGCTCGGCGCTTTCAACATCGGCACTCTCCTAAAGAGTTGACAGCAGCTGCAGTTTTTATTCAGCGAGTACTGAGTTGAATATTTCTGCTGTTAAACTCAGGGAGTGGCCGAGAGACTACCAGGAAGAGTGTCTGAGGGATGTGAGTCATGATTCGTCCATATGTGTGGAGCAGCGGGGGCGCCCCCACACACTCCGTCTCTGGAGTCCCCTCGCAGATCTACAGCAACTTCCCTCTTGACTCACTGCAGCTGTAAATGCCAGAGCCCTGTAACCGCTCCACTTCCACTCCCATCCCCACCCTGCAGCTCACTGCCAGTAATCAAGAAGGATTCCCCCTTTGGCCCGCAGTCCCAAAGCTATGTGTAATGCTCTCCCTCCCTTCACTATCTTTATCTTAGACCTGGGCGTAACGAACTGTGCTCAATGCATAGGATTCACAAAAACAATAAACTTAATTTACAAAACTTTTCCTTTCAACAATCACTTTCTTGAAGAAGAACCAAAGCTGATGTCATCACACTGGTTGCTTTTGTTACGAGCAGCAGTCTGAGTATTCAGCTTAATATCATTAAAGACTAAGAAGTCTTCTAATAAAAAATCTAATAAGATAGATCCAGAGTATCTCTGGCATTTTTGGTAAAATAAAATAATTTAAATAATTAATTGATTAATCAAATTACAGTATGTAATTTCTGCCACTAGGGGGTTCTCAGTCAAAACAAAAAAAAAAACAAAGGATGTAGTTTAATGACGACCTGAGGTAGCGTAGGATCATGGAAGTTGTTTTCTTTGAAAAGATGAAACTCTGTCTGACGTGACTCAGGCAGAAATGTTCAAGGATGAGCTAATTTATTGTTTTATTGTTCTACTCACATTACGTTTACCCATGTTCAACGACTTCCTTGCTTCCTCCCTTCCTCCTTCTCAAATCACAGATTTCTCTGGGTTTAAGATTGTTGGAAGCATTTAGGATAATGTAAGTACAAAACTCTAAATATATAACAAAGCTCTTGACGTTTTTTTTTTTGTTTTTTTTACAGTTTAATGCAGAATCTTTAAATAATATATCTGTGAACTAATCAATTAATCACCTATAAAACTAGTTGGTCAAGAGAGGGGGGCCAAAGTTGGTCCCCTGCAATACCTTCAATTTTGAGGTAAAAATGCTCTTTAATCATAGAGAATACCTATTTTTCATTTTCTAATGGTACGTATCCACAGGATCCATCATTTCTACACTTCCCATTCATAGCTGGGCAACTCATTAGCGTAGTGCCACCTCTGGAAATTCCTTAAAAACTGTAACAACTAACCTTTATCAACTTAAAATGAAGACTGATTCAGCAACAGCATGGCTTATTTCATACCTAAAACGTCAGAAACACATACTGCAGAGCTATTTTAGTAACATAAGAGAAAATTTACCAACAAGTTACCAAGAAGTGTTGCGTGCTCTCGCATCTAAAAAAAACCCTTGTTAACATGCACCATAACAGAGTGACGCTTTGCACAGGAAGTCAGTCAAATAAGGGAATTTTGGATCTTTTTATGATTTGGTTTGCCTTTTTCAACGCAAAACACAAGAAATTACACACATACATACATACAGTTTCAGATGGAGAAAGCTTTGGCACTACTGATCCAAACACAAGCAGACACACAAGAACTTTGCTTATATAAAAGTCTAAAATTGTCAAATTATTGAAATCAGCAACCAGATATTCCCCAAAAGCTTTCAGTATTTACAAATCATTTTCGTTGGTAAAAAAATAAGTACTGTCTGACCCCCAGGCCTTAACTTGGTCTTAGTTCCTGCATAGCTCTTTAAACAAAACTAATTAAGTTCAGCTCTTGATGTTTGACACTGACAGAGGACCCCTCAATCCTAAAGATCTAACCTTCTGCTGCTGCTGGTTGTAGCCTCTTATACTGTCATGAGAGAGAGTCATGGTTGAGTGTGTCAGTTGTTTTCCACATCATATCATGTTAGTCATGGCCCCTGTTTCCTGTTGCAACAGCACGGCTTCCCCCTCTCTCTCTATCCCCCCTCAGCACAGGTGGTGGTGGATGGTAAGGGTGACATATTTTTTCCCAGTGAATTTGCCAACTCTTCCACTTCAGTAGCACAACATCTCACTTCTGGAGAGTCCTGCCAGATCTTGTGAGCTGTGCTGAACAGCATGTTTTGTGTAATCTCACCAAAGACAGAGCACAAATAAAGATGGCTGCAATAGCAGAAAAAGTTGTATTTTGTTTTTCTGCCTGCTGAGTGCAGGCAAGTAAGGATTTGTGAGGATATTTTTAGGCTCTCTAGTTGAGATCAACCAGTGAATTCCGCATGTTAAAACTCTTTTCTCCACACAGCTTTCCTGACATCACGTTCCATTGGCCCGTGGGATCATATGACCACACTCTGACCATTTCCAAAGGTCCAATAAAAATAAAGGATGCCTCTGGCAGGGGAGGGAGAGAGGAAGTTGTCTGACTGTCTCCTCTCTCTCTCCCTCAGTATGAATGTACATTACACGGATGTGGTGATTGTAAACAGAGATCCAGCTGCAGTCGGGGCAGAGTAAAGCTCCAGATGTTACTGATATGCTTCTTAGTTTACAAACCTATAATGCAGTTTCTCAAAGAAATTAAGGAAAAAATCTAAACAGACCAGCCTGAAACCTGGTACAGTATGTAGAGAATGTAAACAAACTGCCACCGTACAGAGGGAGCGCTCCAGCTGCCCCATTCACTCTTCATGCATGAATTACACCTTATGGAGTTTTACAGTCATCCAACACTTTGTTTATCTAAATGACAGAAGACTGAGTCGACTAGAGGAAACATAAGTCATGAGACAGTAGCAACATGCTCCTGACTGTGAGTCACTAATAACATGCCATCTCTCTGTGTCTATAACTACCCATTTGCTCATATCCATCCATACTTAAGCTGCTCACTGACAGCTGACTCATTGTTTTAAAAATGTCTAGGAGACAGAAGCAGATAAATCAGACAGCTCAGATAGGGAATACTGTGGAATACTTCATATGGGGTCAGTTTTCAGAACATCAGTTCGAAGGTTTGATAAGTCGGAGCCAGAATGGCACATCGGCGCCATGCTGATATTGAAAAAGGTCACAAGACAGGATTCAAAATGGTGCTGAGTCAGCAAGTAAGTCTGCAGCCCTGAATCATTTTGTGACCTTGAACTAAAGGTGTTGAGACATAAAGGTACTGACGATAGCAGATATTTTAGAAATTAGGTACTGATATCCTGTTAATAATACACATGATAATATAGTGTAAATAATCCAACTATATCATTTCCGTCTCTTTGATGCCGGTAATGCACCTTAACGCAACATTATGTAACTTTTTCATCTTAAAATAATAGCTTCATAATCGTGTTGATGGTACAGTGTTTTGTTATAAGGTGAATGGTGTCTCTGTCTCAGCCACTCCGCCCCCCCATCACTTGTTTCTGCACTATGCACTATCAGTGAGAGGGTAGGATCACAGCACTACATACATGTTTACTTCATCACACAAGTTTTCAGCACATAACACTGTTATGACGTAATGAGTTTTGTTTGTAGTTTGCACCTACATTATGTCTGACAAATTGTTACAGACCTGGGATTTGTATTTACGACAGTGCTGTTGCACTCAGGAACTACGGGGGCCGCCAAATCTTGCAAAATGTCATATTCTACATAATGTTGCTTTAATGTTGCTTGCCACCCCTCATAAATTGGAAAAAAGAAGGGGAAGACAAAATAATTTTTAGTCTGAAAAATGCCAGTCAGTGTTTGACAAGGCCAGATAATATTCATATCTTATTTTCTTATGAATGCATGCATTTCATTATCAGCAAGTTTGCGAGACAGGTATTTTAAAAAATGTTCTACTTAATTTCTACTGCTTACTACATCAGTGGAGTATCCTGATTGGTTCCCTCGCTCCATGCAAAAGCGCTTTTTTCATCAGATGTACTAAAGCCCTTACATACTTGTCCCTGTGATGTTACTATTTAGATTTACATCACAAGTCTCACCAACATTTTCCTTGAAATGTTATTGAGTCTTAAGGTGACAAGTATATGGTAAATCTCAGCTCCCCTTCACACATACAGGGAATGTTTCTGAACATTTCAGGAATCAACTTGCATGTGTGAAAGGGGCTTGAGAGTACTGACTGAAATGTGTCTCTAGAACCAAATAAAGAACAGTCAGGTACTGAAAATGTTTATTATGTTGGTCAGATTCCAAGTTTTGTTTACTTAATCTTTAATCACACATTTTCCAAATAGAAACAGAACATCTTGCTAAAATGTAGTATGCATTGTATAAAGGCAAAGTTCTAGTTGGATGATTCAAATCAAGAGATCTTAAAATAGAAAAGTGGTTCTGTCATAAAAGGTTTTTAGATTCCTCATTGTAAGGCAATAAAAGAGCAGGCTACCGTTTGTTTTCGGTGCCAAAGCTCGGGTATCATATCAATACCAGCATCAATGAAATGACACATAGCTATAAAACTCTGATAATTAGCTCTCAGCCATGCAGCTACAATAAACGACATATGCACATTTTACTGATAAAACTGTGGATAAGCTTTCCTGTCAGAGCTGATAACCTTTATTATCAATTACCTGGGCTGAAAATACTATTATCAACCCTAATACAATTAATTAGTATGTTATTTAGTTTAGCATTATAGATTAGAGCTGAAAAGATTAGTCAGTTAATCTATCAACAAAAAAATAATGCAGCAACAATATTTGATGATGATTTCTTTGTCATATATGATAGAAAATGGATTGAATTCAGTAAAGGGATACATTTTATATTGGTTATTTTCACCATTTTCCAGATAAAATGATTGATTGGGAAAATGCTTGGTTGATTAATCAATAATAACAATAATCAAAGTTACAGCCCTCATTTAAAGGCTGTTTTACTGTTGTTGATGGAAACAATACATAAACGTAACGCACTGGTGCAAACCTCTGGCACCTACAGGACCACCAAGTTGCAGCTGTGCCAACAGCATTTATAGTCTAACTGTAGATTTCAGTAGGTACAAGTTGCTAATTAAGTACGTCAACCTCCTATACTGACATCCTTCATCTCTTGTGTCCATAGTGAAAAATATTAAATCCTGAATGCACATATTGTGGAATGAAGTGGCAGTTAATGCTTTCTGCACATGGTTCATTATCTGTAACTCAGGTCATGCCTTCTGAGGGTGAGTCACACACACATCCTTCACATTTTTGACTTTCCTCTGGATCTTGTTCTGACTGAAAACATTTTAGTGTAATCTCATTAAAGTAGAAGATGATTGCAGGAAACGGTATACTGCAAGTGGGAGAAAACGTAAATTCATCCCAAGGGCAGACAGCTGGTCTGTAGTGATCTGTTTCATCACTGTTATCCAATCTTCTGTGCTTTAGAAGAAAGTCAACTTGAATACCTTTGACACTGATCTGTGACCCTGATGAATTATTAATGGCCCGATTCAATCAGTCAGCAGACTGATTTGAATAGACCCGTTCAGGAGGTGTGAGGGTAATATTGTCATGCTGATTCTTCAGACTGACTGGATGCAGGCCAGATCTACCCTTTGTGTAAGTGGTTACCTTGCCCAGAACACTTAGATTGGCCCCTGGAGATGTGTGAGGGCTATTCTTTCTGTTGAGTGGAAGCTCTGAAGGGTAATGATCATCCAACACTGAGGTAGTGCTGTGCACAGATAGACCATGTCATAGATTTACATAACTTTGAATGAATGATAGTATATGCAAATTGTTGCAAACAAAACAACAGTATTTCTTCTATGTCCCCAGGACTTCCAGTGGCTGAAGTAGCTACTCATTAATAAGTTTACAGCCACCTTATCTCAATTTATAGGTCGTTGTTCCCTACATCTTTAAAAGTGCACTATAACCGCTTTTACAGTAAATCAGCGGGTCTACACAGGTTTTTAAAATTTAAGCCATTTGGTCCAATAACATTTGCAAAGTCTAGAAGAGCCGCACAATTAAATTATTTTATCCCCTTTCAGGTTGCCTAGTGCTAAACCTGAAGTTAGCTGGCTCGCTCTGAGATTCAGGTATTTCCATAACCTGGAAGTCAAGCTTTTTTGGCTTCAAAACACCACTGAGCAGCTTCCATACAAAATGAACAGGGCTCTGCCTCCAACACTGTGTCTTGAACAGACCGCATCGCAAATTCCTTATTTACATGCAACCACCAGATGTTGATAACACCTCATCACTCCGCGCGGTGGAATTAAGCATGTTCACGTGGGTCTCACGTATAGATAAAAGCCGAGCTGAGCCGAGCCGAGCCGAAGTGATAAAAACCAGTGTCTACTGCACAGTCAATTGACCCGGGTTTTGCAGTTTGGTAAATGCCGAGTTTACACATTCCCATTGCACACAAAAGCCTGATCTTCAGGGGTTTAAGTGGGATTTTTTGACCAGTGGAAAAGGGGTATAATTAGTTTTAAAAAAAGAAATTAAAACTCAGGAGAGGTAATAATAAAAACTCAGAAATATGTTTTTGATGTACAGTAGGGGTCCACCGATATGTTTTTTTTCAGGGCCGATACTGAAACCGATTATTAGTAATCACGGGGACCAATAACATGAAGCGATACACATTAGCCATAAAAAAAAAGTTATTAAGTCTATCACTAGTATTGATTACTATTAATATTAGCCATCACTTATTTCTAAAATAGCTCTGTGCATCACTTATCGGTCTACCCCTGGTGTACAGTATTTTCCATAACTGGATGAACCAGCTGTCCTCAAGGCAGAATATGGTCCCTTGAATGCTGTTTGAAGCTAGAAAAGACGCTACTCAGAAGGGTCCTGCAAATATACACAAAGTAAAACAGTATGGAATTGTATTGTCCTGTGACAAGTTTGTCCTGTGTAGTTTATTCAGTTTCTTCAGTCCTGAAAATGAACGAATTAAGATTTTTCTCTTCTGATTAAAATGTATTCCCCTTAAACTACATAATGCACCTTTAGATGTAGGTGTTCTCCTGCCACAGTGGTGTCCACACTAGCTTCAATGGACAGAGAATAGTGCGGAAAAGCTAACAACTTTGTCAACAGGAGAGGTCCCAAACTAAAACAAATCACTGTAACGTCAATTAACAACAAAAATAATTTAAAATGGTCTGCATGTAATTTCACCTGACATGCGTCCGTCTGCTCTAGCTAACTGTGACCTGTGAAAACGTGACATAATTTGCTGCTAGTTAGCAAACTTTACAGACCGACCCTCCACTGGGCCACACGCCAGCCAGCCCTCCTGTCCTCATGTAAAACTCCAAATGTTGACGATTACGAACGTACTTTCAATTAGCAACAACTCTTGGCCGCCACTTATGTGCTTCACCCCACACAGGCCCCGCGGTGGGCTATTTAATTAACCGATTCCTTCATGAATGCGTAATGACGTCGCAGCGAAGCGAGGCTGCGGAGCCTGCGTCCACCGTTAACCCACTCACGCGCACATTAACGAATAACGTCCCCCCGCCGACATGAAAGTGAAACGTACTTACTTTGGTGTTTCTCCTCGTAGTGAAGCGAGAAATGAGGCCTGCAGAAAAGGAAAAAATGTTTTGGTCTTTTCCCACAAAGTCGTCCTGGTCCCCGCCTAGCTCTGCTAGCTAAAAAAAAAACAAAAAAACCTAACGGTCCTGTTTAGAGAGCCCAGCCCGCTGACTGAGCTCAGAAGGGCGCAGTTAAGAGTCCAGAGTTCAGTATCCGGGCTGATTTTTACATCTTTCCATGAAGCACAAAGTTTGTTCTTCTTCTTGATCAAAAGATTGATGTCGGGTAAAAACAAGTTGGGAGAAAATGTGAGATGCTGCAATGCGACCGGCAGTTTTTTTCCCCTCCCGACGAACCTCTCTCTCTCTCTGTCTCTCTCTCTCGTCGTGTCCCTGCTAATTTTTTTCCCTCAACTTGTGTCCCCGGCAGTCCGCGGGGTCCTTCTGGGTGTCTGGCCGGGCAGAGGAGGAGGTCGGGCCGGCACGAGTGAGGACCGAGAGGAGCAGACTGAGGGAGGAGTGAGTGAGGGGATAACGGAGAGGGAGGGACGCGGATGACGTCCAAGCACATGAGAGAGCATTTGGCTGACACACACACACACACACACACACATCCGCTTTTTGTTTCCGCTCGGAGAAAAGTTTTACCCCCCCCCCTTCTTTGTGCATAGGCGAACTGGGTTAATGGGTACCAGACCCCCGTGGTCCGTTTCATCTTGTTTTTAATCACACGGCCCTTCATTTTCTGTCATGTCGTCTTCTCCTTTATGATAAAAACGACTTCTCTCTCGGTTGTGGAGTCCAAGCTTTTCTCACAACTTTACTTTGGCTGACCTTTGACCTCATTATTTGCAAACGTAGCACAATCACATACTGGGAATTTTCATCTGAATGTAAAATTAATTTTATTGATTGATATGAATCATTCTATTTCTGTAACAGTATAATTACAGGTGCTGTTTATCAATCTGTCTTTTTCCTTATTAGTAATAATAATAATAATAATCTCACTTACTACACTAATCACACTATTTTTTTTAAGCATCTCTTGCACTATATCTCTGTTATTTCTTTTGATATGTAGTCATCTTAGCCACTGATCAACAACTGCCACACTGACACTACCTCATATTATCTCCAGCCTGTGGAACAGATATGTTGTTGTGATGTGATATTTGCATTGCAGATGCTGCTCTTTCAGCCACAGAGTTTTTTCAAAGGGGATTGAGCAAAGGTTAGAGTGATATCCTAATGACCTATGAACTATAAGACAAGCATGTGAGGGGTTTTACTGACATAATAATGCACAGAGTGACTTAAGGTCTGACTAACCCAGAGATTATTCTTGATAGTAACAGTGAGCACACATGTGAGGGTCCAATGGACAAGGTCAGTCAGTCAGGTTGCCAATGTTCCTCAAATAAACCACAGTCCCCCTGGATTCTGCGTGATATTTACATTTTATTATTAGGCTTTTGATTTTCAACTCACTAGTGGTTCATGGGAGATCTTTAAAGCTGTGGCAACCATCCCACAACTGCCTCATAAAACCTCTTAAAGGTACAATATATTAAGTATTGTTCATACTCAAAATAAAGAGGGGGTAGCATATCATCAGGGTAACTGCCGCTAGTTAGCCCGGTTAGCCTTTCATCTAGCCATCTGAACTGGGACCTTGGAGCACAGGGGGAGTGTTGGTGTTTACACTGCTGGCACATGAGCGTTGATTTGCTAACCGATTAACATGCTTACTTCAGTAAATATCCCCGCAACACAAAAAATACAAAACATCAAAAGATTTATTTCTTCGTAGTCAGAATCTTAAATATTGCACCTTTAGTTAAAGAAATGTTTTGGAATAAAAAATTAAAATAATGGCCATTTTCGATATTTTCTATTGGGTGCATGTTCAATGAAGATGCTTCACATTCACAATGACCTCAATCAATACACACTTCAAACTGACCCCTCCTTATTCATATATGTGTATAAAACTCTGTGTTTGTTCTTGACAATGATATCAGTTCTTTTTCTTGAACTATATGTTTTCTTTAACTTTGTGTCACAAGTGCGATTAAGGAGTCTGAAAACCATGTTGTTGTTTGTTTTGTGCATTTGGTGGATCCTCTTATCAAAACACTTACACAATCATCAAGCGTGAGTGATAATTTATCTTGGCTCATAATTTGGTCTGAGCACTTGCACACACCGAATCATTAAGTTCTTTCTCTTTTGTTGAATTGAAATGAGATCAGGTCATGGGGGGGAACATTAGTCGAATTATTGTCCCAGAGGGAGGAGAGTTTACTGGAGCCATGCTCTCAAAGATAAAACAAATACATCATTTAATTCTGCTGATAGTAGCCTGAAGTAGCCTACTCCCATAAACGAACACAGCAGATAACAACAAGCTTGGCACATCAGCATAATGTGGGTGAATACTCTCTCACTCTCTCTCATTCTCTGGTTACATGCGTTGTACTTACGCCCCCTTCTGGTCAGAAGATTGATGTGCGCTCTTATTTCTGTGATGAATCAGTTCAAATCGAGATTTTTGTATGAAAGAATTAAAAATCTCTTTCATTCTTCTTCTTTCTTCTTTAGTCACACACATATAAACACATGCGCACGCAATAACTCACAGTAGGACATTTCGTATGATACTTTTTATTTTAACTTAAAAAGAGAGTGGATCAAAAACAGGATTCAATAAATTAGAAATAAATATAATTGCTGTAATAATTAATACATACATTATAATTACTCGATTGCAAGAGTCTGACAGAAACAGGCCCTCAAAAGTTTTTTCTCTAGAAAATTCTAAAATCAAAATATTGCAACCCACTCAAACCCCCTTCTCCCAATAAACAAAATAATTGATAAATTAGTAAATAAATAAAAAATAGCTCAAATATTAAAACCTCCCGAATAAAAGTGCAATCCCCCCCTCCCCCAAGTTTCACCTAAAATCTAAGTAGAAATTTAAAATAGGTTAGTGATTTCCCATTTTACAATTTGGAATGTAATATCCCTTTATGAGGACGATGATGTTACTAGTGGTAATAATAATAATAATAATAATAATAATAATAATAATAATAATGATAATGATAATAATAATAATGTCGCTGTGTCCTGCTCAGTGTTTATCTAAAGTAGTATTCTTTTTGCATTTTTTCTTGTTTTTTAAATGCTGCTCTTTGTAAACTAAATTATTTACAGGTCATTAGGATTTTCTCCAAAGTCTCTCTAACCTACTCATTTAGTCTTCTTTTTTGTATTTTCTTTCTTTTTTTATTATGAAACATCGGCCCCTCTATATTTGTCATGTAATAGACATGGTATAGACACGTTAAAGTCTATTGAAGTGATATATCAGCATTTTTCATCAGTACCTTCCATACATGCTTGGTCTGAGTCATCTTTAACTGTACTAAAACACCCTGTTGGCTAACTCCACACAGACCGCGGTCAGACCAAGCTCTTGGCTGTATGGGTAAGATTACTGACTCGTGTGAACCGTGTGTGTTTGTGTGTGTGTGTGTTTGTGCACATTTATGTACATTTGTATATCAGCCTTGTACTGTTTGAGGTTCAGTGTTGAGAGTGCATGTGTATTTGTGTGTCAATGTGTGTGTGTGTGTGTGTGTGTGTGTGTGTGTGTGTGGCTGCACTCCCCGGTCGCTCAAAGGTAGCAGACAGTCTGAAAGCACTATGAACCCTGGGATTCCACCTCGGCTGGACTCTGAAAGGTCACCTGTGAAGGGAGGGAGAGTCGGGAGGTAGAGGGAATAATATAAAAAAGGAGGGAGAAACAGAGGAGTGAGGATATGTTAGAGAACAAAGTTATGAATACATTACAGCTCCATTTTTCCTGTCAAACATGCTCCTCTCATCAAACCAAACTCTCGTAGGCATGACTTTGACTGCTAACTTGCAGAGAAACTGCACCTTAGGATGCTCCTAGCTCGACTTCAGTTTCACTTTCGTCTTGGTGAGTTAAAACAAGAAGGCGTCATTCACAGTTGTAAAGCTCTAGTCTTTCAACAGCAATAAATCATGGTGCTTTAACACATACACACACAGTGTCTGGATCATGCAACTCAATACAGTGAAAATCCATTATTCGTGTTCCTTGTGTGTCTGGACGTAATGTATGTGTGTGTGATTGTAAAGCTACAGTATCTGGATCTATATGTTTATGTGTGTGACTTTATGAGCATGTGCTGCACTCGTGTGCCTTGGATCATGGCAAGCAAACACTACTACCGACATGCATCACTCTCTGGCATTTGCAGTATAGAAATTCTGGGTGATAATTTTAATCTGGCTGATGAAGGGGCAGCAGTTTTAAGGGTTCAAATGGTGGTCCATTGGACGTTAAATACCTTCGTATTATCCGCAAGGAATTGTTATGTAAAAGTTTGTCTAGAAATAGAAACAGAATGCTTTATTCATGATGTGTGCTGCCATGTGACGGCGCTTCCACACACTGGCCTGACAGAGGCTACATGTTTGCTCCTCTTTGGTAAAGGTTAGGGTTTGTGGAGGATTGAAATGACCTCAAACTAAAGAGATCCTCTATTCGCTATGTGTCATCTTTCTCCCAGAATTCCTATAGTTGAAGGCTGTTCTCCAATAAGCAAGAGGCACTTGTTTTTCCACCATAACAACCACATACCCTTTACCTCAAAACACGAGCTAGAGGAATAGAAAGAGGAGTTTGGGATGAAGAGAAGCGAAGAAAGACTTTGACAGAGAAAAAAGGGGAACAAGTAGGAGGAGATAAGGGGTCCAGAGGAGTAGGAGGAAGAGGAAGGGAGTAGTGAAGGGGAGAGGGAGGAAACACCACAAAAGCAGTGATAGAAGATGTAAAAGAGACCAAGAAAGAGAAACAAAGGAGCAAAAAAAACTGAAGTGCCACACAGTGTAACAAATCAGAATCCAGGAATATAAAACTCAGCCTATCAGAGTACAGCTCAACAAAATGCATGCTCGCCCAAAAATAGTGTGCTTTTTTCTTTAAACTCAACCTTTTCTGTTCTTCTCTGTCCCAGCCTGTTTGTTTAGGAACAGTTTATAGCCATGTTTTAACTTCATAAAAGCATGTAAGTTTTTTTCCATCATATTTGGCAGTAAACTGTGATGTTCTACATTTCTCCACCAGTCCGCTATGGAAACCTCTGGAAAAACCTCTCTATACAGACACCAGTACAACAAGGATTATGCACTCCCGTATTACACACTAACAGTGTAACACAGACAAATATGCACACACAGATGCCCACGCTCACTACTTTACCCAAACAATTTGTTCAAATAATAATGACACCAAACAGAACACTACAGAAACTGATCAAAAACAAAGCTGCGAGAAAATAACAAGCGTTGCTGCTACAGAATTTATCAGATTACTGAGCAATGATTAAGTGTATCGAATATCCAATTAAATCAATTGATTCTGAGTGCAGTCCTGGCTATTGACAGTTATTGATCAGTATGTGCACAGGTCAATACAAAATAAAGTCACAATGCACCAAACACAGTCTGTGGTCACTACAGCAACAGGACATGCAGGTCAACGCATGGCTGGTTGCTCGAGGTGACAAAAGGGCAACCAACACAGGCAATCAATCGCCACAGCAACCCAAACACAGGCCAACCAATCAACTTACAACAATGCGAGAGGAAGGGGGGGTCGGGGCTTTATCGGTCACTAGGCAACCATTGCCATAGCGATGGGGTCCTCATGTATTATGATTGGACGGAAGGATCTTGGGTGAGGTAAGTTGCCGTTTCAGGAAAAGATCAAAACAGCAGGAAAGAAAAATAAATAAGATTGTGAAAGAAAATAAAAAAGGAAAACAATATTTTAGTATTTTCACTTTTCCTGAGTTGATTATGTTGTTTCATATGAGTAACCCAACTTATATTATCCACTGATATCTCATGTTAAGCTTCTATTTTTTAACTTTTAAATTTTAACCATTAATTAGCATTTCAGTGTCAAAGCTACCTCCTTCTCCATCTTTTTTTCTCTCACTAACCTATGTTTATCCTCCTGCTCCCCCCAACATACAACACCTCACTTCTCTTCATGTCATATCACTCAGCGCCTCCTAGCCACCACCTCACCTCTCTTTATTTCTTCTTCTTCCTCCTCTCAGTTGTCACTTAGTATGGGCGGTTAGCATCTTTGGGCCTCTTGAGCTGCACTTTCAGTCTTTTCATGCCGATCTGGAAGCCGTTCATGGCCTGGATGGCGGCTTGAGCGCTGGCTGGGTTGTCAAAACTCACAAATCCTGCAAGAAGGGGAAAAAGAAATGCATTTTAATTGAAACTCTCCTCCATGCCGTCCCACAATATCTTATGCTCGACAAAGTCACCCCCTCATTCGTCCTTTCCTTTCTCTGATACATCTGCTTTTCCCATTCCCTCCCCCTTTCTCCCCCCTTTGTGAGTCTCACCGAAGCATTTGCTCTGGTTGGTGGCACGGTCAACAAACACCTTCGCTGAGATGACATTGCCAAAGGGCAGGAACATCTGCAGCATTTCAGAGTCACTGAACTCCTGAGGCAGGTGGTAGATGAAGATGTTACAGCCCTCTGGACCTGAGACACACACATACACACCCAAACCACGCACACACACATTAGAGAGAGTGTGATAAATTATCTCAGGCTGTGAAAGCATCGTGATAAACAACTTTAAATAAGCTCATTGGAGAGAGGGGTGTGGCCCTAGACAGACAGGAAGTCACATCACCTTCTCTCTGCTGCTGTTGCTGGGGCTGCTGGTGTTGCTGGGCAACCAGTGTTGGCTGCTGGGGGAACGGCTGCCCAACCAATCCGTAGGCAGCAGGATACGCCGCTATTGGGAGAGACGATAATAAAATCTGATTGGGTAAAAACAACAGGTGGCAACATAGAAGCATCCAATAGAGTCATTTCGTCAGAACGGGAACGTCTCCTGCTGAAGGTGAAAACTATTAACTGAAACAGTTGAAAGGAGCAGGTCTGCTTAACAATGAAACTGTTGTGTCTGGTATGCACACATTACAGTCCACCTTCACTCCACAGGTATGAATCACACACACAGAATAATTAACTGTATGGGTATGATTAGCTTTATCACATATTACCAGCCATTAATGTGTGTCACAATGAGATCAGATAAATCATAACAAAATTAATTCAATCACTTGCCCTTGAAACATTTCCACCCTTAGAATGATGGCAGTCAAACTGAAAGCAGACACCTGGGCCTTCTTGTTCCACATTCTATCCTGATTTAACCTGCTGCATGAGCTGTCTTCTCATCTACACATTAATATTAATTTCTCATAACGTAATGTGGACATAGACATTTGCAATTAACATGGCCAAAAGAGGACAAAGCAACACAGGTCTGTTTATTTTCTTCGATATATGACTGTCCATATACCACCCCCACACAGTGAGAAGATGACCATTCTTCTGACCTTTTGCACTTGTTTCCTATTTGAATATTTGCCCACTAGTACCCACTGTGCATGTAGTGAGCATTTGTCACATCAGCTTGAGGTGCCTGGGCATTTGAGCTTTCTACCAGTTTGTCTGTATGCCACATTAGCCTGCCTATTAAACAAGAAAACTGCCTTTTAATCAAAGTAGCCAAAAGTCACACTTGAGTAAAAGTAAAGATAGTGTGTAAAGGACTACTTTGGTAAAGTAAATTGATTGTAAGTAAAAAAAAGTACCATACAAAACTAAATTTTCTTCGTTACATCCCATCACTGCTTTCAACCCTGTCTGCTGTGTCTGATGAGCCCTTTGTACAGATCGAGTATACTATACACTGTATGTGCGGCTTTCTAGAAGTTAATATATTTGAAGAATCCAGGCAGCATTTTAATGTCTATACACCAACCTGTGTAGTGCTGCATGCCTGCATACGCCTGCTGTAGGGGGTCCAGGGCTGCTGGACTCTGAGCTAGAGAGTCAGAAAAATGAAAAACTGTGAGAATAATAAAGAAATTAATATAGAATATTTTAATGTCTCATTTGCCACAGTCTGTATACTTCTTTGTGATTTTATCAAAATACCTTGATATGGGTGAACGCCGTTGGTGTATAGTGCTTCCGTTGCTTGTTGTCCATTAGTGGGGGCTGGGATGCTGCTGTAACCATTCACTCCCATTGGCGGAGGGAGAGCTGGCACAGGCGTTGCTGCAATAGTTGGTGGAGTGTTTGTACCTACAGACACAAACCCTTTATTATACCCGTTATTCATCATTCATTCAATTATCTTGCTATAACTGTGCAAAATACTGTTAAAAACATGAATATCTAAGTGCTAAGTGTGTGTGAGCCTACCCGAGGATGGTGTGATGGGTGTAATGGGTGTGGCGATGATTCCGTTGGCATTGAGCGCCGCCATCTGCTGCATCTGTACGGCGGCAACTGTTGCCACAGGAGACAAGTACGCTGACTGGGCGACCAGGGCCTGCTGTTGGACAAGCTGTAGACAGGGAAGGAAGCAGAGAGAGAGAGTAAGGGGATGTAGTGGGAGAGAGAGAAGACAAAGAGACGGTTAAATGGATATGGGAAAAAGAGAGAGAGGGACAAAGAGGGAGAAAAAACGAGAGGAAGGGACAGGGAGAGGGAGTGATGGAGGAACAGATGAATAGAGATCTAATTACAAGGCCATTATGTCCTGAGTCAGTGGGTTAATGGTTGTGTGTTGCGGGAAAGCTAATGCCAGATGACGTATGTTCTGTTGTCTGTGTAACAACATTACCCCCAATTAGAGCACTGATAGCCTCTTCAAACTTATTACATCCTTTCATAAGCACAGCACTCCCCTTACAAACTTAGTGTGTATATGTGCGTGCAGCACAGGGAGTGTTTGTGCATGAATATGTGCGTGTGCTGCTTGCCTGTGCATTGACCGCCTGCGTGTAGGCGTTGTAGGCGGGGAAGTTGAGGGTCATCGGGCTGAAGATGCCAAGCTGGGAGGCCACCTGCTGCATCCTCCTCAGCCCCCGCTCCTTCTCTGTGTCGGCGAACTTCACCACCAGACTTGACGACGCTCCCTGTGTGGAGAAAGATAAGTGGAGATGTTAAGTTTCAAATGTAGTCACAAGTAATGTTATGTGTTAATGGGGCTGAACTCCAGCTTTATTCATTTGTTTTCTCTCTTCACTTAATCCTTTGAAATGGGGCTTAGGATCCCAGGATATAATGTAGAGGATGCCCAGTAGCCAGGATGTTAAAAATACTGATCACGTCCTAGTACCCCATCCCACAGACAAATTTGACCAGAAACTATTGATTGAGGCAAATTTTTTCTAATATTTAAATTCTAAAAAACATTGTATTTATCGCTTCATCCAGTTTTATTTTCTATACATTCTATTTCCCAATATGTCTGTCCTGCAAAAGACATGGTTTTCACAAACATTTTTCACATTTCATAAGCTAAAAAAAAAGATTTTCAGCATCGTGACAATGCATTTTCAGATAAATCAGTGTGTTTTGCAGTTTTTTATTCAGACAAAGTGTGTGTGTCTGTCTGCAACTTACAGGCATTGTGCGGCTTCCATGCAAGCTGTTGATGGCAGCCTGGGCTTCAGCGTGTCCTTGAAATTTTACAAAAGCGCAGCCTGCAACCAAACAGAGTCAGTCTGTCAGTTACAGCACACAGGCTGAATTACATTACAAAGTAAGTACAACTAAATGAAATAAGGTTGTTTGCATGTGTACATGACCGCATGTACTATACGTGTTTTACCTTTGCTGGTGCCGTCGGGTCCTCTCAACACAGTACACTCGTCTATGCTGCCGAAGGGCTCAAACAGCCTTCTGACGTCCTCATCGCTCTGTTGCTTCCCCAGCATGCCCACAAACAACTTCCTGTCCTCTGAGAGACCAAGGACAAGGAAAAGAATGAAGTAAACAAAATCAACTTTCGTCACACCTCTGTTGATAAGCCTAGAGAGGTTGCGTTCTCTTGGAAGCTACCATTTGTGTCCACCAGGGAGCAGTATTGACTTCAGAGAGCGGTAATAGGGGAGGGGAGTGGACAGACTGTGATTTGAATGTGTGTGTATTTACTTAAAGCGTGAGTCCAAGTAAGCTGCCAAGCACCCTGTCGCCTACTTTCCATCTCTAACTGATCCAACTAGACACCTAGCCTTCCGTGTGTGTGTGTTACTGTGTACAGGTGCGTGTCTCACCTCCTCTGCCCTCGCTGTCAGCTGGTTTCACCTGGATTGGCCGATTCATCTGAGGAAACAAACAAGAAGGAACATCAGCACAGATGGTCAACGCAAACATGTCTCTCTGTCTGATTGTCTTAGCAAAGGACATCTCTTTAGGATTGACTCCACTCACAGTAAACAGCCTCTTAACATTTGTTTCCTGGTTTTAGATACATTTCATCTATCTTTTTACAAGGACAGTGCCCATTAATCATCATTTCTGTAAATGTGCCAGCAGACTCATTTTGAAATGAGAAACTATTGGAAGATAAAACTACTGTAAGAGTACAGTGTGACAAATTAAAATAAATCACATTAGAAGTTACTGACCTCCATTATATGTCTTAAAAAACAGTCAAATGGTTTAATTTATATCATTATCTGTACTGACAATTGTTCCAACGTGTGATACCAAGGCTTTTGAATTTTCTTTTTAAACTTGAAATGCTGAACTGATGGTGTGCGTATGAGTGTGTTTAGATATGTCCAGGTGTCCTTTAGTCGCTGATAAATGAAGGTTAGCAGGTGACAGGTGTGACTGAACTTTGTCCCTGGTAGCTCTAGTTCTGTGTCAAAACACACACAACCTTATTATCTCTGATTTCTCTCTCTTACACACACACTCCCATGGCACGCACGCACACACACACACACACACACACACATATACAGAATGGAAGGGGGGATTGAGAAGTGACAAGATTAAGAATGCAGGCCAGTTGATCTGGATTACAGAAGAAGTACGGATTAGATGAGGGACAAGAGTAGATTGAGATAGAGAGAAGAGAGAGGTGGGGGCTGGAGAGGGGGGGGTTAGATATTGTAGTGGGATGAGATGACAAGTGTGTGAAGGGAACAGGCACAGTCAGCTAAAAATAAAAGGATGGAGAAGGAGATGGAGATAGAGAGAGGCCTGGGGGACCCCGACTGACTTCGACCGACCAAAAGGGCAGGTGGAAGGCCAAGAGGAACCCAGTGAGTGAATGGAAGTGCTGGAAAAAGAAGCATTACATGAGGAGTGAGACAGGGAGACAGAGAGTGGGAGGATGAAAGCGGAGCTGCCCCTGAGAGGATGATTCAAAAAGAATAGAGGGAGAAAGAGGGGGAGGACAGGGGCGTGATTCAGTCGTGACTCTGACTCTATCGAAAAAATGTCACGACTACAGAGATTCACCGCCTAGAGTGCTAATACATGCATGCAAACACACGTCTTGAACGGCCTCTCCATGCATGCACTGCAGACACACAGGTTTGTCACACGCACACAGAAAGGCACACGGAAACATGCTACACACACAGTGCTTAGTCATAGCACTGAGGCAATGAGACAGAGTGTTAATGCCAGAGGGATGGGGTGGGGGAGGAGAAGGGCTGCAGAACGATGGCGATGAAAAGAGGCAAGAAGTGCAAGGAAGGGAGAGAAGAAAAAAGGATGGATCTAGAGAGGATGGATGGAGCGAGGAGGGATTGAAGGGAGTGACATTGATACACAAGGCAAAGCCAAAAAAGATGAAAAAAGCAGCGTGTGTGGGATGGACACTCCTTCTTTTTTCCAATCCAAGCTTTGAAATGTCGCAAAGAAAAACAACCGGCTTAAATTTTTTTAATAAACATTGTTATCAGTCAGGCTCAGATTTAAAGTTCCTCACTCCTCTGCTGCAACAAAGCGTAAAATGTACTAATTAACGCCTTGTCTTACTGCCAGTCAAAATGGCATGTGGTTGAATTAGATATATCTCCCATCTATGAGAAGACAGGGAGGAGAAAAACTCACAAGGGAAGAACAGGGGGATGAGAAAAGGGACAGAGAGGAGGAGGAGGGTGGACAGGGAGGGGAAAGGGAGGGGATGAGAAGGAAGAATGGAGAATGGTCCCAGTGGGGTGTTAAGGCAATGTAATGAAGCTGGTAATTGAGGAGAGGGCAGCGCAGAGAGAGACTGGTCCATACATTTGATTAATCAGCTCTAAGCTGTCACCACAAAGCTATTGATCTAAGGCAAGGCCATCACACACCATGAGGAGACACACAAACCCGCACAGATGCAAACACATCTGTACATAAAACACGAGCACTCACAACACAGAACATCTGGAAAGGAGGGAGAGATTGTACATTTTTAACCCCTTCCCCTTTATTGTCTTTACAGAAAAAACACACACACCACCCTCACAGTCTTCACACTGTCCAATCCACCCATCAATCCATCCATCCATCCATTCATCCATCATATCCCAGTCCTGGTGCTATTGCTGTCCATCCACGCTGCCATCCATCTTGCACTATCAACTCATCGATCAGTCCCGTCTTGTTCATTGATTTTGGGCCGTGTTGTAGAGCAGGCTGATTGTAGCAAGATTTGTGTCCACTAACCCTTTCTCTATCCTTCTATCCATCAATCACCTCTTCCATTTCTTCCCTCATTAGGCCTATTCAAGCTCATCCCTGTGCCCATAAAACAGAGTGAAGAGAAGCACCTAATGATTACAAACTACCGCTTATCAATCAGTGCTTATCAGCTTCTAAATATGTGCGTGTGTGTGTGTTTGCTTAAACTGCATTGACCTGTTGATCATTTAAAGTAACCACATCATCTAAATTTAATGCGATGCATTAAGACTTGGAGAAGATGGAGAAATGCAATAGTAGACAGCAGGTGAGAGGCACACACTGCTGCTACAAAGACAACACAATGGCATCGGAAAACTGGCATGGCAACCGGATGGTTGTCATGGCAATCATATGACGGCACACCGAGTAGGTAAACAAGGATGCTGGTTGCCAAGGGCGACTGCTGTGCTCTTCTGGTAAACAAAGAATTTGTGCCGGAGAGTGCTTCGCTGGCTATCTCTTCCCATCTCTCTCTGGGTTGATGTAACAGAAGAGACATGAGCACTGAGTATTAGAAAAAATGTTTAAGGACAGAGAATTTATGAGAATTGCGTAGAGATAGGGGCAGTATCCAGAGGAAGACGTACGTGTGATTTGGCTCCAAGCAAGAGAAGGAGAGGGAGAAGGTGAAGGAACTGAATCTATATTGTAGCAGAGTAATTAAAATTCCCTCGAGCCTGAGAGAAAAATGCAAATAAAGTACAGTCCCTGCTAGTCAGTCACACTGTACTCCACTCTGTCTTTCTCTCTTCCATTACTCCAACACACATGAACAGTCGCACGCTCCTTTCAACTCAAATTATGCTCTAATTACTCACGTTCCAATTAAGACTTAATCAACAGTAACCATCTGCAAATGTGCACGTACAAGGAGCTGGCTCCGTACTGTAGCAGCGCGGTTTGATCCGTCCTGCTGCATACTAAGAAGCCCTCGCTGAGAGTTTCTGTATCTCTGAGGAATGCGAATTCGTATATGTGAGCAGCGGCGCGGCCATGCATGAGGCTGAGATCTGTGATATATGATCGTGTGTGAGCTCGCATGACCACTCGCACTCAGTGGAGGCACGTCCACTCGTACACGCATGACCGAACCCTGCATGCAAACACAACTCCATTTACATGCTGTGGTGCCAACACAAATACACACACAGTACATGTCAATCACATATGCACTCAGACACACACACTCACACACACTTTTCTCCACTCCCAGAGCACCCGCCCTTCTGTGCACACAGAGACAAACACATACTACACACATACAGTTAATCTTACTCCCTGCAGTAATGCAGAGAGGATTGTGCCAGGATTAGGGGATATTAAATCCTTGGATTATCCAATCAAATCGTATTCGACCCCCTCCCCCACCCACGCAATATCAGTGGAACAAACCATTGCACCACATCATGAGGGCAGGGGGAAGTGTGCGTATGTAAATGTGTGTGTACACGCACTATTTGGAACATGGATTAAACTTCAGTGTTGAATCAATGTTATCATTCTGGTCTTTTGATTCTTTTTTGGCCACCAAAACACTGGAGGGCAACTCTCCACAAATGTTCCTACAAACAGAAATATAAAACTGATTACAGTGCACAGCATGACAACAGACAATGCTGTGTGTGTGTGTGTGTGTGTGTGTGTGTATGTGTGTGTGTGTGTGTGTGTGTGTGGAAAGACACACAAACACTCTCTTTTCATATCTCTCTTCCTCTCACACACTAACGCACACACACCCTTCCCCCTTCAATCTCCCTCTGGAACACTCCATCCACACAATTTCAGATGTCCATTTTCCAGAGTGCACAAGAAAGAAAACTATTTTTATCCCTACTCCACGATCTGGCATTATTTCTCCCTCTTCCTCTCCCCCATCCTCGATTCCCCTCTTTCCACTCTCAACTTCATAATCCCCCCCCCCCCCATCACACGGGCATCTCTGGCTTTTTTTTTTTTTATCTTTTTCCATCCGTTCCCTCATCTCTCTGTCCCTCTGCTCTCTCATTCACTTTTTTCTCCATTACTGCTGTAACATGCCCTGCAGGCATGCAAACTCATTAACATCAGTGTTGTGAATCCGTATGTTGATTTGGCAAAACCAAAATTGAGCTAAATGTCAGCACTGTTCATCACATATTTGTCTCTCTTAAAAAACATTATTTCACATAAAACTCCATGAATGTTAAATATAATTCTCCCTTGATTTTGAACTGGGCAAAAGACCTACATAGGTACCTAAAAATACAGTTTCATGTGGATTAGTGCAAAGTCATGTAGTAGAGACACTATTGATTAGAAGAAGTCTATTGTTTCCACTTCAGTGTAAGTGGAGTGGCTCTCTGACTTTGCAGGGAGTTATACTAGAGCAATATTCACAAATAAAACATCATTATATTTCTGATTGAATAGCTTGAAGATTGTGGGTATAACTGATGGTGATTTCAGCATAAACTGAAACTATCTATAGATTGGATTTCTTTACGTACTTTACTTTCAGTACAACTGAATGCATATATTGTATTGGATTAAACAAATGGTTTGAAAAAGCATAAAATTATTGATACTGCTGACAATCTTAGTGTGGATATGACTATCATGTAGGGACATTTGTTTTTATTTGAACTAAGCCAGAATGTTCTCAAAGGTTTACGATTTTTAGCCGATTTATATAAATCAATTAAGATGGCAAATTCCCAGTGTGAATTTTTTCAGTTATATGACTATGACTATGCCAGTTAAATAAATATCTAACAATGGTATATTGGACAAGCCAAACGTATGATGGAAATTTTTCACCATTTTCTGACATTTTATAAACCCAACAATCAATTAATAAATTAAAAACAAATGGGTACATTAAGCTATAATACTATAATAATTAGTTTTAGCCCTACTTTCAAAACTGTACAAAAATCCAGTAAGAGACTGATTATCAGTGCTACAGTATTTATCAGCTATATTGTGTGTAAGAACAGTCAATAAAGGCTGTGCTTTTATATCCTGTGTTTACATTTCAGGCAGGATACTGAAGCATGCAACAGTGCGTGTGGCTCCCTGGTGAACGGCTCTCATTCACAGCTGGATGAAGACATCGAGATGTGAGAAACAGCGAGTGCGAGCGGGAAGGTGGAGCAGCCCAGCAGCACAGCTCCACCCCGCCTCTCTCTCTCTATCACACCACGCTAGGCTTTGCATCCCCCAGGTTACCTAGCAACCTGGCATCTCGCTCAGCTCCGTTGCCTGGCGACGGGGGCCTGCAACCATAATACAGGCCCCTGAGCGGCCCATCCCCCTGCTCTCATCCCTCCATCCTCTGTCTCTCTCTCATTCCATTCTTCACACCTGAGAAGCCTGCCCTCCTTCTCCTTCTCCTACACTCAATACTTTATCTGGCAGTTAACCCTTCATCAGCCTCTCCACTGGAGCATGGATTACCAACATATTCTCCTCTCTCGCTCCCTCTCTATCTGTCTTTATCACTCTCCATAGTAATGGCATCAAACCATGCATAAAGCAGAACTAACTACCCTGTTGATCCCTATAATATTATGCTGTTTTTGTCAAACCCCAATGAGAGCATTCTGCATGCAGTACTGGAGCACTCACTGAAATTTGATCCTTTGGATTTAGTCCAACATAATCCAACAGCACTATAGCGGATAACTGTTAGACCTATGCACTTGGACCTTCTTTCTATTTTAGGGAGTGTAAGTCCTTTGGGAAATGAGCTGGTGAATTAAAAAGGCTGCTCAAAGCCATACAAATTCATGATTGCAAAAATCTCATATTCAGTGAGATTACATTCAATGCAGCGCCAGTGACACGTTTCTGGATGCTCAGATAGTTACAGCACAGGATCCAAAATAATGTAGGCAAGCCAAACATGCAAATGGCCTGCATGCTCTTGTGAAGGCATAATCAGAAGTAAAAATAGACTAATACTGACTCTGTTTTTGCATGCACCATGGGAGAAAAATAAATTAATACTGGCATGTTTTTTTATTCAATTTCAACTCGCATCTATTTCATTAGGGAGCCAGTCATAAGTAAGGCTATATAAATGTCATTGTTTTTTTCATAGAAGGATTCCAGTGAGGTTTTCAGAGGAAGCCTTGTGGGTCTATTTTAATGTAATTTCCCTAAAAACATTTTTAAATTCAATTTTTCATTTCATTAAATGTGTTTGGTTGTTTTTTTATTAAATGTAATTTCATCAATGAGTATAACTTGTTTTTTGGTATGAGAGTGATGACATAGACACAGAATATGATCTTTTATTGTAAGATGTTGATGTTACGTGCTATTAAAACAGGCATGTCTCTTCTTGAACTAATGCCTACAGACCTACTCAAAAGTCACATTTACAATTTCTAGAATGTACTGTGTTCGGCTACACTCACTCACCAACATGATAGAAATTTGATTTAAATCCACACAGACCATGTTTAGCTCACCTTGTAAATTTAGATAAATTCTTCTGCTGCTGTCTCCTCTTAATTCTTTATGAATCTAAATCTTTTCTCATCCTCAATATATTTTGTGTCGGGGACAAAGAAAGCAGATCATAATTGATTAAAGACATTTTTTCAAGTATTCAAAATATAGAAGAGATAAAGTTTCTATCTTATCAATTAAAATGTATTCCTAAATATTACCTAAAATGTGATCAACCGCATCTATAAACCAAAAGAATTTAGAAGAAGCACATACAATCTTACATTCAAAAGCTAAAAATGTGTTGCAAAATCCAAATCTATGTGAACCAAACAAAAACATTATTTCAACAAAACCTTAAACACAAATCCCTTCCTACGCTGCATGAACCCACATTCGTGCATTATTAAAACAAGCAAGGCTTAACTCACTCATTAACAAACCAAAGACGACAGAGCTACACAAGCCCTGTTGTCCTATTCTCTTATCTTCTGTTGTTGGACAGAGCATTGTGAAGTGTGGTGATCTACAATAGTGTGATTTGGTTGAATAAAGCTCAAGATTTGCCGTGTGGTCAGTGTGAAAAGGCCATAATCTCGACAGCAGGTTGAAGTGTGGTTAAAGAGGAGACCTCAGAAGAGGTCACACCCCAGGTGCAACTAAAGTCCTGTCATCCCCTCGCCCCCCTAATCACATACACACACATATACGTATATATACACACACACACACACACACACACATATGCAGACACACAGCAGTGGCCCCCTCTGACAGATGTCTCTGTTTAAACTGACAGAAGTGCGCCCTGACTCCCTCCCACTCCTCCACCACCCAGAAAAAACCCTTTCTTCCACGCACCACCCGCCTGCCCCTTCCTCCACGCTCATTATGGCAAACTTTTGTCTTGTTTCCTCCTTCTCTCTAACCCGACCTCCCCTGCTCCTCCCCTGTCTCACCCTACCCCCTCCCTGTCTATACACCCCTATTCATGCCAAACCTCTTCATGGCCGTCCTCGACCACTCTTAACCCCCCCCCCCCTCTTTTTTTTCATTCAGATGGATTCACACACTCATTCACCCCCTGTGTATGCGCCCGGCTCTATACGTCTATCTCAGTGCAGACGTATAAATTTACATTATAAGACAAGGTGTCTGGATTTAAGGCTTTAGGCTTTACTCCAACAGCCGCACATGGAGAGTAGCAAACACACCAACATCCAAGAATTTCATAATGTAGCCTAAATTGCAGAGGATTTTTTTCCAGGTTTGAGGAACTTATTTGTGCTGAGTTAACATCATATAAACACAGAATTTTCTTTGTAAATGTGCAAAAAAGTACGATTCAATCTACAAAATATGTGATAAGACAAGGCTCCAATTTTGCCTCAAACACAATGTGGTCGTTTTTGTCCTCTCCACCAGTGAACTATTCAGGTCATTGAGGGTTTGCAAACACTTAATCTGGCTCTATCTTTCAAATGAATGTAAACTTTGAGAGTTCAGTCCCTGTATGCATTTGATGGCTCTCAAAATACTCCAAAAGCAGCTCAATAAAATCTGTGATTAGGAACGGAAATCAAAGGCTGAATGTTACAGTAACTGATGTAAGAAGGGTGAGATGTTTGCCTTATCATCTGGCACTGGAAATCCGCGATCAAAGCAAGTGCAAATGCTGAGATCTGGGCATCTGTTAAGGTCACTGCATTTAAGTGATTTTTTGGCACACTCTGCTCTCTGGCACTTGTTTTCTTCCTTAAAAACCCAAATACATAAATGAAAGACACCCTCTAATCAGTCAAATTAAACTACTGCAGTGTGTAATATCTATCTTTTAATGTCTGTTTTAAATATAAGGATTTTACCTCTGGGCATTCCTAAATTCATTACCTTAAGTGTGCAGCTTGCAGTAAGCCATGTGTGAATCCAGGATTTAAACGAGCACACTAAAGCGGCCCATGCTGTGCTTCACTCAAGGTCTGGACCCAGCTTTAAGTTGCAGGAACAGAGCGTGTATCAGATGCAGTAATGATGACTGATAATTGCAACTTAACAGTTCCTTTCATTCTATGAATGTGGAAAGTGGGCCCTGCAGATTTTTGTAGCTGGCTGCATTTACAAAACAGATGGCATGTGATATAGACTCAGCTCAACTTCAGGCTACTTTAATGCTCGGCATCTGAGAGACACAGATTTGGCAGCGAACAGTCACATAACCTGGTAATCATGTGTCCACACAAACATAATTTTCTAACTGGCAAAGATACAAATGTTCCTGTGTGTGTGTGTGTGTGTGTGTGTGTGTGTGTGTGTGTGTGTGTGTGTGTGTGTGTGTGTGCGTGCATGTGTGTGTGTGTATGTGCATGCGTGTCAGGCCTTAAAGAGGCAGGCGCTCTCCAGGGTCAGGCTTTTATGAGGCTATGATTAGATTCTGCCTCAATTTTGTGGTGAAATATGAGGCAGGCACTCTTTCTCTGTCCATGTTGCATGCACATATGCACTCACATGCGGACACACATACGGACGCACGCATACATCACAAGCGCTCACACACAGGCACACACACACACAGCTAAGACTTTTGTTTAAAACAAACTAGCTAAATCCCCCTTGATCTTAGCTGTACACAACCCCACACTAACACCTCTCTTCACTGCATCCCCCTTCTGTATCACTCTCTCCGGCTCCTCCTAAGTCTCTCTACTGCTCACTTATGCACAAACACACAAACACACACACACACACACACTTGATTCTACACCTGTCCCTCTACTCCCTTTCCATCCCACACACAGTGAGGATAAAAATAGAGAAACAGCACGAGGGAGGGAGGGGGGAGCGATACACATCACAAACCCCATCAGGCGGGGAGAGATAGAGGCACAGGGATGGCAAGGAAAAGACAGAGAGAAAATGAAAGAGAGAGAGAGAGAGAAAGAGAGTGAGCTGGGGTCTGTTCTAAATTGAAAGTGCAGCAGTAAGCAGTGAAGGGGAATAGTAAACAGTGCTGCTGACCACATAAATATGCTAAATTAGCCTACAAAGTCGCCCTAGTGGATAATTGCTCATCATAGCTTTGCCCCATAGGGAGGCTGCCTGCCAGGCATCTTAGATTCCACATGGAAACACACACAGAACATACACAACATGCACACATTACACGCCCTGAGAGGATCTGATAAACATCAACTACAGGCGCTGGATGATGGACACATGAGAAGATGGGGCCTAACTTCACAGTCATTCTCTACACACTACAGACCACAGGGACAGGCACATTTGGATTGTGAACCAAAATTTCATGTTTAATGTGCTGTTTATTTCTAAGACATGTTTTGCTTTCCTTTAAGAATCAAGTGATAAAACACTAACTGTAAAGAAGTAGCAGTGAGTGAGTCTCTGTGAGTCCATACTGTGCATGTAAATAAATACAGCCTTTTCAGTGCGGGACATAAATAACAAATTCACTCTTTCTCTCTCCGGTCCACGCTCAATAAAATACATTACAGCTCCCGTCATGTTTGCATGATCCAGCAGTAACACTGGCACTACTCCAATTTATCGCCCTAAGAACGCTGTGCATTAAATCAATATCACTACTGTAAAGTTTTATTATATTTTAATAAGTGTATCGATCTTCTGCTCTATCAGTTATTGTTAACTACTTGTCCTGTGAAGTCTCTTCTGCCTTTTTAATAATTCATTAGGCATAAAGTGCAACATGGGAAGTACAATGTATGTCTGTCTAAGTGTGTGTGTGTGTGTGTGTGCGCGCGCGCATGTGTGAGCATGTGCGTAGTCTTTTGGCTCTAATCAAAGAACAGGGAGCAGAGTGCTGCCTGGAGAGCAGTGAAGCATGACAACACACACCTGGTAAGCTGCTTATCACACTTTAATTTCACCTACACTGAGATCTGCGGATGCCAGGGTGACCAAACAGATGTGCATGGAGTGTGTTTGTGTGTGCGATTGCGCACATGCACGTGTGTATATGTACTAACACTTGCGTCTGAAGTAGAGCAAAGATGAAGGGAGAGATAAACTGGGAGAAGAGAGTGCAGATTAAATGAGAGAGAGAGATATCAACGGCAAAGAACAAAAGGAAAAGATGAGGGGAGAGATAAGAGAGGAAATACAGCGGCAGTAGCCTTGGGAGAGATAGAGTGATGGATAGATAGAGAGAGGAGGGAGGTACGAGGTTAAAATCTAAACAGGCCCAGAGTGCAGTGTGGCCTGAGAGAGAGGGAGGATGGATTGGAGGGGTAGGATAAAGCAAGGACAGTTTTGTATGAATGACAACTGTAAATTCAGTTTGTGCATGAGCACGAGTGTGCATTTGTACATTTTTGGCAGGCGTTTGTTAGTATGCAAAGTCTTTCTATGCTGTGGGTCCGTGAGTGTCCCTGTGCAGGGGAAAGCTATCACAAATACTGTAGAGAAATGGCAAAGTAAAATTATTAAATTTATGCAGTTCCATTTTGTAATCGTCATCAGGAGTACAAATTATCCCTTTTTGCTTGAATATAGACAATCTGAGAAAGATATACAAGCTAGCGTTGTTAACAAAAATCATTCTAAAGCTACTATAGTGGTCATATAGTGGCTAATGCTGTAACAATGTTTAACCCAGATGCATAATAAACACCAAAGGCGGCCAAAAAATGAAGTAAACTCATTCTGAATCCAAACTTCCCTCTGTCACCATTCTGTCAAAGCTTTGTGCTACATAACTGTGGTCCAAACACTCATATGGTGTGTCATGTCCTTCTAATGTTTCTCCTGGAGGGAAATAAGTTTTACAGCTCTGAGACCAGCCACTCTGAATTTGTTGACAAAAGGCTGAGCCCTGACCTCTGACCTTGTGCACAGGCCGGCAGCCTACCACCACCAAACGCTGCATTAAAATGACAGGAGTCCATTGTACAGCATATACTCGGATGTAAATTAATGTCAATGAATACATCGACGCTGCTGCTTAGGGGCTGATAATGGAGATTCTTATTTGTATTATTAAAATGTTTATTTGGCCTCTATGCATCAACAACGTGAAACCAAAAATAGAGCAGTTATTGGATTAGTCCATTAAAAATGTAAAACGTTTGCTGGATGCACAGCTTCTTATATGTAACAATTTGTTCCTTTTCTTTGTCATCTACAACATAAAATGAAGAGTCTTTGGGTTTTGGACTTTTTACATGAAAGAAGCAATTTGAAGACTTTGGGCTCGGGGAAATTGTGATGAGTATTTTTTTTCATTTTTCAGACATTTTATAGATTAAACAATTCAACTATTATTAAATAGCTTAATTGACAATGAAAATATTTTCTTAGTTGCAGAGCCCTACTAATATACTGGTTGGCCGATGTTGGCCTGTGACAGGTATATTGGTATTAGTGTGAATGTTATCCGATATTTACCAGTGTGAACATTTTTTTTTTTCAAGTTCACTGTTTCAGTGCACTGATTTAATTTTAGACAATCAAGTTTGCTGATAAAACTGTAAATTATCCTGCCTCCATTACATATCTTTGTCACAAGGATCTGATAACCACATTTGAGGGATCATTGCAAAAAGATGTGTGTTTATTGGCTGATGTATCACTACTGAATTATTTTTTCACCCACCTAATATTGGTATCTGCATTTGTCCCATAAATCAAGGATCGGTCAGGCTCTAGTTAGTTGTATTTCTAAACATATAGGACATTAATAGATGTAGATTTGTACCTCACTGCACATCTCCCTCATTATTCCCACTTGGAGCAATCCCTGCATGCAAATGCGAATGAGATTTTCAATTTTCAAGTACAAATTAGCACTGATATGCGACAGCTAAAACATGAGCTCTTTCGTGTGGTTGCATCCCAGAGGGAATCTCTGCACCGGATCTAATACGGCAAAACATCTGTGTGCTACAGTGGGACTTGCTGGTGGTTCCACTGTTAAATTTCTACTGTGACTAATATAATGTAACTCTCTCCCTCTCTTCATCTCACGCTCCCTCTGTGCTTCTCTCTCCCTCTCTGTGTCCAAATTAAACACAAGGCGCAGGACACTCTGATAAGGCCATCTGTTCATCTCTCCCTCTCTGTCTCTCTCTCTGTCTGTCTGTCTCTCAATCCCTCTGTCCTTTTTTCTCATTTTCTGACAGTCTACTGCTGAATCTAGTGAGGGGGGCATTTAGGGTATAGTTTCTCTGCAACTGTGTGTGTGTATGTGTGTGTGTGTGCGTGTGTGTTTGTCTGCTTCCTTTCATTCCTCTACTGGCTGGTTGGAAGTGTTAAATCAGCGTTAAATCCCATCAGCGAGTGACAGACGGAAGCAGCAAGAGCACTCTGTAGCATCGGACTTGTCAACCAAACCTTTGAATTGCTTAGCCATGGCGTAAGAGAAACACATCTGTATGAGTGTGTGGATGCTACAGTTTTATTAAAGTTGTATGAGGCGCCTGATGTTCCACCGGTACCCACAATTAAGAGCGATCCTGAGATTCAAGACTACCATGCGCACACATGCCCGGGATCTGACTATGAAAATGAGTTTGTGAGAAACTAATCATGCAGCTTAACAAGTGGAGCCGGGGAAGAAGGGGAGAGGGGGAGGAGAGGGAGGAGACGGGGGTGTGAAACGGTCAAAAGGGTCAACTAATCAAGAGGAGGGGAAACGAGACGAGGGGTAGAGGAACTGCGAGAGGGTGGAGGACGGAGATGGAGAGAGAGAGAGAGAGACTGACGTTGAGGACTTAGAAGAAGGGTTACCATAAATGACTGTGAAATGAGAATCCGAGGAGGAAGTGTGAGTGTGCAGCGAGGGAAAAAAATGAGTATAAGACAGCAGGGCGGGAAAAGAAGGGGGGGATGAAAGAGGGATACCATGAAGAGATTTTAGAGAGGGAAAAGGAGCGAGGCGATGAAAGGGTTGGGGGTAGCGGAGAGAACATTCTGTAATATTCTACTGGTGCAGGGAAACTGGGGGGATGTGAGGGGAGGAGTTGAACAGAGGACAGAGGGGATTTGAGGGAAAAAAGAGATAAAATTGAGTGAGGGAAAGCATGGAGGGTTTGGGGGGATAAAAGGATGAATAAGGAAGAGATGAAAAAGCAATTCTTAGAGAAAGAAAAGAACGGGACAATGGAAAGATGTGTGAAAGAGAAAGAGAGAAGTCATCTGAAGTCTCTTCTAAATCCTGTCAAAGAAGGCCATAGGCAGGGATGAGGAGGAAGACACACAGGATGGAGAGACGGTATAGACAGGTAGTGGAAAGTGATAGAAGGGAGGTGTTGCACTGTGTAGTGGCCTTCAAGCTGAAATATAGCCATCAAAATAATGCTTTGGAGTCATTTAGAGAGATTAGATTTGGAATTATCATTTAAAAAGTAAAATAAAACTGTCAAACTCACGCAATAGTAGACATACTCCAGTCCAGTGATTAACAGGGTAATTAATGGGAACTAAACATTAGTGAGTTGTCTGAGGAAAGGAAAGCATTTGTGGAAAAACTGTGTACATAGCTACAATTTACTATTATTTATCAATTAATTCACTGATCTCAGAAAAACATGCTTTAATGAGATCTTTATCGAATCATTTTTCATATTCTTGGTAGAACTCTACACTGAATTTCGACTGAAACTGGACACAATAAGTGATGAGATGTCTTTCATTAAAACCTCAAAGTGGATGGCTGGATACTCCAAATCGTGGAAACAGTAATGTTGCTCATTAACAGTCCGAGCTTATTGAAAACGCAGCACACGATAGCCACACCCTCGTTTCAGCACCAGTCCTTCCTCTGGGGAGCGGTGCTTCTGATTGTTGTGTGCTGGCTCTTTAGTAAATCTCTACCGCTAATGAGTATCCTCCCTGCAAATGTTTCCTCCATGTGTCCAGAATATTCATCACAATTTATCTCGAGATTCACTGCTCCTGCAATGAGCCTGTTATTGATGTCCTCAACAGGAAAGGAAAGTAAAATCCAGCAGAGAGACGAGTCAAAGGACAGAGGTCAGCACGAAAGGGAGGAACAAGTCACAGCAGACAGTGGAAAGGTGATTTTTGCAGAAAGGTCAGACTCCTTAAGAGGCCCTAATTGGATTCATGTCATTATCAACATGCTGTGTTAGTAAGCATGAGTGTATGCACGAGTGCAGAGGCCTTTCCCCAGCTGCGTGGAACAGCATGCATATTTGCAATATGTACGTATGCAGGGATTTGTGTTTGTGTGTGTCAGAATATTTCCCCTCCCCCAAAGCCTTTTCTTCAGTCTCTCCTCCAACCATTTTCTCACAGAGATCTTATCAGCACACCAGCTTGCAGAGAATGTGCAGGTACTGAAACTCTGATCGGTGGCAGAAGATAGAGACAGGCTCAGAGATGTTGAAGTTACATTTCCCATAATATTATAACTGCTGCCAATCAGAGTTAAGATAAGGTAAAGGAAAATGTCATTTCTACACAACATACTATACTTTCACAGCACTCTCTTTTGGCTGTGTGGTAGCGTTAGAAAAAAGGCTAGGCTTAAAATCCAAAATGTTCCAAAACAGATACTGTAAAAATCCCTTTTTAACTGCAGCGGAAACCAGGTCAGAGTGAAAAGAGAGAGAGAGAGAGAGAGAGAGAGAGAGGGAGCGACAGAGAGGTACAGCCTAAGAGACAGACGCAGATCTCGCACAGTGGCCCATCCATAATGAACAGTGTCCTACCCCAGCGCAGCCGCAGCACACGATCCCTCACAAGAGAGACTTAGGGAGACTGGGACGAGACAAAGGGGAATGGCCACATTAATTACACACACTCTCTAGGCGGGAGCTATCACCAGAGGGTAACGGAGGGAGCGACAGAGAGCCGGAGAGAGATAGAGAAATGGAGATGATAATGCTCATGGAGAACCCTAGTGTGTCTCCGGTGAGAGAGGGAGTGTTTGTCCTTAGCAGCAAGACGCCTGCTGGCTGCTGAGTTATGTCACAGTGCTACTAATGGGACCTGAGCACAGACACACACCGGTCGCAGGCCACTCGTGTGTGTGTGTGTTCAAGGTAGATGGCAGCGTCTGTGTATGTGGGTGGGGGAGGGGTGATATGAATGTATGTGCAAGCTTGTGTGCATTGTTGCATAAGTGTGAAGTGTGTACTGTCTAGGGATATGTGTGTGTGTGTGTGTGTGTGTGTGTGTATGTCTCTTTGTGGTGTTTACTTACCCCTGGTAGTGTTTTCTGCTCGTGTAGAGCGCTCTGGGCTTTCAGTGCCGACTCTCTCGCACAGTACGTCAGAAACGCACATCCTGTCAGATAGAGAGAGACAGAAAAAGAGAAGAAGAAGAAGGGAGAGGGGCAAAGGTAGGAAAGGTCAGTGAGTTGCTCTAATATTTGTTTTTCTTTGTCTCTCACAAAAACATACACAATCACACACCATTTAAATCATTTAAATGTCTCCTTTTCTGATGTCTTCCCTGATTACTGCTCACCTATTCTGGGTTATCACTGGGCTTACTGTGCGAGGGAATTAAGAATATATACTCATGCACTGTAACTAAACTTGACAACACCAGATGATACACTCTAGAGCAGAGAAGGACACTCCACGGCACGGCACATTTCAGAACGGCACGGCACGAGTCAGCACACATGACAGCACCACAGACGTGTGCGCGGGGCTAACAAGGCCTTGCAGGCTGGGCACAGTCAGGTTTCCTGTCCTAAACCAACCACTATGCATGCCTCACGATCACTCCAAAATACACTCCCCCTCTGTTTTCCTATGTGCTGTACCTGTCTCTGTGTGTGTGAGGGAGGGGTAGGTAGCAGAGCTGGCTGGCCAGAGCTGTTTACTACACCTGTCACCAGCACTAAGACAACAAGATTAGCAGCAGGTTAGCATCCGGTGACATCTCAGACAGACTTACGTAGATTCAGAGTAAAGAAGAGAAGATTTGACGATTAGGAAGGAAACATTCACACACAGAGTACATCTGAAGAGTGACTTAACATAGTGCCATCAGACGAAAAATAAAACAGAAAGACAGGACACACAGAAAAGCACACAGCACACACACACACACAGACACACATACATCTTATGGTCCATCTCATTGCTTTTAAGAGGGGCTTACTGTGGCTGTGGGGATTCTCAAAACAGCAGATTCTTTCCCCTGTGTCACCCAGGCTTACAGGCCCATTACACTGATTGGAGCATACAGCCTAATCTGGTTCACAACACACAGGACCCCAGGTCAGTGTGTGTGCGTGTGTTTGTGAGAAAGAGAAAGAGAGTGTGTGTTTGCTACAGTTTATTAACGATCTATTGTTAGGCAGGGACATTATTTAAAGCCTCCTAATCATTAACACGATTAGGGGACTCTCAACTCTATATACTATATAGTACAACCCTATTTATCACTGTTGAAAGCTTGGCAAGAGACAGTTAAATTTGTGGATTAGTTACTTTGGTGTGCTTACAATACGGAATTTGTTCCAAATAGATCTGATGATTGATTTCAAGAGTGGATTACAAAAGGCCTCACTAATTATCACCCAGAGCTTTTATTCCTTACCAAAAAAATGGTCTGAAACAAAATGATTTCTACAGATACCTTCAAGTTCGGCATTAATTCAACCAGAACCTGGGTGTAGCTTCGGAAACAGGAAACACAGAAATCATGAGAATGTTCTTGTAACACGTTATAAGATTATCTCCATAATGTATAATGGCATTCTCAAGTAAGAGGGGCGGGAGAAGGAGGGAAATCTTAATATTCCAGAGGAGGGCTGGAGAAGAATATGTCAGGTACAATGAAATGTAAGTAGTTCAACTACATGATGAGGATTCTGTTACGCCCTTGCAAACAACATCAGGAAAGCGGTCATAGATGTTTGAGACTATGTGGGATAAATGACACCAACCACCGTTTTTCTGGAATTGCCATGTTTTTGGCAGGAGATGCATAAACACATATAATGTGTTTGGAGTCAACGTTCTTTTCAGACTTTTTTTGGGGGCGGGGGCGGGGTGACATCTCATTTGACAGGTGAAATATCAATCTTAAGGAGCTGACAGCAAGCAAAAAGTGGCTGGATGGAAAGGTTGTAATTTCCCCTAAAAGTCCAAAAAGATTTTTTCAGATACTGAAAGTGGACCGAGTACATTCAACCTATGCGGTCAGGCTTGACTTGATAGAATAAATAAGTAAGAATATAATGTTATTTATTATTATTACATTGCTTCTTTCAGCCTGCTCTTCTATAATTTTTTTCCCCATTTTCTCCCCTTCAACTCTTTGTTGTATCTAAGGTGAGCTCTTACGCTTCCCATGTTCAATCATAAATAATTTAAGTTAATGTGATAAAAGAAAGCCTTTGGAAAAGCTGGGCTGTAAAATGGTTATCAAACTTACTGCAAAATGTATTGTTTTCAGTGTGCTCAAAGCTTTGTGAATCTATTTGCAAGAATAATGATACTGTGTAAAATGATGAATGTAAAATACATGTTTTTCCAAAATAAAAATAAAATTGGAAAAAATTATACGTAAGCCTGTTTTTAATTCACAGCGTATTTGTAGTAACTGGGTTGTATGCCTGTCTTCATGGTCTCACTTTGCAGCGTTAACAGGAGACGGAGACCAGAGCAGGTGTGACAGTTTCCATGGTGACATGTGACACTCAGCGCAGGAAAATCCGCCCATCTTTCTGCCTTACTGTCACACATCTACCTATCTACTATCATGCAATCTTTTCATCTGTCTGTCTGTCCTTTTGACCATCTATGTTTAGGCTGCGTTACAACGACAAGACCTACCTTTGTGCATGCCTGTGTATTTGTCCTTAATCACAGTTAGCTCATAGATCTTGCCAAACTGCTCGAAGATAGGCTTGAGGTCCTTCTCTTCCAGATTCCGAGGAATCTGCCCCACGAACAGCTTGATGGCGTCGGCCTCCTTCATCAGGACAGAGTGGAGAGGGCGACTGGGTACTGCAGGGGTTGAGGGGCGAACAGATCAGGAGCAGGTATCCCTGGAGAGGAGCAATGAATGTTGGATAAGTCTTTAGGTCACAGTTGGGGAAATCACCAAAAATACAATAACAGCAAGAATAGTGATCCTAAAAATTGTCATTTAGTGGCTCATGGTATGTTTTTGGTACAAAATAATGACTTTATAATTACTTATACCACACTTTATAGATTTAAAACTCCTATAGTATCACAACAATTAATAGTTTTCACTCAAGGGCTCATGTTTATAATATGATATTTATTACATGTATCATAGTATTTGCATCTATCAAGTTGTAAGATCTTAAAAATGAAGAATGAGAAAATATTATCAACACAAATTCTTTAAAAAAAAAAAATCTGATTTGAATATAATCTTAGGCTATAAAATGTGTGACCCAATTATTATGAGATTATTTGTGTGATTATTTTGAGTGTTTATTGCCCAGCCTGATGACAAAGAGCTCCACTAGCTTCTGGTAAAACAATTATGCAAATGTTAATTAGCCAATCAAAAAACAATAATGGGACTTTTTTTTTCTCTCGCCCTCCAATTAAAAAAATATAAATCGAAAATATCTGTAAGCATGCATTACCTTTTGGTTGATAAACAGCGTTCGGGATCCCTACACAGGAAAGAGAGAAGAAACAGCGTGATTGGGGGTAAATCATTGCAATAGAGCGGTTTCTTTGTTTAGCCAGCTGTAGGTTACAGCATACACTCGGATGTCATGGGGCTCCCTTGCTCTTTGTCCGATCCCCCCCCTCAATGTACACATACACATATACACGCGCGCGCTCACACACACACACACACACACACACACACACACACACACACACACACACACACGAGAGAGAGAGAGAGAGACAAAAACACACATGCACGCACGCACGCACCAGAACAAAACAACACGGGGAAATATACGAGCTACACACATGAAAGCCCTTACCGTTTTCAGATGAAGCTTATGGACAGAGTGCCGATCAGAAATCAAAGAGGGATGCTCTCTGTCGGGTCCCCGTTGTTGTCCTCTCCGTCCCGTCCTCCTTCCTCCCCTCTCTGGATGCTCTCCGCTCTTTGTGCCTGCCGCTGCTCTCCTCCTCCTCCTCCTCCTCCTCCTCCTCCTCTTCGGTGTACAGATACTACGGGCTCGGCTGTGGGTTTTTTTTAAAAAGCCCCCGTGTTCCCGGTCTGGAGTTCCGGAGGAGAGTCCTGGAGGAGGTGGTAGCAGGTGCGAGTCCAAAACACAGCTTGACACCTGTCCCGCGGAAATTCTCGACTCTCAAAATCCAAAAGTGGAGCGTGCTCGCTAGTTAGTTTTCACTTTCACCAAAGCCCACTCTTAATTCCTATTTAATTACGAAGTGATAACAAGCTAACCAACTGCTCAAATTCTTAACGTCCAACTGTTTAAACTTGCTCGGTCTCGTGTAACAGCCGTTTTTAAGCCTCGCCGTTTTTGTCCCAACCTTTAAATGCGGGCTACTCTTACGCTATTTTCTATTTTCTTGTGGCGTCTCACCCGTCCGACGGCTGGATGGCTTTTCACGTCCTATGCCGGTATCTCCTCTGCTCTCTTTCTCTCCCTCCCCCTCCTCCTCTCACCGAAGCGGTTGCTAGCCCGTGACGTAACTCCCAGGGACCGATGCTAACCGTGTTCGCCTCGGTGAAACGAAAAAAGACGCAAAACAGCTAATTTTCTCACTCTTACACATTTATATCTCCCTTTGTTGAATTTAATGAAATACGCTCTATGTTTTTATTTTAAATTTAATTTTTAGATCAATCTTAAGTGTCTTTTAAACTCGGTTTCCGGGCGAGACTTTGTCGACGTTGCCTGGGCGACGCTGTGCGCGGAGCCGCCTATTGTTCTCGCCGCGAGCCCTGGCCTTGGTGCTGAAACGACGATGCCTCTTGACGTGAAGCCGAAGCGCGCCGCCGATCGACGGGCACGCAGTCACGACTACTACAGCTGTTCACGCCCGAGCCCGAAATCACGCTCACACCCACTCAGAGTAAAATGTGTGACAGAGAGAAGGAGAAATAGCTCGGGGTTGGAGTTGGCCTACTTTACAGCCTGTACTTTGGGAAAAAAAAAACGGCCGACATTGGGCTGAGATGTAAAAAAAAAAAAAGTCAGGCAGCGCAGTTATTCATACACAAAAAGCTGGATGGTGCGTGTTATCTTTGAGGTGCGTGTGCGTGCCCGCAGAGAGATTTGAGTGAAAGGAGCGAGTCATAGAGTTCATGGTAATTTACTCCAAAAGGTCACCATCTGCCTCCCCTGCCTCGTGCCCTCTGTGAGCCAGCATCCCCCGCTGCATTCATCCACCATATAGACCTACACCCCACCCTCACACACACACACACACACACACACACACACACACACACACACACACACACACACACACACACACACACACACACACACACACACAAGGGGCCTTCTTTAAACAAGCCCAGCACCGGTGGAGAGGAGGCACGCAACGCCCGCTGCGCCCCGAGGATGTGATCGGTGTGCAGGCAGCGGGCAGCACGCCACCGGAGCTGTTAAGCCTCCCTGCAGGATGGAGGAGAGAAGGCGATAACGCACGCAAGAGCAGGAAGAAGAGGGATGCTGAGGAGGGAAAACCTGAACTCTGTTACTCAGCTTTTTTGTAGCCAAAGGAGAGTTTCTTCACCTTTTGCTGAAGTTTTAGAGGGGTCCGTCTCGTAGGGCCACTTGTTTGCAAACTAATTAAAAGATAAAATGTTTTATAAAACTTGGTAAAAGTTTATAATAAAGGTTCACATTTTAATACATGAATTAATGACTATAATGAATTCCTGCTGCTCACCATTAACACATAATCCATCTGACTTCACCATCTGATAAGTTCACACTGGATCCTCAGTTAGGAATACCTCTTACATTAGCTGATATGCATCAATAAACTGGATTTAAGTTGAATAAAAATATATCAATGTGACTGAATTGTCAAACGTGTAAACGTGATCTTCTGACAGCCAGCTGATAAAGAGAGAGAGGCAGAGCAGAATCATCAGTCTGATTAAATGTAACTGGAAACCAGCTATCTTGGTGGCATATCAGTAGTGTTGTATCCCAAATTCATACTTGATTAAATGTTAAGATCGCCTATTGAAATATTACTTTGGTGAAAATCAAAGTCATCCATAGGAACAGTTAAGTAAAAGTCTTTTTAACTGACAGGCCTTTAGTGTTGAAATGAATTTTCTGGCAATAAATGTACTTAACTGTATCAAAAGTTAAAATAAATGATAGATCTATTTACCTACATGTATGTATACACTGTACACTGAGGGTTGGCCTATTACCCTTCTGGCTGATGTTTAGATCCGATATTCAGCGTTTTTTCTAATAATCAGTTTTTTTTCTAATCTGATTACAGACAAAAGAAACTAATTTCAAAATAAATTTGGCTTTGATGTAGCAAACAATAGAGTAACTAGTAACTAGTAACCAAAGTTATCAAGTAGATCTAGTGAGTAAAAAGTACAATATGTGACTCCAAAATGTAGTGGAGTCGCAGTCTAAAGTAAGACAAAATAGAAATACTCAAGTTAAATACAGAGCCAAAAGTCCAGTACTTAAGTGAATATACAATGTTACATTCCATCATTGCATATAAGTTACTGTATGAAGTAAAGTTCATTAAAGGCTGATCAATTAAGTGAGAACGAATCACCATAAAGTCATAACTTTGCCATTTGTTAATGGCTGTCTATAGGGATTCATGATGTATCCTGCATTAATTCGAACAATAAATCATCACGAGTCATGCAGTTCAGCATTACTTAAGTGTATGCTTTGTACCCTTAATATAAAGTGTTACCACTCTTTATTTATTTTAACGTGACAAGTCTGGCCTTCTGTATCCATTAAATAGTCCCATCATCCAAAAGACAATGTCCTGCCAAACAACCTGAGAAATCTCAAGACACTTCTTGGAAATCCTGGCAGGGCTCTCAGATATAGAATTAAGGACACAGAGGACACAGTAACTACGGTACTCAAAACCTATAGATATCTAATAGGTGGGTTCCCAAGACACTAGTATATCCAAATGTTTTTAGGGGAAAGTTAAATAGTAGCCTACATTAATCTTTGATTGACTTGCCAAACTAGTATTTCTCCACCAGAATTAGAGACAAGTGTGGATGCGGCTTTGGAAAATAACATTAACAGGAAAATGTAACTGAGAGTCTTGAATGACTCAAGTATCTCCTGTCACTTCCAACACCTATCACACTAGGATTATAAATTCTAGTTTAAAAAAAGCTGACATGCTCTCTACACTTTCAGACTCTTCTTCTCTGCTTTGGCCAAAAAACTCAGCAGCCACTCCTACATTTACACTTCAGGCAGCAGGACACATCTGACCTTTATAAACTTGGCAAAGTTTGCATATTTGTATAGTGCACTGTGGGTTCAGAATATTTTGCATGATAAACTTGATTTGGAAATGCCGTCTCCGTATCAGACACTAAAACACAACATTTCATATAAAAATGCTTTATGAAGGACTTTTTATTATTCATGTCATTCAGGTTCAGACAGGTCACTCTTGAAAAACAGATAATTTATCTTAAAAGACTTTCTGGACAAATAACTACATACAGATGTCAGGCTTTTAAGGTAAACCTTGCTTATTTAATGTTTCGACCACAAAAACTTATTTTTTATTTAAAACAAATACGCGAACAACTCGTCACCATCCAGACTTGGCACCAGATAGAGACATTTACCCTTTACACCTACCAGTAATGTCTGAGGAAAACTAGGCTTGTGCATTCATGTGTGAGACTCAACAGCGCCATCGTTTGGAGGAAACTGGCATCATCATCCTTATCCACCGGAGAGCAGCAAACATGACACAAATCTTCTGTTGTTTTTCACTTTTATTTAAAAGGAAGCTTTGAGATAATATTTTTTCCACACTGTTTTTTTGTTTCTGCATAATAAAAAAAAAAAGAAAATCGTCCGTGTATCAGTAATAACAATCTCATAAACTCTGGTGGTATCAAAGAAAATTTGCTACAGCTTCTCAAAAAACAGAAAATAAATTACATGTTCTTTAGATAATAGATAAATTACTATCCTTTTTTGTTTGTTTTTTTATATAAAAAGCAATTTTTACTACAAGGGATTAGAGACAAGAATGACACATTCAAAGCCAGGATCGCAAAACACACAACATGGACACACAGACACATGCACGCAAACATACAATAAAGACACTGAATCTCTTGTCAAATGCAAAATACAATAGTTATATGACAGTTAGATGAGAATAAATGCAGTCTACAACAACACTTCTGATAACTCTACTTAGTTATAAAACATAAGCGCCTATTATGTTCAGAGAAATTATAGACATTAAAACATATCTGACAAATATACAGACTCCTCGCCTTTCAGTGGGAGGGGTGTGATGTGTGTGTGTATTTCTTCTAGGGGGGTGTGGGGAGAAGGAGAAGAAGAAGAAGAAGAAGAAGAAGAAGAAGAAGGTTAAAGAGAAAGAGAAAAAAGCGTGAAGAGTACTTACACACATATACAGAGGTCACCACCTCAGAATGCAAAATATTTACTTTCAGGTCAAAGCAGAACGAGCACATTTGATCCATATCATGAGCTAAACTTTGAATAGACATGAGGTTTCCTAATTCTGGCTTCGCCTACTCTCATAGGAAAGAATCATCATCCCCGCACAAGAGGGGAAATGATGGATGCAAATAAAATATAGACAGAGATGAGGTGAGAGAACAGGGAGGATACAAAGTTGTTTTTTTAATACCTCAGGATAGTTGTCATGGTGACGTGATCGCTAAAACGTTAAATTAGGTCAACAAGGAGTGAATCATTTCACATTTTCAAACCTGTGCGTCACCACCAAGTTTGTGCTCAGAGGCAATATTCCATATTTTTCTTATTGTACAGAAATCGCATGAAAAGACCAAAACTAGAAGAAAAAAACACATGGAGCCACAGAACTCCACTATTTCTAAAAATACCATTAAAAACACAAATTAGCTACATTGTCACACTGGATGACATGTTCCTTCATTAAGATGAACACGGGCACTGTAGTTTACGCTCCGGACTGATGTGTGTCGGTCCACAGCTGAAAACAGTCCCTTACAAAGATGCACCATTTTCTCTTCTTTGAGTAACATTTGATAGTGCCCAGCTGTTTAAGGAAGTTACTGAGTGTTTTTTTTAATAACATGAAACTACATATTTGTGATCAGTTTTTAAATATGTATATCTTCATTAGGAACAGATGATGATGACATGATAATATCTTGTATATATTTCCTCTTAAATAATATCCATTTCTTTCTGCACCTAAACGTTGAGGGCCACCCGCCATAACACGTGAAAGTGATTGTTCTTCTTACTTTTGTACATTTGTATATACTTTCAATAATTGTGACAGCCCTAATCAACAGACAGACGAACACACAGTTATTTTGGTCTTTTTCATGTGATTTGTTGACAACAAGAAAAGTACAGAACAACATCAGTCCTATCACTTCATAATTTCTTTTTTTAAAACTGTTATTTAGTGAGCAGCATCGTCTTTAGTTCAGTAAGAACATACACCCCCAATTCTAAAAAAGTTGCGACGCTGTGTAAAACATGAAATGCAGTAAGTTGCTAACATTCTGTGTTTACCCACATCTGTTTTACAACACTCTTTTCCCAATCTTTCCTTGGCCCTGTCCCGACTCAGATTCAGATTAAGTATACTTATATTTATAATCAAGCGACCTTGGGTGTCCTGAAAGGCGCTATATAAATCTAAGTTATTATTATTATTATTATAATCATTAATGAAATTGATGAGTTCAAACATTAAAAATGTTGCCTTTGAACTGTTTTCAACTGAGAATATGTCAGAAAGGATGAGCAGATTATCATATTTTGTTTTATTTATGTTTTACACTGTGTCCCAACTTTAAAAAAAAAAAATGAGGTTGTAACTGCAACTATCAATCTTCACACCTTAACTGTGGTATTTCTACCAGCTCTCTTTAAAAGACCTCTATGTATATATATATATGTAAAACGATTGACGGAGCGTACAGACTCTATGTCTAATATCCTTCTAGTCTGAGAAGACTCTCAACTCTTCCCGCTCTGATATATTTGGTCACTTACTGCCATACTAACACCAGCACCTTTGGTTCAGCTGTCCAAATACTGAACTTTAAATAAGAGGACACTATTTTTGGCAAACAGAAAAAAAAAGACATACAACATGTTAATGAAATCCTTCTAGCTTAGTTGGGTTGTATCTGCCTCTGCAGTGTACAGGAACACAGTAGATCTATTCCAGTAGATCTTCAGCACACACAGTACTACATCATACACAGTTTATCTAGCACACATGGTAATTATTTGTTGAGCACATTCCTTTTCATAATTAGTGGTATGCATGTCTGATTACATCTGTTTTGTAAGATCCTGTACATGAGACAGAATCTTAAGAAAAGAAAGTCTAAATCTGCTGTTGAAACACAGCTGTGTCCTCTGTGCGCACCTTCCATTACAATCCCTCAGCCACAGAAAAGAGTTGAAATCATCGCAAAATGCATCACTCAGCCCTGCGTGACACATGCGTGTGAACCTTTTAAAGCTGATGCAAAGTAAACAGATGCAAGCTCAGTGGAATATGTGGTTCTAAAAGACAATATAAAACAGTACACGGAGAACTGGAAGAAGGAACCGGCTGCTTTCACAGTGTTTTACCTGAAGAATCAGGAGAAAAGAACTAAATGCTTTCTGCAGGGATTATGTTGTCTCTGGGCTGTCCTCTTCAACAGACTCGTCATCATCACCTTTGACCTAATCCTCCACTTGTTGCACACATGGGCTGTCTGTGATTTTGTGCTGGTCAGTGCCTCTTAGCACGCTGAGCACTCTGGGTACACGAGGCGCAACAGGCACTCTTGTAGTAGGAGTAGACGCACAGCCTGGCCTGAACCACCATCACGCAGTTGTGACGTTTGTCCCGGCAGTTTTCATCTGCGGACAGAGACAAAGAGCAGGTGAGAGAGGTTGGTATGGGGAAACACCGACACACATGAGCACACTGTCATACAGACGCACACACTAACCTGAGACTTGTGGACTGCAGGGTATGGTGTTGCAGATTTGCTCCTGTTCAGGTTTGGGGCTCAAATCACAATCGTGGCTGTGCTTTTTGTCTGGCGTCAGACACCGTACCTCCCTCATTTGTAAGCCCTTTCCGCAAGAGCGCGAGCACTGAGAACGAAGGAAGAGAGTGTGTAAAAAAAACACGGATTTAAGTTAAAGGCGTCCTGATCTTTTCTCTTTTAACCATTTCACTCTCAGATCCCCCTCGTCTCTCACCGCGCTCCACTCCGTTGTGAACCACTGCGGCTTACACTCTCCCATCTCACACTCCTGGACCGCAGCAGGCTTGTCCAGATGCGCACACTCAGTGGCCGGCACGACGGTGAAATCATTCCCCGTCTTCTGGACACAAATGATGTCTCGTCGCTGAGTTCCGTTCCCACATCGGACATTACACTGCAAGGAAATAAGGACACAGGAGTTACATTATGTGTTCACAAAACTACTTAATCTATGGCGTCATTTCCACTACTGTACGGCTCGACTCCACTTGACTCGCTTCGAACTGTTCGTTTTTGGTTTTCCACTGGCAAAGATTGCCGAAAGCTGGTAGTTTTTGTCGTTACCTCGATCGAGGTTCCAAGCGAGCTGAACGGACACATAAAGCTGGCGTTAATACCCTGCAGACCACTGATTGGTCAGAATCATGATTTGTGCGTAACAGGATATCCTTCCTTTTTGTAACAGCCAAGCAACCATCAGCAGCTATTTTTTATTCACTAGACCCAGATTTAAAAACACGCCCTCTAACTACAAAATAAGCAAAGTCTTTAAAGGAGACCTATCACTCTCATTTTCAGCTTCATAGTTATATTTTGAGTTATTACTTGAATAGGTTTTCAAGCTTTAACACGTGCTAAAATGTTTCTGAAGTGCCAAAGTGGCTGCTAGGCGTAAATTATGCAAATGTGAAATTTTGGTCATTAACTTAACTTATAGCAGAACCATACCAACAAGTCCAAAAACAAAAGAGGTAAAAACACATTCACAGCATCATCTCTGTGTTTCATTTATTCTTCATCCCCTCTGTCCTACCTGCGTCCAGGGGCTGCTGTACCACATGGTTGCTGCCACACAGGGCCCCTTATTGCAGGCCTTCATCTCTGCCGGTTTATCCCCGACACAGTCCCCTCCTCCTCCGCCCTCCCTGACCCCTCCTCGAGTCAGACACACCACCTCCCTCTTCTGCACCCCGGGGCCACACTGCGCTGAACACTGAGGGACAAAGTGGAAGATCATGTTGAGGATTACTGTTGAGTGCTGTTAAAGTTTCTTCATGTGCTTGTGTGTGTGTGTGTGTTACTCACAGTGTTGGACCAGTTAGTGAAGTACCAGTTGGTTACACACGGCCCCATGTTGCACTCCTCACTCCCCTGTGGGCGAGCACGGGAGCTACACTCCTTGTCGTTCACGATGTTGCCCTGATCGCTGACGCAGCGCACACTCCTGGTCCTCCTCCCGACTCCGCAGTCGACTGAGCACTGTGAGAAACAAGGATGAGTGTAAACAGATGAGAGAAAAGGTGTGGAAAATTCAAAAAACATCAAAGATTGATGGTTGATTATCGGTCATTTCATATTGTGGGTTGTGCAGCAGCTAAACTATAAAGAGTTGTTGCTTAGGACTGTATGCTTTTCTTATGAGTCACATCTGTTATTTCTTTTCATTTGCCCAAAATGTGCGACTGATTAACTGAAAAACTTAAATGAACCACGATCCTAAAAATGATTTGTTGCAACCCAGCCCATGGCACAGTGTCTGCAGGGTCTCCAACATGAAAAGGACTAAAATAGTTGTGTGCAAAACTAATGAATGAAATTCAAAATTTACGATTGAGCCATAATTTAATTTAAGTCCGATCCCAAAACTTAAAAGAACTATACTCACAAACATTCCTACTTATCTTAACCAAACTCCACCCACTCTCTCTCTCTGAGTTCCCAGTCACACACTGGTGTTGTTGACCTACCGTGCTCCAGTCAGGGCTGACCTCCCAGTGGGAGCAGAGGCGGAGCTGACACGCCTGTGTGGAGTCTGGTGGGGTGAGGCTGGCGCAGCGCTGTGGGTGGACCATGGTGGAGCGGTTCCCAAAGCTCTGCCTGCACTGGAGCTGCCTCTGCTGCACCCCGGGGCCGCAGGACACGCTGCACTCCGACCACTGACTGGCCTCCCAGCTGAGAGGGAGACAGACATGACAGCACATGATCACAGGCTTCCAGACATACGACTAGTTCAATAACATGCCATGTGTCAGCTCACTACAAATCACGTGTGCATGACAGTTACATCAACCGTCGACCAAAAATGATGGTTTCTGTAAGAATGTTGTGGTTCCTCCCTGCCACCCACCGGTTTCCATTCAAAATAAGAAGCTTGCAGAGTGTTTTCATCACCCTCCTCTTTGAGCATGGCACAAATTAAAGGCAATTTAAACAATTTAGCTAAGTTTTTTTCGATTATTCATCCTTTTTAAACAAGGACATTTGAACTACAAAAAATCTTGTCAAGCCCTGACAGCTCAACTGGTCGAGCTGGCGACTCATGAACCAGGTTACCTCAGCAGCAGCTCGGTTTTGAATCTGTCTTCCCCCACTCACTCTCTGTTTCGGTCACACTCTAAGCTGTCCTAAAATTCCAATAAAGCCACAAAAAATAATCTTCAAAATGAAACTTATTGACAGAATTCTATCAGTGCAGTGACAGACAAAATTAAGAATAAAGCGGGTTGTCACACTTACCTGAAGACAAGGTTATGTGCATTGTACACAATTAAAAACTATTCTCACCACACAGGTAGATAGAATAATTTAAAAGAAAAGGTCCTCTCCAGTCAAAAATATGTTTTCTTCTTGTTCCTATACAGTTGATGCTTCACTTCGTAGAGTGAAATGCTGTATCCAACAGCTCAATAATGAAATATTATAGTAACTAATCTTTGTTCAGCATTGAGTATTTTATAGTTTTAACAGACTCTAAACAGAGACAAAAATGACTTGATAAGGAGATTTTGCAGTGCTGTGAACTATCAGCTACGAAAATTGCACTGGCTTGGAAACTGCGCTTTTTTCACTTTCTGAAAGTCTACGTAATGTATATCTCTACAAGCTGTGTGTTTTCTCACAATGGTGGGCAGGGATGTGTGTTACAGTGCTCCTCCTCAGGGACAGGTTTGGCTGCAGAGTCACATTTCCTCTCAGGGACTTCCTCGTCTGTGTGGCGGTCTATACAGAGAACGACTCTGGACTGAGAACCTGCAGAGAGAGAGGGAAGGTGATGGATACGCAGGAGGAGGGAGACGTCAGCTCCATGTTCTTGTACTTGCACCTACCGGCCAGAGGAGGGAGCCATCACATCATCCAAAGTGAGCGAGCGTCATTTGGTTTCAGTTAATTAATACATTGACGCATATGTGAGAATCTACAGGGCTCTTCAGAAACTAACCTTTGCCACAGGAAGCAGAACACTCAGTGAGTCCGCCTCGTCTCCACACAAACGGTGACTGAGTGTCCAGTGGCAGATCAGTGCGAGGGGGGATCCGAGCATTCCTGTTCGGTGCAGAGCCCCGAGGACGCGACCTCTCAGGTGTCCACCGGTCCGAGGAGGGAGGAGAAAACACAGAAGAGGAGGAGGAGGAGGAGGGGAAGGAAGGAAGCGAAACAGGAGGAGGAGCAGGAGGAGGGTCTTCTACTGAGACGGTGAGAGGACCTGTGAGAGAAGGAAAAAAAAAGATGGGACATGAGGACAAATTAGAGAGGGCAGGAGAGGTGGGGGAGAGAGGTGAAGATTGGGAAACAGACATGAGGAGGGGGAGGAGGAGAAAAGCGTGATAAAGAGGGAGGAAAGAGGTGAAATGTTGAAATACTGAGAAAAGGAGGAAGGCAGTGAGTCAGAGGCTAATGATGTCACGATGAGGTCAGGGTCTCATGACAGCGAACATGTGGAGCAGATAGCCTCCCATCTAGGTCATACGCAAACACACAAACACACTTGGACAATAATCCCTCCCACTTGGCCCACAACCACACCCATCCAAATCCATAAACACGTCAATCATTCTCCAAGGACACAGGGCTGCACAAGTGTTTCCCTGAGTAATTTGGAAAGAATGAATCTTGGTGGTGACTGTCAACAGCCCCATGTCTCTGTAACGCCACTGCATTAAACATGCAACATGCAGAAAAAACACGGCTGCCGAACACAAGAAGGAGAAGTTGGAGCGCAATGGACATACTGCGAAGGGGTGCCCTCACTGGCTCTCGCTCCCTCTGCCTCTCTCTGGGTGCCTCTCTGGGTGTCTCCCACTCTCGCTCCGTCAGCCTCTCCCTCTCTGCCTCCTTCTTCTCCACAGGGACATAAAACTCATAGTCGATGCCCGGGTTCTCCTTGTGGAAAATGATCTGCAGAGCAAAACGGGGCGAGAGAACAGAGAGACAGAGCTAGAGGTGAAAGGAAGCCAACGACACATAAAACAGTCGAGCTGTAAAAGACAATCGAGGAAAGCGATTACCCCAAAATTACCAGGTAAAATAGACTCATGAGTTTAAGTTCTTAAAACTTTATAGCTCGTACAACTTGAATTTAATAGTATACGTTACTTGGTAATTCTGAGGTAATTGGTTTCCTGACTTTGTCAAAGCTGAGTAAAACTTATAAAACTTTACAGCGCATGCAGCCATATCTCCAATAACTCAAGGTCCAAAAGTCAAAACGTAGTTGATTAAGAAAGATGTAAACATTTCCAAAATTCACAACATGTTTTTATCTAAAGAACTATTCTGCTTCAGTCACATTTGCTAGAATTCAGCCTTTAAAAAGTCCCCTGTGATCGAAAAACTGCCGTCCTGCGTGCCTCACACAAAGGGCAAGCTCCTGTACTAAGGAGGTTATTTCATTTATTCAACCGCAATAACAAAAACTCTATTTTAGCTCTAATAAATGAAATTACTGGGATCATATTGTGGTTGTCGTAGATGTAGGTGTTTGACTCCATCGAAACGTCTTCACTTTCAAACCAACAACAACTGCAGAAGGATGTCAAAGAAACTGTCACTTTGGAAGCATTTTAAAATTACTGATGCAGAAACAGTGTATTCAAACTGAGGATTCTTTCAGGGTGTTGATGTCATGAAATATAATGACGGACTTTCGAAGCTTTATCCCAAAACCTCAACAGAAGCTTTGAATGTTAAAAAACAGCTTTGTGGATCCCCGTAGATAAATGCACGTCTCCTTTCCCTCACAGGGAGGTCAGAGGTCAGGATGAGCTATAGAGCAGCCACTGTGGTCCTGGCAGGGGATCGGTGTCATGCTCGAGGAGGCCTCAGCAGGGTGTATGCTTGTCATTATGTGCCTCCCCCCTCACTATGAAACCCTGCCGCCTTTTCTTTCAAGACTTAACATAGTCAAGGTCATCTAAACTTAATCAGCTGGAGTCCCATGGCAACAACGTTCTGATCTGCTATTTTTTGCCAATGACGGTAATGTAATACAGCTCAATCTGGTGATGCAACGCCTTGGTCCATAGTGAATTATCTCGATAACACAGTGTGGTCACCCACTGGATGTGGGCCACCATTGTGAAGCCTTGAGTCTCCATCATGGGTTTTTGGAGCCAGAAGTAATCATATTTGGATGAGAGCACGGAGCTCCCGAGGATATCCTGGATACACCATTGTATAGACCTGTCAATCACAAGGTAGCCATGTCCTAAAGAAAACCCTCTTACATCGTCTATTTTACTCTAAATGGGACTTGAAACTACCTATTGAGACCGTAAACAATAATCGGGACATTTTCTCATAGGCTTACATACAGTTGTCCATTCTCTGTCCATATCTTATACAGTCAATGATAGGATGAATTAGTGCAACCTTTCACAGTCCCAAGAAGATGACTCCTGATAACTCTGGTGATGGAAACTTTGTCACTACAGTTGAAGACAATGTCACAATTAAAGCGACACTCACAGCCCTCTGTGAAACCACAGTGTTGTTTTTACACTTTAGTTTTGGTGCAGTGGGCAGTTTTTGTTACCTTCTGACAGAGTGGGACCAGCAGTTCCCCCCTTGTTTTCAGTCTTTAACCCCATGAGACAAAAATATTGTTTACTCGGGCCTCCTCTCTGTTTATTTACTCTCATTACAAAGAAGTTGTAAACAGTTGAAATTCATGTTTTTTGCTTGATAAAAAATCAACAAATCCTAGGCTTCTGTATTGTTTGTATTCTAGCCTTGTCTTGCCATGTGTGACGGTTTCCATCACTGCAGACATGAAATGGGGACATGTTTGGTTGGAAAGTGTTAGCTAAGCTGAGCTAACTTAAGATACGGATCATTGACTGTTCCCAGTTGGAGTCCGGTCTGGAGTTCCACTCATCTCGCTACTGCCTCTCTGTAATAAAGCCATAAAAATGCCCCACATCTACCTTGCGACGAGCGTTTGGCTTTCTCTGACCTTTCTCCTCGCCCCCACACTGATGTGATAGTGAGATAAGATAAAGTAGGTGAATACTGATGGGAGTGCTGAGTAAACAATGGGTGTAGCAAGGGGTGTAACTTGTGCTGTAGCTTAGCCAGACAAGCTGAGCTGTCCCACATACAACTGATACAACACTTCTGATGGGGCTTTTCCAATCGTTCTTCTCCGCTGCACCACCCACAGGCGGACTGCCGACTCCTTGTAGTCTTCATCGCCGTCAAAACATTTCTTTCCCAGTGTGTAATGAGCATTACAGCCTCACAGCGCTCCTGGCGAGGTTATAGAGTTTAAGTCTTTTTATGTCTTATTCTAAAATCCCATTAAGCCCTAAAAATGCAGGTGATCCCAGAGGAGACCAAACTCCGGCCGTGGTGGATGCTTGCTATTTTTACCCCCTCCTGCACTGTAGCTTCTGGATGCGACGCTGCGGATGACTCCTCTTCTTTAATAAGATCTTAGCCTGAGGTTAGAGTTGTTATTATTAAGCCCTGGATAGTCTGATGTGGCTCAGGCTGAGCTTTAGTGTAGCTGTTTTTATCCCTCCATAATGCCAAAATAATGCTGCCTATCTGGAGGATATTGACACAGAGCAGGGGAGCATCGCCTCAGGCTTAGTACTATGTTACAGAGATGTGCAAGACTGTGTGTATACATGTGTGTCTATATATTAGTCTACGATTCTTATCGTTAACTTAATTTTGCCATGCCATGGTTCATGTTTGCTTACAGGGTTAGAATAAATGCCTTCCTGTGGTTCTGTACTTACATATAGCTGCAGCTGTGTGGTGGTGGGTCCCGGAGCTCTGAGGGACTCGCCTCTCTCTTCCTCCCCCTCCGCCTGAGCTCTAGGTCGGGCGTAGGTGAAAGTGGTCCCCCCTGCCTGGTAGTCCCCTGGAGGGTCCACTGCCCAGCGGCCGTTCACCACTGAAGCCCCGGTGCCACTCCTCATGGCTGCAGGAGGAATTTGAGCAAGATTTTTGAGTCTTCTTCTTGTTTAGTCTACATTGTGGGGAATTCTTTGGAAACCCCCATGAGCTTAAACACACTTTCAGACGGACAAACACAGACTTTAGAGTGCTGTCTCGCTACCAAACGGGGGGCCTGTGAGAGAAAACCCTGCACACGTACACACTTCACTGATTCCTTATGGGCTCTAATACAATGCTGGCTTAATCTGCTTGAAGTCTTTGAGGCCACAAAAATTTACAGTCTTATTCCAAGCCAGCACACACAGGGCCAAATCTCATTCCCAAATCTGCAATTCCCTCGCCAATGTCTCACTTTTACTAGAGCTGCAACCAGCATTATTCAAGGACTCTTAAAGGATCACCCCAAACTTCAGTCATTATCTACTCAACCCCATGCCAATGGAAAGTTTTGTAGTCCACAAAGCCAAGCTGAAAGCGTTAGCGTCCACCCTGTCTGAAGTGGGTAAGCTCCACTATGCACTGAGGGTGTAAACGTATTTTTTTTTTAATCGGCATGAAAAGATATTGATATACATTTTAATTTTTGGGTGAAATTATCCTTTAAACTGTAAACGTGTGTGTGCATGTGCATGATTTTGCTTGTGTTTATTGGGTCTTACCCAGGTAATTCGGGCTGGCACGTCTCTCCGTGATGTTAATGAAAGTAGCTCCGGCCGGGATGTCCAGGATCTTGTGGTAACCAAGGGGAACGGTGACATTTTGGAAGCTTCCCGTCACCTTTCGACAGGAGCTGTCCCGCCCACCACACACCCCACACTTGTCAATCATGGAGCCGGAGCCCAGTACCCCATCGCAGCCCTCGGTCTGGCAGGAGAAGAAGGGGAAAAGATGTGAGTGATGGGTCAGACAATGAGGGGAAAGAAAGTGGAACAAGAGAGATGTGGGAGGAGGGGAGGGGACAGGGCAGAGAATGGCTAATTCCAATCATGTTGACATTTCATAGACATTGCCAGTGTTTATTTCAACGTTGTTTGTGTAAATTGGTAACTGTCGCTGGCCAGATTCCTGCTCGAGAGGCAAAATCAGAAAGCCAGAGTGCAAATGAGGAAAAAGGAGGAAAGAAACAGACAAAAGAGGCCCAGAGTAGGGTGATAAAAAAAGAATCTGGAGACACTCTGAATCTGAATGCCAGGCTTAAATCAGCCTCCAGACGTGAGACTAAGACGGCCAGTTCTGGACTTTGTCAACCTCAGGCCAGACAGGAAGGCCTCAGTCACTTGAAGCTAAAATCTCACACACGGGCATTTAAATGCACTCACCAGACACTGTCCTTCTACACACACGTCATTTGAGCTGACGTTGACGCAGGGGGTCCCGTCTCTGACTCGCTCGGCTTGACGCACGTAGAAACGGAAGCCGGCAGGTCTGCAGGTCAGCTCGCACTGCTTGTCTGCACCAACTGCAACATACAGAGGATGAAAGGGTTACTGCACAACATATATGTCTGTCTCAAGTGTGTGGCTGCAAGATCTCCTGTATGCAGTTTTTTTGTGCATCTGCCTGGTTGGAGAAGACCCATCTGGGCGTTGAACGTCTTTCCATGTGGTCAGGAAACCGGGGCAGGGCCATATAACCCCTGACAGTCACACAGCACCAGAGTGATTACCTATTTCCCCCGCTGCTCACATGTACGAGCGCACTCGCTGCTCCACCCTCCCGGGGGATACAGAAGAGAGGTGTTAAAAGCTTGAGGAAGGTTTGATTTATGGGAGAAACCCAACGGGCGCACACAGCAGGGAGAGATGTACTTGGAAAGAGAGAACAGAAGGGTGGAATCAGAGAAAGAGAAGACAGCTTCAAGGTAAAGGAGGAAATTAAAGCCCTTCAGTTCCAAGAGAATAAGCTGACAAATAGATGAGCAGGGAATACAAACGGTCTCACGGGGGAATAGGAGTGTGATACAAGTAAAACATGTGGGGAAAGTTAGAGGAGTGTGTCTATGTGGTAAAACACAATGAGCAGGTTGAAAGGAAAAGGTCAACATTTCCTTCAATGAAAAGATAACTGATAGTTACACTATGTGACCTCTCACTTCTAAAACCATACATTTACATGTTTTTGTTAATGTAAAGATGAAACAAACAAAATGCACAATGTGTTATATAGTGAGCTTTAGAAGTGTTGGTAGGTGTATTTCTGAACTACGGACAGAGACTGGCTAGCTGTTTCCGTGTTTCCAGTGTCTATGCTAAGCTAGGCTAACAGCGTCCTACCTCCAGCTTTTTCAACGTAAAGGTGCACTATGCAGTGTGGGGGGCGAAATTCAAACTCAGAATTCTAATATTTCAAATATTAATGAGGCAATAATACAATCTCAGAAATATGTATCTTTTCCATACAGAACAGGTAAGAAAGGTGGCAGGGTCCGCCAAATATAAACAAAGTAAACCAAAAAATGTCTTCCCCAAAACTACACGGTGCCCCTTTAAAGGGCAATAGTGTCAGTATTTTTTTTTGCCTCAAGTGATGTCACTTGAGTCAGACTCTCTACATCTATGACTTTCAAATTGAAAACATTTTTAAGCTGTGGAGTTGGAAATAAATGAGATAACCAGACCTCTGTAGTCTTGATGTCTAATCGAGGGTGATGGCTTGACGCTACATTAGCCGCTACTAGAATAACGCACCTGAATATCTGTCTAAACCGGTCAGTGCTAGGTAGTAGACTGGGGGTTTCTGGCACAACCAAGGGAAGGGAGGAAGTCTGAAGAGGTCAAAAAGCTCCAACAACACTTGTAGTGTAGAGAACAACTTTATTGGACCGACGTGTTTTGGCTTGTAGCTTTCATCAGGGTCATCCACAAGCCGAAACGTGTTGGTCTAATAAAGTTGTTGCTGAAACGGTTTGACCTCTTATGACTTTGGACGAGAGTTTAGATGAGATTTGTTCGATTCGATGCTATACATGATCTTATCTTATTTTCCGACAGGCAAATTGTACATTAAATTCAGGAACACTGTGTTTGATGCTAACACTCAGTGCTTAACATTTACGCTACGATCGATACGCTGAGTTGCATCGTGGGTAATGTAGAGTCAGGTTTTGACAAGATAGAAGAATGTGTGCGATAAAAAAAGACTATATAGCCCTGATTCTACTGCAGCAATTCTGATACTTAATTTTGATAAATGTTGAACTAATCTTATAAACGTTAAGACAGCGATAGAAGAAAGGGTGAGAAAGACATACAATCACAGCGATGTTTATCTTTCTCTTTGGAGGATACAGATTGGGGGGATGTAACAGGGGCCTCGGGTAGAGCTGGTGTGTGTGTGTGTATGTATGTCGTGTGTGTGTGTGTGTGTGTGTGTGAGAAATAGAGCTGTATAGACATGAGCTCATAGCATGAGTAAGGGGTCATAGATTTAGTTGCAGATGGGTGGGAGGGGGTCTGTCACTGGGAGTTCAGGGGTTAAAAGGACAAATTCTGTGCTTCTGAAATTATGACTTCTCGCAGCGGTGTCGTATTTCTCCGCCAAATTACAACAGAAACGTACCCACTGGTGAATTTTATATAAATATGAACAGCATGACAACCTGCCAAAAGTGGTCAAAAGCTGTTGCACAGTATATTATTCTGTCCTTGAAGCGTTTTGAAACATGGGCGTTTTCCTCTAAAAAAAAAAGCCCTTCTTTTGTGAAATATCTTTGATAATTTACAGTAAAGTGCGGTTTTGATATCACACTAATGCCACTTCATTTTCATATAATAACACGTAAGATTGTTTCACCATGGGAAGATTTCCCCTCCCAGTTTAATAAGCCATCATCAGCTGGTAATCTAAAGCCGACCATCCTCAAAGTCAAGAGGTTCAAAGGACATAGCCAAGAACAAAGACTAAAGGTCAAATACCAGACCCCTGGTTTCACCTCGCGTGCGAATCCAAGAAGGGTAGGTACACAGTGAACTGAAAGAAACTCCATAAATACTTTCACAGAATCACTGAAGTTCCTTGAATCTCTCAACAATGCTTCGTCAGGTGAAATATAAGTAGTACACAAGTCATCATCAATGAAAAAGGATTAGTGAAACTGGACTGTTCAGATGCCATGTCATTGTTTTGTTGGTTTCCATTTCAGGGGGACACCACCCAAAAATAAAGATAAGTTGGAGAGTGTCAGTGGGAGTGCTGAGTGAACCAATATTATCTTAATAATAAAAAAGTGGCCTAGTGTATGCTTCTGACAGTAGATTTCCAAAAAAACCATCTGCAGCAGGGATGAGCCATGTTGTGAATCTCCAAATTAAACACACTGTGAGTGATGGTTAGTCCCTTCGCAAGTTCGACATCCAGATCCACAGTTGTGCGCCTGACCAAATATGTTAAGGACATTAAGGAGTGGATTTTATCTCTAAGTGGCTGGAAGTGGTCGGGAAGTGATGCAGGTGAAGCAGTTGACCCAGTCTGGATGTTTATCTTTCCACGGCTTTGTAGGGAAATTAAGGTCATGCATTACTGGGAACATCAATCTGCTCATAAATATACTCCCAGAATTTAGTGTTGGTCCTTGAAACACTGGTAAACATCTGCTGCACGATACTTCAGAGTTTAGCGGTGACTGATTACGGGAGACCTCTCAGTTTACTGTGTTACTAGAAAAACTGAGAAATTCTTCGAAGAGAGAGCAGAGTAAACAAAGGATAAAAGGATTAAACTGTTAGATTTCGATTCTCTCTTGAAAAACCCAATTCTCAACACTTCAGTCAGCTGTAACAATTTTGTAAGACTGGCTGTACGACAGCTGAACCAACTGGACGGTGAGTCAGAAAGGGAGACTGTTGTTTGAGTTTTGGTGAGCGTGGCTGAGTGTGAGCAAAGATAATGGAAGCAAATCCATCTGCTTCCTTTAATTGCACTCTGTAGTTTTGGGGAAGAAATCTTACTCTTTGTTTTCATGATTGAATAAACTTGATAAACACACTGACCTTAAAGGACAACACAATTTCATACTGTTTTACTTTGTTTATATGTGGCGGACCCTGCTGCCTTTCTAGCTTCAAACAGTGTTCTGGGAACCTTATTTTCCTCTGAGAACAGCTAGTTTATTCAGTTACGGAAAGAAAAATATTTATGAGTTACATTATAACCTCATAAATATTGTAAATATTCAAATTCTGAGTCTAAATTTTCTTCTCCAAAACTACATAGTGCTCCTTTAAGATGACTCTAACGATACTGGAGAAGAGGAGTCTGTTCTTTTCGAGAACTTCATATTATAATAAGGGTAAAAAACATAGGATCTTCTATTTTTGTCACTGATTTCACCAAATGATTTAACTTATTTTGATTAACAAATACAGTACATTTCAGTCTCGCTGGTTATACATTTGTAGCTACTGTACAATAACGTGGAACAAAGCAGACGTCACCGTCCAAATTCCATCTCCACCCTTCTGCTGCCGTTCTGTCTGTTAATTGCAGAGCGACAGATGTACAGTACATATTTAGAAAGAAAGAGAAAGGGGAGGCGGTGTTCCCACCCTCTCTCTCTCTCTCTCTCTCTCTCTCCATCCTGCTTGTCTCTTTCCGCCTGTCAGAGTTATCTTTGAGAGATTAGACTGGAGACAGTGACAGAAAAGAGAGGGGGCGCTCAAAGTGGGAGACGTGTTCCCACCCATGTACTCTCCCCCCCCCGTTTTCCATCTCCTCTTCTTCCTCTCCTCGAGTCACGTTCCAGCGACTCCTATTCACCTTGAGCTTTCCTCTCTATTTTCAGTCTCTCGCTGCTTCTCTCCGCTCCCTCTGCTCCTCTCTCTTCCACTGTCCCTCTCTCCCTCTCTCTCCGAGCTTAGTGTTCAGACAGTGGAATATATGTTGTCTAAATATACTTCCCCACTATCTCTCCATCTAAACAAACTCCAGCAGGGGCAGAGAAAGAGAGAGGCAGTGGGACAGGAAGAGGGGATGAGGCCTGAAAAAAAACGGGAATATCAAGTAAAACAACACCTGCACGTGCAGCGCTTACAGAAAGACCCGTGGGGAGGGGGGAACATTACCGCTGAAATGAATCGGGACCATCATTTCTGTGGTTTACAGCCACGGTGGCAGCTTTACAGTTAAAGCCACAAGTTCCAAACCAGAGGCCACAACACTTTGCAGTACGTACATTACAGCCTGTCACCTTGGAGGCAAAGAATCACACGCTAAGTGGCAAGAGCTGCCTGCACGGTTTAACATAAATACTAACTGGAAATGTATGCAGCGCCGTCCTGAAGTCCTAAACAGATGAGTGCAGCTGGACAGAAATGACTAACACACACACACACACACACACACACACACACACACACACACACACACACACTCCTCGCAGCCTCCAGCGTGCTGATGGGAAGCTAGATATGAAGGTTTGGGCCGTAGCCAGCGGGACCGGACTGAAGTAAACAGCGCGGTAGGGTTTACTTAGCAGAGTGGAGAGGATCATCTCCAGTGCTGATCGAGCGTGTCCGACCCGGCTGACGTCACCGACAAATACTTCAGACACACTCAGTCCTGTAACTGCCCCGTCAGCTGCTAATAAATGTGACATCTGCCATTTGGTGGCTTCTTTTATCCAGAAAATTCCTCGCAGAAATGGGATTAAGATGTGTCTTTCCAATGCCAGAAGCATGATTTACCCCGCTATCAGAGGCTGTCTCTGTTTTTTCCTCTCCTCCTCTCTCTCCGTCTCTCTCCGTCTCTCTCCTTCCCTGTCCAGTCCTCTCTGCTCCTCAGCAGATCTCAAGGTCTCGGTGGCTTAAAATAAGCCTGAGTGGAGCAGAGGGCAGGGACGCACAGCAGATAGAGAAAATTTAAGAGAAGCTCGATTCAGGGTACATACATTAATCTCAGACTTTCGCTTCCCACACACACACACACACACACACACACACTGTAGGGTTGGTAGGTGAAAGGAAAGCCCCTGTGTGTTTATGCAGACAGTTAGACTCCTGCTGATACCCCGGCCTTGACTCCTGTTACAGATGTGCAGCATACATGGTCTAGATCTGCCCTCAAAACTGTGCTCAGGCTGCTCCGACGTGACCGAAACACGCCACTACAACCTTTAATGTGTACTCCTTGCCTCGGCGTCGTGTGACCTTGAGAAAGGCAGGGAATCTACCAGCAGAACACATGCCTCTGTCTTTTTTGAGTTATGTAATCCATCCATTATCTATAAATACTTATCCTTTGAAGGGAACATGCAATTTAAATTCACATTCATGCATACAAGCGATTAATACTGTACTGTATAGTATAGAGATTTTGCGATATCGTAGCTGGCTGGGTGTATATTTTGGGAAATGTTGCTCAATGAGAAGGGCTACTTTAAACCAAAATCAGATTATTATTTATTTTAATTTACTTTTTAGTTTGTCTCCTATTTTACTCACTGTTACACAAAAAACAGACATGCCAATCTGCTTACTTTATCTAAGAAAAGTTTCATGATTGATTTTTCCTGAAAATGTATGTTGTCACAAAATGTATACCACAATACACCATCAATTTCTCCATATCACCCACCATCTACCTGCATGTGTTTGGATTTGCAGGAGGAAATCCATAGCATGGTGAAAACATGCTGACTCCACACAGGAAGGCCCAAAAGCTGTGTTCAAACATGAAAGTGTGGAAATTCCAACTGAAGCACAGGATGAAATCACTAAAGATGAACCCGACTTGCTTCAATAATTTGTAGTTGTGTTCTGGGATTACATAAAACTGTGGAAATAAATTATATTACAGCATTCATTCTTGGCCACTTATTAGCTCAAGCTGTCAACTCAACATTTCCTCCAGGATTAAGTTGTTATGGTGAACGTGTTAGCAGGCAGGTGCCTATTCTCACATCCAGCAGTCAAAGAGCAACATTAGCATTTGTTCCCACCATCTGCAGAATTTAAGTTCACTAGTTCATTCACTAGTTCCAGCTTTGTTCTAACTCCACCGGGAAGTTTCCGACTCTTTAGCTGCTTCCTTGTCCCAAAGTCTCCACCAGCTTCTTACTAACTGTGTCTGTTAGTGGTTGTGTGCCAAGCAGGCAGTGTACAGTGTGCTTAGTAGAGCCCTTTCATTCAAAACAGCTGTTTGGAAACCAGGTTGAATAGATTGGGCACAGGGTTTCCTGGCTGGAAACGTCACATTTCTGCATGGAACGTGCACGGCTCAGGACAAGCAGGCTCTGCACGGCTTGTTCACCCTGCTGCCCGTCTGGCAAGCAAGTATAGTATCTGCTGCTGTATCACCAGAGTACAGAGCAGCTTCTTTCCTCAGGCTGCAAGACACCTCAATTCGTTGGGGGGGCCTCACCTTAGATAAAGTTGACTCATTGTTAAAGGTGCACTTCTAGTTCTGTGTTTATTTGGACAAGTTTGAAAAGCGTGCACTGTTTTAAAATCGAGATAAAACCAGACTTATGAGTGTGGTCGGCGTTGCTGCTCTACTGTCTCCGGCTCTGTGCTCTCACAGCGTGCGTTGATGGACTGCAGCCAGCTGATACAGTAATCACAAGTGCATAGAGAGACAGATACACAAACAGACACGCACAACAAATCATCTCGGATCCATTAAGCCGCTCCTCTGCACACAAAAGCACACTTGCCAAAACGCTCGCACTTTAAATACCCGGCAGCTTGTAAGCATATTTTTAATGTTAATGACAAATACTGTTGATATCATCTCGCAGCTGTGTTTCTTCTCTCGCTCCCAAAACCCCCGTGTTTGTAATATTCTCTCTATCAAATTCCTCGAATAACTGTTTCCTCTCTTCCTCTTTTCTTTCCCCCCAGCATTGGAAAACAAAGATAAACAGACACAATCTCCCCTGCGCCGACATATTGTACTCTCAAGAAAGAAAGTAAACAAACACACGGCACCGCGCACGCACGCGCTTCTGCGTGCACGCGCGCGCACACACACACGAGCCACGTCGTCTCCCTCCGCTCCCAGTCGTCATGTGACCGAGACACTTGCATCCCATCACCTCTCACCTCCCTCTCTCTCTCTGTCCTCCTTCTCCTCTCGTTTCTTTATCTCACGCAGTAGGAATCTGTGTGTTCTGAGTCAGAGCTGGGAGGAGAAACTTGGCAGGAGAGGAGGACGGGAGATGTTGGACAAATCAGAGGAAAAAGAGAGGAGGGAGAGCGCTTTTGTGCGAAGAATAAAAAGGCAGAACGAGTTCCAGTCATTCCCCTTTCCCCTTGACTCTCACCACCCTCGACGCCACACGGGCTGCTCCAATGAGAAGAAGGATCGCGGCGGGTTGGGCATTGCGGTGGAGGCCTGCCAACGCACACTAACACCAGAGCAACGTTTAACTCACTTAAACACACATTCTGCTGGTGTTTTTTTCACCACTCTGCCCCCTCTGTTAGCATTTAATTATCGCCGTAAGCCTATTATCACATCGAAGCACAATGCGGCCGAGCTACAGCGTGTTTGTTAACTCCGTCCTCACCCTCGGTGAAAGGCTCCCAGTTGTAGAGGCGACCCATGAACTCCTGGGTGTTAAAGGCCGCGCACTGCTCCGCTCTGGACTCCGCCGCTCCTCCTCCACACACCTGGTGGACAGAAACACACACAGAGGGAGGTTTTAATACGCAGTGCCACACATTGAACTCATATGAAATCACCCAGCTATTAAACCGACGGTTGTTTCTCTCCCAGTCCCCGGAGGAGTCAGGGCGGAGCTGAGCGTCGTGAGTGAAAAGTGAAGGAAAACAGCTAATAAAAAAAGGGGAAGAATTAACTTGAGATCATAGAGGTAAGCGCAAACACAAGTCTAAAACACAAACACACACACATACACACATGTAGTCCGCTTGCTGCTTTTGGCAGTCAGCGAGCGTATGAGAACCATATGGAAATAATAGATTTTTTGGAAGCGGCTGCTGACATAAATCCACTGTGGCGCTCAGTGCATGACCACAGAATGTGAGCGACTGTGTGAGCACGTGTGTGTGCTTGTGTGTGCGTACGTGCATGTGTGGGTATGAGCGCGTGTCCAACTCATGCTCGTTCGAGCAGGGTCCTCACGGAGCCGTACAGTGGAAAGAGTTTCAGCATACCTGCACTTAAACAACAGCTGAAACATCAGGCAGACGCGACTCTGCTGGTTTATACTGAAGTGACTATAACTCACCGAGCTTTGCCCCGGCCCTGCGGGACACACACACACACACACACACACACACACACACACACACACACACACACACACACACACACATGCACTTTAAACCTTTCTTCCACTACATTTCGGCGGGAAAATTATTTTCAGTATCCCACTTTTAAGCCATGCTAGCAGTGTGGTGCTAGCAGGGATGGCAATATGTCTGAAATAACCCAACAGCTTAAAGATGGATTGCCTTGACACTTACCGGACGTTTCACTTACAAACATCACTTTGGTGATTCCCTGACTTTTCGTCTAGCTGCACCATCAGATCATAGACCAATTTAGATGTGGTTCGTGACCAGATACATGTAAAACTAATGACATTAATGCTAAACTAAGATAGTTGGCATGGTAAAGAATATACCTCCTGAACACCAGCATGAGAGCACTGTCCTTTTGAACATGCTGGCTTTAACAAAGCTAACATAACGTAGCTGTCTCACTGCATACTTGTTACTATATGTGCCACAAATGGATGGGCATTTGGTTTTCTGACGCTCTAACCCCGGAAAGCTAAAATCTTGCACGCTGCCATGGAGCGGTGCATCTTTTTCAGGGTATTTTAAGGGACTTTGGTCAGCTGCAAAGTGTCTAAGCATAATAGCTGAAAGCTGACAGGCAATCGTGTTCACTCCACAGTAGAGAAATAAAAAGTCCGATCACGCAGCATTACTATGAGGTGTGCGTTCTCCAAAGCAGAGTGGGTCTGAACTGTGTAAAGCAAGTTACCAGCTACAAGCCAGGCTACAGCGGATTTCAAAAGCCTTGAACCAGAAGTCTTTGAATTATGGTTCAGAGCTGCTGATCGGGACAGCCAAGTCAGTGCCAATACCACATCAATCTGACAGCTCTAGTTTTCAGACTTGTGCGTTGACGCACCAGTATTATTAACCTATTATAGTAATACAATATTTAAAATTAAGCTGCTGCCAGCAGCCAGTTGGGTTAATTTACAGTGGGAAAAGCCAGCTTGGCTCTGTCCGAAGGTAACAAAATACACCTGCCAAAATCTCTGCGGTGTTAATTAGGGAGCTTTAGAGGTGCTGGACAGAGCCGGGCTGCTTTCCCACCCTGCCTACAGTCTTTGTGGTAAGTTCAGCTAACTGCCGTAGGTACTAGCCTCATATTCAAGTAACAGATACGTTACTGTATTGATGAGCAAACCTTTGAGTGCATTTTGCTGATTTTAATTCTGTACGACTACTTAAATAACCTTTTGAAAACAGAGTCTTTACTGTTGTTGTACTTTTTCTTGAGTACAGGATCTGAATATTTCTTCCACCTCTGCACACGCACACACACACACACACACACTTAGTTTCATCAGGTAACATTACTGTGGGAAGCCACAACCATCCTGTCTGGTAAAAAAAACATCAAGTTTACAGCCCTCTGACACACAGCTGGCTCAAACACACACACTCACACACACACACTCCAGCATGCCGCACACAGAGCTCTCAGATTTCTTTGCAACTCAAATCTCTGTCGGCCCCACAATCTTTGTGTCTCTCACTCCTCTCTTTCTTTGATTCGTTCCTCTGTCTCTTTCTTCTTCTTGTTTTTTTCTCTTTCTCTGAGTCTCTCTTCACTCACGCAGCTGTCACAAGCAGCTGGAAAGTTCCTCGTCGCTCATCTGGGAGAGTCAAGAGCAAGGGAGTAGTCAAGTTTAAACACACGCACACACATGCACAGACCCACATTTCCCATGTGAACCGGCCTCAGCGACAAAGTGTAACTAAAACACTCTAATGGATCATCTGCCAAAGCATGCACTCAATTTCACACTTTCACTGTGTGTGTGTGTGTGTGTGTGTGTGAATGAAGTTATGTGGCCGTCATGTCACAAGGCACTCATAAGGATCATCTGTTGTTTCTGTTGTGGCGAAGTGTGAAACCAGCTCATGAAACTTTATGTAGAGCGCTCCGCCACATTTTCACGCCGCAGAAACAGACTTATTTCTGTCTTATTTATGGACGAAGTGTTCAAGATTCTTACACACTCACAGAGTGTGTGTGGGGCCATGTCCACTGAATACCACTGAGTGTATGTGGGCGCTTGAAGGTCAGCACACGTATGTGACCTGATGTTTTCAAGTAACCCAGTAAATCTGCCCGGATGTGTGTGTGAAATGACGTTGGTAATGGTTGTAAATATTTCTGCCAGACATAAACATGTTGGGCCCCATTTCAACCTGGATAGTTCCTGTGTATCTGTGCATGTGTGTGTGTGTGTGTGTGTGTGTGTGTGTGCCTGTAAGACCATAAACAAAAAAGGAAAAAAAACAAGGGTGTGTGTGCAGCGTTGACAAGCTACAGTTCAGTGAAAAAAAAATACAAGAGCTTCCATAAAAGACAAAAACAGGAATGTAAAATGAAAAGAAAGAATGCAAGAAAATGTCAAGTGTGTGCATTCATGCGCTGGCGATGGTAAGAGCGCTACAGGGCGAGTGGATCCTCCTCCCAAAAGAGTTTAGGGCGTGTAAAAACAGAGGGAGGCTAATGGACTGAATGGAGGGAGGAGGGGGGAGGGAGGGGAGGTGAAGCGAGAGTGAAAGCAGAAGGGAGAAGACGCTGGTGTTTCGCAGCTCTGCGGGAGAATCTGTGTGTTATTGTAAGGACTGGTATACTTCGTTGCTCCCTCATTTACCGTGAGTGCAGGGCGAGGGGGTCTCCCCATAACCAAAGAGAGAGGGGAGGGGGGGTTGACGAGGGAGAGTGGCAGTTATTGAATGAGCTGAGGAGTGGAGAGAGAAAAAGAGAGCGATGGCTTTTACAGCAGCAAAATCTTTAAAGGGGGGGTGGTGATGGAAGGAGAGAAAGGCAGCGAGGATGGGCCCGGGCCTGTGGACGAAATCAAAACACCCAAACCACAAGTACCCTCCAAACAGAGTCAAAACCATTCAGTCACTTAGCAACACTCAAAAACATCTTTTTAAAATGTTTTTTAAACTGACTCTTGGCTTATGTCTGTTTATTACTAACTGGACTCTAATGCTGCTTTCCAGAAAACTAGAACATTTTCCGACCTCCTAATTGTAAACTCGAAGGGCACATTTATCTTCCCCCGACTTCACGAGGGAGCAGCCGCCTGATGTCGCACAGCGATCACAGCACCAATGAGAAGGGGGCAGAGTGTACAAGTAGACGGCAGTATTTGTGAAAAGGTGAGTGAATGAAATCTTTAGTGTTAAGGTGCCGTAGAATAAAATATATTATGGCATGTGTTATCATGGCACTGCTGAGGGTGTTATTGTGCGCACACTTGCCAAAGAGACATAATTTTTGTCACAGTCAGTTTTTTGTTCACTTTGGCGTCGTGCACCTGGAACGCTTTGGGATCGGAAGTCAAAGTATGCATGGATAGAATACTGGAAGATTTCTAAGATTTTGAAATATCTCTTTGGCCTCATCATGACAAGCAGCTGTCTTTTTGATTTTTTGGCCTTTTTCCTTTTTTTTTTTTTTTTTTTAGTGTCACTACAGATGCAGACGGGAAATGAGGGGATTGAAGAGACTGGCGTGCAACAGAGGTCCATGACTGGAATCAAATCAACTGGATCGCAGCTTAACCCCGAAAAACAATAGGATGCCAAAGTTTTGATTATTTTTGAGCTTTCATAAATAAATCTCAAATCTCAGCACTAATGTAATACCGACTGAAATGAAGCCAGAGCAGAGAGTATAAAAAACTTTAAGGCATGGCATGTCTGGTCATATTTATAACATTTTAAATGGAGACTTCATTGGTTCCTGCCTTAAATCAAAATTATTTTTTAAATGTTTTTAGAGCTGCAATGATCAGCTAATCAACTGATTAGTCAATCCAAAGAAATCATAACAAACATTTGTTGGTTCCAACTTGTTAAATGTGAGGATTTGCTGCTTTTCTATGTCATTTATGTCAGTAAGTAAAGAATCTTTGGTTTTGGCCTGTTGGTTGTATGTTTTTTAAGACTAAATTTGAAGATGTCAATTTGGGTTCTGGGAACACTGTGATCGCATCACTACAGTGAAGTCTGACGGGGCAAGAAACACAAGTGGTCAGACAATCAGAGAGGACGTTAACACGCAAACAGGCGAGCCAGATTAACTAAACCGGACATGAGCGTAAACAAAGCGTTAATTGGTAATAATCCCTCATCAAACAGGAAATCTGGTCTAAATTGAATCAAGAAGTCTGTCTGTGAGAGATGTTTACAATCGACAGTTGGGGAAATCATTTTACCATTTGTCTTTGTTTTCTCTACCAAGGAAGTTTGGTTGCCCTCAGGGTTTGTTTAAAATCTGCACGATTGTCTGACTGCTTGGCAGATTTCAGCATTTTTATGTGGTGATGCGATCAGCAATAAGAATGACGGCTAAAACTAGGAAAGAGCCAAGAAAATACAACGAAAGTAGCCGTAAAAGAACAACTTAAAGCCGCTGAAAGGCTTGCTGATCGGTGTGTAAGCATAAAAGAAGTCTGAAGTGAAAGATTTAAGAACTGGCAGCTTCTGAGCGGCGGACTGACAGGTTGAAAGAGTGAAAGATGGATAGCAGCAGAGAGGCAGGTGAAAGAGAGGCACTCAAGTGTTTTTGTACGGGAGCTGTGAAAGTTATAGATGTGTTTAACCAGCGGGGAGGAGGGAGGAAGGAGGAGGGAGGAGGCCTGTGTGCAATATATAAGAGCATGTGAAGGAGGGGGGGTGTACCGCCTGAGGCCTGAAAGCTTTGTTCTGTATGCGTGCACACACACACACACACACACACACACGAAAATACCACACACATATAAACACACTCAAGCCAAGGTCCCGATCACACATAACACATACGTGAAACACAAACACTCCGACCGACCCAGACAAGACTAATGAGTTTTTGAGGAAAGCGGGAACCTTTCACCACATGTGTGTTTCCGTAGGGACGGCTCACAGGTGACACGTCATTCTCAGTCATTCTCCATTCAAGTCTGTGCCTGCACAGCTGGACGTTATCGCTCCAGTAACACATACAGGTTAAGGCGGGCCGGTCATTCCTCAGGCATTACTGCAGCACTGCGCAGACAAAAGCGACTGACCGCCGGCCCCGCAGCCATAAATCAACACACTCCACACGGCAGCACTAATCACTGTAATCATGCACACAAATCCGTGACATGTGTTAATATGTGTGCGTGTGTGTGTGTGTGTGTGTGTGTACGCTCATGTATGTGTTTGTCCTCCGCGATTAACATTCTCGGGCTAATCTTGTGACCGAGGACGTGTGTCGACGCTTTGCAGGGCACCACCCAGCTCTAGGCCTTGACCCTGAGGGGGTCAGGAGTCCTCCAGAGGAAACGCTGCCCATCTATCAACGGCGGGCCGAGACTGAGGGAGGAGGCCCCGTGCTGCGCGAGACGGACGGCAAGAAATAGCGCTGTTGTTCTCAGAAGAGGTTTGAGCTCGAGCCTCAAAACGGTAAAAGAAAAGAGAAGAAAACAGTAGACAAACACTGCGGCCACAAGATCAATAAATGAAAACCAGAACTGGGCTGAAAATGACAATCCTTCCATGTTTCACTTTCCAAAAAACCCACATCTTGTATCTGCAAACCAGACTGTTTTCATGCACAGCGATAACTCTTCATTTACACATATTTCTATAATGACACACAAAGAGAGGCGGGAAGTGTTAACAGCTCTGCTCCTGATTTTCTCAGTACTGCCCTGAATTGTGTGGAAGAGCCTTAAACGTTTCTGGTAACGCTTCTTCTGTCTGGAACCTTCTGAAACTAGATCTAAAATTGGGGAAAAAATGCACACAGAATTTGGACAGTGTAAATCGAATCACTGCTGCAGAAACTGTGAGCGAGATCATGTGGCTGCACATGTTTTAGATCTGTCTTATTTGTCTTTATGGTTTCAGACAGCTCACTGGATGTTGCCCTTTAGGTCGTTTCCAGGATGAAATCTTTGAGCAAATGTATTTGAAATTTCTACATTTTCAATCTATATAAGGCTTTCCTGGTTAGAGGAGCAGTTCAACATTTAGGGAAATAAACGTATTTGTTGACGCCGCTCTTTTTTATGTCTATTAAATATAAGGCTACAGCCAGCCACGGTTATTATCCCACACTATATCTAAAACGAACCTACAACCTACAAAAAAAGCAGTTAAAGAAAATGTCCTGAATGAAAACTAAATAAAAAACACCATCCTTTAATGGTGCAATTTGTATAAAAAAAACTGCCATCTGTTGAATAAATACTCCAAAAAAATAGAGGGCAGCTGACTCTTGCATGCTCTGTGAGCTCAGGCTGCTAGAACAGGAGCCTTGGACCGCCAGGGCTAGCTGGTTCCACAGATGTCTCTGGAACACAATACATAGACGTCTTTGACAAAACATCAAAACTGACATTTTTTCACATTCTTAAACTAAACCGAAGTCGCATCTAAAATGAACTAAAAACTAAAAAATAACACCTTGAGGCCAGCAACTGGTTAGCTTAGCTTAGCATAAAGACTGGAAAAGGGGAAAAACTAAAGGCTGAATGTAAATGTCCAACCTCTGGACTTGCAGACTGACCATTCACTGTCATCACATCAAGTCTGCGAGGGTGTGAGACAGCCCGGCTTGATAGACAGACCTAAAGACTACGATAATAAAATGCATTTGATTACCTCTGCAGCCAATACTTCTACATATTCCTGTATCATGACATGGTTGAATATTAATAATATCGGCTTGAGGCCCCCTGTGGACGGAATGAATTATGGGTTTGGACGACTCTCAGCACTCACAGACTTCCCACGTACACGCCCGCAAAGTTCACAAGTCTGCAAAAGGGTTGAAATTCAGACATTTGGATTCAGCCAAAGTATAAAAATGAAGTATTGTGGTTTCAGGGTTTCACAGACATTTATGACTATTTCCTAGAGATTTGTTGTCACTGTTTTTACACTGAAGTTTTTGCACAGATTAAACAAACAAGATATAGTGTGTCAATTAGTGAGCTTCAGAGGTGCTGCTGGTGGATTTTGTTTCGTTTGTACAGAGCCAGGCCGTGGCTGTTTCGCAGCGCTTTACCTGGTCTCTGTGCTGAGCTGCTCACCGTACAGACACGAGAGCGGTATTTCTCCATCTGACTAAAGAAAGCAAATAACCATATTTCTCGCAGTGTTGAATTAAAAAACAGAGTACAAAATGGAAGAAGTTTGGAAAGTGAGACGGAGAAAAGGCAGAGCGCGATGAAAAGCAACATGAAGGAAGGACCTTGAGTGAAACTCGGTGCACACAGGAGCTGATATAAACACTTTAACAAGCAGACGGCGTACCTGGTTTTTGTAGAGAGGCAGGTACTCGTTAAAGAACTAAAGCAAACAAAGTGCAGATCAGTCCGAATGAGTCAATGTGCTGTGTGTGTGTGTGTGTGTGTGTGTGTGTGTGTGTGTGAGTCACATAAACCCACACATCTGGGCCTGTTTGTCGCTTCATAAGAACAACATTAAGCGTGTCGGGGTCTGCACACACTCATTACAGCTGAGGAGTGTTGCTCCGTGCTGATAGTCATAATAACATATTTCCTGTTTAACAACGCCTGCTTAATGACAGACTGTGATTAGATCATCGGCCTCTCGATCGCCGCCGCAGCAGCCTGGAGACACGCCGGTGCACCTGGTAAGTTTCAGCTACGGGAACAAGATCAGTGAGATGTTCATGTCTTTTAACACTTGTCTTTGTTAACACCGTCTTTTTTGTGTTGTTATGTCTGCTCAAGAGCGTAGGTTTGGTGTAAGGAGTGATGAGTCTGAGTGATGAAGTCAAAGGTTCTTCGAGGAGTAAGGGCATTTTTGTAATAATAATAATAATCAATAAGTTCAGCCAAATGAGTGAAAAATGAGTTTGGGTCAATCTCTGTTTGCAGCCTCTTCAATGTTTACTCCTTTTCTTTTAGGAATGAATCTGAATATTGAATATTTTTGGGGTTTTGAACTGTTGGTTGGACAGAACATGAAGATATTTTAAGAGGTCATTTTTTTTTGGCTCTATTTCTTTAAATCAAAACAATAACTGGCAGATGAATCAATGAATGAAAATACCCATTAGTTGCAGCCATAGATTGTGTGCAGCCTCTGAGGCGAAGCCAAGGACAAAAAAAAAAGCCTGTAAGCAAGCTGCAATAACTGAGGACGCCTCAGATGAATAAAACATTTCTCAGATTTTCTCTTTTGTATTTTGACAGCTGGACATTAAAGGTGATCCAAAGTGGTTTCTGCCTCCTTTTGTTTTCACTGCAAACACGACGGTGGCAGCGGCAAAGAGACGGCGCGAGGCCGCCTGCCGCTCTCGTGAACGCAAGACGGCGTCAGAGCCTCATCGTCTTCAAAGTGTGATTATCCGGTTTGAGACATGAAACGACTAAAAAAAAATTATTAATCGTGTCACACTGGGAACCATTTCCTCCTATTTTGAGGTAAAACCTGCTCTGTCAAGCTGTGTGAGGAGATTATTCTTAATGGGTAGCCACAGCCTGTGGTGGTCAGACTGGTAAGGTGACCTAATAAGGACAATATTCAGTGAGATTACTCGGACTGAGACTACAAAAAAGGGGGAGAAAGCGGGGCAAACTGAGGATTTTGAACACTAAGAGGAGCCTGTCTTCTCCTGCTACCTACGTACATCTCAGCCTCCGCTGCTTCCGATCTCGCCTCACTTGCTGATGTCGCAGAGGCATGTACTGTTAGTGTTTCTCTGTAAATGTTTACGTTGACTTCGAGGACATAAAAAGGAGCTAAGGCGAGAGAATCGTCGAAACTTGGGTTGAAAGACTCGAGGAAGGAGAGGACGGAAAGAGGAGAGCGTCTCTCTTTGAAATGTCTGCTTCAAGCTGGTTTGTCTCAGACAGCTTCTCCTCAAATTCCACCTTTTCCTCCCCTCTCCCTCTGACAGAATAACTTCTCCTCTTGTTACACTCTGCGCTCTCTCTCTCTCTCTCTCACACACACACACATATATACAGCTTCTCTCTCTCTCTCTCTCACACACACACATATATACAGCTTCTCTCTCTCTCTCTCTCTCACACAAACACTTTTCCATGAATCTCTCTCCTCCTCTGTCCTCTCGCCTTCCTGCAGAATCTTTTTCTCTCCGTCCTGCTCCCATCTGCTGCTGCCGCTTCCTCGCTCTTCCTCTGCTAACACGTCCCTCCGCCTCATTCTCACCAGCCTTCATCTCCATTACTTCTTTCCCTCCCACCCTCCCTCTCCACCTTTTCTCTCCCTTTGCCCTTTAGCTCACCCTCCCACTACTGTGTGCAGATTTTCTAAAAACAGTACTCTCTTTCACTACTACTTAACCACGTCACTTCCTTTACCACCCTCTTTACACTCTACACACACACACACACACACACAAACACACTTCCCCTTTTGCCCTCCTCATTTCCTCTGTCCCTCTCTTGGTTCCCCACTTGCTGCTACACAACAGTAAAAACACACACTTGCGATGGGCCTCAGGCACTGTGTGTTATGAGAAACACACCTAATAGGTAATGGAAGTGTCACACTCAGTCTGACTCACTCCCTCAATCACACACACACACATATATACGGTGCATACGAGTCTGGGCAAAGTCCATAATTCGTCAGCTCTTTAACCTATTTTTTTAAGCAATGAAAAGACATAAAGATGTGCACAGGCGATCCACTGCAGGAGCAAACAAGGCTAAAGCGGAGGGCTAATGTTGGGTAAATATGTAACCCAATGAGTCAGGCAGGCTCAGCCATCACAGGACTGCTATTAGCGCTGCTGGCACGCACAGAGCGAGTATTCTGCCAGCTACTAAATCTGTTTTAACATGGGGACTATCACACAGAGCCGGCCGGAGACAGAAAGAAAGAAAGAGGGGGATGAAAGAGGACGAGAGGGGCTGCCAAATTAAGAAGGGAAAAGTCAAGTGCCGGAGAGTGCCAACCTGGCCCCTAATTCAAGTGTCTGCTTCCACTTCTGTGAGAGCCGCTGGTGGAAATGACATGCGAGTGAAAACGCGTAAGTGTGTGAGTGTGTGTGCGGTAATCATTCACTTAAATCTTATCGTCTCACCGTACGCTCCCACTTAAAGAGCAGACCTGCTACAAGTGGTCTGCTTGGCATAAATAACCCGCTCACATGTCACCCAGCCAAGTATTTCTGTCCCCATGATCAAATCTTAGAAGGGGCGATGGATCAGCTTCCTTTATCCATCCGACCCTCAGTCCGTCACGTGCCACGTCTCACACGTGGATGATCGTTTTTTTATTTATGAGCAGCGATGATGTGACTTTCTCACCACTGCGACAGCACTCTGACGAGCCCACAACAGATGTCAGGCTCATGTTGTTTTTTTTGTTTTTATTCATGTTTCCAGGTTTTGGAATTGTTGAAATGTTCAGATGGAATTACCAACATGAGTTTTTAGTTTGCTCCTTTTGAGCCCGATCGTCACTTGAGATAGTCTGGCCGGGCCCTTCTAACCCAACTGATGGTTCCAATATCTCGACTTGTGATCAAAGGTGATCAGGCTTTCGCAATCCGGATGCCCCAGTTGTTATCTTTAAATGTATTTTTATATGTTCATATCTTAAGTTCTTGGTTTAATTGCATTTACTGTTCTTTTATTGTAAAGCACATTGTAACTTTGCTATATAAATAAAGTTTATTATCATTATCATTATTATCATTAACATACATAAACATGATAGATGCAGCTGTTTGCAAGTTAAATTGGATGTGTGTTAAAGCTTCTGATTCCAGACTGAAACATGACAGAGAGATGAGGTTACCACCATTTGTTTATCCTTCATTTGTGCAGAAAGATGATTTATGATTACTTAGAGAGGACTCTTTGATTGATTGTTTATTACAAAAAGAACGAGATGTGTGTCCTAGTGGGATGTGATGAAATATTTGTTTCCTAACTAAATCTAAGGTTAAGGATTTCAGTATGTTCAGGTGCAGTTATAAATATTACAAATCTGGATCATGTTGGACAGGATAACTGTGACACTAAATCGTCCTGTGCTGACTTCAGAGGCTACCAGAAGAGCAGGTTCAGTCCTCATCCCTTACTGTTATTGTTCACAACATCCACAAATCATTTTGTTTTTACAAAATGCCTGAATAGAAAAGGTTTCAGTTCACACTTAACTAACAAAGGAAGCAAATGCAGCTGTCAAATGTTTATGATTGCAAATTCGTTCAAGCTGGAACCTGTGACTCTCCATGTGTTGTCGCTCTCTCCGGGGCAAAAAATGATTGATTGTTTGAAAAAATGGCAGAGATCGTGGAGGATTGTTTGAGAGCCTGCTGTTAATTTGAAGCAGCCATTGGAAAAAGTGGATGAATGTGCAAGCTAGCCAAGTGGAGCCGATTTTGATTTTGACATATGTGAAATGTCACACGTTCGCCAGGACAGGTGCGGCCTGAAAATGTCCACATTTTTATGCTTTAAAATATTTCACCATACAGCACAGTAAGTAAACGACACTGAGGATCCGATCTTTTCCCTCTTTTTCCACGACATTCACTCTCAATTTCACATCACATCGAGTGAAAGCAAGCGTGGCATTCCGTCTCAGTGAAACCTGAGTTACTGCGAGGTCGCCCTCGGTTTCTCACCTGTGTGTCGAGGATGAGTCGGAACGCCTTGTCTGTGTCTCCGGCCGCTCTTCTTGGCAGCACGTCGCGCACTTTGCTACCGATAATGTGCTCACTGTGCTGCACTGAGAGGTATGGAGCAGGTCGCGACCCCAATCAACACCGCAGGCCTCGAGCCAGACAGGACATCAAATCGATACGGACACACACATTTACACATACAAACACTCAGGCTCCTTTCATGCTCGCACATACGTGCGATCAGTTGCACAGATACTGATTGCAGACACATGAGCGTGTGTGGCTTCACAAACGGAGGTGTGTATTCTGGTGGTGACCCAGAATACACACATGCCTTGGAGCAGCGGAGGCACTCGCAGTCAGTTTCCATCCGAGCGCTCATAGACAACCAGCCAGTGTTGGAGCCAGGGAATGATCTACCTATCAAATACACTCTGCTAACCTTCAGCTCCTCGTCTAACTGCTCCCCTCAGCACACGGCATGAATATAAATCAAGCATGACTGCAGGCTGAGTGAAGCAGCTGGTATGAATGTGAGTTTCTGATATTATTTAAAGGGCATGAAGGCGGTTAATAAAGGGGAATATTTCTGCTGTTTCTGGAAATCTTACCTGTGAGAAGCACCTGCGGTACTCCTTCTCCGGCCCAGGGCATCTGTACACCTGAGGAGCTCCTCTCCCTCCAGCCCTGCCGGACTCCACTCCCATGTGCGGGATGTGGGGGTGCTGTAGCGGGTAGACGTTGCCGGTTTGTGGGACCTGGGGGCTGAAGCCTGGGTGGAGCTCTCTGTCTCTGTGCACGGGGCTGGGGCGGTGCAGAGAAGTGGAATAAGGTGAAGCGGCGGCAGGGGAGTTTGAGCGGGAGAGAGGAGGGACTGGAGGAGGCGGTGCGGTGACAGAGTTCCAGTTAAATCGATGGCGGTTGGGCAGGTGGGAGGGCGACGAGGAGCGTGAGAAGGTGTGAGAGGGTGGCACCCTTGCTCTCGCGTGATCTATATTTGGTCTGTCAAAGTGGCGGTGGTGTGGCGGGTTTCCAGTTGTGGTGGTCGTCGTGGGCGACTCCTCAGCAGCAGGTGCGTCTGTGATCTCCTCCCCCTCGCTCCTCCCCGCCTCCCTTTCTTCTCTATCACTCCCCGTCTCTTCTTCCTCTTTCCTGTCGGTCTCGGCGTCGCTTTCCCCGGGGGGCGGTGTCGCGGCGTCAGTACCATTGGCGGTGTGGCGGGCCTGCCGGTTGGGACGATGCAGAGGCAGAGAGAAGGGGACCCTGCCGTACCCGAACTGACCAGGACGGATGCTGGAAGACCTGCGAGTCAAAGTGAATGAGACATAAAAAGGAAGAAGATTGACAGATGCACAGAAAGAGCCAGAGGCGGGGACAAAGATATAGAAAACGGAGAGATGGTACATTTCAGATGAAGCTCATGTTGCCGTTCAACATAATAATAACTGACATGGAGCCAGCAGGCTGCGGTCAGGGAACGCAGTAATGCAGTGCCTGTGTGTTTGAGAAGAACCAGAGGTAATGATGTAATTACTCAGCAGATACCAGGGCCACAGATGGGCATAACTCCAACTCCCAATGCTCAAAACATCATAACAAACCCTCAGTGATGCCTAAACAATGTTTGCACTTTAACTTATGGCACCTGGAAGAATCATAGCCTTGTATATTTTATGGTGCTCAGAGGGATCAGCGTTTTACTTTGGTGACGTGATTGCTGATGAGTCACCGGTGACTTTTCACCGTGCTCCCTGTGATGAGGTACAAATCGTCTCTTTGTCTGGTGGCTTTTGCTGCTCATCCTAACAACTGAGTTCTTCTGTTTGTTCTAAACAAGCCGCCGTTGCTACTGCCAGCGAGGCAAAACTCACTTCCTGTGTGCTGGAGTCATTTTCCTGGGGCCCGGGGTGCTGAGCAAAGCATATGTAGAAGCTTACGACAACTGAAAATTGATTGACTCAGTGTTTCTATGTCGTATCTCTGACCTTTGGCACATAAAAACATTTTCATCTACAAGAAAATTTGGACAAATTTTGTTTTTAGAACTCGACAGATAACGACTTTTACACCAATTTTAATAGTTTTGAGTTAGAAACATCTAATGATGACATATTGACCAATACATTTGGGAAAAGTTGCACATACTCAACATCAAACTTATGTACCTATAGGTCAAATTAAAACCATGATTATAAATGACTCTGAATGTAATTGGTTTTGACTGTTTTCTGTTTGTTTGTTTTCTTGTTAATTATTGTTTGTGTTTATTTATTCTGTTTTAACTGTAATCTCGACATCATTGAAAATTAGGGCATGCCCTCAATAATTCCTTAAAAAGTTGAATTAATTGTCCAATAAAGATCTCCTAAATTTAATTGGATTTATCAGCATAAACAGACAAGTCACAAGATTAAAAGCACTGACAGGTGAGGTGAATAACATTGAAATTATCTGCTGGTAAATTGTATGCCAATCATATTGATCCCACTTGATTAGCATGACCCATCCAAACACGTGGCAACAGCAGTTTTCAGGCGAAGGTGGACAACATGCCCTGGCGCACCAAAAAAAATAAAAAACTGCTCAGGAATGGCTCGAAGATGGTGACAGTTAGCTCAAAGTGTCAACTTGACTTTGAAATTCCCCAGATCCAAATCAGATCAAGCAATCGTGGGCCATCTAGGAATAAGTCCAATCCATAGATGCCCCGTTCTGGATCAGACTTGGCTCTTGACCCATCAAAGCAAGGACACAGGACCTCTGGGGGTGTCCTGTGGTCTCTGGTATCAGGGTGTTGGCAGCAGATCCTTTAAGTCCTGTGGGTTGTGAGGTGGGGCCTCCCTGGATCTGACTTGTTCCAGCATGTCGCAAGGATGTTCAATCTTATTGGGATCTGGGGAAACTGAAGGCTAGGTCGATGCCTTGAGCTCTTTGTTACGCTCCCCGGGCCATTCTTCAACATTAGAGGGTGAACGTGGTCTGTGACAGTGTTTGTGTAGGTGATGCGTGTCAAGTAGACTCAAGGTTTTCCCAGCAGAGAAATGTATTGTGACGAAATGATCAATGTTATTCACTTCACCTGTGTGATTGGTGTATGTGAAGATACTAATAATTATCTTAATAACTAGCCTCTAACGGGTTAGTTTGCTCCCTAATTATCCAGGCACACTCACCTCCTCGCAGGCACACCATCCCGACTGGGCGAGACCGACCTTCTGTTCCCGCCTCCGCCAGGCCTCACTGCTCCAGGATTGGTCGGCCTCCTGATGATCCGTGATGGCTGGTTGTAGCTGTGCGAAGGAGCCTGGTAGGGAGATCGGAAAACAGATACGTGGTCTTGATTGGTTTGGGGGAATTCTGGCTGGTAGAAAGGAGCTGATGGATTGGCCTGTCCCGGTACAGGAGCAGCTCCTCCTCCTCCTCCTCCTCCTCCTCCTCCTCCTCCAGCAGCGTTGGTATTTCGATACAGTGACAATCCCGGGTTGTGATTGGTGGGGATGGAAGGGGAGTGATAAGGCGAGTGTTGCCCGGGGTAACGGGGAGGGTAGTAGGGACGCACAGGTGAGATGACAGGACCTCCGATGCCCCCGGGTAAATAACCTGCCCAGTTAGGTGGAGAGTGGGAGAGCGGAGGGGTGTGAGGCGGCGGAGGAGGAGGTATACACTTCCTGCTCCTCTGTGAGACGCCCGAGCCGCAGGTCTGAGAGCATTCTGACCAATCCCCCCAGACAGACCACACCCCCTCCACAGGCTCCGCCTCGAACGCCTGTCTGGACCGTCGGCCTGCCACCTGACACACACACATGGAGAGACACTTGATTACATATAACAGCTTTATATTGTTGAATCCAGAGGTTGCACGTATCAGGCTACATGGAAACTGTATGATTTATCAGAAAAAGCTGAATAATGTGTCATTATTAGTCCTGAAAACTAATGATCATTTTCATTATCAACTATTTTTCTCATTATTTTGGATTCACCAATAATCTTTTTAGTCAAAAACGACTTCCAAGAGTCCACAGTGACGTCTTGAATTGCCTTGTTGTGTTGATGTCTGCTGTATGATATGCAAGATAAAAATGCAGCAATGTTGCTCATTTGAGAAACTAGATGTTTTTACACTATTTTGTCAAACTTGTTGCCTATATTTCTTGTTTTGACCAACCAACAGTCCAAAACCTAAAACTTTTCAGTTTACCAGCATATACAAGTAAGAAAACCAGAAAACAGCTCGAATTTTTGTTTGAAAATTATATCAATCAACTAATCAACAACATTTTTTTTAGCTATTTTGTCCTATTTGGTAATTACCTTGAATCTGTCTGTGCTACATTTTTCCTCATCACCCCCTGTCTCGCCATGACAGGAATATACTGATTTTTAACAAAAGGTCATCTGTTCAGAAGGTAACCCGTCCATCATCGCCACCTTTCAGCATTCAGCAGTACAAGAAATCTGTGTGAGGCCACTACCTGCACCTCTGTGCTTTTATCTCCTCTTTGTAAAATACAGACCAAATAAAACAAGGCTTCATGAAAAATGGTGCTCTATGATAATAAAGTCCCTGATTTAATCCGGCAGCTGCATCTGTGTTCGCTCCATTACTTACAGAAGTAGTTGAGAAGCGTGTTGGTTTTGGGCTACAGGCTGAGAGAATTGTGTCAGTTTTCAATATGATTTTAAGTTGATTAAAGACTGGTTGAATAAGTACTTTAAATAAGCACTTTTGGGGAAAATAAATTGCAATATTAATGAGGTAATAATACACACTCAGAAATATCTATTTTCAGAGTTTCAGTATTTTTAAGTGAATAAACTCTCAGAGTCATATAAGGTCCCCCAGAACACTGTTCTAAAGGTGGCAGGGTACGCCAAATATAAACAAAGTAAAACAGTATGAAATTGTGTTGTTTATTCAGTCATGAAAGTAAATCACTGAAGATGAAGATCATTTCTTCCCCAAAACTACGTAGTGCCCCTTTAACTGAATGTTCAACTGATTGTAAAAGCTGCAGGCTTTGGCAACATTTTAGAGAAGTACTTAACTAAGCAAAAACGTTGCCATTGCAAAATCAAAAATCTCTGGAAGGACTTATTTTTTCACAGTCCACTGATGAGCCGCAGTCTCGTGAGTTTCCTTCCTCCGAGGCCAAAATGTAAATCCTAAAACCTTTCATAGTTCAGTCAAGCTTAGAAGAGACTCGGTCACCTGCCAGCAGCTTAAGAGCAGATGGATAAATTTCAACAAAGTCGGTGTCATTTGAAATTGCCGCAGAAATAACAAGATCTGACGCGATCTGGCGGGGCACGTGTGTTTGTATACATGTGTGTGAGTGCCAGCCCGAGCTCTGATGTCCTCGTCTGCGGCTGTCCATAAATGTTTCTCCCCTCATTTCATAACCGACGCGTTGGCCTGGTTGGCAGCGCCGCAAACATGAGAGCTGAACAAAAGTTTCCATTCAGAAAGAACCAAAACATGAATCTGCGCTCCGCTTTCACCTCTCTCTCTCTCTCTTTTTGAGTGTGTAAACATGTGTACATGGGCAGAACTGTGTGAGTAAACACACTGTACAAGCTGTGTGTGAAGGGAGAGGACAGGTGTCAGCGGCACACTGGAGTTCCTGTCTCTGTCTGAGGTAAAATGGCAGGAGGGTGGGAGGAAAGGAAGCAGACAGGCCTAATGACTCCGAGTGTGTGCGTGTGTGTGTGTGTGTGTGTTTCTGGACGGGAGGTGTGGTCTGTTGTAATGAGTGACATCAAACACACAGCTGCCACATAACTGGGACCATTAATGAGCTCCGTGCAGTGACCCTGCAGCAGCCACCGCTGACCTCTCCAGCTACTGTGTAAACTCCTGCGACACTGTACGGCCAGGCCTGAACCAGACGGGGCTGTCGCTGTGAAGCCTGCCCTCCCCTCTGGTTACACTGTTCAGACTTCAGGCCCTGTCCAGCTGTGGACCCCTTTAAAGGACACCTTCACATGCTTGTCTTAAAACAATACTTACACGCCCAAATATACACTGAACTTTATCACTGGTGTAATAGTGTAAGAGTTCCCAGTGGGGGAGATGGGAAACAAACTACAAAGCTCCACTTTTTTCTATTTAATGAGTAACAATTAACCTTTTTAAGCCCTAAGTATTGAATTTGTAGATGCGATGCATACAGTATGGATGACTTTTATTTGGTCAGTCGACATTATTGTGTGTTTCATGCTGAGCATTTCTGACTCTTTACCCTTTTGATGCACCAGTGTGCAATTTTTTCCCCACCTTCATTCATGTACTCTGACCTCATGCTGATTACACTGCCCGAAATCGACCAACCGTCTCCACCACCTTTCAACATAAAGTGAGGCCCTTTCTTAAAACGTCCAGCAAGTTGCCGTGCGACGATTCATTTTCTGGCCACCTGGTAAAGTCCAATATTCACTCTCTCTTAGCTCTAGTTTTTGGTCTCCACCAGCTCCTGAGGGATGTATCTCGCACTTTAGTGACTACGTGCTTCACTATGCTCACCAGCTATTGGTAATTTAGCGTACAGAGGGTTTTTAGGGGGTTTTATAAAAAAAAAAACAGTTGCCTGCTGTGACTGAAAAAGTCCCTATGAGAGCAGTGAGAGTGGACCGGCACAGTAAAGTTACGGACCAGACAGCTAAACAATGAGCTGAAGCCGACGGAAGCAGCAGATTCAGGTGATAACTCTCTTGAGGTTCTTTATTACATACAACTCTTATCACATTGTTCTATAATGTCATTTGATTGAATGCGGTTATAAAAATATCAATTATAGCTGCTTCAAGCTAACTTACCTAACTGGATTATCTTAAAAAATGCATCAACACAAAGCTGAAAACAAGGCTGTTATTGTCGACAGTCACACATAAAAAGATTCCTTCCTAAGTTGGTGTGAAAGTTCGGCAACTGAGTTGAGATTAAATCAAGACACTATCTTTCAAAATTACAGACATTTTAGTAAGAAAATACCCTCTTTGTGTTTTCGTTGACTGAACAGAAGGAACATTCGCAGCATCCAACAACCCTTTAATTGTACAACCGGGCCTGTCAGGGTTGTTTTAAGACACATTGTGGAGAAATGCGGATCAATCTTCGCCACCCTTCACCCCTCTATAGTGATGCTGTCGTCTGCGAATCTCCCTCATAATGAGCTGATGACTCACCTTCCTCTTGGCGGCCTTGGTCACGGAGGTCGTGACCACCACAAATCCCCACAGCGCATAGAGCCTGGACGGAGGGAGAACAGAGGGTGAGAGAAGTGGCAGATCCACAGGAGTTTAAATATCAGCAGGTTGAATACGTCTTTTGTAAAGGACATCATTCTTCCATGACCTAAACGTTGAGTTGGTATACGCTGTGTGAACCCACAGAGACTTACATTATTCTCTGCCCAGAGCTCCTCAGCGTTTTTGAACCCTTTCCCCCAAAATGTGTTAGACGTGTTGAGTGAACACCCTATCAAATGTTCCAGTGACCTAACTGTACTTTTGGCAAACCCAGTGATGCCACTTTCTTTGCCACTGCAGGTGGCGTGGGGGCTCGAGCGGGAGGTGAACACGAGTTCCTTTTTTCCCCTTCAGGGCTCACAGGCAAAGATCTCAATCAATCTGGGGAATCTTGGCAGGCACTAACAAACTAATGGGTTTAAACAGTGAGTATGTTTTCCCTCTGCATGCCTCTCTCCGGGGCTACACACACCCTGAGGATGTGGTTTTCACACACAGACAGACACACACACACACACACAACCATCACACTCACAGCCACAGGCCCAATCAGTCACAACATCCAAAATCATCTTGTACAGTGAGGTAGTTTTTATTTGAGGTCTGATGTTCAAAGGACGTGGTTTGTGGTGTGGGACGGGGTTGAATGTCTCCTTTAATTTTGGGTTCCTGTCCTTAAATTTGACATGAAACTACTTTAGGAAGCAGCAGAATGTCAAGTGCATCTGACAAAGTGATTTAATCTTATATTTAGACTTTATAATGTTGCGCTTTTTTTCCCTTGAAGGTGAAGGATACAGTTACTTGTTTTTCAAGAAAATCTCATGTTCTTAAAGGTGCACTCTGTAGTTTTGGGTAGAAATTTTAAGACTTTTTATGCGTAAACAGACTAAATAAACAAACTCTCTTTGTTTTCATGACTGGATAAACTAAATAAACAAACGACACAGGACTATACAACTTCATATTGTTTAACTTTGTATATATGTGGCGGACCCTGCCACCTTTCTAGCTTCAAACAGTGTTCTGGGGGCCTCATTTTCCTCTGAGAACAGCTTGTTGATTCAGAAATGGAAAAAATAAACATTTCTACATTTGTATTATTACCTCATTAACATTTTGAACATTAAAATTCTGAGTTTGAGTTTCTTCTCTACGTAGTGCCCCTTTAAACCGGCTGTTTTGTCTCGCAGTTTGACGCAAGGATCCCCGAGACAAGTGCATCCGAAACAAGTGTAATATCACCTCTTCGTCTGCCAAGAAAACGCTATGAACATGATACTAAACGATTTGCAAAGATGGACATTTCAGCGCTCGCCACCAGAGCCCAAACCATCACCGCAAGCACCAGTCCGCAGGCCACATGTAGTCAGAGTAATTGGTCCCTTCTCCCCAGTGTGGTGCACCGCCGTGGTCTCTGGAAGCTTCTCCCACACCAGACTACATAACTACCCCGAAAAACACAGACAAAGGTCCCGCACAGTCCGACACAACAGAGCTGCTCAGGCCGAAGTAACGACCCCCTACCCGGGTCCACGTTTCCCTGGCCGCTACAGTGGCACATTGTAGAATAAACTCCGCGGGGACAGGGAGAGAGGGAGAAGGGGGTATGGAGAGATATGCAACAGGGAGGAAATCACACAAAAATCCGCCCTGAGGAGCAACGAGACCAACTCTTAACCTAAACCCAGATGCCTTCGGGTGAATTCCTATCCTATATCCTGCACGGCGCCCAGTGCGCAACGAAGGAGGCGTCGTGCGTAAAAGCCAATAAAAATAAAAAATAAAAAGTTCGTCACAAAAAAAACTTTTTAAAAAAGTAAATAAAATAAATAAAACTTTCCTCCACATTCATGAACACAAACATGCCCGCTGAGAGGAGGATGCCCCACATGCGGTGTTGTGTACAAGCAGACTGAGTTAGAAGAAGAAGGAGAAGAAGAAGGAGAAGAAGAAGAAGAAGAAGCAGGTTGCGGCTGTGAGAGTCAAAGTTTTACCTGAATACTAAACTGAGCCGCATGCTCCTCTGAGAGTCTCCCGCGACACTTCTCACTTAATCACCGCTATCGATTATCAGTCCAGTCTGGTGATCGGTTTGTGGTCCGTTCCGATCCGCGCAGTCCTGAAAGAAATGTGATGAAGTCCTGCGAAGGCTTCTTCAGCTCTCTCTCTCTCTCTCTCTCTCTCTCTCTCTCTCTCTCTCTGTCCCCTTCCTCCTGTCACAGTCACTCCCCGTGATTTTTTGGAGAGTGGGAAGGGTTCCGTTTTTTTCCTCTCTCTCTCTCTCTCTCTCTCTCTCTCTCTCTCTCTCTCTCTCTCTCTCTCTCTCTCTCTCTCTCTCTCTCTTTCACTCGACAACTTTTTTTTTGGGTCCTTATTATAAACTGGTGTGACGCCTGGCAGCCAGGGGGCCAGGGGGGGTGAGAGAGCGAGGGAGAGAGGGGAGACAGGAGACACAAAATGGACAGATTACACAACTCTCTCTCTCTCTCTCTTTCACAGGCATAAACCATACACTCCCACTGCCCCTCACACACACACACACACACACACACACATGCACCAGTATGGGCCCTGACTAAGCTATAATAACTCTCAGAGCCGCTTTCTTAGTTGCACAATCCAACATAAGAATGCTCCATTGTGCTAGGTCACACTGATCAGTAGTAATGATCTACTCATTGTCGGAAACAGGCCTGAGCTGGCAGCATCTGCAGCAGAGACACTTTGTTGGGGAAGTACAAAGCCTTATGGGTTTGCTTTTGTGCCAATGCAAACACTAATTGTTCGACAACAAAGTAGAAAATGGTTATTTTTTTTATATTTGCGTGGCCGAAGTACCGCCGCTGCTGCTTCTGCTGCTGCTTCCCAAGATATTTCTGAGTGATACAAACATAGCTGTGTTTTCTCGTAACTGTTTAATCACAGTTGAGCACTTGAAAACAGACATGCTCCACCAATTTGGAGCTGAGATAAGTGCACCCAAGAGACATGTGTGTATATATGTTGTGTGTGTGTGTATGATGTGTGCGTGTGTGTGTGTGGGCTGTGAACTCCCCTCGGTTGCGGTCTGAAGCAGATGTGAGCACCGCTGCCTGATTCCAAACTTGTTTACACAATATTTATTTGGTCATGATCCACCGACCTCCCCAGCCAAGACAGGACAGTTTTCAAAAACAGAACAATGCCGAGCGAACATAGCTCAGAGCGGACAGTGGGAGGTGGAGAGTGACACGGAGGTGGAGGGAGGGGAAAAATGAAAGGTTCTCAATGGGATGAAGAGCTTCAGTTTAGTTTTTTTAAGGAGCTGTGTCTACTGGAAAGAGCTTTTATCCAAGTTGGAAGAAAATGGGTTGGAAATGCGTCATCAAAGCCAAAATTAAGAGCGGTTAAGTTTCGCAAAAAAGCCTTACAAAAAAGAACTCGTTTTCTTTCTTTCTTTTGGGGCTGGCAGATTCAAAAGTACTGTTTTCAGGAATAAATCTTCGGGAGCTGAGTAAATCCAGAAAAGTGAAAAATAAGCCCCATTTTCTTCTGTATTGTAAGAAGATTTAGGAATATTAGTTCTCCATGAAATACCCTGACAAAACCAGAAAAAAAAAATGAAATGTTTAAACTGGAAACAGAAAAGTTTTTCATTAAGTGAATGTTGATATCAAAATGTAACGGCTATAGAACAATGACACCATCGGCATTCAGATTGGTTTCCTATAAACTTTGCCTTCATTGTGGTATTTTGTCTGCTGCCAGTTACAAAATCTCCTGGGAAACTGAAGGCTGACAGTCGATCGAGTCAGGCTGGCAGCCTGGCACCAATTCTGTCTGATGCCAGGCTGCCAGCCTGACTGGATTTCTAACATTTAGTTTGCTGACTTTGCCTCAAAACTGTGGAGAAGAAGGAAAGATTGGCAATGATTTCTCTAGTCGGTTGTAATCATAACAAGCTGTTTAAGAATTTTGTTGTCAAACGGAGGGTCTGAAAATCTGATTAAAAACAAAACATATGAATTGGATCTCTTTGTTTTAGGATGTATTGTAGCATCCTTTCAAATATATGCGCTGCACACTGGATCTGGTTTTTGTTAGACAGTGGTGTCTTTTACACCCTTGAGGCTCGGGCACAGTAGCGCGCATGAAAAATAATGAAAAACATTATCTTCATCGTGGAAAAGAGAGAACGACAAAAGACGAGACACACGAAAGAGGAAGAAGAAAACGGGAGGAGACAGAAAGCAGTGTGTGAGAGTAAAATAACAAGACATTACTAAAAGGTCACTTAGTGAAATCAAGATCCATTATTCACTGGGGAATTCATGAAAATGATGAAAAATGCTCCATCTCGCAATGTTAAAAAGTGTGAGAAAATTCCTCGATCCGCACCAAAACTTAATGGGGCCTATTCTGGACCGAGACCCATCCTCCATCCAAGTTTCGTGGAAATCTGTTCCGTATTTTTTTGTGTAATCTTGCTGACAAACCAACAAATGAACAGACTTGTTGAAAACACAACCTCCTTGTTGGAAAATTGTTGGCAAATATGGACACATGAGGGAAAATGGGACAGCTTCACTAACGTGATACTAAAAACATTCACTACTGATCCTGTTCAGAGCCCAGCTCATCAACATAACAACGCCTCCAGAGTCGGTCGGTCTTTTTTCAAGGGCATTTCTGATCCGTCTCGAACCTTCTTATTAACATTTCCCACCCTGCTGCTGCCTCTGAGAGCAGAGGGCGAGATGGTGGAAACGTGAGAGAGGCCGATGAGTGAAAGGGAGGGTGGCTACGCAGTGAGTTATGGTCTAACACATATTAACACACCCAGGGCTTGAGACGTCCCAGCTCGGGCCGGGCCTCTGCTTTTCTTGGACAGGCATCCTACAACATGGGACGCTGCGATGGTGACGGAGATTAGCGACTTCAAAGCCCGCTGCGAGGCTTAAACCACATTACAGAGCCGGCTTAAGATTTGATCTGTCAAAATAAAAGAGTTAATGTTAAAGGCGTACCAAGAATGGCGAGGGTGGATTCCAGAGGTTAGTGCACATGCATAGACACATGTGCAGTGGCTCGGACAGTGTGTACGTTTTGTGTGTGATTAGTGAAATGGATATCTCTGTACTTCTAAGCAGCATGTCTATCAGTGACTACAATTAGCCAGAGGTCATTGCCATGGCCACTGGTGGTCCGTGACCACTTATAGCCCTCTGCGCCCCTCCCCCTCCCTCTTTCTCCCTATCTGTCTCTTTCTTCTCCCTCTTTAGCTATCTCTCGTTCTCTGGATCGGCAACAAGCAATAACTTACGTATTGGCCTGCCGACACGCACCACCAGCCACACAACCCCCGATAAGCAAAATGTCTTTATCAACTAGTCACCACAACACACAGATGTGGTGTGTTTGTGTGCGTCCGGGGAGGTCCGTATGTAGCAGCTGATCTGCTATTTGTCTCGGCTGGCTGATCTGAGTAATGGCACCGCAGATCAGAGCAGCAGGGCCCTGTGGGAGTGATATATCAACCGAAAAACGTCTTGCATGTACACACACCCTGCCTCCAAGAAACACACACACCCCAGCCTCGGGCCCAAACACAGTAGGCCCCGCAACTCGTTTACTGTTAAAGTTAATGAGGCCTCCAGGCTTCTTCAGACCGGCACAGGGTCGGTGCTCGGATCAGACTGCCTCCCATGGAGACTGCAGCGAGACAGAGCGACTTTAAAAGGTCAAACGGGGGACGAGTAAGAAGACCTGTCTAGTGGTTATCACTAACTGTGCTCAGGCCCCAGTAATCCCAGTGTTCCAGTCATGATAACACAGGAGCTCAAAGTCATTTACAGCGAGAGGCTAAGACGTGCTTCAACAAACGTGCATGTCATTGTCTTTGAGTGGGAGGAAAAGGTGTTCATCGGTATTCACTTTGTCTGTCGGCTCTCTGACATGACATTCATGATCTCCAGAGGATGAAACCTTCAGGGTATCGTCATAATCTGCCAACAGCAGGTTGACATTTTTGGTTTTAAGTGAAATGTCTTGACAACTTCTTTTCATATTGTCATGGTGCCCAGAGGATGGAGCCAAATGTTGGGACAGATGATCAAGATTCTGGGTCCAGCTAATGTTAAACTGTGGTGTCTTTTAAGGTGACACATCATCTTTAGAGGGGAGCAGAAAACATTGTATATAACATGAATAGATTAAATACGGATCTTGGGTCTTGTTCCAGGATTTTTCTGATCTTTCCTGAACCTATCTAACCTACATTGGCGATCATCTGCCAACAGGAAGTTGACATTTTTGGTTTTAAGGGAAATGTCTTGATAACTGTCTTCTGAATTTTCCAGGTCCCCAGAGGATGGACCCTAGAGACGTCAGTAATGCCAACCGCAGGTCAAACTTTTCACTTATCCAGTAAAATATCTCAACGTCTACTGTCCTTGATAGATTGGCACACTTTTTGGTACAGACATTCATGGTTTCCAGAGGATGAAGTCGAATAACTTTGGTGATCCTGTGACCTCTCATGATGTAAATCTGTCCAATTTGTCTAACAACTATTGGATGGATTCCCATGAAACTCGGTACATACTCAAGTCAAAGTGAAATGTCTCAAAAACAGCTGAACAGATCAATGGATTATCATGGAATTTGTTGACATAATTGTCTTTGTGAACTTTGTTGATCCTTTTAACATTTCACTCAAAATATTTCTAGTACTTTGGTTTATCCTTCTTTACACTAAGCCTCACAGAGCTGCTGGCGAGGCTGTAGACTCAAAGCCTTGTCGGGAGTTAAACAGAACCTAATGTATATACCGCAGTAATCTAAAAATAATGGCAATACATTACTGATGGCTGTCAGACCTGTCGTCACACACCAAGATCTCCATGACTGAAGAGACCAGGAATTCATCTCCATCAGCAGTTAATTGAAAACGCAGGCTGTAATACAACACACAGTAGTCTATAACCAATCGACCATAAACATACCGAAGCACTTATTACCCAGCTGCGTCGTTCCGCTCTATCTCTTGTCGCCTATGTGCCCCCGGTGCCAAACATGGCTGCCCAGCGCCAGGCCATACCACACATGCCCGTTCACACAGACATAAATCCTGTTGTTGTTTTGTTGTTGTTATGTGTACATATGTGGACCAGTGGCTTCTCTGAATGGGCAACAATTGGTCTTTGTGTGAATAATTGGAACAAGGTTATTTCGGCGGTTCTGTCAGCCAATTAGGGTCCAATGCAGCCTCCCTCTCTCCCTCTCATTTCCTCGTCTCGCCAGTAACTCCTCATTAGAGCGCTCCAACCATCGATCCCCTTATCTCCCTCTGTTACCCCTTTTGAACCCTCAATTTCTCTTTTCTTTTTATTCTCCTCCATAACGATCTTGCCCTCCTGAGGTAAATCACTGAACTTACAGTTTCACAGAACCTCAATCCAAAAATCCTTATCGTGAAAAAGCTTATCTCTCGGCTCTCTCAGCCACATCCAGACCAGACTGTAAAGATGTCAGCTGTTTTCTCCTCTGGCCCTCTGCGCCCTTTTTCAGAGCACACACGCCCCGCTTTGATCCGGGCCCTGGCACAGGATTGGTGGAATGGAGCAAATATTGACTCCATCTGAGCCGGACAAATCGCTCCTCCTTCCTGCGTTCTTTCTCTTTCACTCTCCTTTGCACTAGCTCAGTTCCCGTCTAATCTGCCATTACCTCTTTCTCTCACATTCCCTTTCATCCCCTTTCTGCTGCGGCCTTTCTTTTCACTCCCTTTGTGTCCCCGTCCGTCATTCTCCCTCTCCCCTCTGCTCCAGGCTTCTCAGGATGTCTGTACTGTCGGGGTCAGGGCTCTCCTCCGCTTCTCTGCTGAGTTAGGTGCCTTTATGGAGATCAATCTGTAGCTTTGTCTGTCCCAGTGTACGTCTTAAAACACCTGCATGTGCTGCATGTTGAACTACATGCTACCGCCTTAAGCCTGGAACATACTTTTGCATCTGTGAGTCTTCAAACATGCACAGGCAAAGTGTGAAGATGTTCATGGAGGCATGTGATGTTCATATGTGCTGCAGCCGGCTGCCACGTTAACTCGACTAGACTACACAAAAAACAGAAAAAAAACAATCTGTAAATGGAAAACAGCTTTTAAACTTAATGTAAAAATAAACTTTCGTTCGGCTGTCTTTATTCTGCTTCCATGTTGATGCAAATCCAGTTCTACTGGGTAACCAGCTGGTCAAAGCATGTTTGATACATGGGGCAACAGAAATATACAGGTGTAGACACCGGACACCCACGAGAATAAAGCTGGAGTTAAGCTTCTGCAATGATACACGTAGATGTTTCTGCGATCCTAAGCAGAGAAGGGTGCCGTGTTGGGCACTTCACTTTCAAAACATATTACAAGTTATCATTTGAAGTAATAAGTGATTTTTACAATATCATTGTATGTGCAGAGCAATGTGTGACACTACTTTTACTTTCACCAAAATAACTGCAGTTTGTTAAAGTACATACGTACGATATATCATAAAACTGATGGGTTAACATTGTTTGGCCACTGTAGCCTTCATTAATCCTTAGTCTCTGTTGACTATGAAACCTTTTACCGTCATTCAAAACTTACTGATCATCACTTTTTTTGTCTTCTGCGCACAGCTGCATTTAGAAAACAACTGAAAAAAAAAAAGACTCTTCTCACTACTCCATCTGACTGCCGGAGCAGATTGGTATTTCGTGTTGTAGGCAGCAACACAACGAAAACAAACATACCCAACAACACCAGGCAGAGAGATTCGAAAAAAATGTCTCCTGTCGAAAGAACTTTGTTTGATGAACAAAGTTGGATGAAAGTGAGCGATGGACAGGACATAAATCACAACTTGGATTAATTTAGGAAAACCCCTTCGGACCCCTTTGATCAGTGGACCATCACGGACTAAATAAATACAAATGATCGATGAAGGGAGTGGTGGTGGTAGCTTTTTTCCGTCTTTTATACTTACCATGCCAGCAAATTCGAATTAATTGTTCCTCAGTTCCTCTGGTTTCTGTTCAATGAACTGAACAACAGAATTGTGGAGAATCTACCCGTTCTAACCATGTATATCATGCCGACACTGACAAAAGTGAAAACATTTATATTGTTAATAGCCAGCTGAAGCAAGTTGACCAGGACGCTAAACATCTATACACACTCAGGTGGTAACATGTTACTGGACGTAGCTACTGTAATATTACTGCAGATCCTATTAGACAGGTGTTATATTACTCTGTTACTGCTTGCTGTAACCTCCAACACTGGAGGGGTGTTATGAGTAACTATACAGCTGTAGATCAAGACATTTCGGTTAAAAACATACCCTCATGGTGGCGCGATTGTCTGGGGACCATGAATGTCTGAAAGAAATTCCCTGGCAGTTCATCCAGTCGAGGAGGTATTTCAGTTTGGACCAATTTGCTGGACTAACATCGCCATCTTGAGAGCCGAGACATCGGCTTATAATAGCAGATTTCCCATGATGAGGGTAATGCATCTCATTACAGCTTTCATTGGTCTTCCCCGGTCTCCTCTATGCTCACTTCTACCATTCCTCACCTTCACTTCGTAACACACTCTCGTATAAAATAGAAGTCTCGAGCTGAAGCCAAGAAAACCTGGATGACATCAGATGCTCTTTTTTTTCTCCTTAAACTTTGGAAAACTCCCTCCAGAGCCAGTGACTGTTTTTACAGGCTGAATGGCACCAAGCCGAACTTTATGCGTAAAATGAGTGGACTGCCTCTTTATATTCATTAGTTAAAAAACTAAAACGAACCCAAAATAAATCAAAAGCTCCTTTCTATCAGTTCTATCTTTGCAAATAAAAATCCTAGCCAGATTCGTCCTCTGCAGAAGACCCAGGACAGGAATACATCATGAGCTCCGACCAGCTGTTGTGTGAAGGGGCCCGAATCTCTGCACAACAGAGATGCAGGACTGGATAATAATGCAGGACTGTGAGAGAGGCCCCAGTCAGTTCAGTTGATACTGTGCCTGAATAGAGCATATTCTCACACAAATTTGCATTTAATCAAATTACCAAATAACAAACGAAACAAGGTGAATCTGGGGAGTAGAGGGCCCCTGGGTATTTGGGGCCCTGGGGCAGTGGACATTGCTTGGTTTGAACGGTAATCCAACCTCAATAGAAACAATTCTCCCCAAATGTTATCTGAACTCAATGTGAAACTCTTTATTTGAAAGTCTGGAAATAATAAATCAATATCTCAGAGAGCTTAATTAATGTGTGCGTACAGAAAAAAATATTGTTTAAAGGAATAGTTCAACATTTTAAGAATTAAGCTTATTTGTTTTTTTGGACCGTAGTTAGATGAGAAAATCGACTGTCACAACCACCATAACCCACCGTGAATCAACACCAGGCGTTTATACATTTTGTTTTTTGGGTGGATGATTAAACAAGACACTTCTTTATTAGTGAGTTTAAGAAGACAGAGCCAGGCTAACTGTTTCAGTCTGTATGCTAAGCTAAGCTAACAATCTACGAGAATGATACGAGAATGGTATCTTCTCATCTAAATCTCACAAGACAGCGAATCATTATACATCCCAAAATTTTGGACTGTTCCTATTAAAAAGGCCATCAGGCCTTCCTTTAAATGGTAATTCCACCAGTTTTACCTATTAAAGTGTCATTACAGGTCTTGGAGAGTATTACTGCACATGTGAGCAGTATAAAGCCTATTGTGGCTCCAGAGGAAGCTGCATATAATCTGATAAATTCTCCACTCATTGGCTGATTTGCATTGTGGGTAATATAGGAGCCAGGTTTCGAAAAGGAAGAAGAATGCTTGGAATAAAAAAGTTCTGCTGAATCGATTTTGATCACCTGTACATAAGAAGTCCAGCAGTGCTATAGGAATGCGATGTCAGACCAGTGGGCTGTTTTTTTCAAAACCTGGTGCCTACATTTTCCACATATGCAGTAGTATAACACTTTAATGTGTAAAACAGGCGGAGTTACCCTTTAAAGGAAATGTAACTAACTCTGATGATTTTGGGAAATAGGATTATTTTCTGTCTTTGATTGTTTGGATGAGAAGATTCAAACCACTCTCATATCTGTCAATTAACTATAAGGCCAGCTGACGGTTAGCTTAGCTTAGCACAAAGACTAAAAACAGGGGGAAACAGCCTCACTAATTTAGCACTGTCTTGTTTGTTTTCACACATGCAGTAGTTCTCCACAAGACCTGTAAACACATGTTAATGTTTAAAATTGGTGGAGTTACCCTTTAAACAATTAATCTTCTCGTTTGTGTGTCTGTAATGAAACTTTAATCCAAGCACAGTACGTCTTAGGCAACGGGATACGAGTTTATTTTTAATAATCAGAAGATGCCAGACGCATGCAAGTACTGACATACACATGCACAAACACACAAACACACACACAAACATTTGTCTAAGCTTGTTTTTCATCGAAAATAGTTGCGCAACTACAAATAAACGCTCACATATCAAAGTTCAAAGATTTTGAGAAGGGAATAATTATGCATTAATCATACACACAAACAATTATGAAATAACCGAGTTTCAACATGACACATGCCCTGAGCCACATCTACGTCAAGGGGTTCGGCCCTGCACTCCAGCACCCCTCTCACGATCCCTCCTCTAGCCTTGCATGAACTGACCGCTCTATCTCCAATTCCCTCAGCCCGGTTTAAGTTACGCCACCCTCCAAAAGCAGGAATCCTAAAAAACAACCTGCAGGTCAACGTCTGAGGTCAGCGTCTCCTCCTCTTACTCCCCAAGGCTGCACTACTAGTTTGTGCACAGCATACTGAGACGGGGAAAGGGAGGGACTGTTTATCCAACATGGACTGGACATTATTAAATATGTGCACAGTAGATCACGTCGGGCTGAATTTCTGAATGAATATCCTCTGGTAAATGAAGCAATCATTTGATCTACCGGTGAACTTTCTTGTCGACCAATCCACTATTATTATTGTTCCATAATTGTGCCGTGATAGATGATCATGTCTGCAACTTTCCAGTAAATATCACATCGTTTAGACTCCTCTTACATCCAGACTGTTATACAATCAATCAACTCTCACAGCTTAATTTGTGTCTTGGAAGTCTTTTGAGTCCCACCCTCAGGTTTTCTATCAGATTTTCTCTCAACTACTCTGTGATTTCTTGGGTCTGTCCGGGTACTTTTTTGCAAAAATCTAAGCAGCAGTATGGGATACCAGAGCACGGGCGTTATCCACATGCGTTGGCACAAAGTCATCGGAGCAAATTCAAAACTGATGCTCGCCTCCCAAGCCTTCCCTTCTTCACTCCTCTTCATAAAAAAAAAAAACCTTTTTACAGTGAGTTGCAGTGCGAAGAGTGCAGCGACTGTAAATATTTGTAAATTTACTGAGGGGTTTGGCTTATTCTCCTCGCAAAAGAGTCAACGTGACCTCTGACCTTCCCCTGAACCCATAAACGCCTCCCTCCTGAGAGCGATTCAACAGGTTGGTTAGAACAATAAACCGAGTGCCTCTTTCAAACAGAGGCTCTCTGCTCCCTCTCCTCTCGAGGTACCCTGCTCCGATGAGAGCAGGATAGGAAATCAGGTCAGCAGTGTGTTGAGCATAGCAGACATACTTGGGAGCGGACTGAGGCCAGGCAGAGACTGTAAACTACTGTGCTGAGTTATGACTTATCTGTGCGTCTTTGTGAGCGCGACTTCGCCGGCCCAGCGTGAGTGCGTGCGCGCGGGAGCATCAAGTGCGAGCTAACGTCCAAATCAAAGGTGCAAACTGCACACCGGCGGATTAAAAGTGGAGACGGTCTGACGGGTAGAGAGAGCAGCCAGATCAAATAAGGAGCAGCATACCCCAAAAAAACCTCTCTGTATAAACTGTGAGCTCGAGCAGTTACTGGACCCAGAAGAGCGAGGGGGAAAGGAAAGGAGAGACGGAGAGGGAGTTGGCGAGTGGGAATAAGAGTCGAGCCCGTCATGGCCAGGCAGCGCGGGTGGGCTGAGGTTTTGGGGTCGAAGTAGAAAAGACTTTCTGACAACTCCATTCCGCTGTTTTACATCTAAAAGAAGGAATTTTTTTGTTTGATTGTTGCTCGCCGCAGCAAACAAGCCAACGAGTTCCCACCCAGCTGCACAGAGCTGTGATTTTTATGTGCTCCGGTGCTGCACTGCTGTCATATATTTGCATGAAAAACATTTACCCCCGGCACACCTGTTCAGCAGAGCAAACAGGCCAAATGATCGAGTGATATTCCCTCAGGTGGTAATTTACAAGCCCCAATCCAAACATTACCAGCTTAAACACACAGCGACATGCGCAGATGAGCAGGAATCTGAATATTGGAGGGAGCGTACTATTAGTGAAGGCATTTCAGAGAGTCCAAATCAGTGTGTGTGTGTGTGTGTGTGTGTGTGTGTGTGTGTTTAGAAGAGGTCAGCGGAGGGTCTTGCTGGGTCCCTGTCACTGTTTGGCTCCGAGCCCCACAGACCTCCTGTTATTGTTTTCAGTGGCTTCACTTTCTAAGGCCGCCCTGGCACTGATCACATTTCTCTCTCTCTCTTTGCTCACACACTCCCTTTCTTTCTTGCCCCTGCTCTAAACACACGCGCACACGCACACACACATAAAATGCATGAGCGCTGACCACATACACACACACACGGAGGGGTTATTTATAACAGGGTGGAAGGGAAAGGCAGCTCGGCCACACAGGGCCTATTTTGGGAGGGCGAGCCTTCAATCAGTCAGGCCAGGCTGACAGTTTTCTCAGTGATACCAGGAGAACAATACAGAGCAGCATGTTTATCTTCCTCCTGGCCTGGGTCGCCGTCACCCTGCCTCCTTCCAGGAAAACTGGACCTCCAGGACAACTGTGATCTCAAAATCTGTCACATTGCAACCGCTGTCGGGTTCCAGAGAGGCTTTTCTGTTTGGAAATACTTTCTCGAGCCAGCCTCGAAAATTTTTAACTCTTACATAGTTCCCTATTAGACAGATATTCAAGACTAACAAAGAAAAGAAATCGTGAAAACAACATCTTTCGGTATTATTCACAAAGAGTCTTGCACTCCAAAAGCCAGTGGATCTGCTTTATCTGCTCTGATTAGTCAATTAATTAACTCGTTAGCTGACAGAAAATCAAACAGTAACAATAATTAGTTATATATTAGTAGTTATCTTTCAAAATAATGCATAAATGTTTGCTGGTAAAATAAACACAGCTTCCCAAATGTTACAATTTGATGCTGCATTGTCATAAATAGTAAGCTGAATGTATCTGGATGTTTTTCCAATTTTATAGGTAAAGAAGAAATACAGTAATATCCACCGTGAAACAAAGCCAAACTGTTTTCACTCCAGCAGAACACAGTGCACTCACACAGAGCCCATCACTCATAATAAAAACTGATTGAGAAAATATGTTTTCAGGGCCTTAACTCCATCTATTAACTTTTAATAGATGGACGGTTCTTTATGGTTTTCCCATGAGCTCTTCTGTCTTGTATTACACTGCTGTTCTATAGATATCCATCTCTGCCTCCCTGAATGAATCCTCTTTATTGTCTCTCTATATACCGTTTACTGCCCCCACAGCAGCTTTCTCCTTCTGTAAACCCCTTTAGCTAAAAATAATTTCCGATGAACTCTGTGCGACTCCACCAGTTGAATGAAGGATTGTTTTGTGTTTTTGTGTGTTTGTGTGCACAGAGGAGACTGGAGGGGGGGCTGCGGGCGAGGTGAGGAGGGTGAGGGGAGCCCGATATTGTAATCTATTAGGCAAAGATATGTGTGTTTACGGGAGCTAATGGTCTGTGTCATCACTACGCAACTACTGTGCAATGCTGGCCGGTCGCTGCGCTGTCTGGGTCGTATTTTATCCTCTCATTTTGGACAAAACGTACAGCAGCGCCTGCAACAAGGATTACCATAAATACTAATATGACTTGATATCGGGAATAAATCAGTAAGAGAGAAGGGTGTAGTCTCACGGGCCAATTCATCTGAGCTCCAATAAATGTTTTTTCCTTCTTACCCCCTTCGCTGTGCAGATATGTTTGCCTGCATGTGCTCGTGTTAGGAACAGCAACATCGCTTTCCAAAGTCAGTCTCCACATCATTCTGGAATTTCCACATACCTCAGTGTGTACAGTTTTTATTTTACAGTTTCTTTTCCAGTAAAAAAAACTGTTCAGTGAGGTTTGTGGATTACAAACAGTGACAGGGACACTTTTCTGGAGAGAGATGCTGCTGTTGAAGTTTTAGGTAAACCAGTGGTACGGCTCCTGGGGCCGTCGGTCTAGAAATGTTTGTCAGTCGACTGAAATATCTCTGTAACTATTGGACGGATTGCCGAGGAATTTGGAGCACACGTTCATGTTCCCCAGAGGATGATTTGGTGATCCCCTGACTTTTAGTCAGGTGGAAAAATGTTGTTCAACATGAATGATCTCAACAATGAATGGACATTTACTCAAGTACTTAAGTACAAGTTTGAGGTACTTAAGTATACTTAGACTTAAGTATAGTAGACTTTAAACACAAGTACTACCTGTATGGGTGACTTTCACTTTTACCAAATATTTTATGTTTTATTTTACTCAGGTATGACTGTTGGGTTTGATTTTTCATCAAATACCACAATCAGGTCACAGTGTCAGTAAGTCAAGTGGCCCCCTATGATCAAACACCTGCAAAACGACATTCCCATGAGCCTCAGCTGTCATTTGTATTTAGTGCATGCTAACATGCTAAACTGGAGAAAATGGTAAATACACCTCCAAAACATAAGCATGTTAGCATGTGCCAATGCTCATTTAATCCAAAGCTCTGCTGCGCCTCAGTGCAGCCTCACAGAGCTGCTAGCGTGTGACTGTACATGCCTGTTTTTCATTTTTCATCATCGTGAGCACCACAAACTAAATTATATTAGCTTCCATTATATTAAGGCACCAGAGGAACTCACAGATGTTTATCTCAAAACCGCAGACTTAAAACCCAGAGTATCTACGTGCCTAAATAAGCTGCATGAGATTTATTTTATTTGGCTGAACTGATACCTATACATCACACTGTTGAGCCGCAGGTCTTATGGTCTTCTGTAATTCCCCCACCACGCTGCATTACAGCCAGTTAAAGCCTGTCAAGAAGTAGGAAGGGTTCAGAGGCACTTCCTCTGTACGTAAGCTCCATTCTTGAGAGTATTAATGGGTACTATTACATGTTTTAGTTAAATCTGAGCTTGACCTTGTTTCAGTCTGAGGCGACCTTAGTCTGGCTTATAGTCGAGGCCTCCTCATGAACCCGCCTCACCTTTCCCCTCCGGAAGAACTAAACACAGTCCTGTCCACCTGCTTCACAGCCAGCTTTGTTGAAGGGGTCTTTTTTGTCTATTCGACTCAGTTCATTCTCTCGTGGCCGACACCTCCCTCGCCCTCCGTGTCACTGTTGTGACTGATGTCTTTTCCATCCTGCTGCCCTCTCTCAATTAAAAAGGGAAAACTTCCAATCCTTTTGGCCTTTGCCTTTGACTTGGCTGTTTCCACTAAACACACATGAAAACACACAGCCCTGACACGGCTGCTCCCTCTCCTATTTTAGTCAAATCCCCCTCTGTATCCTCCCTTTCTTCCAGTCTTTTAAAGGTATGCCTGGTTTTCTATTCTGATAACATGACAGAGGCTTACGTAAGCGGGAGGTTTGCATATTTAATGTCATTTAGCAAACAAACTGCCACTGTAGCTGAGTAATGCTGATGATAGTGATCTTAAAATAAGACAGATTTATCAAGGAATGCCATTAATGGATAAATCAACAAGTAAGGAACAATCTTTTACAGGCTTTTATTGCCAACTTTAGCAGCCATCTCTCCAGTATAACAGCTTGAACATGTAAAACAGACATAAATTACATTAGTGACTCATTATTTCCATCAAAATTCATTCAGGTTGCTCCTGGTGTCTCGTAGCTGTATGAGGGATGTCAGCACCTCCTCTGTCGGCCTCTTCCCCAGCTGCTTGCCCCCTCTGCTCCTCACATTCACTGTTCCGCTCTCACTCTCCTTATCCCCAACAACTGGACAAACACACAGTGATAAAATGTTCTAGTCAAAGTCAGGAATGAGGACATCAATTTTACGGGATGGGGAGGCTTTAGTATAATAAGCAGACACAGTTTCATCGTAGTGATCTTTACCAAATATGTAGTTGTACTGGGCCAGCTGAGCAGAGCGAATCTTCTTATTTAAGGTTGTTCCCTGATCGTCGCTCAAATCAACCATGAAGCCGGCATCATGGAACTGACGGACCACCTTAAAAGAAGAGAGGCACTTCTTTAAAGATTGTATCTGCGCTGAGCTTCTCACATCAATGAGCAAATTAAGAGTGACAGAAAGATTTTTCAAAAAGCAGAGAGGAAGCACACTGCTGATGTACCATAAGGAAATCTTCATCATGCACTGACCTGTTTGGCGTATGACTCACTGTTGCCCCCCACAGGAATCACCATGACCTGCGCCGGGGACAACCACAGTGGCCTGGGTGAGGTAGAAAGAAGAGATAATGTAACACAGCAACTTAATAAAAAAGAAAAAGAAAATCAAATCCATGTGATTAGAAACGCCTTATCACCATTTTCCTCCAAAATTTTCAGCCAGGATAGCGATCATTCTCTCCAGTGATCCCAGCACTGCTCTGTGGATCATCACCGGCCTGTGCAGCTGACCGTCTCGACTGAGGGAAACAAAAGGGTCATGATTTGGTAGTTACAGTTGGGTAACGTGATGATATAAAATGTCTTTCAGCAGCCTTTCAGATCTGTTGCGCCAGTGTAGTAAAATATCTTGATCTGTGTTGACTTGATTAACCAAACACAGACATTCCTCCATCCTTGATTGTTTCTTCATCACTTTTACATAATCTTTACTCAAATATCGATTTGTTTATGCTTTGTCTCACATTTAGACTGCATATGATGGAAATGACTGCAAAAAAAGTGGCTCCTACAAAGAGCAGCTGATGATAATGTTTTGACTGTGCTTATACCCCTTATGTTTGTTTGGGGTTTTTTTAGCGTCTGGCTGCAAACTTAGCACTGATCCAGTGGTTGGGAAACAGGGGGTTGGACAGGAACTTGATTCAACTGTCCCATGTTCAAGCTGCATTTGTTAAAATGGAAAATAAAAAGAAGACGATGATCAACAGCTCAAATAAGTAGCATTTACCACACTGTGCAACACTCCCAATCATACAAGTCAGCAGAGTGAGAAGCCTGACTCCTGTGTTCGTACAAAAGCAGCCTGCTACTGAATCAACAGGAAGAATAAAAGAAGCAGAACAGAATTGTTTACTTTGTCAGTTAATAAGCCATTATCTCAAAATCTTCTCTCTGCATTGGAAGTGTTTCCCACACTGTTCCACAAAAGCATACTTTTGACCCACAACTGGTTTGTTGGAGTCTAGCAACCCTACTCACTCCTGAATAGAGCAGTCAAAGACACGTTGATATAGGGAGACGATGGGGGAAGTAGGGCAGACTAAGGTTTAAGGCAGAAACGGGGAGCAAACTCACCTGAGCTAATAAATTCAATAAAGGACTATTTTCTTGTGATCATACTGGGTCCCACTGACGTTAAGACATTTTAACTTGAACAGTTACAGGAGATCATACACTGGGTTTATCAGACAGACATGAATATGCTACAAAAGTGCCAACGTTCACATTTAAATCACAACAGATGTAGGAATGTTTAAACATTTGAGAGCCAAATGCAGAAATCTATTACTCACCCGACGTACTGAAGGTCAAATCTGATTGGCAGCTGGAAATCCAACTGGATTGTGGCACACTGGTGTTGTCTGCCAATGGCATCTTTGATCTGAATGTCAATCTGCGATGAAACATGTAGTGAGTGCGTTAGCATCGAGCTTCACTTTTCAAGCCAAGATCAACACATTTTGACTTCAGAGCTCGGGCGCTGCAGGGGACACACTGCATTTTTGTGGACAGGAATGGTTACAGAATGGCTTTCCAAGCGAAGCTGACTGAGCTAATTGTGGTTAAAACACCCTAGCTAGAAGGCTGTGAGGAGAGTTTATTTGTTCCATGGAGTGTGTTGGTGTGTGTCTAACCCCACCCTGACTTGACCTACCTCCACTCTCCCTGCCTCCACATGAGCTCCATCCTGTAACGTCTGCCTGAAGCTGACTTCCTCCTGATGCAGACTGACTTCTTGTTCAAGTAAAAGTGAAAAATGAAATTGCCTCAAAGAAAACTACAGGACATCCTCTGGTTAACTCAATGTCCACTTTCATGAGACGCAAGTAGCTACAAATTTCCTTTGAACATCCGTCAAATATCTGTCACATTTGTTGCTGTGGTCGAGGACATTGTGAACTGTACCATTTAATGCTCTGACGTTTATCTGTGCAGAGCCAGAAAGAAAACAAAGACCTCTGTGTCACCCTCTAATACGCAACATGACACCAATAAACTGATCCTGGAGCAATCAGTTTAAGATGGAACATTTAACTGTGAAACACACTATTTTTAATAGAAGTATGCAGTATAGTGTAAATATGAAGCTACTGCTACCAGCCAATTAGCTTAGCTTAGCATAAAGACTGGAAACAGCTATACTGGTCCTGTCCAAAGGTCTTAACTGGACTGATGTTCATTACTGATGCTTTTTGTTTATCATATATTTTATAACTGCATTGCTGCTTATTGTATGTTTTAGTATTGGTGCTTCGTTATTTGACTGTATCTTTACATAATGTCAGGTGGCCTTGAGTGTCTGGAAAGTTGCCTTTTAAATAAAATGTATTATTACTAGTATAAAATCCACTTACCAACCCTGAGCCCATTAATTTACATGTTATAACATCTTTGTCGCTGAATTACTGTACATAGATACATTGATGTAATTGTTTATCATTAAGTATAGATATTTTATTTCTTTTGTGCATATAATAAAGTATTTTTTATGTTTTTGGTATTTTATTTGATTAGAATTACTTCTGTCTTTTTACATGCTGGAAGCTTCAACTGCATAAGAATGTCCTTAACCTTCTGATTATCCGGCTTTCCGATTTTCAATATCAGTACTTTGAAAAACAAAACAAAACAAAAAAACAACAGAGAATTCAGCAAGTCACTATGCTTGTTTAACATTTCGGTGTTTGTAAAGAATCAACACAACTTTGGAAGAAACAGCAGGCCGATTGTTTCCATCAATGGACAGTGCCATGCTAGCTGTTTGCCCCTGTACCTAGTCTTTGTGCTAAGCTAAGCTAACTGTAACTTTATATTTTACAGAGACGAGAGAGTGGTCTAAATCTTTTTGTCCAGTGTAGTGTATTTCCCGAACTGTCGATCTATTCCTCTGACCCATTAAGGCCGAGGGCGCCCATTAAAATGACAAAATTGTCAACGTTCGCTAAAACTTTTATATCTCAGCCTCTGCATCAGATAGAAACTTGAAATAAAAACCATTAAGGCGGCTGAAGGCTGAAATGACTGCCTTTGCTCTAATGATGATTAACAAATCACATTTCTTCAGTCACAAGTCATGAAATTGACAACATCCAAAACATACTCATGTCCCATCAGGCTATAAACGGAGAAACATGCAAACAGTGCATCCTGTCTTAATGGGTTCAAATGGCTGATACTGTGATAAACAATATTTACAGTGTGTGGAAATCAGTTTCCTTCACTGCATGTTGCCCTTCCCACTGACCTTTGGTCCATAGAAGGCTCCGTCTCCTGGGTTCAACTCCCAACGTTCACTAAACTGCTGCAGACTCCTCTCCAACTGCTGCTCACACACGCACGCACACGCACACACACACACACACACACACCATAAAGTACAGTAAGTAAGTAGGTGTAGCAGATAATGTACATTCATCATAAGGGTCTTTCTGTGTGTGCGTGTGTGTGTGAGGGAGCTTGGAGCCATAATGTTCAATTACACTCAATTGAATCAGTTTAAATTGCGGCTGTGCCCCTTTAAATGCATCCACTGGGATTGAGAGATATACATCTGCCCAGCGGCCTGACACAGAGCAGCAGATCTCTGCTGGAAAGTACCACTCACATAACTGACTTGTTAAGTGGATATCTTTACACCGTGTCCTTCTGTTTAAGGGAGACTGTTTTTCTGGAGCTGTGATTAACGGGGTCCATTTGAACAGCTGGGCCTGTCTACGCAAGGTTTTGGCATGCCACAATATGATAAAGCGTGTGTGTTTACCTGCTCTGCATTATCCCACTGTTCAGGCTCCCCAAGGCACGGTGTAGGACGTGTAGACAGGAGGCAGTGGAAGGAAAACCCAAACACTTGATACACACTCCTCACAAAGTCCAAACATGCCACAATCTCCTCTTGCAGCTGGAAAGAAAGAATGAAAAAAGTTGAGGACAAGGGCAACAAGAGGACGTAAAAAATGTCAATAATGACACAAAGACAGGCAAGTTTAAATTCCAGCCAGGATAGAAAAAAAGAAAAATAAACCTGCCTATGTATTCACTGTAAAGCCCGGAGACCTCTCGAGATTAAATTAGTATTTCCTGAGCTAACAGAGTGATGATTATCATGTGACTATGACCTCTGAATTAACAGGATGCCAGAGAAGGTCTGGGAAGGTTCCAGGCAACTATGTAGGGGATTACACAGACTGTGCAGCCACAGAGATGCACATATGGAGGTGTAATGTTTGAACAGGACAAAGACCTTCATTCATTCATTCAGGCTGAGGCCTCCTGGAATGTCTCAGGAGTTATTTGTACAGCCCATCTAATCACAGTAATATGGCTCCACATGTGTCACATTCACAGTTTCTAACCCGCTTCATAGTATGCAGAGGTATTCGAAAAATCTGCAACGAAAACAATACATGCATGTTTATATGCGTACCTGCTCAGGTGTGCAGAAGATGTGAGCGTCATCCTGGCAGAACCTTCGGACACGAGTGAGACCTCCCAATGCTCCGGAGAGCTCATTACGATGCAGCGCCCCGAAGTCGGCCCATCGCAGAGGAAGCTCCTTCCACGAGCGAACACGCTGCTCAAACATGAGACTGAACACAAGACGGAAGAGTGAGGTGCTGCTTAGTTTCCACAAAGATACTAGAGTACAGTGACATGTGTGTCAGGGCGTCTACAGGTATCAGATGATTGAGTGTAATGCTTTTAAGGTTTAAGGTTTCACAGTCATTTTTAACCAAACTTCAGACTGATTTATGGTAAAATCATGGATTTCTCATTCAAGAACTGCAGGTAAGTATAAAGGTAAGTAGTATATATGTGGATCTACAATATGTCAACAGGTAAGTACAAGCATGGTTCCAGTTGTAGGTTTAAAGATTTGTAACATCAGACTTTCACGCAGAAGCTTGACTCATTTTGACAAAAATAAATTAAAAGTTGGATAAATTAAATTAGATAAAATATTTGTGGCAGCTGATACCTCAAAAATTCAACTTTAGGACTATTTGATGAGTTTTAAACATATGATGCTAATTTTTTCAGGTTAATAATCTGTCTCAAGCACTCCGTCTCTTTAAGGCCGCCCCTCTTGAATACCCTCCCCTTTGATTGGTCGGCTCACACATGTCTGACCCAGCACCACTAACAACAGAGCAGCTGTGCTAAATCAAGTCTTACGTGCCAAAGTAGCCAGTCGGCTTAAATCACATGAATGTGTGACTCTAACGTAGTGTGATGAAACAAAATTCTGTTGGTACCCGCTGACCTTCAAAATCTCTTACATGCACACGGACCTATGTAACAATGAACCAATGAAGGAAGGAAAAAACAAAAAAAGCATAATAGGTCTCCTTTAAGTGACTACGGTTGATTCTTGGCCCCTTGTGACAAAAGTGGTACGACATCAGCACCTGCTGTTGTAAAGATCTTTGCTAGATCGTGCCGCTGGCGTGTGCATTTGTTTTGGAAGCGAGTGACGGAGACACCACAGGATGGATCGTGATGAGGTAATGTATTTATACGTGATATTACATGTGATCTGATCCGAGCACAGGCATTAATTACTGTATGAAAATAGCAGTCTTTTCGCGGATGGTCTTGTTTGCTGTTACAGGTCATTTACAATCATCAGACGAAGCACAAGACTTTTTAACAACACTTAAAAGTTCCTCGTAGTCACTTTAAGGCCCAAAATTCACTACGAGTGTTTACCAGTGTGCAGGACAGTTCATGGGTTTCAGAGCGTAGGTCTGTGAGCCCTCGGATGTCACAGTGAACATGTTCTCGCTGTAGTGCTCCCAGTGGCCCGAGCGTTCCCATAATGCAGTGCTGTACAGGGTTGGGGTCACGACCTCTGTGAAACCTCGCCTGCGGTATTCACTCTTCAAGACGACAGGAAGGAAGGAAGGAAGGACGTGTGTGACAGTGAGTGCAGGACAGGGTCAGACTTTCACAACAGTACAATAATTGAAGGCTAACGAGAACAATATCCTGACGGTGATATGAACATGCACATCCCCAGGATACAATCAACACAGCTCATATATTGTGTTTATATATTGTATGCACACTTTTATGTAATGTCTGTGCGTGTGTCTGATATGTTAACATCGCCAATATTACATTTCTGACCCAATGAAGGAAACATTCACAGCATTTTCTAATTACCTGACTATGGTTATAGTTGGAGCCTGCATAATTAGATTAAGTCCAGTTAACTGACTTTTATAAGCAGTGCAGAAGAGGCTTATAAAGTTTCAGCTCATTTTAACTGGTCGCTGCATTTTCTAACACTGGAGAGATTCAATGTGACAGAGTGTGCAGAGTGTGTAGGGTTTCTCTTTCATTCAGGTACTTTTTGAAAATGAAGGCAAAGATTCACAATCTGGGAGGGCCAATCAAAATTCAGACAGTTGGGTTATGTGCAGTAATACTACAGTCACTCTATTGTAACTGTGTTACCCCTATTACACCAAAGCCAAGCAATGGCAGACGTGTTAAACTAACCTAAATTAGGAGACACATAGTGGACACGTTTAATCCACTCACAACGGCAATTTATCCACGATCCCTGGCTTTGTCTTTCCTATGTATATACTATTATACTATACTACTATACTCAGTAGGTGATATAAGAAGGGGTAACACCATCCCCTGGTTAGCAAAATTAGCTAAAATGAGCCAACCTGCCATCCCTCTCCATCCCCCTGAAAGAAGCAGGATGTCTCAATCCTTAGAAAATATTATGTGACGTATTGATTAAACTTGATTTACACAAGTTTAACGTCTTCTCGATGTCGTATGATGAGGTTTATGATCTGCTGCGTTCTACTGTTTCCTGTTTTTCCAGCATGTTCATGATGACGAACAGGATACACGAGGGGAAAAATAGGAAAAGCAAGCTCGTCCTCTGGCAAGGAGTTACTAGCTGATTATTAGTGGTTTTACCCTCATTTAAAAAACCCACAGCTTATTCGGAGCCCAACAGTGGTGTTTCTATTTCAACCCCGCTGTGATACTATTTCATTTATTAATTTCATTATTTGTAAGCCCTCTCTAACAATGGTAAGTACAAAGAAACTTGTGTGTGAGTGGTGTTTCAGTTTATATAAATATATTTTGCACCAACTGTGTCTTCAGTTGTTAATCAGGCTGGGATCTGTAGCATGTAAATGGGAATATGAATGGAATGGTTCTATAAAACCAGAGATCCACTGAGATTCAGAATATATAAGAGTAGAATTACACCAAAAAGAAGAGGCATTTTTGAAGCAATCAACTGGTTTATCTGCCAGTCTAATATGTGTATCTGCGTCTTCCACAAGCCTAGGGGAAGAGAAAACAGTATTTTTTTAATTTTTTTTTATCTCTACTATTGCAGGCTGTGGTCAGTGACTGTGAGTGCATGTTCACCTTAATGAAGTCAGTGAGTGTGTTGTAGATGTGGGCTCCTTTAGGCAGGAAAAAGCAACTGCCTGGACTGACGTCATTGAAGAAGAACAGATCCTGGTCCTGTGCAAACACATGTTCACAAGGCATTTATGATCAGAAAACACTTCTTTACCCATTTCCTAATTTAGATTTCGTCTTACTGTCCCGATGCGTCTGTGGTCCCTCCTCCTCGCCTCCTCCTGTTCCCTCTCCCACTCCTGCTTGTCCTTCTCACCTGGAAAGGCCACACCTAGGAGACGAACCAATCCTGAGGACTCTGTCTGATTGGCTAGGGTCACGGTCGACCGCTGGGATGACACAGACCGAGGAGAGGATGGGGGAGAAGAGGGAGAGAAAGAATAATCAGTGAACAAAGAGGTGGCAACAGAGAAAGGGAACGTGAGGGCCAGCCAGTAGAGGAAGGCTGACAGCATATCTGATGGATGGCAGTGTGTTTGTAAGGGCCGAGAACAGGAAACTGGCCTCTGACAAACACAACATCCTGCTGCTGATATTTCCAGCCTAGCTGCCATGGAATCCCAGTCTGCCCAGTGACAGACTAGTTATGGAAATTCCTCACTCTCCCTGGATCAATAAAGACGAGGGAAATTCCATTAACACAGCATGTGTCCCAGAGGGCGGAAGGTCCTGAATGGGTGCAAATCTGCAGTTAGATTAGATTATTTTAATGTGCGAAACTGAAATCTTGCTGTTGCTATTTATATTACTGTCATGAGCCTATGTGACTTCTGTTTGAATACATTTGCCTTTACCTTACCCTTTACATCCGAGGTCTTAAATGTGAAACGATAATTTCACTTAAACATTACAGGCCATAGTTTAAGGCTGCACTTTTCAATGAACTCTCAAGGAGACTTTCCTATAAGTCTCCTTGAGATCTTTTTGAGCTTTAAGCTATTTTAAAACTTAAGCTTAAATATAAACTTGCAGGTTTAGGCAACAGTTTGGTTTAGTCACCGTTGTTCACACACTGAGAGATTCACTGAGTATTTAATCTTGTAGGCTACAGCGTTTTTCTCTCTCATCAGACAAGCGCTTCATCCCTGCGTGTTGTCTTTTCGTCATAGCTGATCAGAGCGGGGGCCGATAAACACCCATGACTACTGCAGATTTGACTAACCAGATTTGATGCTGGACTGAATTTTAAAAAAAATCAAGGGAACATGAGGAGAGCAAAGAAAGAGAGCATTAAACACACAAAGAGGCAAGCAGTGGACAGGACGATGACATAATACACACACCTGGAGCATCTTGAAGACCCTGAGGAGTCCAGTGTGTGGGAGGAGGGGACCGTTGCAGACCGCTAAGCTGTCTCCACACCTGAGTCACACAGAGAACATGAAATAGGTTTAATATTTTTTAAACGAGAGGCTGGAAGTCCATATTGGCTGTGAGTGTGTGTGTGTATTAATACATGCCTGTATACTGTGACGGTGGGGCCATTAATCTGCTCTTCAATGAGCTGCAGCCTCAGCTTACTGTACTGTAAGAAGAACAAAACCCACAGATAATGCATATATATCACAGCTCAATATGGACAACAGGACAATGAGAAGGGGCCTGACCTCATTAAGTAAACAAAGGGACAGTAGAAAACATTACCCGCACTATGTACATGTTATCAAAGGCGATATATATAAACACTCAGTCACACAACCTGCTACATGTACAACACAATTCAACATGGCAGAATGACGACCTGCAGAAACATGAGGCACCAGAGTTAGTTGGGAAAACAACACCTGAGTTATAACTAGGTTCTCTGTTCCAATCACAATCATGATGCTAAATCATCTGTGGTAATGAACTTTAATAGCCATGACCACAGTGTGAGTGAGCTATTTTACATGGGTGTTGAGATGGTGAGGATGCAAAGGAGAGGTGGTAAAGGGACAGAATCTTTCTCCTGCCTGGATAAAATCATTCCCAGCTTTTGAGGCTCAGATGGTAACAGATCCTGAGTACGTCAGAGACTGTCTTATCCCTTATGAGCCTGAGATTACAAAATGACTTGTATATTAATAATTGTATTTACTGTCTTTAAACTAGATTCAATTTATATTGCTACTGTAAAGCACATTGTTACTATGTTACTATACAATTAAAGTTTATTATTATTATCACTATTATTAGTAGTAAGTTTATTTAATATAGCACCTTTTACAGAGCAAAGTCACAAAGAGCTTAACAAATAATATCAATTAAAATATCAAACCATAAAAACAACAAAAGGAGTAAACAACGAACGTAAGCAACATCACAAAAAAAAAAAAAATATATATATATATCATTATTATTATTCCCAGTGGGATGAATCAGGAGATTTTAATTGCTTGCTTCTTATGAGGTGAATATAATCTGTATTGTGTTTCTTTGAGTTAACACACTACATACAGTAGATTTTGAGAACATGGTTGTGGCTCCCCCTGTTGGGATGTACTTGTGCTGGTTGCAGTCACCTATAATTCCCTCATCTGTGAATACTGATTGTGAAAATGCCTGAATACAGCCTGATGAAAGGGCTACTTGCCTGAAACGTCTGCGTGGTTATATTCAATATTCAAATGTGAGTGCTGTCCTTGTCAGAACCCAGTGCCAAACATTTTTTCCACTGCGATACAATATTATTCTTTCATTTCTTTATCTAACTTTGATTTACAGAGACTGATGTGCTTTGGTAGAAGACATTCATCATCTGTACAAAAAGATTCAGGTGCTAAGTAACAAATAAACACCAGACAAGGAGAATTAACAAGGTGAAAACATCTCTTTGACTAATTATGCTGTCAGAACAAGTCTGTTTCAAGGCAGCCAGTTGATGTGCCACTGCAGGAAAAGCACAGGTGTAATAACATTTATAATGACAGAAGACATGCCAGTTCAAATGAACCTGATACAGGCCTTTAATCAACAATCATTCATCTTATTTGCAACACCTGTGCTGTCCCTGCTATTAAGAGTCATGGTGTATTGTTATAAGAGAGACATTGGTTTTGCTGACCTGGAAGAGCTCTTTGACCTCTTCTGTATTCAGCTCCAGTCTGGTCAGAGGAAGTCTGAGGGCGGCAGCTTGGTTACATCTCTCCTCCACATCAATCAGAGACAGGGCACTGCGTGGGAAGGGTCCAGAGCCAGGTGAGACATTAAAAGCACAAAGATCGGTGGCAGTAAGACACAGCGTGTGAAGAAAGAAGCACCAGCTTCAAGATAATTATGGGGAAGGAAAAGAGGTCAGGGCCTCTGTATAGACTGTTTGAGATTAACTTTTAATAATCCCTTTGAGGGAAAAAGGTGATCATTGTGGAAGCACAAGATAATGTGTAGATATAAATGTGAAAACAGTGCTGATTAAACATAAAATTCTTTTTTTTTTTTTTTAGAAAATTATAAAGTCAAGACAGGTACTAAAAATTAAAAAAAGCCACCTGAGCCAAAACAAAACAAGGTCAGGATGGACCCTCTTCAAGGAAACAGGCCCAGCAACCAAAATTAATCACAATTTTTACGTGCAACTAGATTCCTGTGCAGCAGTTACATTTATATCTCACCTGTTGTCCAGCAGATGGTCACAGTGAAGGCCGAATTCTGACGCTCCTTCTCTGCACACCTCGGCACCAAATTCCGTCTCCAGCACGCCGCCCAGGACACATGCGCCCGTCCTCCATGCTGCCTAAAGCAAGGGAGAGAGGTTCAGAATAGGTTTGTTCTAGAGGTGTAGGGCATGTCGCTGTAGATGGACCTGGAGTTACATTGCAGGAAACATCTAAATAATAGCTAGGGAAGATATTTGCATGCTACCCACGACTATATTATGTGACCTTATTTTATAGTTTCTTTTTGTCATTTTTTAATACTATTAATATCCACCTTAAAAGGACATGTGAGACAGAAAACACACATTATACATTTGTATATTTCAGACAAATCGATAGAACACTGCAGCACTGTTAGGATACAGAACAAGTGTGATTACCTGTCGTCCCTCAACTGTGTCAAACCCCAGGAGTTGCAGTTCACAGTCTGCCTCTAGAGGTCGTCCAAGCTCCCACAACTCTCCGTTCACCGTACTCACCAGAGCTCCTTTCACTCTGCAAGGACAGATGCAATAACCCTGTTATATTACTCAAACAATAGAAAACACAATAAGAGAAGAGAGCACATTTCTGTATGCATGATGAATTTACCGAACACTTTGAGCAACAAAGAGAGGTGTGGTGACACCAGCTGTTCCCTTTATCGTCCGGCCATCGGCCAGTCGGATACTGACGGGGGATTCTGCAGCTTCATCTCTCTTATGATTGGCCCGTTTCTCCCTGAGGGACTCAAAGACTTGCAGTCGCTCGGATATGGCTGGGCACACCTGCAGCAGGACACGAAATATGTAGGCAAGGGTTAAAAGGATGACACACACACACACAAACACAAAGCTGAACATTATGAGCTCTGTGAAGGGGTTTATGACTTGCTGAATTAGACTGCATTAGTTTTAACTAGGAATATCTAATAACATAGTAGCTGAGTGTATAATGATACACCAATATCAATAATGTGATGAAACATTTTGATAAAACTTCCAAGAATTTTCTGCAGTTCAGCTGCTATGTTATGACTAAGTGACACCAAAGTCTTCAGTTAAGTTACTGTTATGCCTAAATTAATGAATAAAGTACTAATTTAATGGAAAGCCTTGACATTGGCTTGATAACTGTCTTCTCAAAAACCTTGTTACCGACTCCTATTAAGTTAAATGTAAAATACACAGCCATACCGTATTCAGTCAAAAATAATGAATGTGTCTGATTATATTTCTTTGTTTTTGTTGTTTAGGGGAATCGCATAACCACATTAGAGAGAGAGAGAGAGAGAGAGAGAGAGCAGGTACAAGTGGAGGGAATGGTTTGGTCCATGTCACCCATATAACCAGTGTTGTAAAAGTACTGAAAAGTCATACTTAAGTAAAAGTAAAGATATCATGCTAAAATTTTCCTTAAAGTATAATAAATAAATATATAAATATATAGATAGATAGATAGATAGATAGATAGATAGATAGATAGATAGATAGATAGATAGATAGATAGATAGATAGATAGATAGATAGACACACACACACGCACACGTATGTATTAGGGCTGTCACGATATCAGATTTTCACAGCACGATTGACGTGGCCAAACGAATTCACAATAATGTTTATGACTTATATTATCTATAAAAATTGGAAAAATAAAAATGCTCTCAATCAAATGTATCTTTAACTCTGTTCACTGTGTATTTTGTTTCTTTTATAGGCAAATGATTTGTCCTCAAAATACGAGCATGGGGAGGTGAGGAGAGTGAATTACTCCATTACTAGTGAAAAGGCCACCAGATGAACTCAAACACACGGTGCATAAGGCCGAACATCTTTGCTGGATTATTCATCATATGTTTATTATTAACATGAATTCCAAATTATTATTTCTTTAATATCATTGTTAGTGTGAATATCGTGATATTGTGACAACCGTAGTATGTAAATAACATGGGCTGATTGATAACTGGCTGATTATTGGATTTGATATTCAGCATTTTTCTGATTAATTGAATCAGTGTCTTTTAAATCCAAAAGTGGAAAAGATCTTTTAAAAATGTTCTACTTTGGCTCTGATGCAGAGTAACAAGCAACTACAGCCATTACTTAAAAAGGTAAAAGGTAAAGGCATACATATGAATAGTACTTGAGTAAAAGTCTTAAAATGGTTGATATTGAATGTACTTAAGCATCAAAAGTACAAGTTAAAGTAAATTATAAATGTATTTACATGCTGGTATATACTGTATACCACAAGTCGATTTAATATCAGAATGAGTGTTTTAAATCCGATTGCAGATGAGATAATCTAAAAATGTTCTACTATGGCTCCAATGCAAAGTAACAAGCAACAACAGCTATCAAATAAATTAAGTGAGTAAACATACAATATTTGCCTCGAAAATGTTGTAGAGTGGAAAGAAAAAGTAGCATAAAATGGAAATACTCAAGTAAATTATAGTTACATTCCATCACAACATAAAACACTAACTTATTAACACCAGTGTTTTAAAAATCAGCCTGAAGACAAACTTGTGTTAAAGTCAACATATCATGTTAAAATATTACTTTGGTAAAAGGTAAAGTCATTCATATAAATAGTACTTGAGTAAAAGTTTTAAAGTAGTGGATAAGTAAACTATAAATATATTGACATGCATGTATAAACTGCATACTATGAGTCGACTGATTATCAGAATGAGTGTCTTTAATCTGATTTCTGATGAGATCAATTCATTTAAAGATGTGCTACTTTGGCTCTGATGCTGCATGTAATCTAAAAAGTAACTGGTAACTACAAGTATCAAATAAATGTAATGGAGCAAAAATATTTCCCTCCAAAATGTGGGGTAGTGGAAGTTTAGAGCAGAAAATTGATTTTAAAATACTAAATAGATTCTAAATACCTTAGAAGTACAGTACTTGAGTAAATATACCTAGTTACATTCCATCACTGATCAACACTACATAACACACACCCTGCTGTCTATTCAAAAAGTGTCAAACCATGTCCTATATGACTGAACATGTCAGACATTTTGACTAGAGAGGAATAAGGTTGAAGTTATCACAGAACAAAACACCCTGTTTCAAACATGTGACGAGCAACGCGACCAGCTGCAGCTCTCAACAGACTGAACACATCCTGTACTGGAGGCTAACGCTAGCTGTAGCTACTGTACTGCTGTAGTAACAACCGGGCGCACCTTGCTGTACCTCCTGTGCGCGCGAAGTACCGCACGAGCAGCCGACCGACAGGTAACCAGCCGACACAGCTGCGTCACCGCCATCATACACCACACAAACACACCGGCCTAAACACACGCGTTCATGTTAAAGAAAGACCCCACATTACTGTCAACCTTCTCTGCGATCGGCCATAACACCGGAAGCAGAGGTTAGGACAGCAGCGCGGACGTCATGACGCCGCTGCGAAGGGGCGCGCACGCACTAGACCGTCCACGCCAGAGCGGCGCGGCGCGGCCTGACAGGAGCTGCACATACCGCGCATCCACAGCTGATTGAGGGCTGATCAATAATATCCAAATGTTAACACCTGAAGGCATGCACATTCAGGGCAGGGGGGATTAAAGATATGCGGAGGTTTAAAGGACTCTGGGAGCTGGCGACAGGTGAAGTCCTACACAAGCCCATCCATAATCACAGGTGATCAGCTGAACCACCATCAGTTCAGTGATCCACTGGTGTGCAGCCCAGAGGACCTCCACATATAAAGACACCGACCTTCAGCATTACGGCAGGGAACAAGGCAGAGCAGCAGAGTCCTTATGGGGCTGCGCACTTTGCTTTAAGAGCCATCTGCTGTGGTTACACCTCCATTAAATCCTATTTATTAAGTGCCTTAGATCGAATAGTTCAATAAATAAGTTGAGAAAATCGAACTACAAACAATCAATATTCCCCCTTGACGAAAACCATCTTCAGTGAGGTGGCTGTTCAAATTAAGAACACATTTTTGGGCCTGCCCCGTGGACACAAATACGCAATGTAGACAGTTTGAAAAGTTGAACTTAACATCTGAATGCAATGATCCCTAAATGTTATTTTTACGAGCAATAAATTGCAGATGAACTCCTACAACCAAGTTAGTTAATGAACAACTTGATCAGTTTTGACCAGGGACGTGACTATATTTGGTTGTTTTGCTATTTTCAGATGAATTAGCCCACAGTGGTGCTTTAGTCACAGCAGAGACTTGGATGTGTTCAGTTTAAGGACTTCAGAACTGAAGTACCACTGAACTGCCACGTGGGGGCGTTAGAGCACTATGGGAAATGGTCCATCTACATGGCACAGAAGTCCATTTTCAATATTTAAATAAATATACGTTTAGTAATGGAACTGTATAAATACTCAGCACAGACAGCTTTCAGTGAAATGGTGATTCACTGGCAAAAGCTGATCCACTTTACTGTGGTTGGACCCAATGATTGATAAACCCTGTGTGGATTTTTAAATACCGGACCACCTTCAATATTCGCCCACTCACTTCACTACATCAGTGGTGAAATCTAGTGGTAAGAACACACGTACGTAGAAATAGCCTACATGTTTAAGCTCTTATTGGCCCTCGTCAGATAACTTTCCAGTTCTGCCCAGTGGTGGTACAGTAGGTTCAGTATCTATATTAAATAGTACGGCCCTGACAGTTCGGCTGGATTAAAAACATACAATTAATTGTATGGCACAGAGGCCAAACTGCAACATTTCCCACTGAATAACTTGAAATATGTTGGGCCAGCATGAATGCATTTAGTTAATTCGTCTTTATAATCATATTAAATGTGTCTCTGTGTAAAAAACAAAAAAAGTGATTTGTGTGATGTGATGTAATGTGATGTTAGGGCTGGGAGACTGGAACTGGGTCATAAACAGTCAATGTATTAAGTTAATGTTGCCAATGTGGTCCATGTAATGATCAATACCTATGTGTTAAGCTGTCACAGTGTCACAAAATGTGGCTTTTCGGCACCAAGGTGCATAGTCGCGTGCAAATGTTGCAAACAAGCCAAAAATTAAAAGAGAAGAAAAATAAGGGGAAAAAAGGAACAAAATGTCTTCTCAAGGAGGTGTTGAGAGAAAAGTTGAAGTTGAGGTCGTTGCGAGAAGAAAAAAGAAATAGAAAACAGCAAATTACCTCCTTTGTTCAAGAAAAGACGAGCACCAGCTGCTTACAGTCGATGGTGCAACCACAAACAAAATGACAGATATACTAAATGTGAGGAGAAATGGAGGAAATTCATTCCACGAAAGTACTCAAAAGTGTGGTCACTGATATGATTCTGCAATATGCGTTGTGAAAGAAAAAGAATAAAAAAAACAATATGAGGGTTGTTATCACGCCTGTAAGTATGCATATATAAGAATGTGTGCATGTTCATCACACCAGAAAGGATTGGACACTCAAAGACCAGTGATATAGCATCATTGATGAGAACAGCAGTAAGAGCAAATAAACGTATCAAATGTACACAGACCATCAGCAAACTCAAGTTGTCAAAGAAGAAGTGAGGAGAAAAACGGAGAGAGGTTATTTACAGGGACCATTAAAATAGGTGCTTGGTAAGCTGGAAGATTTTTATAACAATGAATAGAGCCTTCTCTCTGTGCAGTGTGAACACAACAATGACTTCGGCTTGTACTTAGCGTTTTTTTTCTCAGATTAAAAGACACACAGTTTACAGAGGGTGGTAACAGACTTGTATAACATTCAGTAAAACATCAGAACTCTGATGACGTGCGAACACTGTGGTGACAAATGTTTCTCTATACATTGTCGAAATGTATCTATTCAACTTTATGCGGGAGCTTTCTGCAGGTGCTCAGTGCATCTCGACGAACTGAACTTGTAAATGAGCACAGGAGACAACACACACTCCATGATCAGACAAACACAGGAGGATTTGAGCAGCAACACCCAACATGCACCTCTCACTGTGTAGGTGTACACGGTGTAGAACAGAGGGAAGCATTACGTCAATAATTCCTGCACAAGGAGGAGGATTAGTGGCATCGTGCTGACACATTTTTACCCTCAGAAGAGTTTGAGAGGTGCAGGAGTGTTTCTGGACAAAACCGTGTGAGCACAAGGTAAGCACAGGGAGTTGAGGGCCAAAGTATGAAATAAGCAAAGAAACAAAACAGAAGATGGGGCCAAAACAACTGGATTATCTAAATAAACCCCTTTTCAAAACAACCCTAATTATCTTGAATGCGTTCGCCCCCTGATACCATCTGTGGGTGCTGCTTCATCGGTAAATTGCCATTTCTATCAAGTAGAAAAAAAACAGCGCAAAAATAAAGGAGTTAAATGAAAATGGCAGCAGCTGTGTAAATATATGAAAACATTTTCTCTGAAAAAACAGGCAGAACAGCGCAAATAAATTACAACAGCGCGATTCAATTGATGAATAGTGACCAAATAAAATACCTCCCCCCAGTTGAATTGAAACTCTGGATTTTATTCAAGTCAGTACATGATGAAGCCTAGCAAGAGAGTGATTCAAGCTGAAATACCTCCCCCCCGAGCCACCATCCACTACTGAGTATCTTCATGACTCAGTCTAACTTGACATGCGCACAGGCAGACATTTATGTTGGAAATAAAAAAAAACACAGAATTATCTTCACCCTCCTCTTCTGCGTGGTGGTTTCAAAAAGGAGGACAGAAAGGTGCGACAGACACTGCAGAGAAAATTCTTCTGGAGCTAAAGCTTATCCAAGGCCTCAATCACAGTAAAGACGGGGTGCGTGAGTGACGATCATTGTCCTCGTTAACAGAAATAAGAGCTTGAAGAGGGAAAAGAGCTGCATCATCTCAGTTTTTATATTTACAAGCTTAGAGATATACAAGTGGGAGAGATGGAAGTGTGAAAAAGAGTTGAGCAAGAGAAGAATATTATTTACAGCAGGTACTCTGGAAATAGGAACAGGTGTTAACCTCGGCTGCAACACAGATCTCATCACTTTGAATGAGAATTACCATTTCAGGACACACAGCACACACTCATACACTCATGGAAGAAGAGATTACTTTGGAAAATACTTCAATAATCACTTTAGACAAACATTTTAAAGGAATAGTTTGGTATTTGGGAAATTCCGTTATTGGCTTTCTTCGTAAAGTCAAATGATATATCTGTCAGTTACATATAAATCTGTGGACAGAGAGTCTGTTCGCTAAGCATCGCCTAAAGACTGGAAACAGGGGCAGACAGCTAGCCTAAAGGTGACAAAATCAACCTGCCTTTTGTGGCTAAGAGCAGTGACTTTCTTGAGGCTTATAGCTGTGGTGAACTTGCCAGGCAACCAGAAGAGACTCAATAAAGTCACCGCGCCCACCGCCCAATGAAACTGTCAGCACATATTTTTTTTAACACTTTAGTTTTTTATGAGTCAAACAAGATATAACATGTTGATTCAATAGCTTAAGAGGTGTTAGCAGGCGGGGGGGGGGGGGTATCTTTTAGCTTCTGACAGATCAGGGCTAGCTGCTGTTTCCAGTTTTATACTAAGCTAAGCTCTATATTTAAAAAGGACACATGTGATACTGATCTTCTAATCTAATTTGTGGTAAGAAAGCAAATAAGCTTATTTCCCAAAATGTCGAACTATTGCCTTCAGCTTTTCCTCTGTATCCCATGAGACCCTTACCAGTCTCTCTCACTCTCCTGCTCTCTCAGGTAGGCAAAATAAAGTTTTATTTCTGTGTTTTCTTCCTAAGGTTATGTCACACTTGCAGCAGACCTAATTAAACTTTCATCTACTGTGTGTGGAGAGAGATGAAAAAAAGCGATAGATTCAGGCTTGTTACACAACACTCTGCACTATGTAACAGATAACCTGGAAGCTGTACTGTACAGTGTAAGATGACTGGCTGGCTACCTAGCTGAAGCATGGAGATCTGATCAGCTATTTACACAAAACCTAAGGTAGTTTTAATTCAAGCTAATTAACAGAGTAAAGATATCTGGGCTCATACCAGCAGGGCTAACACACACTCTGCACTTCAGCGCAGAACGCTTGTACTTCTCGTTCAGCATGTCATAGATGACCACTTCAATAGCGCGGGGGTAGGAAGGGTCTCTTCTGCCCATGGAAAGGACCACCTGCGAATGGAGGACCAGGTCGCTTGCCCCCACGGAACCCCCCCATTGGGTGATCTCGGTTGTGATGCTGAGAGGGGTTTCGGCCTCGCAGCAGAGGTCTCTGTGGGATGGGGACTGAAAGGATCGGGGGTCGAGGGCTGGGCAAGTTGAGGAGCGGAACGGGGTTAGAGGTTTGGTTGCGGGGCTGAGCTGGAGGACTAGCGGGGGGCTTGTGAAGAGGAGGGGCAGAGGACTGAGAAGGGAGGCGAGGGGGGACAGAGTCGACTGCAGGGGAATTAGGAGTAGACGGGGAGGGTGTGGAGGATGTGGGAGAGGGGGGTGGAAGAGGCAGATTCAGCGGCTCCTTTACTCTGCCCAGTAAGGGTAGAGGAACACCAGGATTACCTTGGCGGAGGAGAGGGGCAGGATGGCGGGAAACAAAAGGCTCTTTAATTGTGCCAGGACGGGGCAGCTTAGGTGGCTCGCCTAGCAACGATGTCATGAGGGGTGGAGGACCTACTTTGTTTCCTCTGGGCCCCATACCGCCTCGATCTGCACCTTCAGGTCTGATTGGGGGAGGAAGAGAGAGGGGGCGGTCAACAGGGACCAACACTCCGCCCACCATGACTGCTGAGGGCACATTGGCGTGGGGAGGTGTAGGGGAAGGGTGCTGTGGTACAGGAGGCGGAGGCGGTCTCGGGATTGGTGGCGGGGCGCCGAAGAATGGGGATGTAGGGGGAGGATGCTGGTGGAGGAGTGATGGAGGAGGAGTCTGCATGTTGTCCGTATGGTAGGGAATTTGGAACTGAGCTTGCGGAGGAGGATGTGAGTGAGGATGAGACGGAGGAGGTTGGAGATGTGGGAGGAGGAGATGAGAGAGAGGAGGCGGCATGGAGGTGTTAGGGTTATTCATGTCCTTGGGGCCTCCCTGGCCAATGTTGAGAGGGGGTGGAGGGGGGACATCATGGGGTGAGGGAGGCTGAGCTTCCATGTATTCTTCCTCTTCATACCACATTGCTCCCCCAGGCCGACCGCCAGTCCCTCCACCTCGCCGAGAGCCTCGGCCAATCACGCGGATGCTCTCTACCGTCTTGATGCGCTCTCCAGCGAGTGGGCGGTTAGAGTAGCCGAGAGTTTGGATGGGTGCCCCTTCAGTGCAGGGTGACACTAGTGTCTCAATACGATGGTACTGGCCCTCCTTCCTACCCGCAGACTCTTCACTTTTCCCCTTGTCATCTCTTTTCCCACTCGGACCTCCGTCATCTGAGCTACTGCTTGCCTTACGAGAGCTTCCAGAGAGTCTTCTTTCTCCAATCCCTCTGCTGTTTCCCATCATCTTTAGCTGCTGTCCATCCTTCTTACCCTTCATGTCATTACTGGGAGAGGAGGAGACGTGCTTCCTCACATTCATCACCTCATCGTCCTTTAATTTTGTGCCGCTCTTTTTCCCAGATCCGTACCGGGAGGAGGAGGAGGAGGAGCCCAGATAGTCTCCATTGTTGCTACTTCCCGACGGGGTGATCACAGCATCCCAGGGTTCGCTGCGGTATGCTGTGGGTGACAGGTTATGACCTCCAGATGACCCTAGAGAATCCGGCACACTCCCGGGTGTGTCCATGATCTCATCTTGGGTGGGGGTGCCGGCAGCCTCGTCTCTCACTGGGGTCCCGTCCACCCCGTCGGGACTGGCATCACCTAGAGCGAGACTAAAACCTGGATTACCCTGCAAGAAACTGTTGATTTTCGATTCTAGGCTGGGCGGAGAGACAGAAGGAGCGGAGGGACGAGGAGGGGGTGGAGGAGGAGGGGACAGCTGTCTCTCTTTCTCCCAGTCTCTGTTTCTCCCAGGTGTCTCTCGCTTGAGGCTGTTCCCCAGAGTGGGTTTAGTTTTTGGGGCGGTTGGGCTGAGCAGGTTTTTAACTGATGATGATGATTCTGGAGAGGTTCGGGTGGGAGGAGCAGAGCCGGTGTTTGTCACACTTTGCAGGAGGGACGACAAACCTGCGCCAAGACAGAAAATCAACAGTAGAATTTAGTGAATTTTTCCATAAACAATATATATTTAAGCAAAGTTTTTGATATATGCGTCTCACCTGGTGTGTTTGTCTTAGACAGAGCATTGAGGATGCCTTCAGGTGTGATGTCGACACGTGACAGGATGCTGGCCAGGGCAGGGCTTGAAGGGTTCACTTTGGAGGCTGCCGATTGGCCAGAAGGAGTGGTGGGTGTTCCCGGAGACGGCCGAGCAGGGCTAACTGCTGAGAAACATTTACAAGACAGATGGAAAGGGTTTAAAGGGAGACTTGGAAAATCACAGAAATTACTTAAATGCATTAAAGTTATCTACATTTCTATGAATCCCAACTCAGAAAATGTTGTTGTTTTGCTCCCTAACATGTCTTCTTTCAAACTAGGGACAAGAAAACATCCAAAAAACTCAGTCAGATCATTCTTTTAGCTTTGATTTCTGTAATTTAGTACATCTCTATTAGATAATACAACATTTGCATATTTGAATAAAGTTTTCTTAATGTATTAATTCAACTTAATAATTAAGCTAACTTGGCTTCACTTCATTCCTTTCATACATTATAACTTCAGGGTAAGCCTTACTTGTCTTGTAAGATAACCTGCTGAAGGTCTAAGTACCCAAACGTTGTTGACAATAAACTTAATTGCAGGTGGACAGTGTGCAGGAGTCTTTTTCCTGATTTCTCCTACGCACCTGTCGACAATAAGGTGTGCAAAAGCTGCACTCTCTACATTATTACTTAAAAGGAACACACCTGTATTCTTCATTGCAGATGTGAGTGAGCTCAGAATGGAGCTGATCTTTCCCAGGTCCACCTTCTCCAGATTGACTCCCAGTGGGGTTGCTGGAGTGCTCTGTGCCGTAGCAGAGGTAGGAGTCACCGGGGTCGCTGTGGCAGCAGTAGAATTGGTCTTTGAAGCTTTCGTAGGTGTGGTGGGAGGCTTTGATGCTGCATCTGACTTTGCAGTCTTGGAAAAAAGACCTGGCACCTTGTCCTTCTTGTCATCTGCTAGGAAAAATCATTTAAAGAGCTGATACATCATCAAATCCACAAACTGGGCAGCGTAATATAGATCTGTATGGAAAATACAATTGTCACCCCATTACAACAACAACACTGTCGCCACTAACCCCCTGCTGTGACAGCGCCAGCCTCTTCATCAGACATATCCATGTCCTCCATGTCTCTGTTGTCACTGGGTATCTCTCCTTCATCCATCGCCTTTCCATCCAGCTCTGGATCAACTTGGGCTCTGCTCGCCCCCAACCCCAGGAAGGGTGAGTCAGAGCCTGTGGGAGAGGGGGCGTCCTCGGAGGGTGACGGGATGGGAGAGTCCTCAGGTCCAGGTAGAGTCGACTTTAGGGAATCCAACTTCCTTTTAAGACTGGCCACACGGTTGGCAAAGGCGTTATATGCCTAAGAGAAAAGAAAAGAGTAAACTGAATTAAATGGGGGATATGAGGAAGATAAATTGTTCTAATATCATTTTCTATAAAATAGAGAAACAGTACCTCTCAACATTAATCAACAAGTTTTCAATAATTGTCTGGTGAACCATTTTTACTTTCTTTTCACAAAAACAAATACAATCTTTGGGTCTTTCAAATTCTCAGATGCTCTGTCATCACCCATGAAAGTGATGATGTCACGACCGAACACTCACATTGGCCACGATCTTAACCTCCTTGTACTGCATCTCGTAGAAAATGTCTGCATTTCCCAAAGCTTCCAGCAGAGGAGGCCCTGTTTTCAACTCTTTATCCAGGAAGCCAACAAACTCCTGCAGCTTCAGACTGCCGTCCTCAAAGTCCTTCGCAAACTTGTTCCCTTCTGCCTTGTCTGGAAGAGGAGACAGTTGACAAACAAGCAAAAAGTTTAGTACCTGAAAACCCAGAGGCAATGTCTCTTTCAAGAAACGCACTGTTTCTGTTCTATTAAAAAAAATGTTGAGAACAAGTAAAAAGACAGCTACCATTGAGTTCAATTTTACAGTTTATAAATATTCACAATCTACCGTCTTTTGATGATCACGTTCCAACTACTTAAATCTGCCAAGGAGGATAAGTTTTCACTGTGTCTGTTTGTTGGTTGGTTGGTTTGTCAGCAGGTTTACACAAAAATTACTGAACAAATTTCCACATAAACGTGGATGGATGATGAATCTCAGTCCAAAAAAAAGACCCCATTTACTTTTGGTGTGGATCTGGATAAAGGGACAGATCCAGGATGATTTTTTTCTCACTTTCTTTAACATTATGCCTTCATTATGACATTTTCGTTTTCTCAGGGAATAGTGCAAGGCTCTTAATGAGAAATTCAGGTGTAGTTAAGTGGCCATTCTAGTTATTAATCTAACCTACTGTAGAATGTTTCTATTTAATACATACCAAAGCAATTTATATGTATTTATTGTATTTTCAGTGTATGCTCCTTTATAAGTCAACTTAAAGTATCTAAAATTGGCTTCACATTGACAAACTATAACATTAAAATCCATTTGTTAGTGATAAAAACGTAATAATGTAAAATTCTATGACACTTTGAAGTGAGCCATTCTGCATAATGAGTACATTTTGCTGGTAATGTTTCTGTACTTGCACTTAAGCAACATTATGAATTCAGGGTTTTTACTCTTAGTATTTTAGTATAGTAGAGGAAACAGTGACACATGATCCCACTTATCCAGGATAATCCAGACTGTGGTATGAGAGTCTACGATTATCAAACTGTATGCATTTACTTATCTACTGTATTGAATTATACTGTATTGGTGTTATTAAAAAAAAAAAAAAGTATTTTAGGTTTATATCAACTTAAATGTCTATCAGGACATCATGTTTCTGGAAATTATAATAACCTCTTCTGTTTTCATTCTGTTACGGGTCACTGTAGCTGATAAAATTATAACAATTGCGTAGTACTGTGTGACATGAAACCGTGATCACTGTTCACTGAGATGTCATACCATGAAAATCTCACACTGTTGCAACCTTAATTTCTACTGAAGAAACATCGGCAGAACTAGTCCTGCTTCACCACCACTAATAGTGTGTTAACTCTTGTGTCTTGACATGAAGAGCACACAGACATCCATGTGAATATCAAGTAGTTTGTGGCAAAGGACATAAAAGCACACCAGACAATAAGTGTGTGATGATGCAGAAATAAGCTCAGTGACATCTGACCTTTAAGTCTCTTCAGTGCCTCCGTGCTACAGACGTCCACCCTGAGGGCTGCCACCTGCTTCTCCCGGAACTCCTCTTCTGCAACTGCTCGCTTATGTCTCGACAACTGTTCAATGAGGGAGTGGGGCTAGAAAAGAAACAGAGATGACGAGAGTTACAGACACATTCTAACACAACATGCAAGACAACATCATAAACAAGACTTACTGTGAACTCTGCTACAATCTTGGACTTGAGGGCGGCTTTGGTGTTGGTTGGCGCTGGAGAATTAAAGTAAAACATGAACTTAATAAAATACAATAAGAATTGCAACTGTAAATACTGTGAAATAAACAATTATACTTTTAGATTTGATTCACACGACTCAATCAGGATGCTGAGTGTAATATCAAACTGACCATTTGTCGATGGAGCCTCCTTTTCTTTCTCCTTTTCCCTCTCCTTTTCTCTCTCCTTTTCTTTTTCTTTTTCCTTCTCCTTCTCCTTCTCTTTTTCCTTCTGCTTCTCTCGCTCCTTTTCCTTCTTGTTCAAGTTGACTTTGAACTGGGCAATGACCTCCTCGGGATACACACTCCTCTCCTCCCAAATCGTAAAAATCCTTTCCACTGACTTGCGGACCTTCCCATCTCTGACAACACAACAGAGCACATCTCAGTACTAGCAGAGAGGCAGGACAGGCACAGCATGTCTCATATGTACATTCATCAGTAATGGGCAATATGGCCATAAAATAGTACAGAGGTATTTTAGGCTATAGCGTGATACACAACATAAATCTAATATTTTTAGATCTTCTTAAAAGTAGTTAATAAATGCTAGGACTGGGCGACAAAGTCAAATATCAAGATATTTTTTACATCAATACCAATATTGCTAGAATATTGTAGGGATGACCATAAGTACTTTCAAAAAATATTAACAAGATGAGATTTTTGATAAATAATCATCATTAATGTGGCTATAATGACTAAGTAGGTTAAGGCAAGTATCAGAACAGTCTGGGAAGTTCAGGAAATTACATCACTTTACCACAATGCAGCCCTTTACAACCAGGAAAAGACAACACTTGCATCACGATTCAATACTGATATATTGCCCAGCGCTACCTGTTTCATACCAGCATCCGTACCAGTAACTGCCACATAGATTTAAAAATATCATAAACATATTAAACGCATCATAATTTATGTTGGTCCAATATTAGAGCTGGATAAAAAAAATCTGTGTACTCACTTGATGAGCTGAGCAGCATTAGGGAGGACTTCTGCGAAGGCTGCACGATAGACGATTGCGTTTCTTCTTTTGCAGTTCTGTATCACATCATTGGCAAGGTAGAAGAGATTCAAGCGGTGATTGTTGTCCGCTGAAAAGTAAAAGCAGAGAACGAGAATATAAATTCCTCCTCAGGGTTCACAAATTAAAGAAATGGTTTTAGATCCAGGTACGCAAATAAATCCATCAAACTGATATTGGGATTGTTTGGCTGATGCAGATATTTGGGATTAAAACATGTCAATAACTGACTTCTAACTTTAATACAGATTATTACCCATCAGGAGATGATTTTATAGCTAAACAACAACTGATCAATTGATCAGGACCATACTATCATGGATATATTGTTATTTAGAGCATATGTTGGAGGATGAAACCAAGAACTCAGATACAGAAATAGCAACTTCGTTACATCAATTGTAAAATGTAAAACACTCAGTATCTCACACAGATTTACAAAACAAATATTATTGTTTAACATGTAATGCACTTTAGTAGTAAGGAGATGCATCACCTGAATATGGACCATCATTTACATAAATACAAATACATCCCTCACACAAGTCAACATTCAATAATATTGTTCATATCAGCCCTTCAATTTCAGATGGATGTTATCCAAAAGCCTGCATGGCATCCTGATCTTTGAAATTATTGTCAGGGAACACAAACAGCTTTGATTAAATCCAAAGCTGAAGACTGCGCCTGCTTTTGCTGATCCAGGAATCTGTTTCCATGGACACCTTACTTTAGTATTACACCTACATTTACATTTCCAAAAGAAAAGAAAGAAAAAAACAGTATTGGCAAGGACACAATGACAATGACATCTAATGCTTCCTAAAATAGATTCAGTTTCTGTACTATTGCTGATTTTACCCGCAGAATTCAATTACAGCCAGTAAGCAGGATTTGTGACTAATGTTCTCTGACTTTCAGGAAGAAAACAGGTTATATATAGCTTATAAAAGGTCTAAATCTCTTTACTATGTCACATTTTGTTACATTTTAGCAGGGGGTAGCATCGCAGTTAGTCTAAAAGATGTACGATTAATACCACATATGTATCAGCAAATCATTGCTAAAGTCTATGCAAAGGAATTTTATTATGTTAACTTAATCTCATGAGATAGAAAAAGGAAAAAGAAAGCTCTGTGCGCTAAAAACTAGAGCTCTACAACTGTTTAAGGAAATTAATATTAACACAAATTAAACATATTATCAGCATATTGTGCATATCTTTATTTATTGTACATATATTTATTTAACATTGTTCTGCAGATCTGCAATCATGACTGATCTATTTTTATTATGTTACTCTAATCTTTTGTCTTTTTGTCATTCACAGGATCAATAAAGCATATTATCTACTTACATACAAATATGCTCTTCACTGTCTACAACACTTCCAGAGACCATGCTATATTTGTTTTTGAAAATATTTTAAATTCCTTGACGTTCAAATATCAGCATTAGCCCCCAAAAAAGTCAGAAGCTTTTAATACAAATAATCATTAAAAATATAGCAACAGGGGGGAATTATCAGAGGTTATTTGGGCTGGAATTAAGTTATTGTATGCCAAACAGATTCACAAGATAATATGAGAGTGACAGCCCCTTGAGTTAAGATAGCCTTGAACAACAACAGACGACTACTCCCTACTCAAAGTCAACACCCACTCATGCACATACAAAGCCAAAACACACCGCATTCATCACTTGATAATACAGTTATGACACCCAAACACAACTCAAATTACAATATCTGGCCAAAAGTCTTAAATCCAACTCCATTCCACCATCAGACTCTGTAACAGATCTATCAAACACTTCTAAAAAGAATGATAAGCATTTTAAGAAATCAGCCTATCAATCTTAAAACTATCCACAGACTATGCTGCACCACCTCCCCTTAGGCCTTAGTATTAAATACGAAACAAAATAACCGTTTAAGAATTAATACTCGAGTAATGGTTGTGCCAAAATTGTTATTGTGTGCCAGATGTTGAAATCTCATTTGTTCCAGCTTGTTGCTTCAAACTTCTTACAACATAGTTACTGATGTCTGTATCATTTGACATAAAAGAAATGATTGCATTACTCTTCCCACTGAAACAATAAATGTTGCAGAAATTGTAAAAATCTGGTTGTCATTATTACATGATAATGTTGTGCCCAAAAAGAGAAAACTAGTTAGAGCTTGATTTAAAATAAACTCACTATAACAACACAAGATTGGGTGAAAATATTAAATGCAAGTCTCCCTCAAAAGTACCAAAGACAAAACAATAGGTTTGATATTGTTCTACTTGAGATCAAAATGTATTATTGAAAATCATTTGTTGTCCATATCAAACAGCTTACTTTTATTTTGAAAGACTAAATCAATACATGGTTTATTCAAACCCTATTTTCAAATACATGGCATATAGTCAAACCTTGGCATTGAGTCAATAAAATAAACAAATAAACGCAAAACAATATTTTCCAATTTAATAAGTACTATTTTGTACTATTACTACATGTTTGGGTAGTAATTATATTGATCTCTTATAACCCTATCCCTGTGTTACACATGTTTTAATTTACTGTATCCTAAAACATAACACTGTGCTATAATGCATTAACACACAGTTTACATGAAATTATGCTGTACTTTATAAAGCTGCATCCTGTGTTTGTATCATCCTCAATTAAAGTTAACAATCTTCACACCAGTTCTGAACCATCACTGAAACACATTTATTATTCCATGTAATAAACACTGCAAATTAATTTGCCAAGCGGCGATACCACTGATACTACAATGTAGCCTGGTGCAGCTCCGGTAAACACAACTTAGGATACAAATGTCCAGACACGGCATGTTGACAGTGGTGATCGAAGATATACTGGAAGTATTTAAATCATTTCTGGCCGACACTCTCCCACAATCTAAAGATCCTTTCCTTAAGATCACAGAAAAGGTTTTAAGTCTGTTCACAAATAATCGCACCCAACTTTGACACTGCATTCATAATGACATGGAAACCTACTAAAACCAGAGGGACATTTGGAGAGTGCAGATGTTTACTAAGGTCAACAGTATTAATCTGAAAATCTGCAACCACAACTGCTATATACACATCTGGATACTTTTCCAAAAACTATTATGTCAACACATGATTGTGCCTAGCTTAAGCCTAAATTTGGTTGCAAGTGTGATTAGTTACATGATATACATGTACGTACATTACCATACCTATTTTCACCAGTTCTCCCATTAAACAACGGTTCCACAGTGCTCCATAGAAACTGCTTTCTGTATAAAGTTTGAGCACCTACATGGGTAAGCTGTGATATGGAGGTATCGCATTTCTACAGTTGGCTATGTTTTGTCACTGCTGAACTATGCTACCATCTACTGGATTTTAAAATGGGTGGCATTTATTTTCGCCACTGCCAAATCTCTCAATGTTAATGAAAGATAAAAATTATTTGTGTATTCGCCCTGTGACTTGGATCTGCTCCCAAATGTTATGGGTTTTTCCAGGGCCAGTGCTATTCCCTTCCATCAAGTTTCATGAAAATCAGGCTGTTAGTTTTCCATTATCCTGCTGATAAGTAAACTGAACCTCCTTGGTGTAGGTAATGAATGCAAATCGTTGGTTTGCTGCGAGGAAGAAAAAACTGGTGACTGCTTTGGAAAAAAGTTGACGTAGATTGTCTTTACTCAAAATTAATCATTTTTTCTATATCTTTTTAGACATTTAGAGACTTTTGCCATGGAACCAAATATGACACAGCCTAGCCGAGGGCCGGCAATAAATGATGATCGGCAGATTGCCTCTTGGAGAGCTGGCACTGCTCTAACAATGGCTCAGCCAGCACGCAGCAGTTCACAATCTGCTGTCAGCATAAGCTTTTATCATTCATTGCTCTGCGGGCAGTGATGCAGGGGATAAATACAATGCCTACATAATGATTTGTCTCAGACACTGGCAATTTGACAAGAGGATCCTAAATGAATAATTCAAATATCCAGATATAAGGGCTGGGACCTATAAAGGATCTGGCAGTACTGAGGACTGAGGAGTTTTATATGGTAAAGAAATTCTACCACATATGATGCCAAACTATACTTTCTGATATTTTTTCAGCAGCCAAATACTGTAGTACAAATTTTCCCTCAGTGACAATTTCATACAATGGATTATTTCTTCAGCAATCATTATTTGTATTTCATCTAAAATTGGAAATCAATCAACACTTCCACGTTCAAAAATTGATGGAATGAACAATTCTTTGCATTTAGCCTTTGTGTCAACTTTCCCATAGGATATCATGATCATAATGTTTTCACATACACACACACACAAGGTTCCAAACACATAAACATCCAAATTAGTAACAGGTAACAAAAGTCAATTCAATAAACCTGTTAAATTTAGCTTCAAACAAACTTCTTTCCATATATAAATGGGAAACCAAATATTTCCATAACACAGTGATGAGTCAAAACAAAGAGAGCTTTCTTATGACTGAGCCAAAGTAACATAATTAGTCTCCAAAAAAATAGAAAGAAATCATTACTAAAGGAATTAATAAAGTCCAAAACTACCAACAATTCATTTGAAAATTCTCCCAATGTCTCACTCTACCAAAAGCAGTGTTAAAGTTCAAATGATGACTGTGCCTTAATCAAGCACGAACAACTTCCACAACATTTATTCCTGCATTCACAACATCGAGCACAAAATATGTGGCACACTCTGTTGCCTTCTTGTTCTGCCCACACTCCACAGATTTGATCCAGAAGCTGATAAAATCTGTACATCGTATGAACCATTTATCACTTCAGGTTTTAGAAACCAGACTGCTTACGGTTACAACACAATAACCCCTCTCCGAATGTTTAGGATTGTTGCTTTCTACAAAACTACGTTTGGTTACAGACCAGGCACATTTCTAGAAGATCGCTTCAGACATACTTTACTTGTAGGTTGAGAGGCGATAACAACATACAGTCAGAATAACAACTTAAGGAATGAGTCGGATTCTTCAGATTCAAGGCAGATTCTTCAAAGAGATGAAGACCAAAGCGACAAACAAAATGATCTGTGATTTGACAAAACAGCCAAGTGAAGACATTACAGGATAAAGAAGAGCAAGCAGTTGAATGTCTTTACCACTGTGTTACCTCAATTTCATGATTTTACCAAATAACCCATATTCAACAATGAAAAGCATGGGTTCTTTCATAAAAACTGTAGTGAGCTACTTATACAGTAGCTCAAAAGTAGAGTGCAGCGATTGGTCAATTAGTTCTCAACTATTCAATTAATTGCCAACTATTCTGATAATCAGTTAATCAGTTAGGGATTTGGGGCTTTTTCCCCTCAAAAAATGCTCTTTCAGTGTCTTAAATTTGAAGATTACTTTACTTCTAGATGACTGTAAAGTGAATATCTGTGGGTTATGGACAAAACAAGACATTTGAGGACATCATGCTCGGTTTTGGGAAACACAGATATTTTTCCACCAAGTTCTGACTTTTTATAGACCAAAAAAATTAAAATAAGTATCAACGAACTACATAAGTATCAACAAAAATAATCATTACTTGCAGCCCGGATGATTGGTTGGTTTTCTTTATCACCACTGCAGTATTTCACATGCTGCATGCAGGACTGACAATACCTTACAAGTCAGATGTACTTAGATGTACGGTGGGGTCCAAGTGCTGTGTTGTAATGTGTATGTAACACAGCAGTAATCAGAATACTGAGCTGGAACAACGTTGCCATTCAGCCCTGCTATCCATAATATGCAAACTAACTGAACTCGATCAAAAAAGCAGAATAATATGGACGACTCTGAACAGACTGGTGAACCACGCTGAAGTAGAGATTAGGTCAAACGTCTGTCAAAACTCTTTTTACAAGAGCTATTTGGTGACAGTGTACTTTAGATGCTTCACCGACAGGAGATATACACTACTCAAAATTAGTTAGGGATATGCGATTTTGGGGGACCAAAACACGAAATAAAAATTCTGAAATGACACAGAATAAACAATCAAGTGAATCACTAAAATATCCCAAATTAATTTTGAGTATTGTATCTCCCAAAGCTTTGTTTTTAAGTTTGACATAACCAACCAGGACCACCAACCACCCTGAGCTACGTGGATGTGCAGGTCAACATTGGTTTAAATTGGTTGTAATAGTAATAGTATAATAACAGTTATATTTTCTTTTAGTTTACTTGCATCCCAGATTGATATTTCATGAATACACCGCGGGTACTTTACACCCAACGAGTGGTTAAAACAATTTGGTAGAAGGCATGAGTGCATATTTAGAGGGAGCTACAGTAAAGTGCTTTAATAATTCACGGGGTGAGATGACATTGAAATGTGGCTCAGTTTGAACTCGGTGTGGGCTCAAAATAAAAAACAAATACACATTTTTATAAATAAAAAAAAATGAATTTGCCTTTACGCTATTCAACTATCTAATCTACAAAAACATCAGCCACCACTTAACATAAACACGCATGCACCGAACTTGCACACACATCAAACTACAAAGCACTGACCAAAGCGGACGTGCAACTAAATCTAACTAAGCAGCTTGTATATATCTTTATCTCAAGAGTTCATTCTTTGAGATAAGCAGTGGAGTGCATGGCAATACCTTGTGAAAACAACAAAATCGGTCGATCCAGACCATGAACCCCGGGAGGCCCAACTGTAAACATCACGAGCAGCGAACCGCTAGCGCTAGCTTAGCTGCTACTAGCGGCCAATATCAAGTTGTGAGAACAGTCGATTACACTTTAAATATTACTTTATAAATCAATCAAAATTGTTTTATGGTGCACTTTATTGCAATGCACTTCACGAAGAGATATCACAAGAAGCTTCAGCTGATTTTTGCGAGCCGATCACGGTCAAAGCACGCTTGCAATTTGAATTAGCTCAAGTAGCTAGGCTAGCTAGCTCGTTCAGCTCAGCGAGCTACTCACATTTCTTGAGCCACCTCATCCAGTAGCGAACGATAAGGCTGTGGTGCTTTTTGTTTTCAATGCACCATGTCGAAAGTCCTTGTATCGACTCCATAGTGTTGGATACTCCTTGAAACCGCCGGTCCAAAGACGCTTCCAGAGCAGCGTTGGAGCCACGGGCTCCGTGGCCGCTTGCAGCCCCAGAACCGGCCGCCATTTCTCCTGCTCTGACTGCTGATGCGGATGAAGGAGCTAACGTAGCTAATGAGGGCGAGTAGAAACACGCCCCCATGTTTTACTTCATTATTACGCCATAATTTTGTTTACAAAGTTAAGAGTACGCAACAGAGAACGAAAGCACATGGTTAATAGTTAATATAGTATGTTAGCGCTGGTTAAATATCAGACGAGGAAGTTCAACAGACAGAAGAGACGGATACAAATCGGTTAAATTTTGTTGTTTATTTAAGGCTGTGACTGTAACGTTATAGAGAAATATAGCTACAGGTGAGTCAAGGACTTGCTTGTTTTTCCAAATGAAACAAAAAATGAAATTGGGAAGTTTAAATTATGCTAAATGTACATGTGATGACAAAAGGTCTTATAACAATGCAGTAACATTACCCAGGATTCTTTGCAGGTTTACTGTAAATGTTAGCACATACTGTAGCAGTGCACTCATTCTCTGCTGGGGTCTTTTTATTAACTGGCTGACTCAAACAGGGATTATTATCATCAGTGTACATGGAGGATTTCACCACAAAAGTCATAACGTAATCTGACAGCATTTCTCATCATCACATAAAGCCTTGGGAGAGTGATTTACATCACACAGTGCAACCTGTCACCTTGTACTCAATAACAGATAACACAATATCTGACATAAGGGCCTACCACCAACAAGATGAACACTGATGCAGGCATACACACACACATAGTCCTACACACATCACACACTCTGATCTTTCACACATTCTCGCAAAATCATCCACACAGGTTTTATTGTTCCTCCTTTTCTATTCTCAAGTCTCTTGGTGAAGTCTGTCCGACCCCAGTTGAGGGCAGCCGGTCATCGGTGATGGCCGACTGGCTGTGAGGCTGTGCATCTGGGGGGCTTGCAGAAGGGGATGTTGACTGAAATGACGCGCTCTCCAGGCAGGATTCAGTCGTCTGAGGTTTCCAACACACTCATGCTGAGAGCTAGATCCCAGTAGTGTTCTGTGCCGTGTTTCTTGAAGTGTTCTCTGGCCATGCTCTCTGTGGGGCACTGTTTGAACTTTATGTCTCCAAAACTACGCTCTTTAGCTGTGCCCTGGAGAACGAAGACAGTATTAGACTTGCATAAGATCTCAAAAAAGGTAAATAATCAAAATTAAGTCTGATAACACGAGCCTGCAAAAGATAGCAGGATGTGTGAACACTCACCTCCCAAATCAAATAGCACTTGTTGTTTCTCTTTGTATCATCATCACCATCTGGATCTAATTGAGAAACAACAATAAAGAGTTCAGTATCCTTGAAATAAGCAAAAAAGATATGACAAATAGCACAAGACTCAAAAGTCAAGTCACTCTTACCATCTCTTTTACTGTTGTGTTCCACCCATTTGATTCTGTGCAACATCAGCCTCTTGAACTTTTTCAGGGATTTAGGGCCTAAAAATGAGGGAAGAAGTTAGACTTTAAGGATGACTATGATTATTCAAATAAATTTCTCAAGGGATAGCAGAGACAATATAACCATACAGAACCTGATCATCCTGAAACTGACAACAAGCCTCACAGAAGTGCAGTTGTACAATTTGTGATGTTGTCAGCAGTTTACCACAAAATGGAACTAGTTAATTATATTTAGACATAGGGCTATCCTTAACAACACTCTAAAGAGCTTACTGAGCAGAAGATCCTAAATCCTTGACAAACTTCACAGTACAAGATCAGATGGAAACACATACACGATAATGAAGGGACATAAATGATTTGTGTGCATACTGTTTTTCTGTTAGGTCTTCAATGACAGTGACATAACTGTAGTATATAGTTCACACGGTCAGCTCTCTAATGTGTTGTGTTTGGTTGAGGCCCTCTGTACTTTTAATCTTAAAATGACCAGCTTTTTTTTTACTTTTGAAAACATAGACAAGAAGATGCAGACTAGTGAAAACTTAACTATTGTATAAATTCCCCAAAACATATTATTAATAAATGAAAACAGGTTGCAGAATGTTTGAGGGGAAAATCTGGGAGAATAAACTAAAGAGCAGATAACATTTTCGAACATTCAGAGGTTAAAGTATAGAGTAACGTTTAGAAAAAGTTATGGCATCTGTATAAGACGGATACTGAGGAAGAAGACCTATTAAGTATTGATTGTCATAATTTTAGAACATCGGTTAAAATCGGTGTTCAATATTCATACCACAGACATTCCCCCTCACAGCTTTACAGCAAATGTTTAATTAACATAACATGTGATCAAAAGTACCAGCTGTGATATAAGAAAGTCAAATTTAACAGTGAGTACCGATTAGATTTGTCCTACTTGTCTCTTACCTCCTTCCACCACAACAAGGTTGACGTCTCTGTGCAGAACTACAGTGCCTGTCAGGTACAGCTGGCTGGCGTTGGCCTCCACTTTAAACTTCTTAGCAGGATTTTGCAGGTTACGGATCCTGTAGGAGGGAAGGTAAGGTTCTTAAATTAGACACAGTTTTTTACTGCATGTATGAAGTACCGTACGTGCTCTCTGCCATCAAGTACTTGCCTGTATACAGCGATGTGAACACCATCAGTGAGGTCTTCTTTTAACTTCTTGACTTTCTTCTCTTTCCTCTGCTCAGCTGTGAGCTTGCGGGCTGCATTGGCCTCCTCATGAGCCCTGCAGAATGGGGACGCAATTAGAAAACCTTAAAGAAAACTTTTGTTATCACACCATATTGAATGATAAGTAGTGCAAAAATGAGGAGAAGTTGAAGGACAAGCAGTGTATAACTGCGATACTAACTTCTGTCTCTTGGCCATCTGCGCTCTGACGTGAGCCTCCACCTTCGTTGGGTCCTGAACTGCCTCCGTCCCCAGCACCCTCATCAGGTTAGAGATGCGTACTGAGAAAGTAAAAGAAAACGTGAGTTATAATCTGTTTAATCTTTTTTGTAGAAGTTTATAAAGGGATTTGTGTGTGGGTACCTTTGGGTTCTGGTGGAGGCATCAGTCCCAGACGAACCTTCTCTTGAACTTCTTTCTGTCCTTCCCTTCGTGTCTGTCTCCTCAGTTTTTTCTGTTCTTTCTTTGTCAGGTATACACCCAGTGTTACTGGCTTATCTGTGTCAACTGAGAAGAAAAAGAAAACAAATATATTTTAAACATTTCTGCAAATTATGGCAATATGAAATAACAGAATTAAGACAGTTTATAGGGAGCTTAATGGCTTGTAGACAGGGTAAAGATGTATAACTGTTTTCAGAAATTGGAGTGTGCATATACAACATGCTTTTCAGGAGCAAAAAAAAATCAGCTGTCATGCAGCTTTTACAGTTCTCTAAAAACTTACCTGGAGGGCTAATTTGAGCAGGATGTTCTACCAGGTTGGTCACACCAAAGAGCTCCAAGTTATCAAAGTTTGTGTCAGGCGTCCTTCATAAAACATAAAAGAGAAAAACATGTTGGTTAACTAGTTAATTAACAACTTAATTGTACAAACTGTATCATTATTTATACCATAAATAATGTGTTAGATATTCTACAGCCTCACCATGGCAGTGAAACAAAAGATGGTTTTAACATTTGACATAAGATCAGTAAGTTTTCCTTGGTTAGCTGTGGTTTCTTACATGTCTATGTTGTTGGGCAGGATGAAGGAGTCCCACCACTCAATGCTGGGCACCTCTCCTTCTCCGATCTCTTTCTTGGGGGCGATCAGTGCCAGCTTGGTGGATGCCTGGATTCCTGTCTTCTTTGCAGCCTGGGCAATCTCACACTGCAACCTTTCCAGCTGGGCCTGAGTGAGGTCAAGATCAATGCAGGTCAATCAAAACAGAAGCTAGTTGCTTTGAACAGGTTTCATACAACTTTTCAAAGCATTTTCAAGGTACCTAAACCAACAATTTCTTTATCGTTGTACACGTCTCAAAAGGTTACTATAAATTATACCTACTAAAATAAAGTCTACAGAATTCCTTCACACTCACAGCAATGAATGTATATTCTCGCTTGTTTTTTTGCACTGGGTCTTCATATTAACTTTGACTGTCTGTTTGGATCATAATTATTTACTTCTTCATCATTTCGATGCCATGAGACAGAATATGACAATGGAATTGTTTCATTTTAAATATTACAGGATGTTTTGTATACATGAGTGATTGTGTAGATGAAACAGCAGATTATGTTGAAAATCAAGCATTTTTCAAGGATCATATTCCTTACACTGAACACATAATGGTTCAAATTAAGCATTCCATTAACTAAAGTTAAAACATCTGCTGACATGCAATTGTTAACGAGTTAAATCCAACCTTAGTTCTGATTCTCTGAGCAATCTTCTCAAATCGTCCCTGCTCGTGGAATTTGAAGCCTTTGCGAGGGCGCTGAGCTGGTGTAATGAACACACGTTGGTCGAAGTAGGACGTGGATTCCAAGTCATCCCCGGGCTTCTCCTTCAGCTGCTGACGGAACTGCTCCCTCTTTACCGCTCGAATGTTTGCTATACAGATGGAAGAAAAAAATTACAGCAAGAAATGAAGACTGTGTGCGTGTACTGAAAGTATTGGGCCTCCATGTACATACCTTTCAGTGTGGGCATGCGGTGTGTAAGCTCAACTTCTTTGCCACTGGCATCTACAGTTCTTCCCTTGTCATCCAGAATAAGAGGTGTGGGCTTGTTCACCTCTTTGATTTCTACTTTCCTATAAAAGGGACACACAGACAAACCAGCTTAGTTTATTTTCACACTACCTCATCACTTGTTTCTGTCCTCTTTAGATTTAAAAATCCTTTATACTGTGACATTACTCACGGTGGGGCAATTCCCATAGCGTGTAGATTAGCTAGTGCCACTAGGTTGTGAGGCCCAGTGTTCGCCAAGGCTCCGAGAATACCAGGTTTCATGGCTAACTGGGACTGGATGCGGGCCTGAAGCTCAGCAGCCTTGCGGGCCTTCTCGATAGCATCATTCATGAAGCTGGCAGCCTGAGAGGGGGCAATAGATGCTGCACCACCTGCAGCTGCAGAAGAGCCAAGAAGCCGTGAGACTGGAGTTTCCATCTGTGTCTGTGGTGTGGGAAGGGGAAATGCTATAGTCACGGAAAATGTTTTTCAACACGTTTATTCTTAAAGTTTTAAAATAACTAAAGAATAATTTTATTACTGGTGCAGCAGGGACTGAAGAGGCAAAGCTCAGCTGTTTCTTCCTCTCTTCTATCTGTTTTGTTGCTGCCTCCATCATCTGTTTTATCTATTGATACAGAGAAAAGCAAAAATGCATAAAGTTAATCATAAACAAAACATAATTTATGTAGGCACAATCTTAACTGCTACAGAGAAAATAATCTCATACCTGCATTTTGGTGAGCATGCCAGGGCTCTCAGATGGAGGTCCAGGTATGACCTCAGGCTCCTCCACCTCCTCGAAGCGAGGCACCCGCTTCCGCTTAGGAGCCGCACCGTCTCCTGGCTCCGGAGTTTCTCGCACTGCTCCGGTTTCAGCCTCATCACCAAAAACATCCTGAAACCATCCGGCCAAAAAAAAAAAAAACAATAAATCACATCACCATCCAGCCAAACATACAATTAAACATATAATGTTCTAGTGTGATTTTCTGCTAATCTCCATGATGGAGTAAACAAGTTTTTTTTAGAGCATTAAAAGGCAAACATGTATTATGGGAATGGTCAGTGCATGTAAATATAGTCACTGTAATCTGTTGTTGATGAAAGGATTAGCTTTAGGTGCATTTATCTAGCTATGGAGTAAGTGTTTCCTCAGGTATTACCTTAAGGTCTCTCTTGCGGTTCTTTTCTCCTGCTCCTTTGTTGCCACGGGCACTGCGGCTTTCCTCCAAAGCTTCAAAAAGACGCTCCACAAAACCTCCAGCAGACTCATCAAGGAAGGGACGCAACTGGTCTGTGGTGCAAAGAGTGTCAAATAATTTGCACATATACAGTACTCCTTTTATCATTGACAATTAAAATGGTGTGTTTTTTTTTAGATCTCATCACAGAATGTCTTTATGGCCACAAATCTGTGTGAATAACCAAGATTTACTCAAGTAATTAGGACAACTTTTTGAAGGTCATATCTACAATACATCTTCCATATAGAATAACGAATTACAGTTATGAAGCTTCGCTTATCAGAAGTGTTTACATCAGACCCTGAAATTTGGCATTTGTTCTTAACTGGCTCTTAACTAAATCTATATGCATCGGTATAAAACAGAATAGGTCACAAACATTATATGCAGTTACCTATAGTCTTCCTTTTGTCCAGTCCCTTTCCCACACAGTGCAAAGCAGCAGTAACCACTGTGGGCTCCGAGAAGCCCAGCACCTTCTTGACGGTACGCTCCACCCATGGCCTTAACTCCTCCACCTCCCGTTTTGGAAGAGACATCCTCCAATCCTGCAGAACAACATAACATTTACACTTAGCATCAGCAACAGCATAAAATTGTTTATCGGCTTCATGTTTCCATACACTCTGCACCGGTGTGGGACTGTATCACACCGATTTGACACACATGATACAACCCCCCTCGCTCCCTCACGCACACTCGCGTACCGGCGCAAAAACACAAACGTCCTATTACTTACACATACAAACCAATGCACACAGTCAGCTCAAAACTTGCCGTTGTTTCATTTTTAATGATAACGTGAGATTGGCTGACAACTATGCTAACCAAGAGCAACATAGAAGCTAAATTCAATTACATCCGCCAAAACTCTCCGGTTGCCCGCTAGTCACCGTTAGCATGCTGCTGCCTGTGAGCTACCAACAACAGCGAATAGCTGCTTCATTAAACGTACAAACCTTTAGATTCTGCCTTTACCCTTTATCAGGCGGCTCGCGTTGTAGATTTCAAACAGAAACGATTAACTTTACGAGGGGTAAGACACTCAAATCGCTAAGTTTCCAGAAAAAACTTTGTTTGGACGCGCCGTTCACACGACGTTTCTAAACCAAGACCCGGAAGCGGAAATAGACATAGCTTCTTCTTCGCGGCTATTTCCGGCCAGTCGTTGCGCGTGAATGTTCGTTGTTTCCACCTAGCCGCAAATGGAAGAAGTGTCCTGTTTGTCTCCCTCAAGGTAACGCTTGCTTTTGTGATAAAAAGTCAGTCCTATAGAGAATTCATACAATGTTTAAAAGTTTGTGTTCGACCAGAAGAACATGAACAAGATGTTAACAGTGACATTGTTGTGTTTCATTACAGAACAGGGTTAAACTGTTTGAATTTCACCAAAGAAACCAGCGCCAAACATACAAAACGGTGAGTTATTTGACAAACTATTAACTTTAGCGTAAAACAATCATCTATTAATGTACGTTAACTAATAACTACATGAAACACGTTTTTCACACGTTTATTCCGTTGTTTTCCTTTCTTTACCAGTGGTGGTAGAAGAATTCACATCTCTGTAACTTACCTCCCACTGAAATAGTTTAAGCTAGCATAAAAATGAAAATAGGCAACTCAAGTAAAGAATAAGGACTTATTACAGCACTTGAGTAAATATAGTCTTAATCAGTAAGTTACCTCAGAAGCAGGTGGTAACTGCAACTGCACTGTACAACAATAGGCTAAAAAACACTCTGTCACACATACTGTTCAAGGACAATGAACTAAATTGTCAAGTTTAAAAACACAAGTAAAGTATAACGAGCCTTAAAAGTGTGATAAACTAAGATAAAGTGTATTTGTGCATGTTTATGACATAACTTCCTATTTTAAATATTTTATATGCATTTAAATTACTTTGTGTGTAAAGTTGATCTGAAGGAACATCTGTCTGTAATTAAATCTTAGTGGAATTATGTTCTATTACATATACGCTGCAGAGTGATGAGAATTAATGGATGTCCATGCATCAAGTGGCTAATTTTTTGTATTTCTAATGGTTGTCATGCAGTCACATTCATCCTACGGCTTTGGGTCATTCAACAAAGCAACAGAGCAACAAGAGAAAAGAAGCAGGTTGTGCATGTGTGATTTAGAAAAGCCCTAGAGGCTTATAGAATGAATCTCACCTCTGTGCACAGGCAAATAGAAAAGTCAATCCACAAAATAATCCACAGAAATAAGCAAATATAGGATTAAAAAGCAAGCATAAGGTAGGCAATATGAAACAGCAAAAATGTAAAAGAATAATAATTTTGGTTTGATCTAAAAGGCTAACAAAACTATTAACCAGACCCTGAACACGGAAGAAGAAAGCTGTCCACAATAATGATTTCCTAATGATTCCATTTCTGAGTTCCTCCTCTAATATTATGGTTCAGGACTGGGATTTTTGATTTTTATTTTCTTTATCCTTTTTTAAGCCAGGAAGGTCCCATTGAGACACAAGATCTCTTCTTCCATTGAGTCCTAGATAAAAGTACAACCATAATCTCCTTTATCACAACTCAGTCAAAAGTGAAACCATTTCAAAATATTGCCCAGCTAACCACAGATTAGTCAGTCCCTTGGTAAAAACATGAGAGTGTCATGTGATCTCCATTTCCTCCCACTGTAGGCCCACCCCCTCATTTTCTCTCTATCTTTGCTTGATGTGGGTCAACCGAGTGCAGTTGTAGTAGTGTGAGCATGAATGCAGTAGTGAGCCTGAGGCTACGTCCTCTACAACCGTCGACATCCATGCCTTCACTCACAGCGCTTAATGTTGTTTGTAACCGTCCAGTGTCGGGACAAACTGCATACACACAGCATGTTATAGTTTTCCAGACATATTCTTTCTGCAGAGTTATAACTATCATCAAGATGTCAACCTTTCATTACAGCTACATTCAGTTACTCCTACTGAACAGCACAGCCCCATCATCAACCTCTTCATATGCTGATTCATCAGGGACACATCCACCACAATTTACCGTCTGGATTTCACTCCCTCACCCGCTTACTTACTGTTTACATCCATGTTTACATGCACTCTGCAGCCCCATTTGTGTGAACAAACCAGATTGAGCTTTTACATGGTTTTCAGTTCCCCATTTCGATATCTGGAAGGATATCTGGTAGTTGAAAGGAAACCTCTCATAAGCACTGCAGAGTAAAGGAGGACACTTGAGAAACTTTCATTGTATACTTTTTCACTGTGGTGGAACGTGAGCTTTGTCCACCACCACCAGCCTTTTGTGTGTAGAAGCACAACTTTGGATCCAGTTCACCCTGTGACCTTTTTTGGTGGACGTGGAGAAACAAAATACTCTTAAGAAATGTGGTTTAGTTGGATATATTGTGTAAGAGAATTGGGCGGCAACAACAGTTTTTGGTTATTGAGTAATCTGTAAAAAATGTTCTCTTCTACAAAATGTTAAGAAAATTGTGAAAAAGAATCTTCCATGGCCCAAAGTGACATCTAAAGATTAAAGATAATTAATTTGACAGAGAATTGGTCAAAAGTGTTTTGATAATTGATTAAATGTGATTTTAAAGTTACTTTGTAAGAAACAAAATCAGTGGTTCCAACTTTGCTGATTTTCTTTGTCTTCAATGATAGTAAACAGAATATCAAGAAAAAACTTCAGGAGCAGCAAACTTTATTAAAAGACTAATGTTTGGACGCCATGTGTATCTTCATCAGAGTCAAACGTCTTTGTATTGTCTTTGTACTGTACTCCAAAAGTTTTTCTTTGTGCTAGAAGCATGTGAAGCGAGTAATGTGCGTTAAACTTCTTCCTTCATCCGTTGGTTGGAAAAAACAACACATTTTAAGAGGTCATAATGTGAACTTGTAATCTGCATTTTTTGCAATTTGCTGACCTTCTATAGACGTGATTAATCGATTAGTCATGAAAAAATTAATTTGTTGTAGCCCAGGTGACATCATCTTCATTATGTTTTGTCGACCAGGTCTTCTAGAAATTATCTTTCTGCATTACTAAATTATTTTCATACTCATATTCGCCTGACTGGATTATGTTCAGAGACATTTTCTTTGAATGAATGGCACGCAGGAGTTGCAAGGAGGCAGTTGGGGGTGGACGGTGGCTGTACAGAGTGACTGTCACACCACAGTCCAGGGTGCAACATATTTGCTTGTTCAAAACAAAACCAACAACATTTGCTGAGTGTTGTGAGAGAAAATCCAGGTTGAGCAGGGGAGAGAGGCTACTGCACAGTGGGTGGAGGAATAAACACCTGGAATCAAACTAGATTCTGCGCTGATCCGGAGCCGTTTACCAACATGAAACTGTTTGGCATTTTTGTTAGATAAATTACTTAAACGATTGTCAAAATTGTGCTTGGTTTATTTCGTGTTGATCAACAAATTGTCATTTGAGCAGATTAACTTATAAAGCTGCAGTCAGATAATTCTCGCTCCAAATTTGACCTTTTATTTTTTGGTCAGACAACTTGGTAAAATATACATTTACAAGAGTAATTCTTTAATTTGGTTGTATTCAATTGATTACAAAGCCAGTAAACAACACACTCACTCTCATTGATCAACCTGAATTCCTTGTTGGTACCTCGCATGTACTCTCTGCCCCCCTCACCCTCCCCTATCTCTCTCTCTGCAGCCAGCTCTATTATGTAATGACACCTCAGCACATAATATGACAATACAACAGATATTTCGACACAAGCACATGCAGACAAACAAAACACACACAGGATCACATGCACACACGTATGCTCTTACTCACAGTGACTTCCTCTTGTCTGTGCAGCTAAAAACAAGTGAAACAGTATCATGGGGTGTGTGGTGAGAGCTGTATGAATTAATCTATTATATGACTGGAATGCCAGGCATTTAGTCTGCAGTTAATCCTTGTCCGATATCGGCAAAGCACTAATTGTTGAGTCTCTCACAAGTGTTTCCTTTCATTCGATTTCCCCCCACCGTCCTCGATATCCATCGATCACAACTTGATTTCACCTGAGTGTATTAATGTGCATTATTGCTCTGCTATAAATATTACATAAGTGCATAATTTATGGCTTCATTTGAGATTTTCCCTGTGTTACTTCACACAGCTTTTTGATTCATCAAGTGTTTGGTTATGATATATTTCATCATGCTGACCCAGTTTTGTTTTATTGTATCTGACAGGGGCTTTAAATCATCTTGAAAGATAAGATCTCAGGGGACTCCGCTGTCTTTACTTCACACATGTGCTGCTAGGACCTCAGAGTGTGTTTAAGTATCAGTACACGTGCATGAACTGAATCCCAAGTCGTCCACTTAGAATATAAGTTTTTATTTCTTTTTTTTCCTCATTCATAACCAGCTCTGTTTGCCAAATATTTCTCTAACCACCTCTCCTTTCCCTGTCCTCAGTCTGTTCTACATGGTGTTTCCCTTTCACTCACTGTACCTGAATAATTGAGCAGTCGTGGAAGATGGCGTCACCACGAGCAGGCTTCCTAGAACACATTCAGGCCAGAGAAACTGATGAGGATGTTATTTGCCTGTAGCCCGGCCATGCCCCAAATATCACACACAATGTCGTGAGATACACGTGCGTCCTTGAAAAGCGCAGTCCTCGTATGTCTGTATGTTTACCATGTCCCCTGTGTTGGTGACATCACAGTGATGGGGACCACAGATGGTGGGGCAGAGCAGCGTCTCCAACCCTGAACACGCCGAGGCCCGTCATCGCTTTGAGCTCCAGCAAGGAATATGACTTCAGTGTAGCTCAGATTTCCATCACAGTGCTGGTCACTGTGCAATTTTAATGAGCATCGAGGCTGTTTTGGGACTAGTCGGCACGAAAACCCCCTGGGGACTTGGGGTGAGTAAGAGCCAGTGTGTGAGTGTGTGGTGGTATCATGTCTTTGGGTTTGTGCGTGTGTGTGTGTGTAGTTGTAAAGTCACAGTGTGGCTTCCCCTCACGTGAGTTTTACTGGAGTGCTGTGAGTGAATATTGGGGGAGGGGAGTTGAGAATAAGTGAATAAGCACCTCATTGTGTCATTCCCTTCAGTGCACGCAGCAGAAGTGGACAGACACCCTTAAATCATTAACTTGCTAAAACCAATAAGGGGATGTGGAGCCACAATTAAAACCTACACGGCGACGGCTAAGAGGGGCAGTAAGTTCATTATGTGCAATCCTATTGATGCACAGACACACGTGCTCAATTAATCCAACACATGCTTGTTGGATAGAGAAGTGGAAACAACTGAGCACTTCAATGGTGCAAAAACAGTGAATTTCTCAACTGTCTGCTGATAATGAGGTTTAATATTGATATTTAAAAAAACAGCATGTTAAATTAGCAATAATATAGAGGGGGGAATAAAACTTTTTCAAAATAAAACTGTAGAGGGTAGAGTGAAAAACACATAAACAAAAAACAGAGGGGTTGAGCTGATAAATACAAACACTACTATTGAATACAAGCGGAAAAAAACAACAAATGTCCTTCACGTTCCCCAAAACTGAGCGAGGTCAAGTCTCCTCCCTGTGCCCTCCACACATCCTCTTCTCGTCCTTTTCCTCTTGCCCCTCATTTTCATCCTCCAGAGGAGGAAGAGGGGGAGGGATGCAGGGCAGGGGCTTCTCTGCTAAAAACTGCATGGATACAAGGGGGGGCCGAGAGGGAGGGAGGCGGAGGGGAGGAGGGAGGGGGGGCGGACTCTGTTGTTGTAACGTAGCACAGTCAGTGTGTCAGAGACAGGCCCATCACAAAATCAGCCAGTCAGTGTGTCAGTGCGTGCGGAGGGGAGTGGCGCACGCGTGTGGATCTATGTTTGTGACTCTGTTTGTGTGTGTGTGTGTGTGTGTGTGTACGTGCAGCATTGGGTGATTTCATCCTGTCTGAGCAGGGAGAAGTCAAACCACACCCTCTTAAAATGTGCCACTTGTGCCCATGTGCACGCAGTATCCATGGATGTGAGGCAGGAGAGGAGAGAAAATGGTGAATGTTACATCATTTTAAATTCAGGAATGTGAGTAAAATTAGAGTTAATATTTGAGAAAATATCTGAAATTAAAGCCAAAGATTGTTTTCATTATCAAGTAATCTGGCCAAAATTTTTTGATCAATCCAAAACCCAACAACATTCAGTTTACAATGATACAAAACAGAAAAAAAGCAGCAAATCTTCAGATTGTGGAAGCTGGAACTGGAAAATAGTTCTTGTTTTTGCTTAAAAAAATAACATAAAACAACTCATCAATTCAAGTCGAAATACTTCTGCTTAATTTTCAACTAATCATTTCATCTGAATTTTATATATGTAAAACTTTACAGCTTTTTTTCTGCAGCTTTCTACAGGATCTTCGCCACTGACTCACAGCACGTTGTGATGTAAAACATCAATTTATGTTACATAATATTACAATTAAGTGGCACCCATTGTGAGTTCAGCAATGTGGTTATTTTATCCATCATGTTGCAGATAAAGAAAGAAGTCACCTATCACCTGCACCTGCAAATACTCAAAATCTTCAGTCTTAATGTATATTTGTCTTATTTCCAGTCAAAATATCTCGTTACATTTAATATAAGACACTACAACCACTTTTTCAGTTTGACTTCTTTTTGGATGAATCATTTGCTCCATTAGCAGATTATTTCTTTCTTATTTTTGAAGTGGGAATTTCTTTTCCACTGTGGGTTTTAACAGGAGCCCCGGAAAGGAGATTGAGGTTAACTTTTGACTCTCACCCTTTGATTTTTTTAGAGGGACTGAAATGCCTCGGTGTGGAGATCAGACTCGAGCTCCTGTGCAACTGCTCTGTTACAGTAGCAGCAGTACATTACAGACACAACCTCGCCACGTTCTTCTCTTCTACCTACTGAAGGTATTTACTCTCTGTGAGCTCACAAAATAAACAACAAGCCCACATCAACACACATATAAGCTACTGTAATGTTTGTGCTCTGTAGAAGCAGCTGGTTGGAGGATCAGCCAGCCCCCCCACTACTGCCAGTCAGATTACCGAGGCTGTAGTCTCACACCCTCGCACAGCCACCCCTCCTCTTGCTACCCTCTCTTTCCCCATCATCACCCCCCTCCCTCCGAACCACACACGCACACTTCAAAATGTACAATCTGTAAATCTGCACCCCATTGAGTCACACATCTGTTTACTGAGAGCTGCTTTCCAAAACACGAGTTTCACTCACATCGACCTATTTTATCATATCAAAAATAATGTTAGAACAGAAATGAATAAAATAAACTCTACATAAAAATACAGGCACACAGTTGAGCTTTCAAAAATGTGTCATTTATTAAAAGATTTTTTTTCTTTTCGTCATTGTTGAAAAAAGTAGCCAGAAGAGAAATATGTAAAGATGGAGTGAGAAAGAGAGACAGAGTTTAGTTTAGTAAGAAAAGGTACTAACGGGATTGAGGGAGATGAAGGAGAGAGGGCAAGGGCAGACAAATGCAGCAGAGTGGGGGAGGGGAGACGAGGGAGGGGGGGTACTACAGTCAGCTTTTACAGTTCAAGAAGAGAAAGGCAGTTAAAATAAACGAGACATATTGTTTCTGACCAATCAGCAGTGGTCGCTGCAATAGAAAACAAACATGAAAAAAAGCACATAAACAATGAAAAATAAGTGCAATTGGTTTCTCTGTCATACCACAACCGTATAAAAACAGGAGTCGGGTGGAGGACACCCCCCCCCCCCCAGCCTCAGATCAGCATCTGGCACATCGTACCCTCACGTCTGAAGATGGGATGGGGTAGGACCGCCTGACTCTGGGTCTGCGACTGAGGGTTTGTACGTTCCTCCCTGTACAGGCAGTAACATGGAGGCTGCCAGTGGCTCTGTGTTCACACGTGGTGCTTTTTTGGAGGAGTCTGGCACGTGGATATCCCCCCTCTCCATTTATGCAAATAGGGTATGAACCACTCACTCATACCAATTTAAAAATATTTTTGTCTTTCTATTTACAATACTTTTGCAATATAGGTAAATCCAATCACATCGCTACGACCCCCTCCTACATTTAGAAGAATATTGTGAGCAGATTTCCCAAATAAAGAGAGAGCCTCCTATCAAACATCTAAATTAGTAGTGGAATTAGAATAGCAGCAGCAGTAGAGGGTGGTGCGAATAAAGATTTCCTCCCTTACATTAATATTTACTGTTATTTTATTTTTTTCAAGTTTTCAAGAATACCAGCTATAAGTGCAGATCAGTCTGTTCCTCGGTTGATCAGAAACCAAAAGAAGAGCCCCACAGGAAGGCTACGCTGAACAGTTCACCCCCCCAAAAAATCAGAAATACATGTGTTTTGTCTTACCTGTAGTGATATTTATGCATCAAGATTGTTTTAGTATATAGTTTTACAGTATATGTGCCTTCTCTTGAGTATCATGGAACCAGATGGCACTGGGCTTGTTTTCCAGAAATTATGACTTGGTTACTCAAGATAATCCACAAACCTTCTTGTGAGCAGTTTCACATAGGAACTATTTCTGTCTCCCCTTAAACACTGCATCACTGTACAGAAGGAAACATGCTTCTGTTCATGGACAAGAAGCTTGCCAACTAAGCTAACAAGCCTCTTGTCCATGAGTAGATGCACAGTTCCTTCTACCAATGATATAATGTAGTGCAATAAAAAGAAAATAGTTCCTACATGAAATGGCTCATCAAAGATGACAGGTGAAACCTTTCAAGAATCTCAAGCAAGTCAAGGTGCCTTTGTTTAGCACTTAAATCTGGATGACTGAAAAGCTTCACATACAAGGCAGACATCCTTACTGCTGATATCTACAAAACTCTGCAACTCAGAAAAATAACACTACATGTAAGAGGAACAATAGCCTATGCATTTTTGATTTTGGGGTGAACTGTCCCTTTAATAATACATGACAGGCAGTAGCCACTGCTGTTGGTGTGCGTAAAAGTTGGAGATGTAGGCAGCTTGGATTAACTGTAGATGTCACAATACCAGAGCTGGACGCCGGTTTTTAAGCAGTAGATAGATAGTCGATGATACTGTTGTTTTGTTTTGTGTGTAACTTCTGGAGTGAGCTGATGATGACTACATGTAGGCTTTCATGATTGAATGTGTGTACTGGTTTTGTGGAATAAAAGCAAACAATCAAAACGCAGTATGAATGCACTGTAAGCACCAAATGCTTTTCCAAACACATCCTATTTGGTAAAAAAGGCACAGTAGTCCAATATTCTAATCACAAGAATTCACTTCCTTCAGTTTTTCCCCGCACTCTTGATAGCAATGAAAAACCGCAAACAAACTGTCAACAGCATCTTCCCAATCGCCTCAAACAAATTGTAAGGCCCGACCATGCGAGTGCACAGCAGGCCATATTCAGCTGCCCAATAAATAAATACAAACAATAAATAAATGCAGTGTCCGATCTACACATTAATAAATTAACTGTGGGACTGGAGAGTCACAGGTCTTTGTGAGTGGTCCTTTGTTGTTTCCTCCAGCTGGTCTTCCCTGGATTTTCATGAGTTTGCAGTCTAGGACCGGACAGAAACATCTGATCCACAGCGCAACGAGAAAGTTATGCGACCTCTGATCGCTTTGATGTCACTCTGCGGCAGGTCTGTCAGCCAAGCAAGCGCCCGAACAGTTCTTGGATTACATTCGTAAGTTGATGACATCATTTTTTCCACAGTCTCCGATGATTCTAAAACACCACCAGACAGTTTAATGCTGCCTTCTGTACACTGAATGTCACACATCATTAGCTACAAGATTTTCAATGACTTCAATGTCAGGTCTCCTCTTCAAGCCTGATGCCTCAATTCTATCTACAAGTGAATGTAAGGTCAATTGTGTCTCCTGTCATAAGACTAGAATCAAATTCAGCTCATCACCCTGTGTTACTCACTCTGGATTGAATCCAAACTCATCACTATAAACCTTGGAAGCTTTCATACTCAATATCAACATTAGCTCTTCAAATTCCATATGAAGTGTGTCCCTCAACTTAGATGTCTGCCGAAACAGTCATCTCTGAATAAACTGATTGCTTTCATGCTGAGGACAAACTATTTTTTGCTCCTCAAAATTGCTCCTCGCTCAGAAAGCTGTAAATAGCCTTTGAGCTTCAGGTGTTCTTTCCTGTCCCCCTCAACCAAATGTGCAAATGTTTAGACTATTATGTAATCGTGATATTCAACTCTGATTTAATTTAAACACATTATGTCCTGTTGTTTGAAATAACTGTTGTAATTTTGGTCTTGTTGAAGGGGCTGTGTGTGATCCGTCATTTGTCTTCAACATCCATCACCTACAGTTCTGTCCTCCCCTTCCTCTCTTTAATGCATCTATGATCACAGGCCGTCAGCCTCCTCCCTTCTTCCTCTCACAGCAGCTCTTAGCTCGGTGATGTAACAAAAGCCAGGCTGCCGGCTCTCTGCTTGTTCAGTGCATCAAGTCTCTAAGGGGGTGGGGCAGACCCTGGACAAAGGCTTGAGTGTGACATGGGGAGGTTGATTTTGACCCTGACAGGTCTCGATGGTCTCACTCTCACTCTGTTGTCCAGCAACAGGCTGGCTTTGGCACCGGATTTGCTTCTTCAGATTTTTGGGGTGCTTGTAGGGTGTGGTAGAAGAGATAGAGCTGTCTTGCGTAGCCGGACTGCCCCGCCTGACAGGTTGGAGGACGGCTGTGACCTGCTGGTTTTCATTGTTGCCCTCGTGCGAAGGGCAGGCCTTCCGAGGGGACAGGATGGGGGCGACGTGGACCCACGTCAGGCTCGGCTCAGAGCTTTGACCTGCTTTGTATTGTGATAGCTTGCCTTGTTCCTCGCTGTCACTGTCCCTTCCCTTTGTGTCCACATTTAGCTGGCTGTTACCGGCCACATCTGGTGAATTTTGGTTTGCATCAGATGCCAATGTTGGAGGAAGAGATGCACCCTCCCTTTCCTCACCATCTTGCTTCACCCCCTTTTCTTCTGCACTGATGCGAGGGCACTTGAGAAGCACGGGGGAAGGCGTTGGGGAGTCTGTACCTGTCCAGCTGAGCCTGCGCTTCTGGAAAGTGAGCAGGAGAGTAATTTGTGAGTGAGTATAGATCTCAATTTGAGTTGTTGTTGTTGTTGTTGGGAAAGTGGGGGGTTATTTGTGTGTTCTAACCTTAACGGGAATATGTAACTGATCCCTGTGCTTGTGCGGTGGGGTGGAGCAGGAAGCGCCTTGGAAGGAGTGAGCGGGGGATGCAGCGACGCTTGAGGCTGTGGAGACGGGCTGAGCGGGGATCTGAGGAAACCAGAGTTTCAGCATCACCTCCACCTGAAGCAGAGTGTTCAGGTACTTCTCCCTTCAAAAGTAACAAAAAAAGATAAATATTTATAAGAAACAGATGGCAATGCGATTATGTGACAGCGCAAGAAAACATCCAGCAGTTTACGGCCCTGGATATAGATCTGTATACATTTTCTCCTGAAGTTTGTCGTTTCTCTGCACTGCTGGTGACTGCTGTAACTCTACCTATCCTCAAACTGTTCAATAAAACATGGAACGGGAGATGAGGCTTGAAATGGAAGGCAACCTCACTGCTCCCTTCTTGTTATTGCTCCCAATTTAATAATCATTTTCCTGCCAAAATCCAACTAAGATTTAGTGTCCAGTGATGCAGAGGCAAGATAAGAACGAGTGACAGACAGTTGGAACAATTGAGGGTGGATGTTGGGAAAATGTGGATGACATCTTACCCGCTGTTAGGTCTCCGCAAAACTCCCACGATCCTCTGGATTCGATCCATGGCAACACTCTGCTGGAAGCTACTCAATCCTGTCGATCAAAAACATAATAACCCAGTCACCATTTGCACTCTTGAGACTCCACAGTCATGGATAACGCATGCACATGTAGACAGCCTCTCACTCCCTGGCGCACACACCACTTTCACTTTGTCTTATCAGGAAACTCTCGTGAGCTGATGAGTCACATGCTGCACTTTGGACTACATCAATAGGCTGACACGATACAGACTGCTGCACAAAGGAACACTCGACTGCAACAGACCGAGGCCACTCAGATCATATAGGCCAGTGTTCAGCATCAACAACTTAAGCTGCAAATATGCTCGAGTGAAAGCAGTGATGCAAGGATGCTTACCACGGTCGAATCTGCCCCTCTTCAGTCCATTCAGCAGCTCCAGAAGGGGCTGGACGAAACCCTGTAGCTCAGCACACTGACAGAGGAAGAGCAAAGGAAGATAAATTACTACTGAGTTTGGGTTAGGCCTTGCTGTCTGAATCAGTCTGCTGGGCTTTCCGCTGCATACACATGCTCTGTCATCTCTACTTTTCTGGGCCTTCCTTACCTTTTGAGCGAACAGAAGGTCTCCTGCTGACTTTGGGACCTGGTTTCTAGGATCCCTCTCATCCAAGCTGAGGTGAGCCGCCTTGCCGCCACTCTCTGACCTGTACGACTCCTCTTCTTCCTCTTTATCAGTGAAGCCATCGCACGTCCACTGGGACCCGGGACTCTCTGATCCTCTGTCTCCGTTGGCCGCAGCCCTGCCCACGCAGCCGATGATGATGGAGGAAGAGCTGTCTGTCAGGAAGACGTCTGTGTCGTCCTCCGCCTGCTCAGAGTCGCTGAACAAGAGGCTGTCGCTGGAGCTCAGGGAGTCGAAGGAGGGCTGAGAGGAAGTGCTGCCCTGGGACTGCATTGCTGTTTGGGGGCGGCAGCAGAGAGTTTAGATTATTATGACAGCTTAGAAAGTAGAAAAAAAAGGCTAAAACCGGCATGTTTTTAATTTGTTACTAGAGTAAGAGGCAGGGCAAATGGAGACAGACAAAAAGTGCAAGGCAACAAGACAAAATCAATGCGAAGAACTGCTTTTATTTGGCAATTTTTCCCCATCTCTCTCCCAAAAATAATAACCCCAATTACTCAAAATGGTGGGTATACCCGTGTCCTAGTTTAACATGTGCAGAGTGGGACTGGGGGTAGGCAGTAGGCACACAATGGTAGTGCATGTCTGGCTCCCATTGAGGAGATTGGAGACTGGAGAGGAGAGTAAAACGTGAGGGGGATGGGAGCTTGTAGAGAGTAGTGAAATCAGAATAAGCAGTCTCTCTCTCTCTCTCTCGCTCTCCCACTGCCTCTGGTGCTCTCTCTAGCCCCTCCTCTCTGTCTCCGGCTTGCTCTCCACCCCCCACCCCACCCCACCCCTCTTGGATTCACATACACACACACAAACCTCTCTCTTTCCTCTACGGCTGCATTTCTGTATGCCTCTCATCTCTCTCTGCTCTCCCTTCAGCTCATCCTGTTCGTTATGCACACAAGCCTGGTTGCTCCTCTTCCTTTCCTCCTCTACAGACCAGCCCTCCTCCTCCTCCTCCTCCTCTTCCTCCTCTCCTACTCCTATCTTACTTCTCTATCTGGCCATGTGCCTCTTTCTGCTATCTTTCTTACCATTTCTTTATTTCTCTCTGTGTAATCTCTCACATAGGGGATGGGATTAGAAGGGGTCACTCAACTAGTACAGCTTTTAGAAAATATGAGAAATAAAGTATAAACACACTCACAGACAAAGGAGAGTGGTACACATTTTTGCAGTGTGCCCACACAGACAAAAAAAAAAAAAGCAAGAACCACCCATTGAGTCCACACACTGTCTCAATTTCAAGAATATAAAAGCATTTCAACAAGCTTGTTCAGCGTTCACAATACACAAAATACCACGCCATTCACATTATTATTTTTGTCTGATGGCTGGCTTCCCTCGGGCTACTTGTTTCCTCTTAAAAACTAAATGTCACGTTGTTGACACCAATCTGCATGAGTCAACTGAAATAATAATCTCATTTGTTCCCCAATCCCACACCCCCCCCCCAAAAAAACACTCAGTGGGATGGGGAAGGTAGAGTGGGTGGGACTGGGGTGGCGGTGATGGGGATGGTGCATGTGTCGGCACAGGTAGGCATGGACCATGAGGCTGCGTCTCAGGTGTTGGCTGCCCGTCTGTGTCTGCGCACCACCATGCCCACAACAGGAACTCACACGGCACACATATCCATACACAATGTTCCGCACATGTAGAGCAAAGCTAGATCATTTTAAATTGTCACAGAATCACGCAGAGCGGCACGACAGCAAAGTAAAAAAAAAAAAAAATCAAATATAGAAAAAAAGGCGATTTAATAATGTAAGAATCCAGCCTTATTAAAGTCCTTATAAAGCAATCGCGCATCATTATACGGTAATTATTTATAAATAAAAATAGATGGAGCCAAGCCGCATGAGAAATAAATAGCTTGAGGCTGAACTGACAGATTGTACAGGGGGCACATACATACAGGATACAGCGGGACAGGAAATTCCTCCAGGCTAGCCTACCCCAACTTCGGGAAACGTTAGCGATGAAACAAAACAAAAAAGCCGTTGTAGATACTCACCTTCAGTAACGTGAGACGGAACGCAGCAGCTGCCAGAAACAACCGTTCGCGGCTCTATCTCGCACTTTGATACGACGGATCCGTCAGTACACACTCCGTAGCTGGAGCAGCATCGGGGCGCCCAGCCTCAGCTCGCTCGCTCGCTCGCTCTCGCTCTCTCTCTCTCTCTCTCTCCCTCTCTCTCACACACACACACACACACCGCCCGGCCGCTCATCGGTTTGTGTCTTTGCTGGCTCTTTCTCTCGGCAGTTTACGAGCATCAACATGTGCGGGAATCCACGTGCCCACGTTTTGCGCTCATTCCATTGGCTGACGTCCCGGCGGCGGAGCACGCCATTGGCTGACCCCGCCAGCCAGTGGTTGCTTTACTCGCCGTTGATTTGCCGGCGGCCCGGGCACTCACGGTCCTGCCCACTCATGTGTCGCTCGTGTGTGTGGTGTCGGGGCAGGGGCTGCTCTACTACAGCGAGCGGGTGTAAACACACGCACGCGTGCACGCACCACGGCGCCGGGCCGAGAGACGCACAATATGTTCTATGCATCATCTGATCTACACAATATTAATGGCCCCGCCCCCTCACACTCAATCCCAAAACACAAAATTACGCAGAAAAGAGAAACCTTACGCAACCCAGCTCACCTCATCATACTGGTTTGTGATTTATTAGATAAATCTGACAGGCAGACTCTGCAGCTCAAATGTTTGCTGTCACAAACATTCCTAAACAAAGCGTTTTCTGACAGTAAGGATTGCGGTCTCACAACCCAGATGAGTAAAAGATGAGAGAAATGCTGTGGTTTGTTGTGTTACAAATGTAATATTTCATGCCATTCCACTTCATATTTCATGTGATATTTGGCTTATTTTGATAGTGTTGTATAACCAAAAGTCCTACTTGAGTAAAAAGTAAAGATAACTTTTCGAAATATAACCTTGGTATAAGTGAAAGTCAACCATACAGACCTAGTTTTGGTATTCACAATATTAATGAGGTAATAATACAAACTTAGTAATATTTATCCTCTCCATGAATTAATATACAGCCCATTGTGAGGGGGAAATAAGGTCTCCAGAACACTGTTTGAAGCTAGAATGGTGGCAGAGTCCGCCAAAGTAAGTAAAACTGTTTGAAATTCTGTTGTCCTTCAAGGTCAGTTTGTCTAGTGAGCTTATTAAGTAGTGAAAACTAAGAGTTTGTTTATTTGGTTTTGTTTAGGCATAAAAAAAAAAAACCCATCAGTCAGTGAAGATTTTCCTTCCCAGTACTACATGGTGCACCTTTAAAGGTCCCATTTGTTAGAAGAGTTGAGTCTCATTCCCAAGTTGTGAAATACTGACGCCTTGGGATTGTATGAAGTGTCGGCCACTATCACCCCAATGTCTTCAGTTTATGATGAGTTGGGAATGAAACTCAAAAATCAACTGTCCTTATAGGTCATACTGTATTTACAAATATGTAAACTTGAGTAAATCTACTAAGTTTAGATCCCACTACCGTATTTTACTTATTTCAGTGTAAAACACTTCTACCTAAAATAAACAAAATAAGTAATTTGCTATTTTGTGTCATTGTGGTTGTTAATAAGAATACACGTAAATCAAATGTAAGTGAGAAGGGTTTGAGCATAATGTAGCAAGTCAGTTTCAAGGTCGATGATTTATGGTCATGTAGCAACCTTCCCCCATAGGTTAGTGTGGAAGTGAACTCACTGACCCTCCCTTCAAACATGCAGTGCAGCATACTATAGATATAGACCACACACACACATACAAATTTCCCATCCTCAATCATCTTATGTATTGGTATTATCTCTCCTCACAAGGCTTTAATTGCAGGTTGGTCATTATGGCAGCTTTTACTGGTATTTATAGATGTGAAAGACCAGGTTAAAGCATGAGAAGTGGTGGATGTCCCTAAGCTCCTTGCATGTAGGATGGAGGCTCTACCCCTTCCCCCACTATGCAAACAACATACACATGAACCCATCGACCCTTCCTCTCAGCACACACATAGCAGGCTGTGTCCTTGATTGACACTACCTATCTTTGAAGCCTTGTGGCCATATAGTGTCACTTAGTTACCTTAATGACAGGTGAGCCAACCACCCATTTATTGTCAAAAATACAATAAGAGTTAACCTTTGGTAATAGTAAACCAAGGGAAAGGGTCCTGTTTGTGTATTCTGAGCCGTCACCAGGTCAATAGCAAAGGATTTTCCACCCCCAACAGCATTCCACTGCAAGACATGAACCCAATGAACCTCCTCTGAGTTCATGGATGCTGAAGACCACCCCCACCCTACCATCTCCCTTCCCCCTTCAGTCCCATCCCCCACCTGGTTGTGTTTTTTTCTCTCTACCACCCGCTTCTCATTATTGTCACTTGTATTGACATGCCAGAGAATTCAATAGGAGTGACAAGGGTTAGCCTAATCATAGATGGGTGTCAAAGGGCAATGCGTCAAAATGGTCCTTAATATGGAAGAAATACCACTTTCTTCAGGTTGGGTACTCAGGGCACAAATAGAGTGATGCACATCTGGAATAAAATCAGTTATGTTGCCTCTGAAGTTTTATTTCATTTGTAGATTCAATGCTGAGAGGCTTGTGTCCTCAAATGACATGGAACCGGTGAAATTTACGACCCTATGGTTTATATCAGGACAAGACTGACAAAGCTTCATCATATTTAAGCCATATCGACTTTTCATATTGTTAATGCTCCTGTAATTGTGTCTTTCTTGCTGGTAGCAAAAGCACGGAGGCGTTGAGGTAGTAAAAGCATGCAGAAGTTCCTGTAAGGCCAAATGCACGAGTGGGTGTGTTGAGAGCGAGACACCAAAACAGAAATCTGACCCCGCCTGAGGGAAGACAGGGGCCTAAAGAGAGACTGTAAACTGTCTCCACTGAGGTTACTGGGGCCGGGCCACGTCTAGTGTTTCACCTGGAAACCAGAACAGCTGAGAAACAATTGACACACTGCTGCCATTGTGTCATCTGTGACCTGCACCTGTCTGTCTACACCCTCCTTTAAACTAGAGGAACTTCACTGGCATATTCAAGTTCAACAAAGAAGGAAGATTAAACATAAATTCCTTCGCTACTGTTTTTTTCATATGCCTCAGTGCCTGGAGAGTACAGTCGTTTCATGACATGAGAAGCAGGAACAGTGTTGTTAAATTCATTCTCCCTAATTCAAAATATTAATAAGCTACTTGGTTTGTGACCATTTTCTTCAGTTACTATCTCTCCATCAGTCTCTCACTGGTTGTTTTTGAGGTGTCACACTGACAGATTCTGCTCTGGCATTGGTGGATCAGGGCTTTCATAACAGCTTCTTATCAAATGTCGAGATTTAAACGTCGCTTTGAATCATTTAACAACCTAAAAAGCCCTTAAGGACAACAGAGGTTAACATAGGCCTATAATCTGGCAATAGATTACTTCACACATGAACGTCTTTCTCAAAGCTCGACAATCTCCGACTTCCGCGGGGGCTGCAGCGTTTTCTCCCCCGCTCACATTTGCGGAGACGCGACATGTGTTCATCAGTATAAACAGAGGGACACTCACATGTCGGAGAGACGCTCCGCCGCTAGATTTTGTGAATGAAGTCAGCTGACACGCCCCCTGCGAAGACGCGGCCAATGGTGTGTAAAAATATTCTGACCACGCCCCTTCAGTGGCACGGCGAGCGACCAATGGGAGGCCGGCGAACGTTGCTGCTGTTGCATAATTTGGCTGAAGCGCTTCACGTTTAAGCAGGCCGGTGCACAGTGTGAAGGGATGGAGCCGAGAGACAGACAGAGGAGGAGGAGAGCAAATACAATTGTGGCTTTATATTAAGCTGTTATTAGTTATCAGACTGTCCAGGACGAGGTCTCCTTGTGACGTGATTACGAACAGTGCCATGTTTCAGAAAGAAATTAGTGTCTTATGAGGCTGCCTACAGAAAATAACAACAACAACAATTTAGGAAACTCAAAGGGATACATAAGTTTGACTATTATTAACAATAATCATAAGCAAATCGATACTGTTATTAATTCAGAAGACTTTTAATTGGGAAAAAATCTATCTATCTATCTATCTATCTATCTATCTATCTATCTATCTATCTATCTGTCTGTCTGTCTGTCTGTCTGTCTGTCTAGGCTATATCTATATTCAAGAAAATTGCTTTTTTTAGCGTTGTGAGACTCAGTGCAGTAAGTGATGTAACCTTTGCAGTTTTATTTGAATGTTTAAAGTTCCTCCTTGACTCCACAATGTGATGTAATCTGGATCAAAAGACTCTTGGCTTGATCGCCTTTGATTTTTATTTATTTTATTTTTTTATGGGAAAATCCATCCCAAGAACACAATTTTGGTTTTATATGGACAATTGAAATTCCACTGGTTACATTAAACAAAAACAACAAAAACAACAAAAATCAGTTTACTAAGCTAACTACTGCCTCAAAACATGATTTGGTGGCAGTTGTTCCATGACAGTGTGAAATTGTCTCACATGGTCTTACAGATTCTTTGCCTTTAGATGCTACATTTTCTAATGTGGCTGTGACACAATTTCCCATCAAATGTCCTGCTGTTATTCCGGTTATCCACTGTCTATGGAGCACTTTCAGGGTTGTGACCAACCTTTGTAATGTTATAGGAAGGAATGACACAATATATATTCTGTTTTAGGGTGTATTAAAAGAAACAAGAATATGTCACATGGAGAGGGCTCCCCCTAGTGTTCAGAGACAAGCAATTAGTCCAGGAACATTTTGTGTGCAATGTGTTCAGTTTATGTAACCTTTTTAATACAGACAGGCCATAAATACGACAAAATTCACAACCGGTGTTTGTCTGGGCTACAACACACATTCACCAACATTTTTTATGCAGTCCTAACAGAGACAGTTTAGTGTTGAATAATTCCACTGCAGTGCTTCCCGTACATCCATTCAGGAGTGGTGAGGCAGCACAGTCAGAGCATCTCCACCACAGCTAGATAAAATGGAAAATTATAAACTCCATAACAGAGCAAAGCACATACAAAAAGTCCACCACCAACAACATTAATGATGGCTGTGTTCTAGTCAAGTGTCACGACATGACAGTGTGACAGTGAGCCAGCATGAACAATACCCTGAAACTGAACACCTTGGATTTATTCAGGTATCGTTAATTAAATTAATTACAGGTAATTGATTTATGGCAAATTATTATTTACACCTGTCCCTTTTCTCGGAAGCATGGTCGCTCAGTGGTTAGCGCCGTCGCCTCACAGCAAGGTTCAGCCTTTCTGTGGAGTCTGCATGTTCTCCCCGCGCTCTCGTGGGTTTCCTCGAGGTGCTTTCATTTCATGTTGCTGTCCTGTCGGTGCCCCTGACTAAAGCACAGGCGTAGAACAAGTGTTGTACAGTGGCTGCTCCTTAGGGATGGGTTTTAATGCAGAGAACACAAGTTTCACTGTGTTGTACTCATTGATGTGACATGTCAAAATGTCTGCTGTGACATCTCCATTCTTCGCTTCATTAAAAACCTGACAAAAAAAAAACATAACAATACATAACAATTATTGTCTGTTAATTTAAAAGCTTAAACACATTCCTCATGTGTTACATCACACATTATTAATGATGCACAATATGGATTTTTTTCAGTTGATACAGATAACAGATAACTACCTGCTTCTCCTGGCCAATACTGATAAGTTAACCAATATTGACACATTTTTAGACTGATTGAAGTTTAAGTTCCTGTGGTGTATTCACCCCTACGGATGAGGAAGGCTCAGATGTAATAGAATAAAATATATGATTTAATATTGTTTGTCTCTCTAGTCTACACTTCACCCAGGTGCAGCAGTTTAAGCACAACAAGAGCATGCTGCACTTCTTCTCTTATGTGTGTATTGATAAAATGCTGCTGATCTTAGAAGAGCATGCTGCTATACCTACTTTACTGGAGTGCGTAGAGGCTGCGCTTGTTAAGTTGTTGAAAGTAATTCTGCTTCATATTATCAGGTCACAGATACAGATATCTAACTGATAATGTAACATTTATTGCGCCTTACAGTATTTATACTTCTGTAGCCTATAATTTACACATGAAGTATTCAAAATACATAGTGGGGGGCAACATATATAGCCTGATATGATATAATATGAATCATATGTAAAACACATAGCTGTATTCTTTCATTGATGTGTTTGTCCAGAAAATAAAGATGCCTTCTGTCAGTGCAGAGAGTAGCCCACTGGGCCTTTTCCTAACCAACTGGACGGAACCCCACAAGGAGTTTTGAGATGATTTCTGTGGTAGGAAATAAAAAAAAATCTGTTGAACCTGTTTTCCCCAGACAAATAATCCATGCCTGTCTATTTTTATTTTTAATCTATATTAATTAGTCTTCATAACTGAAAAAGAAACATGCAAGAGGGTAGGTGAAAAACCAATGCATCTTTTTTAATTTTAGAAGTAGGTTGTTAGTTTGACTCTCATAAATTCCCTCAAATGAATGAATGAGTCAATTAACCTACTAACAAAACCTACTAACTAAAATGACAAAAATCAATTTGATTTATATAGCCCAAAATCACAATCACATTGTCTCAATGGGCTTTACAATCTCTAGAGTGAAAGACGTCCTCTTTCCTTAGACCCTTGATGCGAGTGAGGAGTGAGTTGGTTTGACGTGACAGTTTAACTTCTTCAGACCACTAAAAAGTCTTACCCTCAATTAAAAGCACAACAGTCAAGAAATTGAATATACAAGTAAACATAAAATGTATATTATGAGTGGCAAATCAAACAATCTCTGACAGGAAAAAAAATCCCTCTTTAAGTGACAGCTCACATATCATATGGCCTATTGCTTTGTATCAAGCAGTATACAGCAGGGAACCAATGTATCAGCCATGATGACACATCCTCATCATCTTTCTTCATACTCAATATTTAAGTTATGCAGGCTTTCACTTATCCAGCAATAATTCAGAAACACTTGTTAGAAAGTTCACTTTTCTTCACCCCCATTGCATTTTTTGTTGCCCATTGTTCCCATGCAGTAACCTCATTTTCTCTCTCCATCCCCTCACCCTCTTTTGTAATGCCCTCTTAGTTTCAGCCACCAACACTGAATTAGTTCTCACTCACTGGTCCCCCTTTGCGGTCTTGTTTTCTCCCCACCTCTGACCACTCTTTCCCTCTTTTCCTTTCATAATTTCTCTCCATCCCTGTGTTGTTAAGACCTGCTCTGGTGCCCCGTGTGCCTGAGTGGAGCCGGCATGTAACATCCACACACTCTGGCTCTTAAACAGAGCTGTGGCAGGTGGGATTGCTGGACCCAGTCACTTCTTTCCCTCCCCTTCCCTTCCCTCTCTCTCACACTCTCTCACTCTCTCCGTCTCTCTCACACTTGCTCCTCATCTCTCCGTCCACTTTTATTCATTTCTGTGTATGGGTGAGGAGGGCTAACATGGACTCCTTGGGTCTCTTTATTCTTCTAATGCTCCTGTGTTGCCAGTGGACGACTGCTCCTGCCGCTGGTAAGGTCTTAGTGAACATGCTAATCAGCGTCATGTGAGATTTGTTTTGCTTTGATATTAGTGTTTAGGATTGTTTGGGTGTTTCTGTGTGAGCTGTAATTGGATTTGAGTAGTATTTGTGGACTTTTGTACTACTGTAGCTCGGCACTAACAACTTGAAGACTAGAAGGGAGGAAAACACGAGTGAAATATATAATATTGCTGCTTTAAACATGGTCAATATTTGCTAAAGAGCTAAAATATGATTGTTTTTAGGAGTTTTTCCTCTTTTATTCTTTTTCAGAGGAAGTTACCTGGACCTACATTGGTAAGTTCAAGTTTAAGTTTATTTGTAGTGCAAATTCTTGAGCAAATGGCTCTCAAAGTGTAGCAAAATAAAACAGAAATCATCATAATCAGAGGGTATAATCCATAATCTGGAGGCATTGTAAGTATGCTAGATGTACTGAATGATATGTGGACTATAGTTTTAAAGACCAGAAGCAAAATTGTTAATTCTGTGATAATTAGGCAGAAAGACATTTAATATAATTGAAGTTTTCATCCTGGTCAAAGACTTTAGTGTCTAATACAGGATTACACAGGATGACTTGTGGTAATCCAGTCTAATAACAAAGACACTGGCAAGTTTTCCAGTCCAAGCAAACTGCTCACAGCTGACCTTTTCATCCCGTCTTCACTGCACACGTTAAACTTATCTCTCAAATATGAGAGCTACCATCAAAGCGTCCGCAAGTTCTGTAGGATTTGTGCTTTTCCACTCCTCATATCTCCCTCTGTTTTCCCCTACTTCCCTCCCTGTCTGTATTAGTTACAGTTCAACAAGCTGGCATGAGCGCAGCAGTCACACAGAGATGATGAAGGGGTGGTGGGAGATAGAGAGGAAGAGAGCGAGGAAAAAAAAGGCCGATAGAGAGGAGAGGCAGGCGGAGGGAGGGAGGCAGGTGCACGAGGACGGGAGAGGGAGATGGGACGGGATGAAGCAAAAGCATACCAAATTGTGCCCGTATTGTTGCAGTGCACAATAACCTATGTGTTTATTGTGTTGTGGACGCACACTGGCTGCCTATGCCGTGGTGGACAATGACATTGTGGGAATGAATGGGGCACACAGACCACCACTCTCTCTGCATGTATTCAGGAGAGCAACACCAATGTAGAGGACATACAGTAAACTGTAGAGGCTGTGCCTGGAGCACACTGGTATCTTTACATAGAAGGGCATTTAGGCTGCATTATAACAGATATGGAGGCAAGTGTATGGTGTAGAAACATGTGTAATCTTAGACTAGTTGCCAATATGCTGACCATTCAAATATGTGTAATTTGTGGTTTTGTGATGAATTTCCAAAATAATTTGGAATTCATCGTCAAATGTCCAAGAGGCTGTGTGTGAGGGCATGTTGTACCACACGGCATTGCATGATTTTTTTTGTCACGCGAAAGAGCAGAATTTACACGCCTTCTTTCCGAGATGCCCCGTTCACGAGGGATGAGAAACACAGAGTTACGTAAGGTAATCGAGGGAAAGTCAGTCTCACGTTCCATCACGTCCTCATCATTATCTGAAAGAGGGAATCTGCATGTGTGTATGTGTGTGTCTTTGTTCCTGGCTGTATTGAGGACAGGGGTAGCATGCTAGGAAGAGGGAGAGCAGGCGCAGAGGGTCAGAATTTTTCGGCCTCCGGTTGCCATGGAGACCTCCCCATCGGCCAATCATGGGGCCGCGGGACTCACTTTTGAAGTTGTGTCGTGGTGCGGGGCTTTGCTGTGTAGAGGAGTGAGGGGTAGGAGATTAGAAGTGCAAGGTGGGGGTTGCAGGCAGCTGGAGACGAGATGTGTGTGTGTGTGTGTGTGTGTGTGTGTGTGTGTGTGTGTGTGTGTTTTTATATCAGTAATGTTAAGAGCTGTCATTACATTGTGTGTGTGCAAAGAGAGATGACTGATTACTGGTTAACGGGTTAAGGTCACGATCCAAATGGATTCGGTCCGTCTTACCTTTTTCTGTAACATTTTTCACATAAACACACAAGTTCGTTTAACATTTGTAAAACCTGCCACTGAAAATATACGCTGGATACTTCTTTTTGCCTCACATTCGTGTGTGTGTGTGTGTGTGTGTGTACAAAGTGTCAGTGGTGCGCCTGTTTTCTAAAGCATTCCTCCTCTCCTTGCAATTGAAATTCAGATTCTTTGACTCACATGTCACTCTCTTTTTCTTTCAGACTCTTTTTTCTTACTTTCTTTTATCGTGCAGTTGTGGAGACCAGTTTCTTTTTATACTCAGTGAACGAGGGCCTCAGTCACTCTCCTCTCCTGAAATCGCTTTCTCAATATTTCTCGGTCCATCTTTTTGCTAAAGTCTCCTTAATTTTTTCACGTCAGTTGTCCCCATGAATGTGTTTTTCTGCAAATTGGAAATACTGAGCATATTTTCATTTATTTATCTATTTTTAAGTATGCACATAGGTATGTTAGATGTTATTACACATTATTATTATTCAATCTCAACTATAATCTTACGTTGTGTACTTTCATTTTAAAAGTTCACATTTTCTGAACATTTCACATTATCATTTTATCACTAATTCTTCATTTAGTTATCCTCAAATGCTGAATTTGTCATTGAGGAAATCAAAGATGTATTTTTAGATTTTTCTCTGGTGAGTTTCAGCTGATTTTTAAAATATATTTGAGAATTATAAAAAAAAAAAACTATGTAGGTTAGTCCTCTGCGTTATGTCCACAAAAACAAATCTTGAAAAAACAGACACACAAGGTGGAGAAAAAGCATCTCCAGCAAGCCTCCATAGTATTAAGCTGAAGGTTTGTATTCATCTGGCTGTGGCATACAATAATTCCAAGGTTATAATTGCAAGGTCTGTGGCACTTTACTTGAAAAAAGAATTCATGTCTATGTTCATGGTAAATAAATTAAAGAAAGGAGTACTTAAATCAAGGATAGTCTTATCGCAGATTTACTTACATCCCCTGATTTGAAAATGTTGGGATGCTGTGTAAAACATAAATAAACAGTGTGATCATTTGCGATTTCTTTTTGACATAAACTCAACTGAAAACTCAGGTAAACATGTTCATTGGTAACAGGTGACAGTATCTTGACTGGGTATGAAAGGGACATCAGGGCTCAGTCGTTAACATGCGAGGATGTGGCGAGGTTCACCACTTTGTGAAACTCGTTTGTGCTCGGGAACAATTCATAAAACCTTTGTTGGTAAACACACAATTTACACAACGTCCCACCTTTTTTGGGAATCTGGGAATATAACCAAGTACAAGATTCAATCAATTTTTAAATTTAAAAATCTGCTGTTTTTGTGTGTTAATTCTGCATTTATTGTAACCACATTTTAAAGGTGTTTATTGATCTAAAGAGCATTTTAGTTTACTATTATTTGTGACCTTTGGGATCTAGATGAGGCTGAAATTTCTGTCATTTAAGTACAATGATACTGACGATGTCACAATATCTGAATATTACTTGAAATTATATTGTAAATACATTATGTTGTGGTTGTTATCAGTCGACGTTAGTTATTCTGTCTGAATCATCTGACTTTGTTGGTCGCCACTCGTGTCTGTGTGAGCTCCTTTGTTCCAAAGGACGTACATTGACACCTTCATTTGAGTTCAATTTCAGTTTTGATGTTTTTGATGCAGAGCAGCATTAATTCAGTACTCAGTCATAGATATGTTGTATATAAGGCTTTCATTTTGACCATTGTGAAAATTTCATGAAGTGAACAAATGTATTGTATGTATGATGATGTTCTCCACCAAGGGGCTGTGAACCCAAAACTGTGTAGAATAATTATCTTGTCTAATTAGAGACTGATCAATGGAGGCTTTTCACTGAATGACTGGGAGTCGGTGGGCTGTGTGATTGGGGTGACATCATTGTTTCTGTCTTTTCTCCTGTCAAAGGCTTGGTGGGCCAGAATGAGTGGTCGCAGTATTTCCCTGACTGCGGTGGTACTTCTCAGTCCCCGGTGGATGTGGTCACCACGCAGACTAAATATGACCCAAGTCTGGTCCCTCTGACCCCGCTGGGCTACAGTCAGCACGGCAACAAGCCCCTCAATATGTACAATAACGGGCACACAGGTAAATACGGCAGCCAGCTGTCCTCTTCCCAGTATCCCAGCAGCCTTACGGTTGATCTGTTTATACTGCACCGCCAGCAGTTGTAACCTGGCAGCGAACTCTTTATTTTCCAATAGTAAATTCAGTTCATATTTTAGGATTTTGAGTAATTTCAAAGTAGAATATCGTGTCATATGCCTGCCTGTTATTTTGTTCTTTCCCCTGTAAGTCAAACACAAAGAGGCAGCTCTTCTTTTGCTTGTTTCTCTCCATCAGTGGTGATCGAGCTACCAGAATGGATGGGCCTGGCGGGGCTGCCCTGGCTCTTCACAGCTGTGCAAATGCACCTCCACTGGGGCAGCGGCGGGCCGAGTCACGGGGGCAGCGAGCACACCATCAACGGACTGAGTGCAGATGCAGAGGTATGTTTAAACACAGCAAGACAAATTTCAGCCAAGCTCAGTCGTGACTTGAGTAATGGCGGGTCAAGGTCAAATAGTGTGATGATCATAGTTTTCTAAGAAGGTTAAGATTTTATAAAAACAGATTAAGTCAGAGAATAGCTCTTGCGATTGCGAGTCACCCTGAATAAAGATTCACAAGGTCAGAAATCCTAGGAGTGGCCTGCATCCACATAAATCTATTTTCTGTTCATTGTAATGGAGAAGAGACTGAAAACATTTTTAATACTATCACATTAATGAGGTGACATTTGTGAAGGTCGAACAATTAGAATAAGCCTGAATTATAGTATATATTTTAATCAACATACAATATTTAATCCCCAAAAGAGGGACATGGGAGTGTATAATGTTAGGATGTTTACACATTTAACTTTTAAGGATAAGGGAGATTTAATTAATTAACAGCAAATTAAAATGAACACATTTCTACTGGGCACGCACACACCTACACACAAGGTGGAGATAAAGTATCTCAAAGAAGCCTCTGTCGTGTTGAGACGAAAGTTTATATTCATGCAAAGTAAAGGAGGACTATGAAAGCCTGATGGTAGATACATCTCTCAAATTTCTGTTCACGTTACTGTGATCAAATAGGCCCGACTGTGCCCTGATAAATTACTTTATGTTTGTGATGCACAGAGCTGCTAGAATTAGTTGTTTAACTGATTAGTCAGCAACTGTTTTGATCACTGATTAATCATTTCAGGTATTTTTACCAAACATATTCTTGTTTTTTTTTTCTTAAAATCTTGGGCTGAGGGTAAGAAATTTGAATCTCTTTCTTTCATTTTAAATATACTTATTTTCTGTGGTTATATCTGTCTTTTTACTTCATACTTTATTTCTGTTTCACACACACAAAGCTGTCACAGCTGAGTGAGCTCGGGTCTCTGTTTTGGTTTAGCGTGGGATAGTGATGGAAACAATGAACACACTGAGCTCTGGTCCGGCAGAGGAGCTGAGAGAGGAGACAGAGAAGCAACAGACGGGGAAGTTTAGGGTTAGATTCCTGTTGATTCAAAGAAATCAAAAACACCCAAAGCAAGGAAGATATTAAACCTGTAAGTGACTGAATAAGAAGAAAAGATGTAAAAAGAGTGAAGAAAAAATGCAGCAAGGATGAAAGGTCAGCCGTCTCAGCACCTCTTCCTGTCCATCTGTCAGCGTCCAGGTACGCCAACACACCAGTTCCCTTCAGGAGTGAGCAGTTGGAGAGGAAGAGTCGTGATGGATTATAAACAGATTAAAAAGACAAAAATAATGCAGAGGTGATGAAAGGATTACTATTTCTGTTTCCCAGTTTCGACTGGCCAATACCAATACTGAGTTCTCATCTCAGTATCAGAACAAACCTAAAAATGATGAAGACAAATTACCATTATTAAACTTTAAAATCATTGAGGCCAGGTCTTTTATTTACAGTGTTGTGGAGTAACATTTTAAAATTACGTAAGAAGATACAAAATGAAATTTAAAAACATAATTAAAAGAGTTAAAACAGAGAAAAACAAAAGCTGAATGCTTTTCGACCAGGTGCTTTTGTAAAAGAAGTCAGAACATAGAAACTAAAAGCAGATGTGAGGAAGAGGAAGAAGAAGCATATGCATTAACTAGCTAGCTATGACGTATCTGAATCTTCACATCCTCAGCTCTATCTACTTATATGTGTACCAAATATTGGGCAGCTGTAGATCAGGGGGTAGAGCCAGTGCCTTGTTATCGGAAGGTCGCTGGTTCAATTCCCCTGGTCTGCATGTCGAAGTTTCCTTGGGCAAGATACTGAACACCAAACTGCTCCTGATGTGACCTGACCTCGCATGGCAGCCACCGCCATCAGTGTATGAAAGTATGTATGAATTACTGTAAGTAGGAGAGAAGTAATTGGACAAAAGCGTCTGCTAAATGTAAAATGTAAAATGTCCCAAGTTCAGTATGAACTCGAGGGACATGCAGTAAAAGTCAGTTAATGGGTTTGTGAACCTGAGTTGTATAGATATAAAGATGTCAACTTCCCAATAAAGGCCTACCAAATAAACAAATGCATTTACGTAACTGTCACATCTCTCGGACAAAGAAGCTTTTTCATACAAGACGCACTGATGAGTGCAATAAACATCACAGTTATAAACCTAAGAGCAGAAAGAGGTTAAAAGTAGAAGCAGAGGGAAGCTTATAAATCACATCATCTCAGTCCATAACAAGGAAACAGCTTCAGCAACATATCAAAATGATATATATCTATATTATCTATATGATATTTGAATGTTAAGTCTATCTCAGCGCTGAGGTATTTATATTCAAACTCTTTCAGTGTTGGATATTAGCACATTTTTTTTAAAAAGGAACCTGTCATGCATGAGTGGTGTCATTACATAATGAGACAATTAAGCTCTTTCTCGTTCACATCAGTCTCTTTATTTTTCTTCGGTCATACCCTCGGTAGGAAAGCTGAGTTCGCACGCAGCCCACTCTCTCCCAGTCTTTCCCTCTCGTTGTCTTTTTGTAACCCTCGGCTGTCATGAGGAGGGACCGGGACGTCTTTCTCGCTCTAACAGCGCTCTTCTTCTCTCCAGCTGCATGTGGTGCACTACAACTCCGAGCTCTACCCCAACATGTCCGCAGCCATGACTCAGAGCAACGGCTTGGCTGTTTTAGGGATTCTCATTGTGGTAATAAAAACAATTTACCCCGTAATAAACAGGAGCAATACACAACATTGTGAAAAAGACTTAAAATGAGTCGTAATAAACATTTAAGCCTGAGGTTTTGGTTCCCTAGACAGGTGAGGAGACCAATCCGGCATTCAACAGCATCCTTCACTATCTGAGCCGCATCAAACATGCTGGTAAGTCAACTTCCTTTATACTTTATATATTATCGAGTGATTTATGAATGTTTGTTATTATCTAAATTAACGTTTTAAAAGGTGAGTGAATGGAATAAATCTTTCCTCTGTGTGCTGCAACAAACATGACACAAAATGTGATGATTATTTGTCTAAAGTAAAAGTATCTCAAAGACCTCATGTAATATTTAATTTTTCTCCTCCTTACACCCACTGGCAGATCAGAAGGCGCTGATCCCAGCCTTTGACGTCGAGTCTCTGCTCCCTAACGATCTGGGGCGCTACTATCGCTACAACGGCTCCCTAACAACACCGCCCTGCTACCAGAGTGTGATCTGGTCGGTGTTTCATGAGAGGGTTCAAATCTCAAAGGCGCAGGTGAAGATGAGACTCTGACACTCACACTGAGTAGATCTTACATGTGCACCTGGCATGCAGACATCGATTTTGATCATTCTGTACGAAAAACTGACCCAACATGCACAGAAAAGAGAAAAAAACTGATATCAAGCCTGTCAGTAGATACACTTAACTTGATATTGGACCTTCTCTCCCTACACAATCATATCCAAACCAAAGCAGTGATGCCTAAACAGTTAGAGTTAAAGATAATCACTAAATTATTTGTCCGTTTCAACCTACAATTGCTAATCATTAGCCTCATAAATTATATTCTAGAGCGTCCGTGCTGTGATGATCTTGTGTTGTTGTTAAAAGTGATTGCAGATTAACTGAGCGTCGTGATAAATAAATGTGCATTTTTCATTTACAGGATGAAGTTATGTGAAATGATTTGTACTCAAAATAAAATTATTGATAAGCAGGGTGAAATTGTACATAGTCACTACTCAAATACATTAGTTGTGTTAGTCATAGTGTCCAGGTAATTACATTGATGCAGAGTTAGTTTATGATGAAGCCATTTTGTCACAACTGGTATTTTAACTGCTTTTACTTTTGCAAGACTGTAACTGTTTTTTCAACCTCTTTTTCCACTTCTCTTCTACAGCTGCTGAAGTTGGAGACGATACTCTACTCAAGTAAAGCTGAAGACACAGACAGGATGCTGCTGCAGGACAACTACCGGGCCACGCAGCCGCTCAACCACAGGGTCGTGTTCGCCTCCTTCAGCGCAGGTTAGACAGACAGAGCGTCAGTACAAAAGACGACAACCACTCGGCCGTGTTGACCTCTAACATAAAAGACAAACTAATGATTAATTGAGAAAATAACCAGTCATTAGACTGTGTCATTTAATATACCCAAATATAAAAGCAGGATTTTCTTTACCATTTCCTTTAGGGCTCTAACTTGAATTACTTATTTTAATTATATGCTGATTATTTTCTCAATAAACTGAATGATTATTTGGTGCATAGAAAAATCAGAAAATAAAATACCAAGAACCCAAAGTGACACCTTCACAATTCCCAGTGTCCACCCAGTAGTACAACATTTAAAACTATTAAAGATGAATTAACATTATTAACAATAATACATGATTTTATCATCATACAATTGTATTATTCAAATAAGCAAATTAGTTGCCATTAATCTTCTGTCAATCAGTTAATTGTTTCAGCTCTACTTGTATAAACTACAGTTTAACTTATAACAAAAACATCAGATTTTATAGGCTCTTTGTGTGTTTTGCATGTGAGACTCAGGTGTCGGATACATGTAGTGAAGAAGAAGTGACATGAAAAGAAAATATATAAGTTAATTGCAAGTACCTCAAATTTGTAAATGTACTTTCCATCACTGAATATGTGATCAGTATGATCAGAGACTGCACAAATGAGAAGTCACTGAAGGTCACAGACGAACTGCTGTGAGCTCCAGTGTTTTACCCCGAGAAACACTTCGGCATTATTGGACTGTAATGCCAGCACGCTGCTCATAATGCAACCCGCAATTTTGAGCCAGTGGGTGGCCACGCAGACCAAAGCTAGCAATTAGCACAATCCATGCAGCGAGCAAATAGTGGAATGTGGAGAGAAATGTGGGAATATTAAGGATTACCGGTGACTTTGTCTGAAAGAGCCTTTGCAAGGCGGGAATGGAGAGAGAGACTGAAATAGGGGCGAAGTGGTGGCCAAGCACGGGGGGAGCAGTGTTTGTTTGCGAGCTGATTAGAGAAACGGATTTGCTAAAAAAAAAGAAAAGAAAAACACTGACTGCATTGTTATCACGCGAGTCTAACTGAGAAAAAAGGGACAGGGAAAAGAGACACAGAGAGGTGGAAGAGGGAGACAGAGTGGTAGACAAAGACAAAGGAGAAAGAATTTGTGTGAAGTGCTCATTGTAGTGAGTGACTGAACTGGAAGGCCTGTGATATCAGCACTGCTGTCAAAGGCAGAAAGACTGGCCAGACATAACATTTTCAAACGGCTGAACAGCAGATTCTGCTCAGATAAACCAACAAATCAACGTGTAGAAGCTGGTGAGACAGAAAGATCAAATCTACTGTGATGTTTCTAATTATTTATTCCATCTTTTGTTTGTTGCAGAATCAGGGAAGGAGCTCTCTTCTGGTAAGAACTTGTGACTTTCCTGCATGTCTCTGTACCAAACAGAGTAACTGTACTAAATGATTTAACTGTGCCGGGTCACTGCTGTATTTTTGGAGGCTTCCTCATCTCTATCATTCTGTCTCATACTTTACCTATAGTTATGTTTCAGCTGTGCAGTACGGACTATAATCTAACTATGCTGATTCTGATGTGTCACACCTTTTCCATGTCTCTTCCTCCTGCAGGGGAAGTCACAGCCATAGTAATAGGAGTGATGTGTGGCTGTGTAGGTCTGGCAGTGATTGTTCGCTTCATCGTGAAGACGATACGGTAAGAAGCTTTACTCTGTCGGTCGGTCATGTCGGCCGCCAGTCTGCTGTTGTTTCTGGTTTAACTAGGCGATCTGCAGAACTGGAGGGAGCTGTCATCGCGAAGAATCCTGCCTCTTCTTCTCATTCTCCATCTCCATCTTCTATCTTTTGGCAGATTTTTTACACTCCTCCACCGTGAAACAGTCGCGGTAAACAGGTGGTTTACCTGATCTCAGTACTGACAAGGATGCACAACTAACACTGACAGTGTTGTGTTTTTGTTTTCTTCTTTTTGTGCTTGACAGACATCCTGAAGCAAAGATCTTGGATTAAAACCGACCAAACATTTTACCATTTTATTTGTTAGGAAACTAAAGCTGAAGGAGAGATTTTGGATTTATGTTAAAAGCCTGATAGAAATAAGAGTCTTTGTCACATGGCATTGACATGGCTGATGTGTGTTTACGACAGATATATCGGTATTAGCCTTGTTAGTTGTGCTCTAATGGAGATGTCAGTAGATTTATAATCCTCTTTGTAAGGTTTCACCATAAAAGTTTAAAGGGACCCCAAGATCAGCGCTAAGGGTAATCTGATTACCTGACCTCTGCTGCAATAACATGCCTGTTACTCAACACGCTTATTTTTTCTCTCTCTCATGATTACCACGGATTAATGAAAGTATGTGGTGGGTTTCCTTCTGTCTCCCACCAGCCAGTGATTTAACCTTTACACTTCTTTGATCAGGGGTTACCAAAGTTCACATAAGTTACCAATTTGTGTTATTGCAAGGATAGCTCACCCAAAAAAATCGAAAATATATTTTTTACCTCTTAACCATAGTGCTGTTTATTGATCTAGATTCACGCTTCCTTCTGCGCAGTGATGCGGTTGGCAGGTGAGGTCACGATGCTCCTCATTTGTCTGGGTGTCCCCTGGCTCCTTGTGAAAGAGCCTTCAGGGGCCCCTGCTATATGTCGTTCTTTGGGAACCCCTGGCTTTCATAATATCAATCAGCCCTGTTCAATCACTTAAAAATGACTCCAACCCTTCTATCTAATGAGAAATGTTAAACCCAATACTTTCTCTGTGTTTTTCGTCCTGTGATTCTGTCTTTTGATCTGCGACAGCTCTACCTCTAGCTGGGACGTCCTGCCCAGTAACCGGCCTGCTCCCATGCCAAGGTCACCTTCAAAACCTTCACTTTGACTTCCACGAGTTAGAAACCTGACCACATCTCTTTGCTTTAACCACCCATTCATAGTGACTTAACCTCTAGGGCTAGGCTTTAACACCTCTCTTAGAGAATTAGTGCTTAAGAACTTCACTATGAGGAAAATAGCACTGTGTGTAATTATTTATTTATTTATTTATTTATAACTTTAGAAACTTAAAGGGAGTTCTGACAGTGTTGTCTGTATTTAAATTAATTAACGTCGTTGGATACAAATTAAAACTGGAGAATATTTTGAGATGAGATCACACCAGCCGCGACGCCCGTCGACATGTTGACATGAGCAATCTGTACTCGTGGGTTGGAGCGCGCCTATTTTCCAACTTGGTCTTCATTTCGATTTCACCTACACACCTGTAAAGATTCATGACTGCGTCTTGCTGTGACGCTACCAGAGTGATTGAAGTGCACAGGAATAGTTGAAACCAGTTTATAGTGGTCCGCAAATAAAGAATAAATGTGTGCCAGAGGCGTAGGGTGGTGGTGGCCAGAGGACAGTGACCCCTCCCTACTTCCTACTAAGGCTGTCATGATGTCAGATTTTTACTACATGATAATCATGAACAAAATAATTCATGATAATGATATCACCTCAATATCTACCTGCAGTACAGGTAGAGTGTCTCGCCCTCGTCCACCTTCACCTCTGCCATGATTTTGTGTGGCAGTAGCAGCAACACAATGTTGTAGTAAATCAAATCAAATCAATTATATGTATATAGCCCAAAATCACAATCACATTTGTCTCAGTGGGCTTCACAATCTGTTCAGTGAACGACCACCTCTGTCCTTAGACCCTCGATTCGTGTGAGGAAAAACTTGCCATATTGAAAAGAACCCTTTTAACAGGAGAAAAAAAAAAGATGGAAGAAACCTCAGAAGAGCCACAGAGGAGGGATCCCTGCATGTAGAGGACAGAACAACAAAATCAGAGTTCAAAGTACAAAATTCATTGAGAGAATATCTGATAAAAGGAAATTATATAAATTATATGTGAAGAGTGTGGATCCAGGAGGATCTTAGCAGGCCGAGGCATCGCCAAGTGGTGTCCGAGCCACACGGCCTCCACTCCACAGTGAAGACCGAGAAGAGGCAGGCCACAAGATAATTAGCGAAAAAAGAACAAAAGAATGTGAAAAGATTTTTAAATATTAAGTACACTTATAATTAGAAAGTAAAACAGAAGAGAGCATATGCTTCTTCTTCCTCTTCTTCCTCGTCTCTCCGTCTTATGACAGTAACAAAAAACAGTAACAACCAGCGTTATGTTGCATTAGCTCCACCCACGATGACAAAGCAAGAACAGAAAGAAACAGAAATGCTTTAAGAGCTGCTGGATTATTGACACATGATTATAATATGTGTATTATTAAACCAAAATCAATATTTCATTTATAAATATCACGTATGTCATCATTATCGGTGTTTCATTTACACCCCTACTTCCCATTCCCATAAATTTGACGCCCATGCTCTGACCACACCCATCTTTGAACTCGGCCTTCACTTTGATCACACCAGTAAAGTTTAGACTTAACTGCATCTTGCACGGTTGTGATGTTCTTATGTTGACAAAATCTGTCCACAGACAGACGGACATATAAACACCTGGCTAAGTACTCTGTTGTAGGCCTGTCTACAAAAGGTGTCCATGTGTTTTACCATGATGACACATATACACACACACACACACACACTCACAAGGTAAAAACAATACGGGTCCAGCGGTCTCGGACGGTTACGCTCTTTTAATTTTGAAACTTGGGGCATTTTGTCAGCTGGCTGTTGAGACAGTGCGTGTACAGTGTATCCAAAATGTTCACTGGATGCAGACGTGACACTTTCTGCTCCTTTGCAGCTGAAGCATGAAACATTTTTGGTAAAATAAGTAAAAACTATATAAGAATAGTCGCTGCTAGTGAACAGATGTTCACAGTTCAAACTGTGATGGAGCCACATCCACATTAACACTTCCCTTTTGTAGTTATTTGTAGTTATTGACTTAATTATCATATAACACATTAAAGCGAACACTTTATATGTTCAATTCATCTTATGGTGCTAACTGAACAACATTTAGGGCGTCTCTAGTTCTTTTATAGCACAGTAGAGCCCTAAATGTATGCACAAGCTTCCATGTATTCTTTAACCCATACAGTACGGCCCTCTGCTGGAGGACATAACCAACTACACTGACGGTGAGCTCGCAGTATACGGGGATGACTCTGTAGGAATCACTTTTCCTCTTGATGTTTCAGGATGAACGAGCCAGAGAAAGCAAAAGAGAAAAAACAAGATGTGGCTCTGAACACGACCGCTGACGGAGAAAAGAAAGAAGAACCGTCACCGTCTCCTCAGACTGAGCCCTAGCACGAGAAACACTTTCTATAGTAAACTGGACACAGGACAAATCACCTGCTGCCCTGATCACTAAATGTTCTCAGTATTTTAAATTCAGTGATGTCGGCAGACTCGGTATGAGACTTTTTTTTTCCGTTTGCACGTGAAGCACTTGGAGCTTGCTGGCTCTGAGCGGTATGTTTGCTCTCGCAGTGCTTGGGACGCATGATTGGTTCATGTAAATACTTTGTAAGATATATTCTGTTGTGGTTTTTTTTGTTTTGTTTCACGTTTTTGGCTGTAATTTCTTTCTGTCCATCCTGCCTTGAAGCACTCTGCACTGTATGAAATGTAATAGAGTCATGAAATGTTTACCTGTGAACTCATTCACAATGTAATATTATTTTCTTTTGCCCCGAGTGACACAAATTGGACAGTTTGGTTTTAAAACACACAGGAGGTCCTATCAACTGAATTAGAAATCTCTCATGAAGGTCTTAAGGGATTTAAAGTGTTTAGTATGAACTGAAGCTGTCCAAATATTACAGCTCTGAGCTCAGTTTAGCACATTATGTTGTACATGGTTGAGTTATATTTATGCACATGTGTTCATTCTATTAGGAAATATGATTTTTGGTGCCGTATATCATCTTTGTCTGATTGATTGTTTGCTGTAAATAACTCGTCAACATGGGCACCTCATTAAAATACTTGAATGGTAACCTCACCTCACCTGCACTGATTTTCTTCACTGTGAGATCTGAACTCTCTCAAGCAGCTGAGTAAAGAATCTAGTAACAATTTTAAAGGTTCAAAACAGTTATTGATGTTATTTTTGTGTCACAGTCCAAGTGAAGATCGGTTTGGATTAGGAGTTTATATCAAACACATAATTTAATCTAAAGTTTAAAACCGTCGATTGAACTGATGCAGAATCCAGGAGCACAGAGACTCGGACACTGAAGGAAATTCTTCATTTGAATCTGGGTGATTGTCCTGTAGTGAGATCAGGAAGCTAACACTCATCACACCTATTGTGAAACGACTGAATCGAAGAATTACTTGTGAGAGAAAATATGGAAAAGCACAAAGAAAAGAAAATAATAATAAAATAAATTAGATATAATTTTTTTATCTTTTACTGTCAGATTCCATTTAGCTTCAGCAGATTTCTCTCTGGCTGTGCCTGGTGAGTTTTTCAACCTTCAATATGGAGCTGAAGACATAACCTAATTCATGCCACTGTGCAGACTGTGGGGACATTAAACAGTCTTTGATGTGTCCCAGAAACTTTATCAGAAATTAAAATAAACTGGGCAAATATTTCATTTATGGGTTGAAGACTGCTAAATTAGGGCAAATCATTAACTGCATATTAAAAAAAGAAAGGGTCAGGCCAGCAGGAAGGAGGAGGAGGCGGTAAATTATGTATTTGTATGTTGTGTGTTTTTATATGCTACTCATTTCCCAGTTTCATGTGTTGATGATACGTTTCAATGTATTTGTTGAGGAATACGCCCCCTGGTTGTTGTGAACAAGGACAGACAAAGAAATCAGAATTCAGACAAGACGAAGAGTAAGCTCTCTATACTTTCATTTTACTCATGAAAGTGTTGTGGGTTATTTTTTAAACACAGGAATTTACTGCTTCTGACTGTTTTAAGGTGGTTTTACGCTGCTGTTAAACCAATTAAACTGCAGTAAATAAAACAACCATATGAACAGCTTGTCAACATTTATCTTAACTGTCAAATGTATTTGACCACTTTGTATTTTGGCCTTTATAATTAAAGTAAATTAAACTATTCTTATAATAGATAACCTGAATGCATAAGAAGATGAATGTAAATCTAAATGGAAATGACCACTATTTTGATCTCTCTGTTCAGGTTTATTTAACAGACATACTATATATTTATATTATTATTATACTGAACAAGCCATGAAATTATTGTATGCTATATTTACAGTAGTAAATTAAGCAAACATGCAGGTATTTATGTCAGTACTTTACCATGTCTCTCAATTCCTTAAACTGACCATCTTACATGAGGACATAATAATGCAGCCACATCACTGAGTCTTTTTTGAAGCTCCTTGTGACCTAAACAAGGTCACACGTATATTAAAGCTACCATTTGTTAAAAACAAACAACAAACAAACAGTGAGACTACAAAAAGAAGCTCACTGAACCTCTGACAGGTATTTATAGCTGTAACTGGATCACGTCTCACCATGCCGGCTGCTCTAAAGCACAGCCATGTGGACGGATTTAAGCAACACACACAGGTCAGGCCACTCCCTCTCACACAGGAAGTGAAACTTGTAACCGCAACAGACGTACAGAAGAAAAAACCTCCTATGTGGACCTTTTGGGTCATTTGAAACTAACAGACGTCTCGACTGCTGCCAAAACAAGGTAGGGAAGTTCTCTTATGCACCAGCTGTTGTCTACATCTTCTCCTGGTTTCATGTTTTTTTTTTTAAACTACACAGCTGTGACTCTGACAAACTCTGCTCTAGTGTAGACACTGTTACTGTTTAACTTCTCCAGTGGCATTTCAAGTTAGACAGAGAAAGGCTGTTAAGTGTAGTGTTTGTTCTTTAAAGTCTCTGTTTCTCTCTAGGACTGCTGGGTAATGGCTACCCTCAGGGCTTTTCTCCCTCTCGCCGTCTGTCTCCTGCTGGGTCATCAAGCATTTGCTAAAAACGACGCTCCCTGCCAGCGCTCCAAATGGAACAACGGCTACGCGACCTTCCTCAAACGCCACATTCCCCCTGGCACTCCCACCTCTCTGGACCAGAACCAATGGATGCAGTTCATCAAACAATATACGGGCTGTAACAGACCCACCCAGTCCTTCCTCAGTCAAGAAGACCTGGACAAAGTGAAGGATGTGTGCAAGAGCAATGGGGGGAAGGCGCACAAGGACAACCTGTGCATCAGCCAGGAGTCTTTTACTTTTGTCACGGTGAGGAGTGAACCGGGGACGTGTGGCATCAAGAGCATCCGAAAGGAAACCAAACATCTGATCCTGGCCTGTGAGGTGCTGGAGAATGAGTGTCTGCCGGTCCATTTCGAGGGAAACCCAGAGAATTTAAAACCAAATAACAACGCCAGAGGCTGCCAGGACACACGCGTTCTAGATCACGCTCCCAGCTTTAAAATGACGTGGCTGTGGTTGCTATCTGTTCCTCTTGTTTTTATTTATGGCTACTGATTTTTTTTCATTTGAGGAATTGGACGTGACATTTCAGCTTTTTTAATCAGAGAATGTTTTGCTTTTTTGAAAAGTTTCAAAAGTTTTTAAAGCAGTATTAAATCGCCAGCATATCAAGGGAAGAATTTTAAAATGTTTAAATACATATTTTTGTATGAAAGGTTGCTGCTACTATGTGCATGTGCCTGTGTAATTGTGAGTTTTCTTGTGTGAATGCATATCAGAGATGATGAGAGAGTTGGCGCTCTAATGGCAGCTCAATTCATTTAAAGTTACAGATCTGATGCTGAATTGAAGTCATTTTCAGTATTGCATGTATTTTTACATTTAAAATTGCCATCCGAAAAGGGATTTCATTGTATTCAATAAAAAAAAGGTTCACATACAGAAATTTCCAGTCCAGTTTCTTCTCTGTGCATCACATGTGAAAAACTTGAACCTGTTTTTGAAGCTAGACATGTGCACATCAAATCCGTAACAGACAGAACTCTCACTGTGCCACTTGTATCAATGTAAGGCTAAATTTGAGGACTCACAGCTCATGTGAATCTGTTGGCCAAATACAAACTCCACCAGAGCCGATTCTGTGTCAAAAGTTTCCAGTACACAACCACGATGACGAGTACTGGGCGGGCAGTGACTCACATTTACAAACAGCGAGGGAGGATTCTGTTTCAGAGTTTGTCTGGCTGAGCACGAGTCATTTACACAGAAACTGTAGGAAGGAAGTTACAGAACCAGTTGTGCTTTACCAGATGCTTTTTTTTGCTTAGCATATAGAGCAGGCAGCCTAATGCATTCGTAATATTAGGACCACACCAGACAACTTCACACACTGATTATTCTGCCGAGACTGTCAGCGCACAGAATCAGCTGTTTGTAAATGTTTGCACACTCAATATTTGAGCCCACGAATCAACCAGTCTTATTAGTCTATCACACACACATATGGATTATTTCCATCACTCTCTTTATCTCTTTTCCATACAAAATGTTCTTGCATGTTGGGGCGCTGTTTAGCTCAGTTGGTAGAGCAGGCGTCCCATGTGCAGAGGCTTTGTCCTTGCTGCAGCGGCCCCAGGTTCGGGTCCTGGCCTGGGGCCCTTTGCTGCATGTCACTCCTTCTCATTCTGTTTCCTGTCATATCTTCAGCTAGACCATCAATAAAGCCATAAAGGCCCAAAAAAAATACTTTAAAACATTTTTTTTTTAAATGTTCTTGCATGTTTATCAATGATGGAGGCCTTTGTTGATTAATTCCCTACTCCTTGACCCTGACTTTTAATCCTTTGACGTGTAACCCTTTACAAGGCTGGATAAACCCAGCCCAAAAGAGCTGTGGCCCCCAGCTGACCCCCTGATTGTCTTTGTGTGTGTATTAGTCAGTATGAAGTGATTGGCTTGAGGCAAGTTGATTTAAGCACAGACTCAAGAAACTCTGTAAGATGGGGCCTTAATGTAATCATGTTGGTGTGAATTTGAAGAGCGCCCTCCGCTGGACCACAAGGCAAACAACTTCAAATGGTCTGCAAAATTTCAGGTCATTACAATTTGATTATTACTTGATTGTTTGAACGATATTTTGAAGTTCAACTGAAAAATGACAGCTCATTTTCTGCCACATAGTGAACCTGCTTTGCCTCGTTGCTAACCCAGCCATGACCCCCCCTCTTTTGTCTGAAGTTTACTGTAACCTTGACTTACCCCTATCCTGAAACTAAACTCCTAAACCCCTAAAAAGCCCTGAAACAAGTGGAGGCCTTCACTGTGGAAAACTGGTTCTCACAGAGACAGAAACACTAATACAAATGTACACACACGGGTTTCCCACTGGACAAACTTGCGTGTCTTGTGACTGCGCCTGACCCTGCAGGGATGTAAGTGGATCTCTTTGTGTAGTAACGCAAATCTGTGTGTACCAAACAGAAATAAACACGAAGAACAATAGTTTGATTTGTTAGAGTAGGCCACCTTGGCTGCACATGCCCAGACATCTCCCAAACATCAGAGCCAAAAAGAAAGTCCCAGGTCTGAAGCGGGAGGTGTGACAGCAATTACTTTTCAACACTAGATGGCAGAAGAGTTACTTGTTACTCCAAACAGGAGTCCCAGGACCAGACCGGCCCATCAGTCCCACAACTGAACCTTCCTGTCTTTGCCTCCATCCGTTTGCTTTGATTCCCAGCGGAAATGACTCCAAACTAGGACTGAGATTAAAGGTGGGGAAGGATAGTTGATTGTTGAGTCTCATTCCCAGGTCGTCAGGTACGTTTTTGTTTGTATTCAGTCCAAAATTCTAAATCAAAATGTTGGTATTTGCCTTCCCCACCTTTAGTGATTATTTCCATTGTCTACTAATCTGTCATTTATTTTCTTGATTAATGAATTAGTTGTTTGATCTATAAAATGTCAGAAAATGGTGACAAATGTTATAACATCCTCAAATGTCTTTGTCTTCGTTTTGTGCACCACACAAAGATATTCAGTTTACTGTCACAGAGGAGGAAAGAAACCAAAAATGCTCATATTTAAGAAGCTCGAATCAGAGAATATAATATTTTTTACTTAAAAGATTACTCAAACTGAATAATCTACTATCAAAATAGAGAGCAATTAACTAGATACTTGACAAATAATTGATTAATTGTTTAAAACTCAAGAAGCTCATAAAGAAGATGAGAAACTTCAGTATCCAAAACTACGAGCAACGGTACAGTTGGAAAGAATTGGACACGGGTTTAAAATTCAACACTGAAAATGTTTGTTAAAAATGTTTGGGTTGCTCCTTTGGTGTTTCTGAGCTGGTAGTGGAGCTTATAGATGATCCCATTGGGAAGAAGAGACAGAGACATTTATAATTCAGATTTCTGATCCTTTCATTTTTTCACACGCCGTTAGCAAAGTCATAGGATCATGAAGAAATCACAGGACGTAGCTAAACTTGATGTTATTTTTTCTGTTTTCTGCCCAGAGGCACCAGGGAATGATGTGGTGAGTGCCATTCATGACAATCAAGTCACAATAAAATACTTGAATATGTTAACGTGCCCTCAGGTAGCTGTGGAGACTTCAGGGAGCCAGACTGGTCACATACAGTAACAGTAATCAGAGGTTGACCTCTGCTTAACTCCAGCCATTCCTGATCCATGACATCATTATAGGGTCTCTCTCTCTCACACACACACACACACACACACACACATATGGTCCAGTCACATGCGTAGAAATGCACAAAGTCAAGAACAGTGACTGCTGACACACACGATCACAGCTGAGGAAAAAGCAAAGGCGAACAACAATCGTTGACTCGGGTCAGAGAGGAAAGGCTTCGGGGGGAATAAAAGAATGAGTGCAGAGTGAGAGGAGGGTGGAGGAGCAGAGCGGCAGGAGGATGCAAGAAGAGGGAGGAGGAGTAACACAAAGAAACAGAGCTGCACTTTTATTGAACTGTTTTGGCGGTTTTTGGGAAAACAAAACACGTGAGCATGAAACAAGGTGAAAAGTAGTTGAAGTATGGGAACCGGCGCTTGTTTTTCTTCTCTGCTTTTCCACCTCTTCTCTTGTCCACCTCCGGCTCACTGTACTCTCATGAACATCTCCATCTGCTTCACCTCACTACTTGACCTCCCTTTTTTTCCTATCTTCTTCACAACCCCTCCCTCCTGTTGTCCTCTGTCTTCCTGTTAGAGCAATTCAGCATCAATCGGCCGACACAATGCTGTTTTACAGTGTGGGCTGTTGTGGGCTCGTTAAGCTTGTAGGTGGGGACAGAGCGACAGAGTGGACAATGTGCCAAAACGGAAGGGAGGGTCGGGGGGCAGACGGACACTTAAATGGGACCAGATTAAAACTACCTTTGATGAAATAAACTTTTTTTTTTTTTTTCTCAAATTGGTCTCGACTCAGCACGTCCTCAGCTCTCCTCCTTCCTAATATAACCCCTCTAAGCTCTCGCTCTCCCTCCGTCCAGGCGGACTCATAACAAATGAGCGCGATAATTAGAACCACAAAGACTCGAGGGGGAGGGAAGAAAGATTTTAGGAGTTGGGAGAGGGGGGCTGAAGGACAAAAGGAATAGAGTGTGAGTAATACAGGCGTCTGGGTGCAACTGCCCAGGCATCTGGAGGTTTAGTCTCATGTTCACACACACACACACACACACACACACACACACACACACACACACACACACACACACACACACACTGATGCTTTGAAGACAGAAATTCCTAGGTACAGTGACGTGATGTGTGTGGGCAGTGATGATTTGTGTCTGACTCTTCCTGTTTGATTCCTGTAAGATATGTTTTTTTTTACCCAAGGAGGAAAATAAATGAGTAACAAATGTCTGGAGCATTTCAACACACACACACACACACGCACTTCTGTACTTGTGAGGACCCAGACATTAGGCATGCCCTCATCTTAACCATCACAACTAAATGCCTAAAACTTCACAATGTCATTAATAAACTTTAATTTTACAGGTTTTTTACAAGTGTGTATTAAATGTTTTATTCAAAATGAACCATGTTTTAATTTTTCTTATGTAATCGTATCGTTTATTTATATTTCAATACAGGGGACCAACATACACGTATGACACAGGGAGGCAGGGAGAAGTAGACTTAAACAAGCCAAGACAAATGAGGAGAGAGGATAAACCAAAAGAGCGATAACAACAGGGTGAAAGAGAGAAAAACAACAGCAACAACACAAAACAACAGACAGAAAAAAGCAGACAGAGAAACAGAAAAGTATACAGCTTTATTATGGCCAAAATGTCCTCACTTTTCAAAAATGTCCTCACTTTGTTGGTTACAAACTTGTTTCCCATTACATAGCAAGTACAAGTACACACACACACGCACACACACACACACACACACACACACACACACACACACACACACACATGTTTTTTTAGACAAAGCAGAGGCGTCCTGTACTTACAGCACTCACACAAGACTGGCCTTGTCTCGCTGTGCAACAAGGAACTTTTGCCCCCGTGTTTTTTTAAGGCTGCGATTACACACATCACTGTTCATGCACAATATCACAAACACACCAGGTCACACTCCTGCTCATGCATTCAACTTTCGGTCTCCTATTCTTTTTCCCAGGTCCTTTTTTCTTATCTTCTCCTCTCTGCTCTTTGCTCTCTCTCAGTCTCTGCCTCTCATTTCCACACTCGAGGTTAAATGCTGCCATCTCCTCTGCTCTAATCAAACCCACATGGTTTGGTGGGTCAGCCCGGTGCCAGCAGCCCCACAGAGCTGCACACACTGCTGGCTGTGAATGTGTGTGTGTGTGTGTGTGTGTGTGTGTGTGTCACTGCGGCTGTTTGTTGAGCAACTGTTGTGCAGAGCAGTGGCTCACAAACTTTGTGACCTCTTAAATGAGTCGTCCTCTTGCAAACTTTGTTCCACGCTGTTTATGCCTATGAGCCGTGAGCGACTGCTGCACGTCAGACTGTAACTCTTAAGAGGCCGTAGGAGGTCGAGATTACAGAAAGGAACACCACTTTGTGTAACGGAGCAGTTTTTGTTTCTTTCCTGTCCAGTCAATCTTCTCCCAACCTGTCAGATTTATCATACGACCCCTGCGGGAGGTCCCACCCCCCCACTGACACAGAAGTAAATCCTATGAGTAAGATACTGTAATTGGTAGCAGTTTTGTCTGCATGCATGTGCACATCTTGTCCAGTGGCTTCCTCTGAGGGTAAAGGCCAGTGATAATGACTTCCCGGAGTCGGCGGTGGGGAAGGCCAGGGTCAAGTTCACATCTGGGATTACCAGGGTTACTGGGGTGAGCGGATTTTACTGGAGGTCATCTGGATGATAAAGTGGAGAATGCCACTGAAGTGTGACTTTACTGCAGGCTGATCACACGCACTAACTCCCACTTGTGCAGACAAGTTTTCAAAAAGTGCTATTGCAACATAAATTTAACACCACCACGCCAAACGTACAACAAATGCTGCATGAAGTGTAATACGGTGCATGTTGTTTCTCATTCCACACCCAGATAAACTCCCCGCGGGACAATAAATACTCTGTCGCCAGTCTGGATGTTCCACAGATATGGTTCAAATCCATGTCATTTGAATGAGAAGAGGAAATAGGAAACAATAAGCAGCGCAAGAGGAAGTGAGAGTGGAGATATTGTAGAGTTCAGCCTGGGGAGAGTGTTGATACAAGGCTCGGCCTGATTTCAATAAGAAAGCAGCCTAAAGCACCCGTGTCTGTTAAAGCTGCTGATACGACTGTGATGCAACTTCAGATTTAATGTTTTCTGAGCTGTCTGTTTCAATTATAGATACAGAATACAATGAAGATAAGAACGTCACAAATATTATAAAAAAAAAATGTCCGAAGACGACGAGACCTTTGTAATTCATTTTGTTCAGTTGTGTCCTTAAATTATCCTAAATGTTTCCAACAACGTGATAACAAGATAACATTTGGTAACCTGTCGCTATAATTTTCGGGGAAACACCAGATGATACGTCAGAAAGTGTGGAAGGAAGTCGCTGAACGTGACTAATGTGAACAAACCTTTAACACACTACCTCGTTGATGAATATTTCGGCCTGTTTAACAATGAAGAACAACTCCCATGATCCCACGCTGCTTATGTCTTTTGTTTTGTTTTATTGAGGGACTCACAGTGGCAGAAATTAAATACTGTACATTAAATAGATGGATATAAAAACAAATAGAACTGGATATAATGATTTTTTCTTTGTTGATAAAACTGTTGATAATTTTTTTTAGTTGATCGATAAATCTCTCTATCTATTGAGGCCCTGAGCCACCAGGCCGACAGTCAGCATCGGACATGGCTCTAGTTGGTGCAGTGTGTCCCGCACCGTTGGCACTGGGTGGCCTTTGTTGGCGGCTTTTTGCCCAATTGATCATGTCGAATCGGTGGTGGCTCTTCAGAAAGAGAAATCACACTGACAGTTGGTCAGCTGTAGTCTTTGTGATGTGTTCAAGGGCAGCTTTCTGGACGAGACACAGGAGACGGGAGTCGCCCTTCGTCAAAATAGTGAGAACTCCCAGCTTCATATACAGTGATGTATTTAAACTGCTGGTTCTGTCCAACCAGCAGTTTAACGCAAACAGATATTTAAAATGATATAAAACAGGGAAAAGCAGCAAATATTCACAGTGGAGATGCTGCAAACGTTTGACCTTTTTGTTTGACAAAGGGCTTAAATGATTAATCGATTATCAAAATAGTAAATAGCAATTCAATTTATTTTCATTTTCAGGACTACAAATTATAACTTTAAGTATCAGGATTTCCAGATAAGAAACAGAAAATGATCGGCCTCTCTTTCTTCTTCGTGTTAGGGCAACGTGCTTCAGTCTTGTCAGTGTTTGTTTTGTTATCTAGATTTTAATCTTCCATTTCCCACTTTATCTAGCTGTGGCGGTCCACCACTCCTGAGTGACTGTAGAGGAAGCGCTGAATATTACTCTGTCTCTTTTCTTTTCTTTCTTATCATCGGGTGTGAACTCAGGCTGACATGAGTCAAACATAACAAAACAAGTCTCGAAAAACTTTGTTTCGCCTGCACGTGGTGCAGCCTGTGAATCTCTGCGTTGGGGATATCATTTACCAACGCGGTTCTTGGTGACAGAACAAAAGAAGTGAACAGTATACGGGTGGATGATAGTTGGAAGGGAACATCAGGAAATGAGGATGATTGAAATAAAGTTGGCACCAGAGGAGCAAACCAATACTTCTTACGCCTCCGAAGACAGAAGAGTCTCTCTTTACATTTCTGTCGCCTTCATTCTTTCTCTGTTTCTCAACCTCTCCATCTCTGTCACTATCTGTTTGCCTTTGATCTCTGTGCTGACTCACTCTCCCTATCCCTTTCTCCACAACAATAGAGATAAAAAATGACCTGCGCTCTCGTCTCTAACTTTCTCACTAACTTTTCCCCCCTTCTCTTTCTTCTCCTCTCCATCCTCTTCCCTTCTGTTTTCCCCTTCTCCCTCTCTTCAACGTGCTTGAGGAATGTGTCAGAGCAGCACAAAAGAACAAAAGCTTGACAGGAGGAGGAGGAGGAGGAGGAGGAGGAAGAGAAGGAGAAGGAGAAGGGGGGGGTAGAGAAAGTTGCATGAGGTAAAGGAGAGGCAGAAAGGGAAAAAGGGGGGAATGGAGGGAAGGAATGAGCGGAGAGAGAAAGGTTGAGGGGTGCAGAGCACGGTTGAGTGGACCTGAATGCTGAGCGGTGCTTTGTCATCGCGTGCTGACATGCAGCATCACACACATTTCAGAGCTCTTTATCGAGCCCCCTCTGAACAGCACGCACACAAGATGGGTGAGGCCGTCGCTGTGCTACACTGCACGGCTGCCTGCTTGATTCAGCGGGCTTTGATGCATTTCTTGTTGTGTCATGGTAATATGCTAATGGCCTGCGGTGAGGCTGAAGATGAATATTCCCAACACCGGACAGCTCTCTATTGTAACCTTTGTGTCGGCATCAGTCACATTCAAACTGGGGGCCGATGATCAATTCCCTCTTTCTGAACAGACCGTGCTCGACAGACCACCACTGCAGAGGCAACTGAGCCAGACTGATGCTTGAATGTTTAGGTTTTCCTATCAGATGTGGCCTTTAAACAGCCACTTTTATACTTCACTGACTCTGGATGTTTTATTTTGAGACTGTATGTTGAGAAAACCTTTAAAGAGTTTACCTCCGCAAAGAGTGAATGACAAGACAGAAAAAAAAAGAGAGGATGTGAGAGGAAATTACAGCTCAGATATGGCTGTCTAATGGCTCACCTTTGTTGTTTGGCCCAGGCTTGTGGCATGGTGTGTGGCCAGTGAGTGTGGAGCGCGTGCACGTGTCTGAGGAGGAAACAATGTGTGCGAGACTTCACATCAAACAGAGCCGAAGGGCCCGATGCAGGGCGCGGGATCTGCAACCAAGCCTGTGCGTAAAAGCGCGTATCACGTTACCAAATATCAATCTGAGGCAGTTATTCACGTTTTGTTCGTCAGTGCGTCTTTGTTAAAACTCTGACACTGAGCCGCTGAGTACATGTAGCCTAAGGTTCCCCCCGCCCCCCGCCACCTCTAAATCGCCCGGTTTACCTCGCGCTAATTCGCCGTGCAGTGTAGCGGATGGGATCATCCATCAAGAGTCAATAGTTAACGTCGGCTTTGTCCCGTTGCCATCCATCATCGGCGCGTGCGTGCGCGCATACACAGTGTGTGTGTGCGAGTGTGCGTGCTCTTTATAGGAGTACCTCCGACCCCGCGGGCCCCTGACCCTGTCCCGTCTGACGCGCTGTTCCAAATGCCCCCGACGTCTCCTCCTCCTCTCCCCCTTCTTCCGTCCGAGCAGCGGGGAGCGAAAAGCTCTGAGGAGTCACCGGCGACCTGCGCCAATCCCACCTCTTACTTTAATCTCTGCCCCTCTCTCTCTCATGGGTTCAGGGTGTTTTTTCCTCTGACGCAGTCCCCGTTAAATGGATAGCCCACCGGTCGAGGCCAGAAGCTGTATCCCATTACCACCGCTTTTATTTTTATGACACAGCGCCGTGGTGCACAGGAGGCTGGGGTGAACTTGGTCTCTCTCTCTCTCTCTCTCTCTCTCTCTCTCTACACACACACACACACACACACACACACACACACACACACACACACACACACACACACACACACACGAGCTCTGCCATCCATTCACTCTGCCAGTCAGTCTGGCAGTTGACTGGTTCTTCCTTCGCACTGCCCTGCCAAGACGACATGTTCTGTCAACAGACCGGCCTGGCTGACATCCTCCCTGTTTTGCAAGAATAATGTTCAACGCGTTAAAGTCATTCATTCAACCATGTCAGTGTTGACGCTCTCACAAGTGGCAAAGCGCATCTTACACCTCAACATTGTACATAATAATAATAATAAATCAGGTCTGCAGAGGTTTCTCCAGAGCGCACAGGACCATTAGGGCGCGGTCACTCTGGGTGAATCAAGTTACGCGCGTGGATGAGAAGCGTCTCCAAACGCTGGCTGCGTGGGCAAGCGCGCACGCTGCCTTACAGGGGCGTGGTCAGGTCGAGGCGCTGTGGATCTGTGCGTTTAATGTACTGGGCTGCGGGGCGTGTCCGCATTGAAAGGGGCGTGTGCATCCCCACACAAGTATCTTTGCGCTCTGTGCCATTCATTTGTAGCGCAGCCGCTTCTAACGCGCACTGGCACGTAGGTGAGACAAGAGCTCTGTCAGTCGGTCACTCATCCCAGGGAAAGGACAGCAGTTACCGGACAGGCAGAGTCAAACCACCCGGCGCGCCCACACACCCAGACCAGACTCAGAGGGGGCAGCTGGAGCACTTTTGACGCACGACGCGCAGGGACAGCAGCCACACTTGGACCTGACAGTTCACCTACACTAATCCTCCAAAACACCTGCAGCCGAATATGGAGCGCAAAATCCCCAATTTCGCCGGCACCTGGGATATGAAGAGTTCTGAGAACTTTGATGAACTCTTGAAAAAGTTGGGTGAGTGATAAAAATGATGACACAAATGCAGCTTGACTCATTTTGCGGTTTCATGTGACGCTCTTATTTCTGTGCGCACTGACACAGATCCGATGTGTCAGCTCAAAGTGGAGCTTTCTCAGCACATTATAGGTCAAATCTTCCTCTGTGTCCGCGCACCAGCGAGGATCACCCCTCTGTGCCGCATGGGTGGGGGGTCTTTGTCATTCTGCAGAACCCAAAATTCAACGCTTGGCCCCCAGCCAGAATCACCCCTTCTCCTCTCCTCTCTCCCTTTGGCCTCGCCTGCAAACACAATAGAGACAAGCGGCGGCACATCTGTCTGTGTCACAGCCTCTGATTGTGTGTTTGTGCGTGCGTGTGTGTGTGTGTGTGTGCGCGCGCGTGTTGCAGAGAGACCGTTATGGCGCTATACAGTGCAGGACAGCCACATTATCTGAAGTGACAGTCGGGGAAAACGACAAACACCTGCTGCTGAGATTCAAACAGCTTTTTCATTCACATCACTGGCGCATTTGGAGTCCGGGCAGGCGTCATGGTGTGCGTGTGTACGTGCGTGTGCGCGCTTAGAGTCGTCTGTCGTTAGTAGCCAATTCCCATTAGATGACTTGCCAGTGCACACCTGGAATTCATATCAGCGCGTAAGGGCGCACGGAGAGATGAGTGCACCAAACAACGCCACCTTTTGTGGCTCTCTCTCTCTCTCTCTCTCTCTCTCTCTCTCTCTCTCTCTCTGTGTGTGTGTGTGTGTGTGTGTGTGTGTGAGAGAGAGAGAGATACAGTCTACTGAATATAAAGGTCATTGAAATAGCTATGCAATGGCGCTATTGTTCTGACAAAGATGCGAGAGGACGAGTTCCAACTTTCTTGTCCGACCGACGCTCCAATTAGCGTTTAATGGGTCCATGTGCTTGTGCGTGAGGCAGAAAGTGTGTGTGCGCGCGTGTGGGGAGGCTACAACAAAGGGAAAGACGGCAACGTGAGGATATGGCACCGTGCGCAATAATCAGTGCAGGTTTGTGCCACAGAGATGTGAGGTGTAAGATGAGAAACCATGGAGGAGGAACTGCAACAAGAATGCAGGTTAAACTCCACGCGCGCGCGCACACAAACACACATACGTATAATTCCTATAATTTCCCTCTGCATTGGCATGACTGACAGAGAGGAATGGCCCTGGTTTCATCGGGGCGAAGCGCAGCTGTATGCAGCTCCTCCTTCCCTCCATCCTGTCTTCCTTTCCCCACTCCTGTTCTCCTCCCCTCTTCCCTCGTCTCCCCCATGTCCCAAACGCTTCCTCTGCCCTCTGCTCTTTGACCTCCAACCCTGACCATCTATCTATCTATCTATCTATCTATCTATCTATCTATCTATCTATCTATCTATCTATCTATCTATCTATCTATCTATCTATCTATCTATCTATCTATCTATCTATCTATCTATCAGGTTTGCAAAAGTCTTTTCAGGTAATTTTCTGACTTCTAACTAGCAGTTACTTGAGAAGCCACAGTCCCCTCTGTGGCTCCCAAATGGTCCACAGGCCAGCACTTGACTCCTGTGTCTGAGCCAGCAGACTGAGGAGACTCAGAGGTCAGTCAGCGTCTGCCGGTCAGTTTGTTGCCTGAAATAATCCCAACTTTTAGGAAGGAGACTTTTTCGTTTCTCAAGTAGCGTTATATTTTCAACTACAGTTCCCAGAGCTATACAGGCATGTTTGCAGTTATGTGTCGTATAGTTAGTATCCAGAAGGCATACCTCAGTAAAAGTAAAGATATCGTGTTAAAATATGATTTTAACAAAAGTAAAATTCACCCATACCTATAGTGAAAGTCTAAGATTAGTTGAGTACTTCAGTATCAAAAGTAGCATATACTGTACACTATGGATCGACTGATTACCCACCAAGCTGATTATCAGATCTGATATCCAGCATCTTTCTGATTATCAGAATCAATGTTTTATTTTGAAATCCAACTGCTAATAAAAAGAAATTAAATTAAAATGTGCTACACTGGCTCTGATGCAGCAAGTCATTTACAATGTAAATAGTAATTAAAGTTATCAGATAAATGTAGTGGAGTGAAAGTATTAAGTATCAGAACTGGAAATACTCAAATAAAGTACAAGTACCTTAAAATTGTTCCTGAGCACATGTACATGTACTTGAGTAAATGTACTTAGTTACATTCCATCACTGTTAATAAATGATTCATTTTCTATTGAGTGACTAATCAATGAATATGCCAATCAGTACTCTGTACGGCCTGCCTTTGCAACAGCATTACTGTATGCAGGGAAAGAAGTAGGCTATATATATCCTTTACTCGAATAAAATGCAATCACACAGAGTGAAAATACTCAATTCTAAGTAAAGGTCCTGCTTTTAAAACTTTTTAATGCAATTTTTAGGTAAACAGATTATTCCAAATGTGATCAAGTTACTGTTATGATTTTTAATGTTGGATCTGTCTGAGTTTAAGATAACTTTAACTTATTTACACTGATGTTTTGGATGTAAACCTTCTATCTGCAGTATCACTGGTAACAATACCTGTCAGATACTGTAAATGTAGTGCTGTAAAAAGTCCATTCCCCCACGAAATATAGTAGATTATTATTGTAATGTAGCATAAAAAATAGTACAAGATATTTAAACTCTACAGGTACAGCAGAAATTGCCCTGAAGTTAAGCACTTGAGTACATGAGCTTAAATTCTACACCTGACCACATGTCTGTCAAACTGTCACCAAACACATAAAAGTAAGAAGTCATTAATGAGGCAATGCCTCGGGTAAGATGTACAGTCCGCTGCAAGAGGTGAAATTATGAATAAGACTATTCATGGATTAATATGATGCCTCCAGGAGAGAAAGCGGCTGCTGCCAAAGGGTGAAAATGTTTCCTGTTTCCTGCATGCTGACGTTTAACACAACGCAATTTGCACATAATCCAAGTGCACACGCTGAGATGATGACAAAGCACACACATGCTGTGCTGTGTGTGCAGCACATACATTCAGTGTTCACCCTGGGCATCCTGATGCATGCTGAATGACTGGGCATTTCGGAGAGTGTGTATATTTACCCTTGGTGACAGGTGGGAATGTGTGAGAGGTGAGAAGTGCGAAACCCAACTCGACGGCAGATACACACTGGACGACGTACACACACTTCCCCTCGCACTTGGACAGAGATCTTCACACACCACACACAGACCACTGCCCCCACCACCACCACCACCTTTTCCTCTCTCCTCCCACCACATCGGTCTGCACCTTGTTCCCTCTCTTTTCCCACGCTGTATCATCAGTCTCGCTGCAACATGCTATGGAGAATATGAGTGTGTGTCTCTCTCTGTTTTGTAGAGAGGAGAAAGATGCTGATTCCGCTGCAAAAAAGTACAAATCACCACTTGTATGCGTGTTTGAATCTGTGCGTGTGCGACGATGATTACGTGTGAGGGTGAATACAGGTGTGCTGTCATATGGCCTCATTGTTTCCTCCTGTCATCATTATTGGACAGAGCTGTGCAATGCCAGGCTTCTCCTTTTACCCTGAGTGTGCAGGAGAACCCTGAACAAGCAGCAACACCACACCACACCACACCACACACACGCACACGCGCTCGCACACACACACACACACAGAGCCTGAGGATAATGGTTTTGCATAATTCGGTAAAAACTGGTTTAATTCGCCTTGCTCCTTGGGGCTGAATCCTATAAACCAACACTGTGTGACGCAAAAAAGATGCACTGATACCATGGGAACATTCAAAGTTTGTACAAAAGCATGTTTGTTCTCCTTTATATGAAATTTAAAGATACAATATGTAGGAATTCTGCATTAAAATGTCTAAAAACAGCCACAAAATGTTTCCGACAATGTTCAAACCAGAGAAATCCACAAGTTTACTCAAGGTTGTGGTGCGTTTCATTTTCCTGTCGCTACTCGATGAACGGGACTAAACTTGACAGTATTAAAATGTTAAAAACATTACCTCGTCTGTGAACAATGATCTCTATGTTTAATGGTTTACTGAACGCAAAGAAAGCGGCCATTTGTGTTTATTCAGGTCGCAGTGTTTATCCACGCCAAACAGCCAGATTACTTCACTGCGCATTAGCAGTAAACTGAAGTTAGCGAGCAACTGCACACAACCAATTCAGCACTCGCCAGAGACTCCAGTTTTGTCTCGTCCAACATCATGAAGAAAGTAACATCTCCCCTTCAGCATCCGTCACCAGTCAACATTACAGTACAATGGAGGTCACCTCCGCGGTTCACTGCTTCAGTCAGGTTGATAAACAGGAGTGAAGATAAATACACATTTTAACTCCAAATGTCAGAAAGTAATCTCACAGTTTACCTCCCGCAGGTAAACGGTTGCAGACCTGAGAAAAATCGATGTGATTTTGGGTGTTTACTCTCCACAGGGTCAGGCTGTGCAGCTCAACTCTCTAACCGACTCTGAGCAACTGAACAGCAGCTCTTGACCCCGACCTTTTTTGTTTTGATAGAGAGGTTACATATTGTACTTTTAAGCAAGAGAACATCACCTTCAATCAACCATCTTTCTCCATGGTGTTATGTCTTTCTGGTTTTGTCGATATCTCCTCATCTTACGTGTGTGTGTTTTTTAGGTGTGAACAAGATGCTGCGTATGATCGCGGTGACGGCAGCCTCCAAGCCGCTCGTGGAGATCTCGCAGGATGGAGAGACGTTGTCCATTAAAACCTCGACCACAGTCCGCACCACCCACATCACCTTCACCGTGGGACAGGAGTTTAATGAGGCCACGGTAGATGGACGTCCCTGCACGGTACTTAACACACGGACACAAACATACTCCCGAATGCTCTTTCACATCTCCATTCTCTGCACTTTGACATACACAAACACACACGCAGAAGAAATGGCCGTGTGGGGAGGGAGCTGCCCAGATTACATCAATCTGTTTCATTTGGCTTTTCATCATATTTGGACTGATAGCATATCTTTACCCCTCCCTTGGTCTCTGAAGGCCTATCACGCTACACTATGCTCCTTCACACTCTTTACGACCCCTTTCAACTTCCCTTCTCTCTTCCATTCCCCCTCCTTGCCCTTTCCTGCCCTCCGTCCCTCCCTCATTCTCCCTGTTGCTTTCCCCCAGTTTTCCCATAGATGGCCTCTGTTTGGCCGTCTCCAAAGCAAACACATGCAACCAGCCAGCAGTCCGCTGTAGTAACGATGAGCGCATCACAAGTTATCACCTCTCAGTGATTACTCTGCTCCACCTTCCTCGTCTTCTCACTCCATTAGCCACTCTCATTGTCTCCCTTCCCCTCTCAATAGCATTATGTATGTCTGCCCATAAACTCACTTACACATCCAACAACTTACATGAGGTATCTCATGGTTTTTCTTCTTCTCTCGTTCTCTGCCCTTAGAGTTTTCCACGTTGGGAAACTGACAGTAAGATCAGCTGTGAGCAGATTCTGCAGAAAGGAGAAGGACCAAAGACGTCCTGGACCCGAGAGATCACCAATGATGGCAAGCTGATCCTGGTAAGGCACACAAACTATCCATCACGCCAGAGTTTTTCAGAGCCAACAAAGCTATACTGTAGATTACAGAGCACAGATTACAGTGCCATTTTGTTGTACATACAAGCATTAACCATAACTACCTGTAGTGTCGACTCAAATCAGATCAACCTGACTTGGAATTTAAATACTCATTACTTAAACTGGACTTGACTTGACTCAGATGTGAAAGGTAATTCTTGATCATGGAAAGTAGCAGATTGACAAAAAAATATTTATGAAGTAGCTACTTTGACAGGACAAACAAACCGAAGTGAACACACATGATTTTGTTTGTTCAGCTGTATCTTACCACCCCAAAACTATAATACTACACCCAAGCACTTTTTGTAAAAGGCTGTTTTATAACTATAAAAACATACAATGACAAAATTCATGTACCTTTTGTTTGTATAACATGATTGTATCTTGCATTTTTTAACTTATATGTCCAGGTAAGGAAAAAATGTTTGTGTTGCATTTCCACTAACCTCCAGTCTGTAGTTATGTATTTTATTGGTCTCCCATTTGTACAACAAAATTGCGCTGTAATCTTCAGGCTATAATCCCAAGTGTTGCCTTTTGATTACAAATTATATAATTTTGCTTAAAGTACCACAACAGCAATCGTGTTAGTCTCCTGGCAGAAGTAGAAAGAGTTTCTGTTGAGGTTGCGAATGTAAGTACAGGCCTCGACATGAAGTCAAACCGAACGCACAACCAAAGTCAAAACCTAACCGGGCAAACAAATATTTATGATGTCGGTGATGCGTGCATTGAGGGCGGATAATGAAACGTTAAACAGGTCTGGGTCAAATATGATTTCGATTCAGTTTCGTTCAGCTGCTGACAGTCATCAACACCTCCGTGAATGATAACTGCTCCACAAACAGAAACCGCGCCCAGCTGGCACTCCAGGTCGCCTCAAACTTTCAAAGTATTCCAAATAATTATTTGACCTAAGTCTACCGGTAAACCAGTCGAACCAGAGATGACACATGCGTCCTCAGCAGTCCTCTCTGGAGTAAACCGTATGAAGTATTTATGGTTGACGGCTGCATGAGGGTTGGCAGTGAGTACAATTCTAAGGCTCCTGATGTGCTTTTTGGTAAATAATGTTGAGAGAGAATCAACATAAACAACTTGTTCTGCAAAATACTTAACTGTAAATATCAATTCATATCGAACGGTGTTAAACATCCACACTCTCCTCTCTTTTCAGACCATGCGAGCAGATGATGTGATATGCACCAGAGTCTACGAGCGACAATGAACAAGAGCACTTCTCACTTTTCGTCCTTCCAGCCTCCCCTTCTCCTGCATCACCACTTGCATCACTACTCCTCCTTGTGGGAGATAGCAGACTCTAGTTTAATTCCATTATCTCTGCTAGCTTCACTATGTAATATGTGTGGTAATTGTATCTAGTATGTCGCACATCTATCGACGCAATGGTCTTATCTCCTGAGATATCCGTCTGTCCCTCCAGCTCCATCAAACGTGGCCAGCTGGGTTTTAAACAAGTATGTTTGTTTTCCAGAGTGACAGCTCATTTATTTGGCATTGTATGTATGTGTGTGTTTGTGTGTGTGTGTGTTTGTGCGTGCGTGTGTGTGTGTGTGAGCGGCAGCAGAAGAGGTGTGAGACTATATTTGTAGATGTGTAAACCAATCTATGAGCTCTTCCAGTTTCAGGTCAGTTTTGATGTGTTCCCTTTCGCCCCTGCCCCGCAACTTTCACCTTTTCTATCTCACGACGACATTTTATATTTATTACTACACTAGGAGTCTGATACAGTACTGCTAAAGTTTTTACTTTGTGTCTCTTTTATATGAAATGTGATCATAGGAAACACTTTCTATGGGAAAAACAATAAAGCATGATATTAACTCAGCTTGATGTCGATTCTTGGCCCTCCTGTGCTCAAAACCATTAGTGCCATAAAAGTATTTACCAGTGCATCTGTTTTATGGTTTGTGAGTCTAGCTGCAGAATATGTGCACATTAGATGGCTCCATCTTATTTTAGGCTTTCTGTCAGCTGTCTGCAACTAGAATAACTTGTCTGTCCCCTCCCTCCCAGTCTCTCTCTCTCTCTCTCTTGCTCCCTCCCAGTGTTTTTGTCTTTCCATCCCTCAAGCCGTTTTTTCCCTGTCAATAATCTCTCCCTCGTTATTCCTCCCTCGCTGAAAATGTTTCCATTCGACAGTTTTTTCCTCTGTCTGCTCACTTTTATCACACATTTCATGCGGATCTGCTCATCCTGCAACTTTCCCTGGCATTTCAACCGTCACACAGAGAGCCAGCTGCGGGAATGCCACCATTAGACTCTGCTCTGTTTTTATTTCCATTTCATCTGCCAGTTGGTTAAATTTTGTACATATTTCTCTGGAAAGTCTTTAAAAGGCTGCTTGACTTAAAGGGAAAGTTCAACATTTAGAGAATGTGTGGGGCAATTGCCTTTCTTGACAAGCTTTAGATGGCAGGACTGGCATTACCCTGATGTCTGTATAGTAAATCTGAAGCTAGAGCGAGCCGCCAGTTAGCTTTGTTTATGACAAAGTCTGAAAACAAGGGGAGACAGTGTGCCCGGTACTGTACGAAGGTAAGAGCCAGCACCTTCAAGGCTCCCTACTCAACATACATATGTTATATCTTGTTTGCTTTAAGTACAAAATATTGAGTGAAAACAAACGAGATATAACGTGTTTATTCCGGAGCTTTAGAGGTGCTGGTAGGTAGGACTGGGTATTCAAGACCAAATTTCAATACCTTAGGAGTTAATCTCATCAGCGTCAGTGAGCCAATAAGCATGCAACACGCTTGTTGTGCCAAGATCTAATAGTGCTGGCGATTGGCTGTCTTGAGGCATGCAGGAAAAACACCAGGTTACACTCAGATGCGGGCCTCACCGGCGAGGAATCGAATGAGCGCAATTTCGAAAATGTTGCAACCTGTTATGTGTGATGGTTTGTTACAAAGAACCATCTGAGAAATCGTCCTTGGGAAATGTTTGGAAAAGGGCAGGCAAGTAAAAAGAAATACTTGGCAGGGGATTGGATGCACCATCTGTCTATCACTGTCTATCAAAGATCAACAAAAGGAGAGTGCTACCACCAGCGGAGCCAGTTTAATCAAACTCCTGAAAAAGCCTATTGAGAGAAGAGCGAAAGCATCTTTGCCATTAAAGAGATCTAACTGATGCTACAGCAGTATCTATGCTAACTTCGTTAGCAGATGCCATTTTTACACGCCGGTAGATCTTGCAATCCAGCTTCTTCGTGAGATAAAAAATGTTGAACTACTCCTTTTTACGTCCTAGTTTGGGGAACATCTGTTGTTATGGTAACCAGTGAGGGTGATAAGACAAACAAGGTCAACTTGGAACCGTTTTAGGTCAGACTACCTGACCACTCATCAAATGGTCAGAGAGTGGGCGTGTCTCCAACGGCAGGAAATGCCAATTGCATTACAGGGTACAGCTGATTGACAGCAGATGTGCTTAACAAGGAGTCGGCTGTTAGGGGACCTGGAAATGAAAAAAAAAGGGGCTGGGGAGATGGATGACCCTGAGTTCACACACTCGTACACATATACAGTTATACAACAAGTAAAAACTAGATAGGGAGGGATTCCTGAGAGAGGAATTCAGTGATGCTAAAAGTCTTTTATTTCTTCTTGCAAACTATCTCCTCTTTATTTCTCTTCTTGCCCTGCAGCTGTGTGGAGTTACAGTGTGACCTCAATAAAGTCCCCTCCTCTGCCTCCTTCCCTAATAAAAGGGGTAAATAACTACCCCTCCCTCACTGTTTATTACCCCCTGGGGCAGTAAAAGGCAGCTGTCTGGCCCCCTTCAAAACGCCCGGCCTGCACTGGACCCCCGTAAAAAAAAAAAAAAACACACACACACACACACATTCACATACCAAACTAAAAACACACATTCTGGGAACTCTTCACACATACCATCAAACACTCACACTGTACACGCAGCTCATAAAACCCAAAAGGTGAGCGGACAAACTGCCTGGTGCACAAGACCTGTGAAAAGACGGTAAAAGGTCTGAAAAACAAAAACGTCTCTGTTGCCGACATCCCGGCTGCGTCGTTACCCCTGCATGTTGTTGGTTTTTCAGAAGGCATAATGAGGAACAGAAAACAGTTTGGCAACATTTTAACCTCACTCCCACACTGCCTGCAAGTCGAGGAAATAAACAAGGGCACACTGCAGAAAGAGCAAACACACACAGTCACATGTACACCCACAAAATAAAAAACACCTGCGTGATGAACGAGCATGCCTACACATAACTAATGCACTTCATCCATCAGAATTAAGTGGAAACCCGATACTCTTTTAACATGTCTAACAAGGTAACTTTAGCTATCGAACAGAAAGCCAAACGTTGGTGGTTGTGTGAGAACAGGTTAGTTTAGGTGCCCAGGGGCCACGGCTGAGTCAGGCTGCAGTTTGACAGATGGGTGGAGTGGAGTGTGTGTACATGTCTGCATACTTCGGAGTATGTCACAAAAGTCAAGACGGGTGATTTGTGATCTGGTTGAAGCAATTATTGCCACGCCGGTCAAGTGAATTCTGGGTTAGATAGTAAAGAAGTGGGAAGGGCTCGTGGAAAGAAATGCCCTGCAGGTGTCGGAGCGGGAGAGCACAGGCCCCCATATATGCGTGATATGCCTTTGCGCACGCACACACAGATTCATAGAAAGAAGCAGGCATGTGACAGTGTGATGACAGGTGAGTGTCATTTAACACCCTCGCATACTGTACTGTCTCTGTCCAGTATATTGATTTACACCCACGCACACCTGCAGGCCTGCACAGACTTATACACACATCTAACGTTCACAGGCAGCGTGGTACAGTGCACCAATCTCCTGTGGCAAACGCAATTAGACCACCCAGGAACCTTTGAGGCCTCTTGTAAAACTTTGGTCGAGAATAGTACACATGAGGGCATACCACACACACACACACCGCTGCACTCACATCGTCCAGCTTGAATGGAGAAAAACTAGAAAAAAGGAGTCATCGAAACCGCACTGGCCCTCTTGAAATGCATGTAAACACACAATTTCTTGGGTTTTAAATATGATCTTAAATTACCTTAAAATCCCCTTCTACCTCTGTCAAGATGCCACAGGAATGACGGGGAAGGTATTCAATAAAGGTCAAGGGAAGAAATCAAGGATATAAGGTTGGCACCTCTGCGCACTGAGCCACACAGGGACACTCAAACCAGCAACCTTCAAGAGCTCTTTAAAGTGTGGGCAGAGAATCCTTCCATCAGGGAAAATAAAATCAGAGAGGAGTGGAACGGAGAGGCATGGAGACGCTGAGTCAGAGAGGCTAAAGGAGGGGTGAGGTCAGGGCGTAAAGCTTCCTTTTAACTTCCCCATCTAATTATCTGAAAGGTGATTCATTCACTTACACAAAAAAGGGATTTATTTATCTACTTTGCTCAGATATCTACAGACCCAGATCATCCCTGGTTTTCCCTGAGCATCATCATGCGAGACAATGGTGTTACAGTATACGAGAGGTAGGCTGCTGAATGAAGCCTTTGTAGGGACGAGGCATGTAATGATAAAATCTGATTACAGACTCTGATGGTGACCTCTGGATAGTCGGAGGGAGATGATGGGAAGCCAGAAGATACTGTTTGAAGAAAGAGGCAGAGTGTGTGAGAAGCTACACAGGGAGGAATTCTCTCATGAATTTGACTTTGTAATGGTGTTGTTTTCAAATTCACAAACGCTACTTGGCCAAAAGTATGTCTGGCAAAATATTGCTCAACAAAGAAAGGTAAGTTAGTGCACTTTCAAACCCAATTGTAAACAGATGAAGGACAAAAGCACCATACAAAAGGACCAGGATACAATTAATTGCAATCCAATACAACCATTCCACCATAAATGCTTTACATCAAGTTTATAATGTTCAGCTTTCTGTTGACATTAGTAGAAACAGGTTGCCGTACTGACCTAATTATACAGAGCGTTTTCGGTTTTTTTGTCCTTCCTATTGACATACATGAGGGGGCAGAACATCAGAAACACCACTGAATATGATGAAGTGACACACTGCTATTTATTAAGACCTCAATGGGAAATCAATACATCAATATCAGTTAACACCTGAACGAAAGTGTTAATTACAACTGTACATTACTGGTGTTCTAAAAGTAGACCGTTGTATTGGATTACGTTAGATTGTGTGGGTGATAACTACTTTTGCTGGACAATATATTGTCCCAAAATTAACTGCGATAAACAATATTATTCTCCTTTTAAGACCATTTTATCACTGATGTAATCAGAATATAATAACATAATATAGAACGTACGGCCTTTCGAAGAGCTATGGACTTTAAACTCTTAATAATTGTAATAATAATAAGATAATGGAATCAAAATGTTAAAAAAACATTAAAATATAATAATAAATACAACCAAACAACCAAAACAATAAAAAAAAAAATGGACTCTTGCCAGTGTTTTGTTTTTGTCTGTTCTGGGCTTCTAGAGAAACATACCTGTGCAACATCAACCTCAATGTAGTGACATTTTTCAGCCAAGAGGGAGGGCAACACCTCTCCTAGCTCACCGCAAACTACGCCTATGACTGAAACTAGTAAACATCTTATTCCATAACTTCAGGGATTTGTATGCTGCTGTAATGGTCTCCACTCGTGGCTCCACTTGTTGGTGTTGGTCGATAAGGCCCGGCTCACAGTCTGGTCTCTATTTAAACTCAGAAAACTGCAGGTACCAAGTTTTGTGTGTGCTTAAATAAGAAAAGGCCTCCCCCAAACATAAATGCATAAAAGTTGGAGGCTATACTGTATACTGTTTTCACAAATGAAGGTGGCTAGGTGCGTCCACATACTTTGTTCATAGAGCGTAGCACGTACACATGTAGCCAGTGACACGATATTATATGTAGAGAAGCAGACAGTGAGAAAGAGGGGGTGTGAAGAGAGAGATGCCCCGGAGGATCATCAGGCATGACAGGGTGATCAACTGTCAGAACTCCATGACTCATTCCCTTTTCTTTCTTTTTTTTAAGATCAGCTCACTGTAAAGATACAGTCACACAGTCACACAAACACAGCTTCACACAGCTACACACACACGGACTTGTTCTGTTTAAATATATAAATAAAGCATATCTTCCACAGCTGTGTAATAACACTTGAGTGAGTCTGCATTTCATGACTGCATACATGAGGTTCAGCTTATCACCCTCTTTTTATTTTCTCTCCCTTCCTCACTCTCTGCATCTATTTCCTCCTCTGACCAGCTCCAGACGGCGGCCGAGCCAAAGCATACCAGAGACCAGCATGTCATAGCTGGACACAGTGTAGCGCTGGCCGAGGTGAGCTGTGGTGTCGTTTGATTGGTTGCAGAGGACTGTAATTTGGGAAACCGGGGTGGAGGAAGCACACCTTGTAAAAAAACATAAAGCCCTACTGGCTGCAGAACATGCACGCAAACTCACACAAACTGAAACGTGTGTGTGCATGAAAAGAAATCGAAAATCTGCTCTACACAAGTTGTTGTACGTGTGAGAGAGAGCGGTGTTTTCTGTAACAGCAAAGCCGTGCCCTCTTCGTGGGAATACATTAAGAGGGACTGCACACTGACAGAAAATCATCATGATAACCGCAGGTGGAAAATGTTGGCACGGCTCCTGCTAAACCAAACAGGAGTGACGTCGCAGGAGCACCTGGTGAAAGACAGAAAACAGGCTCATCTACTAACACTAAACTGTTACTACCGTCTAACTTATCCACAAATCACAGATACTGTACTGCACTGATAATATGTGCCACAGTGGTGCTATGGTCTCCTGTGGCCCTCCGTCTATCCATCTACAGAGCCAAGCTCTATGTCTGACGTTGATTTACTGATCGTCCAACGGAAAAAATATCCCATGGACATGCCAACTAATGTAGGACGCCCGGCAGTAGACATTCCTTCTGCTCCTAATCCTTAAACGTGCATTTGCTTTGAAAGGAAAAAATCTGCACACTGAGCATAAGGCGCCAGTTGAACTCAAGTCTCTGCTGTTGTCTCAGATATAATTCAGATGCAGTTTCGAATGTTTTCTGGCAGTGCACTTGTCGATTTTACAGCAGGGATCTAGATATATTTAGGCAATATATCGCGATACACAATATACATCTTGATATTTTGAAATCTCTTTAAAAGCACTTCATAAATGCTGAGACTGGGTGAGAAAATCAAATACCACAATATTTTTGACCAAATACCTTTATATTTATATCAATATTGCAACAATATTGCAGGGATAACTATTGGTAGGCTAACAAGATATTAACACAATAAGATTTTGGGATAATGAAGATAATAATCAGTAATGTGTTAAAGTTGGTAATGGTAAGTATTAAGGCCATGACACACAAAACTGACTTCAAAGAACTAGCTGCGACTAAGGCCTGCGTCCTGTGTCTCAACCAAAAAAGGTGCATTTGAACACACCACAAAGACTTGTTAATCTGCACCTGCATGAAAGGAAATCCCTCTCTGCAGCTATGCAAACCGCTTTTATGATAAAGTAGCAATTTAGACACCACTCTCGCTAATATAACCGCCTCTAAGAGAGAATATGTCTGATAAATACTTGCAAATGGCATTGGTGAGGAGGCAGAGGAGACAATTACGGAGCAACCGGGCTAAATGGGTGACATCATGGATACTGCAGCATCAAGGGCCTTTCTTTTTTGTTTTCTCTTCTCGTGCACTGATCCACTCACCTGAACAACCAATCAGGGTGATTTCTCTCAACGATTAAGCTACCACCAATTCTTCATGCTGAATTTGCCAAAAATCCTACCAATGGCATAGGACACACGGTGCCAATTAGTGTTCACTAACTCACTTACGGCCCTGACAATGGCCAATGGCCGACTGTCGGCCTTTAAAACAGATTCATTTATTTATTCATTTATTTTATTTTATTAAAAATAGAACAGTCTGTTAAGTTACAATACAAATACAAATACAATTATATCTACAATCTAAGATGATATATAGTCTTGTATCATGATCAAATTGCATCACAGAACTACTCTGAAACACTGAAGATTTATTAATCTTTACTTTTAAAGTCTGTGTAAAAAATCTAGAAGCATTAAAAGAACTTGTAAATGGATAATCAATGTCAAATGTCTTTATGGGAACACAGAGAATAAAGCATGCTCTGTGCTCAGTATCCACTCTGCTGAGCAGCAGCAGTTTGTAAAACCTATAAAAGTTATCTCCGCTGCATTGATTCAAGTTGTGTTGTTACAGCGGCGTGACTCTGCAAAGTTTGATTGTATGCCTGACGTTAATGGGCTCTCGCATAGTTCCCACTGGTATGAAACAGTCTGTGCGTGTGTGTGTATGTGTGAGTGTTTTGGCTCTCGCTCCAGTTCCACCTCTGTGCAGGAATCTGAACTTGTGTACAAGGAGGTTTGGTTGCATGTGAACGAGCGCATCTGACTTTCCATACGGCTGCCAGGCGAGTTACAGTAACACTGCAAACGATAAAAGTACATGTGTGTCTTGGTGTGACTATTTTTCTTCAAATCATTTGCGGTATGAGATGAGAACTGGAACAACTCAGAAACAAGAGGTAGAAAAAAACAGAAGAAAGAAGAAGATAAGGAGAAAGGCAATAATGACAAGGACACTGATGGAGACCAATGTCAATTAGGCAGTAACTGTAAGAGCAATGATGGAGAGACAGAGGTCAATTATCTAATAATCATTATCTCCCCCCCACTAGATTCATAAATCAAAGCTAATTAAGTTTTCTCGTTTCAACATGTGTTGGCCACTTATGAGTTTACTCTCCAAACCCATTGCACTCTCCTGTCCAAGCCCTGGCAAACATCCATCACCACATGAGGAGTCTGATTGCAGGAGACAGAAAAAGACATTCAGCAACATTCCTACAAATGTGAAAGGAGTATAGTATGCATCTGTCATCAGCTGAGCATCATGAGTCTCCGCAATAACAATCAGAAGACAAACTGGCCTGTGATCAGTGTTCAGAGGCTATAATGAAGTAAAAGTATTATCAGCTAAATGTGCTTAAAGCATGAACAGTAAAAGTACTCATTGTGCAGTTAAATGGTCTTTGTTAGAGTTTTACTTTTATATATGATGTTTTTGGATTAATATAATTAATGTGTATGTTGTATTTTACTGCTGTAGATATTTAAGGTTCATTTTAACTACTTTTTATACTGTTGGGTCATTTGTCTATAGAAATGCATCATAGTCTATAAAATCATATCATCATATGTTTGTAGCATCACTTTTCTGTCAGAAACATGTATATCTACAAAGTCAACTTTTCATGAACTCTGAGAAACAGGCTGTTTTACAGCTTTGTGACGATGCATTTTAGAGCTAATCCAAGAAGCTTTTTAGTTTACTTATCTCAAGAAGTAGAAGAACTTTGTAAACCCATTGAGGGAACACTAAATCCTTCAGGTTATCGCAAACATTCACTTTTGGAATAAAGATATGTGGACACACTTCGTTTCCACTGGACAGGCAGGGTATGAAAAATTGTAATAAGATTTGTATTAAGTGGCATAAAAAAGGAAAAACTCAAGCACATGTGCCTCTAATTTTAAGTAATCAAGTACAGTACTTGGGGGAATGTACTCATTAGAAATGCCACCACTGCCTGAGATGATCTTTGACCATCTGTTTCAGTATTCAACCACACCATTAGGCTGCTTCTCCAGAAAAGTAAATTTGCTGAAACAGAGTGACACCAAGTGGTGACAAGTGAAATGTTTTAATTTGTAAGCATGACACCAAAAAGCCCTGCAGCTCAGATTTTAAAGCAAGAAATCAAACAAAAAAAGTTTTTAAAAAAAAAAAAATACATTTTCCTCCACTGAGTTGATTCCCCTGACATGCTACATACTAAATATAACTGGGACAGGATTTAGGACCTCAACCTTCAAATTAAGAAAAATAAATAAATAATAATCTCTGTGAAGCAGATAAGGGCCTGCACAAATCAGAACACAGAATCCACGTATCAGAAGTCATTTTAGTGAAGCGTTCTCCTCCTCCTCGTCTCTTTTCATTCAGGCTCCCTTCGGATGGACCACAGGCCCCTGGGACCATCTACCTCTCCTGGCTCCTCATACCCTTGGCTCTGCTAGATAATTGCTCTCCTCTGTTTTATTCTCCTTATATCTGTATTTCTTTAAAATTTGATGCCTCTTCACTCTGATCTTCTCTGTTTTACTGCTAATTATCTTGTGTGGCCCTCTTCCAGGTCACCACGGTGGAGAAGAGGTCATGTGGCTTGGGCACCACTCAGCGATGCTTAGGCCTGCTAAGTCGTCTACTGGATCCACATACTTTACAACTTTACATATAATTTGTATTAGATATTCTGTCAGTGCAACTTGTAAACTGTGATTTTGTTGTTCTGTTCTGTACAGGTGACATCTATTGCATGTCCGTCCTTGGAGAGTGATCCCTCTTCCTGAGGTTTCTTCCACCCCCCCCCCATGTTAAAAGGTTTTTTTCTCAACATGGCAAGTTTTTCCTCACTCAAATCCAGGGTCTAACAACAGAAAATGACGTTCCCTGTACAGATTGTAAAGCCCATTGAGGCAACATGATTGTGATTTTGGGTTGTATAAATAAAAGTGATTTGATTTAAACATGCAGATGTGGATTTGTTGCAAATGAGGTAACACAAAGTGTTTGTATGTGAATATATTCTGAAATGTAGACCATAGTTTGCAAGCTGGAAACCAAGCAGAGGGCCAAGAATAGGCTGCTCACCTCACCAAACAAGTCATAAGGTGGAATGCGGTATCTTTCTCATATCTTTTTTGTGTATTGATCTTTAATGGCTGTCATGTAACTGTCATTTCACCCAGCAGATATCCGCTTGTTCAGACATTTTTGGCCACTAGGGGTCAGGAGAGGCAAACCCACAGCGGGTGATTAGCTTATAAACTTGTTAGCCAATAACTGCCTGGTCTACTTACACATCCGGCAGAAACAGGCTAACAGGGCCACCTCCTTGAAGTCTTCTCTCTGTCCACCAGGGGAAGGTAAGAAAAATATGCCCACATGTTTCAGTCTTGAGAAAAAACATTTTAAATGTTCCACTTCGTTCACCTGTCACTCACCTCGGTGCTAGGAAAGTAGCATACAGTCAGCTAACGTTAGCTAGCTTGCCAACGGTCGTAGATGGCTGTTATCAGAAACGTAACATGTCCGTCGTTTAGGTATTCATTTAATTTGTTGCCGGACTAATATTGATTCATTGATTGATTCATTTTATATGAGCTGACCAAAAGAAAGATAGTCTTCTTTGCGACTTATCAGGTGCGGAAAAACGACCGCAGGTGGGTGTTAAATTACAAAAACATGAATAAGTTGGAATCATTTGGTCTGAAAGTTGAATCAACCAACGTTATATCAAAGATGGCGCTCAACTTCTTCCTCGCTCACCGACTGGAATCCTGCTGAGCAGCACTGCCACTAATGTAGGGAGGTTATTCTGCACACAGATAGAAAGCTGTAATACTGTATGCGGAATGGCTCCTTTCAGTATTATATTTGTTGTCTTATCAATAATTAATCAAGTTGTAATTTTAATGTTGTAACTGGTTAAGGTAGAGTTAATTGTTCTGAGACCACACTGAACAATTCTAATATTGTCACATAAACTTGTAAATAATCAGAAGTTTTGAGGATTTAGAAAATATGTTAATGTGTCAGAAGTTAAATTGTTATGATAAGTAAAGAGAGGCTTTCTCAGTGTCAAATCATGGCAAGACTCAAGCTTTTTAAGGGAGCACTGCATTTAATTGTAACACGCTTTACAGAAACTGGATCTGTTTCATCAAAAGCAAGATCAGGTGACCAAACCATCAGAAGATCAATATATATAGCAGAGTTCCCTTAGAGCCTGTAGAGGCCTGAGGGTGGCGCCAAAGAGCTTTACAAGAATATGCAAGACAGAACTCCATGGAAGAAGTGGAATTCATAATTCATGAATATTATTACGCAGAAAATAACCCTAACCCTGACCTAAAACATTTATAATCTAAAACATTTGTCTGAATAAAAATCGCTTTGATGATGTTTTCATTTGTCACGCCAAAAACTGTACACAGAGCTTTCAGCCATTTTTAGATGATAACATCTTCTTAGATGGTGGTTAACCAAACTGGATTTGGGGAAGAGGTTAAATTGGAGAATCGCAGCACATTAAAACAAAATCAGCAGTTTCATTTATTTATTTTGTATGCAACACAGCCATTCATTCTTTAGGTTTACATTTACAACAGATAATGTATGACCTATGTGTCAGGTCATTTGATTACCAAAAGACTCTACATGGGTAAATTTATGATAACCAAGGATATAATATTGAACATCTTGCTTTTTTGTCATCACTGTTTCCCCACTGTGCTCTTTCTTCATTCACTGAAGTCTCATGTCCTGTAGATGGGGGTATTGTCATCCTGGAAGAGTCACAGTCAGGATAGAAATGTTTCATCATAGGTTTATGGTGATCACACAAAATAACTGCAAAGAAATCACATTATAAAAATTATATAAAAATGTATACTTATGTACATTTTTAACTTAAATAGTTTTAAGAGTTGTTGCATACCAAAAATGGTAATCTATTGAGAGCAAGATGTCAACATCAGTTTTTTTCTTTTCTTCTCTCTCAAAAATGTAACTATCTTGAACCTCTGAATAGCTAACGTGAGTCTTGATTGTCTTACCAGGACCGTGCCACAATTTTCTTAATTATTCTCAGATTGCTTTTCTATAGAAGAACGCTGATAAGAATTATGATTGCCTCTTTCTAGCAATACATGCCGGTTTTAATTATGCTGTTAGCTACACCTGTGACTAGCCAGTAGCCCCAAACCATGCCCTGAAACAGAGACACTGTGGGGTTCAAGCATTCGTACTTGTACCATTTACCAAAGGCTGATAAAACTTTGTGGCACCTCATTCATTAATTGTTTTACCAGAGCTATATAGGTTAGTTGTAAGCGATCAATAAGTTAACTTTTGGCTTGCCAGGTTGTGAAAAAAATCTTCTTCCAGCTTTACACTTGTTTTGATGTTTTGGAATCAGGGGATCTGCACTGAAATCAGACTTGACTGTCTGTTTGCTCATGGCTTTGTAAAAAAAAAAAAAAAAAGGACACAAGATTATCCACAACCTGGCAACCATAAAGTTGGCAAAGAAAGAAATAAGCAAAAAAAAGTCAGTGGTGAGCAAACTGAAAGAATTGAGTGAGAGAAATCGTCAGTATGTTTGAAAAACAGGGAGAGTGAGAGAGAGAGAGAGAGAGAGAGAGAGAGAGAGGGAGAGATGTGGGTTTGAGGTTTGTCAATGTGAAGCAGTTGCTCAGAGAGGAGTCTGGTGGATGGAGGAGGACGGATGGAGGGAGGGGAGCTCTGAGGATAAATGCGCTCTTTCATTTCCAAGTGAGAGAAATCCGTTACCAGAGGCACATATTTACACTGACGGAAACTAACGGGAAACAACCTTTTTGTTTGTGGAAAAAAAATCAGCGTAGAGGATCATGGACAACAAGTTATCAGAGGAACCTCACGCAGAAACTCACCTCAGAATTTGGGCTTGAGCAGACTTTCTGTCTACAGGGGAGCTTGATCTTCAAAGACGCGCTCCAGAGTCAGGAGGGATAAAGTGCGCTGCTGATCGACTGTTTGGGAAGGTGTTACACATTAGTGATGGTTTAATGACTCTGAACTGCGGCTTCTTGTTGGATGGGACAGGTGCAGGAATTTCATGCCGAAAACAACGGTTCACTGAGGTGTCAAATAAGTTTTTTTTTCCTTCATCTTAAAGATCCTTTCATACACTGTGGCGTCACTCAGATATTTACACAGGGACTTAAATGCAAAGACACGAAAATCTTAGACAAGAATACTTGTGTTGACTTGGTTTATATAATTTTAATCCATATTTAACAACTTTTGTATACGTCCTGAGTTGAGCCCCCCCACACACAGCAGCAGACATGCCACTGCAGCACTGTTTGACCGGATTTTACGCATCTCTTGGGAAAAGAGAGAGCTGAAAAAGCGTGTGTGTTTATGTGTGTGTGTGGTGGACGCCGATACGCTACATTTCCAACAGCTCAGGGGAGACCACCTTGTAAACAGAAAAAAAGGAAGAAAAAATAGACAAGAGACTCTGCTTTCATTCAGTTTTTATAAATGGAGCTGCGTAAATACCTGTTGTGCCTGGAGCTCATCCTCCTTCTTAAAGGTAAGAACTACGTTACATTCCTTTTAAGGTTATATTTGGGTTAAGACATTTTGTTGTAAAACATGTTAGAATAAGATGAAACTGCTTAATGATAATTAGTTTCTGAACAGCAACGGGAATCTTAAACTTTGGAGAACTAAACTGCTTGTCCATGATTGATGATGATGCCTTTTCACTTCCGAGTTGCTCTCTTGTCCTCCAGCTCTGTCTCTCTGGCTGATATGCTCATTAACCTGCTCAACTTTTGCACTTTAATGGACAACATGTGTGTAATAGTGCCACACGTGCCTCCTTGAGACCCAGAGAGCTTTATTCTGCGAGACAGTAAGCGACTGACCATGAAGACATTCCTAACATGACTGTGTGCAGGAGGGGAGAGAAGCAGGCATATTTAAACATATGGCCACACTCCATTTGCCAAAAAGATCAAAGGTATAGGAAGTTACGCATGAGTCCAACGAAGTAATGGATTTTGGTCCAATGTCCGATTCTTTAGTAAATCTATCTTGTCAGTGTCGAGCAAATATTTAATTCTAGTTGGAGGCCTCCAGCTACCAGGAGATGTTTGGAGTGATCAGAGATATTGGCATGTATCCTCTGCCAAAAGGTTACTGGTTCATCTCCTCTTTCAGCTGACACGCTCTGACCCTGGCAGCTGTGTAACTCAACCTCATCGTCCGTATCAGCGATTCCCATCGCTTAGACTTGATGTCAAAGTTCCCCCTAATAAGGCGTCTGTGCCATGTGTGTTTTCTCCATGGAGCATGAACATCAGCTTCCCCTTCTGTACTCATGTTCGCTGAGGTAGAGCAGCCTCACACACCTCATTGAGCCATTCCTTCTCACCAGCAAGAAACCAAAGAAAAAGACCATTGTTGTCTACCAAAACTAAGTGTTTACGCAGCTGATAAGGGTTTAACTGCTTAATTATGGCATGGGGCCATGAAGCAAAGGGAGAGCCATAGACTGACATATTATGTTGTGCAAGGCGTGTTAACTTTGTACCTGCTCTGAATCTCTTAACCTCTAAACCAACTCTTAAATGTTCCCTTGAAATGGCTAATAGAATGCTATTTCTTTGGCATAGTTGCGTGTTCCTGTACAAAATGCAGCAGCCAATAGCATGGAATGTAGGTCACGCCCGGCCCCACCTCCTAACCACCAAGACTCTGATGGTGCCTTTCCCCACCTGGCAGCTTCCATTGAACATGGCCGGACCGGGACACAACCTCAGATAAGACAGAAGCCAGTTTGATGACAGAAACCAAGATAGTTTTCCTGCCAGCTTTGGCTATTGGCATTGCAGTGCTGAGTCAGTTATTAGGACTGCTTAACAAGTTAACCAGCTACCGGCAGCAAACGTTTTAAATTAAAATTTGACTTTAGCAACAAAGCTACTGGTATATGTCAACCAGGAAACTCCATAAATTGCCTCCGTACTGTAATTGGCCTCCATTGTCGTTGTTGAAGGACACGTATGGCCCCAGTCCAGAGCGGTTGAATGAGAAGCTGCAGGTTATCAGTACGTTTGTCAGCAGTTACTTTAGCAACAAGTAAAGCTGTCTTTCCAGAGTTGCAGGAGGGGGGAAACCAATTTGCTCCATAAAACATGCCCCAGTTTCACCCAAATCACTTCATAAAGTTATAAAATTGTGTTCCGAGCAACACTCAGCTCTGGCAGGTTTCCTTTTTTCCTACATCCATGGCAGCGTCATAAAATAAACAAGTGTTTATTGGACAAAAAAATAATATATGCCCCTGAGTGCAGGATGACTCATCAACATTTTTAATGATTCTCCAGGATGTTATACAGTCTGATTAAAACAGCTTTTTTTGCCACTGTTGGGCACCCTATACCAGTTTATAGGTGAGATATGGAGCAAGCCATATGTGAAAAAAACCTTTAACTGCCCTATAAGCGTCTGTCCAGAAGTGAGGACTGGCGAAGATGTCACACACACACAAACACGCCACATAATCTTATTGATGTCACTGAAATTGCATAAACATACAATTTGTTCATTGACTCATTCATTTCCTGGAGCCTTACCCTAACCCTAACCATAGCCATTACGTGCCTAATCATAATCTTAACAACACCCTCACCTTGCCTAGGCTTGGCTTGCCATTTTCTCCCACTTTAAACCAGAAATATTGCCAAGCTGGCGAGCTTGTGTTCTTAGAAACTAAGTTCTCCATGTCTGTCTGTTATATGATGCTAATACAGGCCAGTTAACCTGTAGTGAACTCTGCCAACCCAATCTCATTCCCAACTTGCCAATATCAACCTACATTGCCTCTGCTGCCATTATAGTTCAGTGTGCATTTTCTTCCCAAAATAAAAGCCCACAAATGCAGTAACAGCTGTTATGAATATAGCATATGACAGCAGATGTCACTAACCTTAACCATTGTCCATAGCCACATTCACACAAACACACAGTCACTGAAGTTAATGGATTAAGATGTTGGCATTTGTGCCAAATGTAATCACGTATACAGAAAGATCATTATTCATGCAACCAGTTTTCATGCTATGCAGTGTGCTTGGACATGGAATGCGTCAAGCATTAAGGTTAATTACACCACATACTTGTACACACATGTACACACACCTAATGTTGCCTGTGGTTAGGTTTTGCACATTGCCCTCATTTATGTGTTCAAATCAAGCATGCAGGGTATAATTTTTCTCCTTTTTCTCTCCGTAAACTTTGACTTAATTTATACGGTAGCTGATGTGATCTCAGTGAAAGTGTTTCTGCATGTGTGTGAGTTTGCTAGCCTCTTTATGTGTCATACATGAGCATGTAGGTGAGTGAGTATGTGTGTAATGTTAATGGTTTCAGCAGAGCTCCCCTGATGCGGTCAGCAGGCTTCTCATGTCTGTTACACCCTGTTATGCTTTTACTGAGATGTCGAACACAGGTGTGTGTGTGTGTGGGTGTGTTTCACCAGTCATTCATAAATTTTCGCTATTATTCTCCCAGCTATCTTCGTGTTTTTTTCCTTTTCCCATAATTCGCTGACCTTCATTCCTACTCCCCCTCATCTTCCTCCCCCATTCCCCACGAGAGGGGGACAGAGATGAGAACAGAACAGATGATGGAGAGAAAATCTGTGAAAATGGGTGAGAAGAGGTGAATGAGGGAGATGCATGGGAAACATGAGTCGGTTAAATGAAGATGATAGAAACAGACAGTCGAGCAGCAGACATTTTTACTGCAGAACATTTCACAGAGGTGATATCAGTCAGGGATGTAAACTAAAGAGATGGATACAGATAACGAGAGAGAGAAACTTAATGTTAGTCCAATTAACGTATATCAACATCTCTGTATACTGCCTTAAGTGCTGCCATGTCTCTATAGCATCCTAAACATCGTAATGTCAAGTTCAGTTTCTCTCCCTCAACATGTGCACAGACATATTCTACACAATCACAACCATCCAGCAGCAGTAGCGCCCAGAGCAGAACGTGTGGTTGAGAGAATCTGGACCCAGTTTGCCATGATAAATGTTTGCCGCCAGTTGTCATGGCGATGGGTGGTCAAACAGGCTGCGGATACAGTGTCATATATAAACCCCAATGTAAATGGAACCAGAAGAGGGAGGACAGGACAGGGAAAACAGCGAAAGATGGTACAGTTTTGTGGGAGTCGGAGGGGTTGGGAACGGAGAGGGGGCCTTGTGGTAGAGTTACAGTGTGTCTGTGTGTGTTTGTGTGTGTTATTGGAGAGGGGGTAAAAGAAAGAAGCAATTTATGGTTTATGAGAGAATGAGTGAAATAGGAGGATGACAGAGAAAATCAGTAGCAGCGGTTGTTGTTGGTGGCCTGGTTTGTTGCGGAAAAAACTTGGACTCAGAGAGAGTGGGTGATGTTGCCACAAGAAAAGAGAGAAACATTTTACTGCGCTGTGTAAAAGAAGGGTTGGTGGAAGAGAAAAGGAGAGTATAACTTGTTCGCTCTGGCCATGAAAATGGATGGTTTAGTTTTAAGGAATTACTCTATCCTTGCGTATTCCCATTAGAGAAGTATACTAAACATCTGTGTAGAATCAGATTGATGGCTGAATTTCATCAGAGTCACTGGAGGCTTGGACATTGAAATAATTGGAAGCTCATACAGAACTGCAAGATGAGCGGAAACAGGATTTAGAGTCCACAGATACAGTAGTGGCTCTGTGTAGCTCTACTTAGATACAGTAGTTAGAGTTAAAAGCTACCACTCCATGCTAACATGCTCACATTGACAATGCAAACATGCTGTTGCTAAGCAGGTATAATAGTTACCATGTCCACCGTCTTAGTTTAGCATGTTAGCATGCTAACTAGGGCCTGACCAAATTTTTAGAGCTATACCGAGAGAGGGAGTAAAATAATCCTGATATGCATATTTTGGTTATTCTTCGGCGATATACACACAGATAATGTACGTAACCATGAAGTTTTTCCAATGATTCCTTAAAGGTAGTTATCAAACACAAAGATACTGCGCATATGTAATGGTGACAGGATATTTTACAGTTTAGATATAAATGTTTTTTTGTCCAAAATGACATCAGCGTGCTGACACAGTAAAAAAAGTTTTCATATCAGCACCTGTTAGACAACATATAAACCGATAGCGAGAGCCTATATCATTCTGTATTATTACAATCAGCCAACAGATGTATTGATATTGCTCTAACGCTAACATTTACTAATTAGCACTAAAAACAAAGAGGCTAATGGGATTGTCGTTAGTTATGCAGGTGTTTGGTGATTGATCGAAGTATATGACAGCTTATAATTTTGATTTGATCATGGGGCTTGAAGAAAAGTTAAAGGGATCAGCAAAGTACTTATAACTCATCCTCTAGGTAACATGAATCTTAACCAAATTCCATGGCAATTCATCCAGCAATAGTTGTTGAGCCATTTAACTGGCAACCACTGTTGTGAAAATCACAAATAGACAAAAGTCCAGGGGATCTCCAAAGTCAGTAGTCTTCACCCTCATGGGACCATGAATTTCATGCCAAAGAAAGCTAGAGTTAAATATTTCCCACAATAACTGCAAAATTAACTTGCTGATGGCTCTAGAGGAAAAGTCAGGGGATCACCAATCATCAGCAGGATTCATCCTTTGGGAAGCATGGGAGTCTGCTGAAAATTTTATGGCAATCCATCACATATATGTTGAGCTATTCAGTCTTGAACAAAATGGTGGACTAAGCGACAGAATGACATTGCCATCCCTAGAGCCATGCTGCTAGCAGCTTCTTCAGTGAGTAAATCTGAGTTCAAGAAAAGAAGAAACTAGACTGAAAATAAAATTATATTACAGTAAAAACATCTGTGCGAAACAGAAAAATGAAGGAGCAGGTAGAAGAAACAAGAGTGTGTGAGAAAAAACCAGAAGCAGAGATGGAAGAGAAACAGTGAACGTATCTAGTTTCCCTCTCAAAACCAAATGGAATCCCCCTCTGATTGGCCTGGCCAAGGTAACTGTCTGTGTGTGTGTGTGTGTGTGTGTGTCAGTGTGTATTTGTTGGGAAGTATCTGTATACAAGTGTGTGAGTAGCTGGTGTGTGATCACAGCAGCAGTGCTGTTCCACATCTTTTGACTTATTTTACTTCAGTAAACTCACTGAGTTATGTATGAGAGTTACTGTAGATGCCCCCCAGATGCTGCTAAGTTTCACGTCAAGTCAATTTTATTTTAACAGAACACACCCTGACAAATAACATGCAGTAGATATACAAGCGGGACAAGTTAAATACCATCTGTCAAGGGTGTCATAGTGTTTCTGAGCCTGAAAACTAAAATACAACATGATAATGCTCTTTAATTTAAGTGGAAATGTACATTTATAGGAAGTAGCGAAGACAGTTTATTTCCTGTCTGCCACCGACCTCATGAGCTAACCCTTGTGCAGCAACAAGAAAAATGTAAAGTGATCTACATGGTATACTTTCCATTTTATACATTTTAATACAAGATTTCATCCAAGTGAGAATCAAAAACCAGTCACTGGTCCATTTCTTCTGGCTCCATACTATTATTCATAGAGATTAAGATGGGGTAAGTGATTCTGGAGAAAGATAGTTGATTTGTTCCCAGGTTGCTGTTTGTGGACGTTTTGGGTCATTGTTGTTGTGGCTTACACTGAATATTTCCATGTAACTTGGTACACATGTTAATGTTCACCTCAGGATGTCCAGGATGTCTTTTCATCTAGTGACATCATCTGGGTAAGATTTCTAGTTATTCAATACTTGGTTCTTGACTTGCCCATCAGCCACAGTCACACTTTGTGTTTACAAACTAAACTAAGTCGGTGTACATGGTAAATCCAATACCTACTAAAAATGAAGATATTAGTATTGTCATTGGGAGCATGTTAGCATGCTTAGCATATAGCCCAAATCAGAGCTGTAGCACTCCATGTCTTGTTAGCCATTAAGAACAAATATCTTTAGTAAAAAGTGTTACAAGAAAGTATATGAGTTAATATATGATAGACTGGTTTAGAAGAAAACGGAGACAACCTCTTGACACTGACATATACAAGATAAGAGTTGTGTGACTTGTTACTGTTATGAAGATCTGCTAGCAAATCATTAATCCTTAAATCAATAATCTGATTTATTTCACATTATAAAAGATCCCAGTAAACTTCATTTGTTAATTCAGTTCCACTCTGATTAGCATAACAGGAAGCATTTAACCTATGAAAGAGTGTAATTATCTACCTTAATTTATTTTTTCTTGCCTTAGAAAAGCATATTTGGACTTTTCCCCTTCAGACTGTAAAAAAATAAGCTGTCCTCTACTTATTTTTCCAGTTGGAGCATGTATTCATGCTTCTGTTTACACCTTAATGTTCACAACTCAGTGGACTGTCTGACTACCATCTTGTTGCGCTCTGTCTTCTCTGTGTCTCCCTCACCTCTTACTCTCTCACTGTGGTTGTATGAAGGGTAGGCTTGTGTGTCATAACAGGAGGCTTACTATACTCCATAGTTTTTCTAACCCACACCCTTCCCTCTCTTGCCTCTTCTCTCCCCTCTCCTCTCCCTCTTTCCCCTCAGACTGAACTCCCTTTTTCCTCAGAGGTTGCCTTTGGTCACTCTGTTTATCCATATTTTTCAATCCCTCTTCTTCTCCCCCCCATCCCCTATCCTAAATCCAAGTGGGGAAATGATAATCTGACTCTGCACTGTAGATGTACACACAGCTTCCAGCTCCACGTTTTTCATGTTTTTCACAAATTCTATAACGGCTTATGGGAATAGCTGTACTTTTAACGTCTTGATACGGCACAGTAAGATGAATACCCAAAGTAGGTCTGCATACAGTATCACATCCTTTAAGAGTCATTTGTGATATCTACACATCTGTTTTTATATGGACAGAACAAACGAGATACAACGTGTTCAGTTGTGATGCTTCTATTTGGTATTTTTGGGAACTTTTACTGGTGGGCGCTGGCTGCAGATGTGCTATCGCTAGCTGTGGCTGCTGCAGGGGACTTGGCTTTCATACAGTGAAACACTCTTCAATTGTTGATATGTTGTGTGTTTGACACTGTGTTTCTTCATGTTAGACGTGTTTCCCTGGAAAGCTTTGCATTTCAAATTATGAATATTGCAGCGAGTGACCAATTTTGGCCCACCATTGCCCTGACTTACTGTGTCATGAACAAGTAGCAGGGGTGACTTAGTCTCTTGCTAGCTCTCTCTTTCTCTCAGTATCACTTTCTTTCTCTACTCTAAGTAACTCTCTCCCCCGGATGCTTTCTAAGGTGCGGAAATTTTGCACATTTTTATGTGACATGAACTGGTCTTTGGCAGTATTGACGCAATACCGTCGGTACTGTTAAAAGTACAGGGTTCCAAACTCTGATGCCGATTTATAAAAGTAAAGAAATAAAACATGTTGTCTTTTTGAAAATTTGTCCTCTGTGTAATGATCCCTTGTTTGATGTCTTTCAGAGTTGTGTCAGTGTTTCAACATAGATGTAAAGCATCCACGGATCTTCACCGGTCCAGAAGATGCTCTGTTTGGCTTCTCTGTTTTACAACATGAATCAGATGGAGAAAAATCGTAAGTGTCTGTCAATGACAGAGAAAGAGAAATAAGTAAACAGTCATAATTTGTACATAAAGAAGATGTTTAATGATGTCTTGACGATCAATGACTGACTGTGTCATTCTGTTAAAGAATGCTGGTTGGTGCTCCCTGGGACGGGCCACCAAACAACAGGAAAGGAGACGTGTACAAATGTATTGTGGGAGAGGAGAGGAACTCAAATTGCAGCAAAGTGAATCTAGGTGAGATAAACAAATCATTTTAATAAATCAACTCTACTTGGGGAATAAAAATCTGTCAAGTTTAAACTAATCTGTCTGTCCATCTCAGGTGAGACTGCTCTCCAGAACGTTTCAAAGAACCTGAGGAACTCTCACCTGGGAATGACGCTCACTCCGGACTCACCTGATGGCTTTCTGGTATGTGGTTTTAACACTGAAAACAAGACTCTTTATTTTTGCTTCGTGGGCATTTGGGTTGTGTGTGAAGCCTGAAGGGATGTGGTGAGACCAGGTTGTGTTTGTTTGACAGAATTTTAATGAATCAGCTCTGTTGGTATGTTGTATTTGACTTAAGAAGTGACCACGTGCGGTTCAATAATCCCACACTTCCTGGAGACCATTTTGGAGATTCATATGCACACAAGTCAGACACATGGACTGATTAATCACTTGTAGAATCCAAATGTTTTCATTTGTCTTGGAGCAGTCGAGTGCCAGCCTAAGTGCAAACTCTACATCTCCAGTCTGAATCTCTCATACAGACATCTTGCTGTTGCTGGCCAGTTTTGAGGCTTCTGCATTGCAGAGGAGCACACTTCGGCCTGGGCCAGCAAGCAGAAGTGTGTGTTTTGTATGTTTGTTTGTATGTTAGTTACCGTGTCTATGTTCGTGTGTCTGTTTGTTTGTGTATGCGTCAAGCCAGTGTGCTTGCGTGTTTTGGATTCAGCTAGGTTTTTACTGCTGCTACGGGTGTGGAGTCGTGTACAGTTCATGAACGCCATCCAGCTTGGCCCATTTTAGTGTGTGTGTGTGTGTGTGTTTATCTTAACCCCAGTGGTCAGGTCTATAACAGGATCGGAATGCGTCTCCGGCCCTTTGTTAATGACAGACCTACCAAAAGCCATAGCACCTCTCCTGCTTTTTCCCTCCTTCCTTTCTCTCATTCCTCACTCCATCCCTTCTTCTCTGCCTGTCTGTGTGCCTGAGGAGAAACCCGTCTATAATGACAGGGCGAGCAAAACCAGGATGTTTCTCTTTCTCTTCTTCTACCCCCAATTCACCCCACTGTCTGTCTCTCTTTTGTCTCTCTGCTGCTGCGTGTGCGAGTTTCCCTTTTATCTCCTCTTTCCGCGCTCTCCCCCTAATTCCTCCCTCTTGGTATGAAAGCCAAATAAACGGCATGCTTTGAAGACAGAAATATTTTTATATGGTGCCCCCCCTCCCCAGCCCCACACTCACCCCCCTACATTTAGCACAATCAGATTTAAATTGCCTTACTGGTCTGGTGTTCCAGCTCTGTTAAACCACTCATGACAACAGTGACTGCCAACATGTCAACAATAGTCTCTCTCTCTCTGACTCTCCCTCATTTTTCTATCCACCAAACCACACTATTGTAGTTTTTCCATGACTTATTCCCTCTTATGAGTTGTTTTCGCTGTCTGCCCACATTTAGCCTTTTTTTCTGTGTTTATTTGTGGGTCAACCGACTACTTTTGTCTACGTGTTTAATCCCTTTGATAATAACTGAAAAACCACCTACACGCCTTATGAGCTGAACACAAACACTTGTAAATATAAACTGCTCAAATTGACTGTAGAGTCTCCCAGAATTGCTTCACCTGTAAGACAGATGCTGATGTACATGGGTTTTTGTGTGTTTGGCAGGCATGTGCCCCTCTGTGGTCTCAAGAGTGTGGTACGTCTATGTTCAGCACCGGCATCTGTGCCTCTGTCAGCGATGACCTAGAACCAAGAGAGACCATCGCTCCAACAGCGCAAAGTAACCACATATTGGCACACACATTGAGGCAGAGAAACATGCTGCACATGCCTGCTTTAGCTAACCAAATATTTTTAAACTCACACATGTGGCAGGGTGCTCGACATACATGGACATCGTGATTGTGCTGGATGGCTCCAACAGTATCTACCCCTGGTACGAAGTCCAAAACTTCCTCAGCAACATCCTCAGCAAGTTCCACATCAGCTCGGACCAGATGCAGGTAAAAGTACAAGTCGATGTGTGGTTGCACTGCTTATAAATATTATCTACATTGGTAATGGAAAGTTGCGGTTTTGAATTTGAGTGAGTCTCTCATTTAAACCGCTGGAACCCCTCAACTGTTGGCCAAGATAGTAAGACAAGCTAGTCCCTTGAGTGAAAACATACATAGAGTGACACATATAAAAGGACCAGTTTGGCAAATTATGACCAGAATAAATTGCTTTAGTAATGTAAAGGGACATGAGCCGAGCTAGCTTGAGGTTTGGGAGGAGTGGAAGTTGGAGAGGGGAGTGAGGGGTCCAGGCATTATTCTGAGCTAAACAACAAGCGTAGTGAGAGGGAAGATTGGGTTTTGAAAAGGGAGGGTGGGGGGTAAGGGGTAGCAGGCAATGTGAGGTGAAGAGGAAATACCTCTGGTTTTTGAATGAATTCAGAAATTCCCGAAGTGCACTGTTTGCTTTAAGAACAGGATTGGTACTTGAGAGATAGTTTACCCGAGAAACAAGAGTCTCAGATGTTGCTTTCCACAGCTATGAACCAGCACAACTATGAACATGTGGCATCGCCGAAATGCTTTAGGGTTTTTTCTGTGCGTGTGTGTGCACATTCAGGTTGGTATACTGCAGTATGGCGAGGTAGCAGTCCATGAGTGGTCTCTGAAGGACTACCAGACCACACAGGAGGTGGTGGAGGCCGCCAAGAACATCAGCAGACAGGAGGGACGGGAGACGCGCACTGCATATGCCATCCACATGGCCTGGTAGGCCTGTCAATCACTGGGACTTCATTTTTACTGGCTGATGTTCTTTGTACTAAACCCTAGTTGGCTGGCGAACTGGAAACTGCCTGAATGTTTAGATATTAGCATAACATTCTTCAGGATTTTCTCTGAATATATTACTGTTTAATTTATTGTAATAAGATCAATCAGGTCTATTTTCTTCTAGTCTTTTTAATGATATGCTCCAATATGATCCCCTCAGGCTGCTTTTGATTTACGGCTTACTAAGCGATCAGACAAGGACATGTTGAACGAGTATAACATGGGATACTTGAAGTTGCTCCAATCAATTTGTGTATGTACACAGTATACATATAAATGACCATAGTGGAAAAACACACATACAATTATGATAAATCATCAACTCTGTTCAGTGTTTTAGCATCTTAAAGGTCAATTGTTTTGGTTTTATGGCCAGCAACTTGTGGCAACTGTTTTGGTTTACTCTCTCATCAAACTTGTTTCCAGCCAAACCCGGCAGCTGTTTCCACTGAAGACCCACTGTATGCTACTTGCCCTGCATCAACAGCAGACAGACACAATTAGAAACTAGCTTGTGAACATAGTGGATCCTTTAGCAGCTAAAGTGCGAAATATCTTCGCCGGGAGTTGGTGGAGACCATAAACAGAGTGACAAGGAAAGTGATTATTAGATTTTGCCACAGGAATACAAACATGACTCTAACACCTTCTTTCCACGTAGCCCTGTGTACGTTTGCGATTCAGCTGCAAATCCATTCGTTCCTATGGAAACCTCCATATTCTCTGGCATGTCTACGAAATTCCTTCTTCCATTTTTTTCTAGTCCTGAATATTCTCGACTGGACAACATTGATAAATCTGGTCACTTCGGCTGATTTCAGACAGACCATGTGCCCTGTGTGGAGACTTCATTACATTAGCTGACATTGGTAGAATGTTCGCTGTGTAACATATATAAGTTAGAGTGCTTTGTGGTTAATCAATCTTATGAGCAGAGATATATAGATAGTAAAACCCTGACAAAATGCCGAGACCATCTTTAAAATACTCTTCTTTAACCTACTCCTGGCTGTACTGTTGCCATCACCTTCATGACTTTTCTTTGCAGAAGTATGTTGGGGGTATTTAAGTTGGTAACCCAAGTCTAAAGAAACAGATCTATAGGTTGAGGTTCAGTGGCTTAATGAAAACCTCAGTCTTAAAATATCTTTCTTTTCAAAATAAAATTCCTGCTTTATTAAAGTCATACCCACATAGAGCACCACACCCAGACCTGATGTGTGGCCACGGCTTCCATTTTGGGATGTGTATCTTGGAGAGGTGTTCTACTTCTGTGTGTGTGCGTGCACACACACACACACACGCACACTGATGCATGCAGGTAATTGGAGAGTTCCTGTTTTCTGGTACATTTAAAGGTAAAAAGTTGTAGGAGTTGAGGAGAAACGTTTAAAGGGTAGTTGAAAAGCAGTGACTGGAAAATGGAGCCAGTAAAAAAAGTGGAACTGTGGCATTAAAACACCAGTGACGGGAAATCCAGACACTACTGCACCTCTCACACCTGGTTAGATCAGTAGACTCATCAGTGCTCAGGACAAAAACAAGAAACAGAGAAGTTTTTACTCAGGAGTCATTTTGAAATCGCAAAAGTGAATGTTTTCTCAAGTGTGTGCGTCAGAGAAAGAAAATCAAGTGGGGGATACAGTTTTTGAAATAACTGAAGAACTTCTGTTTTGACTCTCTCACACACACACAGACACACACACACAGACAGTACAGATGGACAGATAGCAGCACTGGCACTCGGCAGCAAAGTGAAGGGGTATAAAAACACTGAGATTAGCTGAGCTGGACTAGTTGGCTGCTGGCTCAGCATGACTGCAGGTGTGGCACAGACTGACCCAGCCTGGTCAGCCAAGTTGTGTTCCTGCAGCTGTAAAAACACACACGCATACACTTACAGTACATACATGAATGAACACATACACACATATTAAGGGCTCACACTATACACACACACTGTATTACTATACTTACCAGGGCTGACATTGATTGATTCGTTCCTTGGCTCCCCGAACCTCAACTTTAACCCTGCTCCCTGCATGTTTGACTTTTGACCTTTACCCTAACCATGTCCTTATTATAAACTTAACCCTAAACCCACACACTTAGCTAAAATAGCTCCTAAATATATCACCCTGGAGTCTTTTGATGATTTTATTTTTGTGTGGACAATTGGTACACACCAATTGGCGCCATGGTCTTAAGACGGCATAACAACCGGCTCTTTTTAGTCAGGCATGTTCCTAACAACTAATTTTCTTTGACGATTAAACTGAAGTTCAAACTTAGATAAGTCAACTTGTCAAAAAGCAAGAAAACACTAAAAACAATACAATTTAATCTAAAACTACACACTGTAAGAAAAAATATTGCATTGCTGCCGGTTGTAGCTTCATTTTTTACCTATGATGACATGAGAGTGGTATCAATCTTGAAGGAGGAAGTTTAACGCGCCTAGTTTCAGGGAAAACTTCAGGAATAGAGTCCACCTGTGATGAAGAGGCACATGGTATCGAAGTCATTTAATAAAGTTTGTTGCATTAAAAGACCAATTTGTAAGAAAGTTGATTTTTGAGTATAATACCGAGGCTTTGGGATTGTAGGTCGGGTCGGCTGCCGTCCAAAATTGTCAGTATTTGCCGAGTTGCTAATGAGGCTCAAAAATCATCTTTCTTACATATTGGACCATTAATCTGTGTTCTCCAGTAAATTCAGACTCTATTGCTGAAGTTTTTCCTGATACTAGCAGTATTATCCTTCTCATCTAAATCTCTGTGAAAAAGTAAAAGAGTGAATTTCCCAAAATGTCACAAATCTTTTAAAGAACTTTGCCACAGCCTTTAAAAGAACCATGTTAACACAGTTTTAACAGAAAACCTTGCTTATAATGGAAAAAAACAGTGAAATGCTGACATGTAAATGACAATAATGGAGAGCACTGGACCCGTATGAAGAGAGAGTAGATGACAGACTCATGCATAGACATCAAACAGCCCTCTACAATTGGATTAGCCCCTGATTTTTATTTTGCTCCACCCGTCTCAGACGCTCTCACTCACTCAGCCACACACAAACACACGCACAAAAGTACACTCACAGACCGCTGTGCCGTGTCATTACCGCACTGCTGTGACTCCATAAAATGGGTTGTAAATACAGGCAGGCCTCCCAATTAGCTCCACTCACTTTCTCTCCTCTTTTATCTCCCCTTCCCTCTTTCTTATCTACTTGTGTCTTTCATCCTTATTTTTCATAGCTTCCTCCTCTTCCTCTTTTATTCTTCTCCTCGTACCTGTTTATGTCCGTCTTGTCTGGTCTTTTTTGTCTCTGTTCTGTCCTCAACCACATTTCTTCTTGCTTTTATATAGCTTTTTCTCTCTTTCCCTGGCTTTTTTATGTGACTGTGTACATCACACAGTCTTAATACCACATCAAAGCAGGATTAAACTTCTCAGTTGTAATATTTGGCTTCACTTTACGGTCTTTTATAATTCTTTTAATTTGCATTCCCTAAGCCTAACCCTAACCCACAAGAATAATCATTCTTTTAATTATTATTTACCTTTTTGCTATCTTTCTTTTCTCATCTTCTTCAGTCGTTCACTCATCTATTTGTCCGTTTCTTTCCTCCTCTACTCTGATTTCTCCTCTCGGCTCCCTATGTAATTTGCAGACTGCATAGGGGAAACGGTTGTTTTTAACTCTGAGTTTCTTGTGGCTGACCACGATGTTATATTTAGGCAAGGGCTGGAGTTGGGCCTGAAAATGACTGAGTTCACTAGCAGTGACTACTCTCCACAGTTCTGTGTGTGTGTGTGTGTGTGTGTGTGTGTGTGTGTGTGTGTGTGTGTGTGTGTGTGTGTGTGTGTGTGTGTGTGTGTGTGTGTGTGTGTGTGTGTGTGTGTGTGTGTGTGTGTGTGTGTGTGTGTGTGTGTTGGTCTGAGGCTTACCAACCCTATTCAATGCTTGAAGCAGGTCCCACTGAGAACAGGTTTCCTGCAGACAAACAGGGTGCGGCTTGGGTCTGTTCGTGTGTTTGTCATTTAGGTTTCCTCTTTGTATCATGGCACAACTGGATGGGAATGCACAGATGCGGTCGCTGTGTGCAGTGACACATGCGATGACCAAGTTGAGTCAACTGGCAGCTAATGTATGTGTGTCAAGCATGACTAATATAGATGTGGCAAGGTCCAGTTGTGAGCTTAAATCCAACGTCTCAGTGTTTTACTGGCTATTCATTTTCTCAGAGAAGGACTTGAAATTGTATATTATCTTATAGGTGTTTATGTTTATTTGAGATTTTAGGAAACCAAGTGCCTGATACTCCCTGGTGTCCTCCCTCTCCCTCAGGCTCTTTCACTCCTTGTATTTTCCTTCTCTTTCCTTCTCTTTCTTTCTCGCTTTCACATTTGGGTTTCAAAATCATTCAGCTGGATTTTTTTTTAGCAAACTAGCCTGACATTCTTTATTTCAGTCTGCCCTTTCTTTCTTCATAGCACGGAGGCGTTCAGCACTGAGCGTGGAGCCAGGGACGGCGCCACCAAGGTGATGATTGTAGTGACAGACGGAGAGTCGCATGACGGGGAGGAGCTACCAGAGGCTTTGGAGGAGTGCGAGAACAGAAACATCACCAGATACGCGATCGCTGTGAGTAAATCTCATCAAGTCTCGATGGGTTGTTTAATTTTAAGAAAGTGAAATCTTTAAGAATCACAGTTTTCTGGGTTTTATTTCAGAGTTTTAATGCCTCATAATGCTCAAACATCACAACAGCTTTTTTTAAGCATGAAAAGAGTGAAACTATTGTGGAAAACACACAAACAACTAACCTACATTATTAGTGGGGTGTGCATCCCTGACATTCCTCACACATTGTGTGAAAGTGGTACAGTGACCATCTACACCCTAAAGCGACCACACAATACCACCACCACCACACCCCCAAAAATAACATCTCCAAATTACAGAATGAACCCCTTGGGGGCACTGAAATAGTCCAGTAGGAACAAAAACTCTTCCTTTCCAGCCCCGCCCGACCCCCTCAACACAGATGCACACTGAGTGGTGGCATGGTTTTAGTGTCAGTGGGGCAGACAGAGTCTAGTGGCAGGACTGGTTGCAGACCCCTCCCTTCCCCACAAGAGAAGCTGAGGATTGTCCAGACTCCACTAGAACCACAGAAGAGGAGATCATGAGCCAACATGGAACAGGAGTGGCAAAGTCTCGACATAGAAATATGCATAGACCTAGTAATCTATGGATGGAGAAGTTGAATGAGGCCTGTTTGGATAGCCCTGATGTTAACATTATTATAGAGTTGGGTTAGTTTGTATATTGCATTTGTCTTGTACCAGAGGTTCTCAGTTTTTTCAAGTCATGACCCGCTAGAAAAATCAGCAAAACAATTTATAAGGTTTTGACCTGCCTCTGGAACAACAGATCTGCTGTTTGATCAGACCTGGATCTCATCAAAAATTCTGCTGTGACTTCTAGAAACTGTCTGTCATACCGTCTTACTAACGGAAGACATCAAAAGAAAATAAGCGCACTCATTCTTTATAGCATTGGCTCAAACTGCACAAAATGCATTGCTGAAATTTCTGCTGCCACACTAACACAACAGAGATTGAGAGAAATTGATTTTGTGGTTTTAACACCACAGCAGAAGTCTGGCTATTGCTGCTGAATACCTCAAGAGAAAGGAGAGAAAATTTAAAAGAAAAAACCTGTTATGTCACACTGAGGGTCGTGCAGCTGGTCCTCAAAAATGTCCTCACCCCTTGGCTTCCACAGTTTTCAGCTTAGTAGGCTGAAATCCGGTATGGAGATCAAGTGTGTGAGTGATCCGGGTGAACTGACCCTTTAAAATCCTGTGCTACTCTTTTTCTGACCATCCCAGGTGAAACAGGGACAGGATAAGGTTTTGCAAACCATAAATTGTCTTAAAACGTGTTGTTATGGTCATCACTGTGCTACATAAATCACAGCGCTGTCTGATGCACAACATGATGCTAGCTCAATGAAAAGTTAAATTTGAGAGAAGGAAACAGACAGCCAGAGACAGAGTCAAGGTGTGGACAGAGCAGAAACTGTACACGCAGCCTAACAGAAACACCAAACTGAAGAAAACAAGCCAGAATGAGGAGGAATTTTGTGGTTGAATGTTTGCCTTAAGTGTCAAAGTGATGACAGGTTGGTACTACTTGTAACAGCAGCCTCATATTTTGATGTTGCTCTCTGTGCTGCTGCCTGTGTGTGTGTGTGTGTGTGTGTCTGTGTGTGTGCAGTGAAAATGGCTCACATGGGACGTCAGCGCTTTAAAAACAAGAGTACGGTCACTACAGACTGTTTTATACATCAGTGAGGGTTAGAGGCTGTAAGTGTGTGTTTGTGGGGGACAAGTTTCTGCGGAGCCATGTATAAATGTATGTATGTAAGTACGTATGTATGTACATTCATATATATACATATTATGTTTCCAAATCCCTTAAATCTGGAAATGTGCTTTATATTTTAACACAACTTTCTCTTTAATGTCTTCTTTCTCTGTTCATGACTCTGTAAAAACCGACAGCAGTTGGCAGCCTGAGTGGAATTTCTCAGCTTCTATAAGATCTTAATGTTCATATTTATATGTAGGCTCTCTTCTCCTTACACACTACACCCCTCTCCATCCACTACCCTTCGAAAACAGAGGATTTCCTTAGTTTGCTTGGCAGCAGGAGTCACAGGGGGAGATTCTTGGGTTTGGTTTCTCTTTTGGAATTTTCTCATTTGTACTTCAGGCGTAAAGCCATCGGCCACTGCTGCTACAGTATATCTTACTCATCAGTCATCTCTTCACCTCACAGCTAGGCCTGTGCTCCTCATTTACAAATCTCTGGTGGCTACCGTTTCCTCCGTTCTTATGTTTTCCAGTCAATTTGTTGCCTTTAGGTATGGCTTAATTGCTAGTAAATTACACGAGCAATGAAGTGTGTTTATTTTTATTTTATTCACAGTTCAATCACGCTGTTTTAGGCAGTGATAGAATACTTTACTTAAGTACTGATACAACTATGTGAAAATACTACACTGCAAGTAAAATCCTAGATCCAAAACCATCCAAAGTAGTATGAGCAAAACTATTATTATACATTTATTTTGAAAGTTTATTCTTTAGAAATGGGAGAATATCTCAACCGATAATATATATAAAAAAAAAGAATAGAGTTTTGGTTTTCACTGCAAAGGAAGTGTTGAAAAAAATGAGGTCTGAAATGTGACTAGTAACTAAAGCTTTCAGAGATGTGTAGTGGAGTAAAGCGCACAAAATTTTGCCTCTTAGTATATATAAGTATAAAGTTGCATAACTTGGAAATACTCAAGTAAAGTTCAAGTAAATCACTTGAGTGAGGCTACAATCCAACACTGACTCCAGGTTACTTGTGTGCTACTTCAGAGTACATGTTGGTGGTGCTTGCTCTCACTTTTCCTCCCCTCAAACTTCTGTGATGAAGACACAGCTGTGTTGAAACGTTTGTCTGTTTGTACAATTAAAGTCTGCAAATCACTCAGTGCTCAAACTGGGAAGTACCTGATTCAGCCAGCCAAATTCACCTACATACTGCTGGACGATGGACAGAGAACCTTGTTTCATCTTCCTCTCTTCACTGTCCTTTAGAAACATGGAGAAGTAATTCCTCTGATTCATGCCAAACAGTCTGTTTATGCTCTCTGTTTTTCTCACTTTCACCCCCTTTCTGTGCATCCAGCTTAATCCCTCAATGTTTTATTGCGCTTGTGTTATCTGCTTATTCATTTACCGTATTCCCTCTTTTTTTCCCTCTCTCTTTCTCTCACGCTGGGCTCCAGGTTCTGGGTCATTACATCCGCCGGCAGCAGGACCCTGAGACGTTCATAAATGAGATCAAGTATATCGCCAGCGACCCTGACGACAAATACTTTTTCAATGTGACCGACGAAGCTGCGCTCAATGACATTGTGGACGCCCTAGGAGATCGTATCTTCACTCTGGAAGGTTTGTGGATGAATGAAAAAAAGGAAGAAAGCACCAATGTGGCAGTTCTTAAGCACAAAATTATAGATATTTAATGTCTAATGTGTATATTAGTTGAGATTTCTACAGTTGAGAGAAACATTTTAGTTATAAAATCTAAATACTGACTGTTTTAAGATGATAAACTTCAATCACATGTCAACCACACTCCGCATTAGAGCACAGATGTATTGATGTCAACCAGAAAAATTATGTGTAAAATTAATTTAAAACTTTAATTATTAGCTGTAGTGTGTCATATTATGTGACTTGTCTTTTGGGACAATATTTTCAAATCACCTCTGTTGAATGTTTGATTGATAATATACAGAATAAAGTAGTGAATAAACCTAGTTTAATTAGTTGTCTTTATTTGAACAGTTTTTCATAAAGACAGTGTTTTTACGCTTATCTTGTATTCAAAGAATAATATACACGCCCACACTCTACTAAACATTTTTATTTAGCTCCCTGCTGACAAAGTAATTCAAACTTTTTACTGTAACACCGTCCAACTAATCAACATATTTTGCTTATAAATTACATTGATAAGTCAACCAATATAAAGGAAACAAACACAAGGATACAAAAAAGGAAGAAGAAAAGAAGTCTAAGAAAGAAGAGGAAGAATGAAATAAAAGAATATGAGAGAGAAGTGGAGAAAGAATATTTAAGAGGGGGGAAGTAAAGTAGGATTGGGTGCATGTGAGAAAATAAACAGTGGACCTGCAGAAAAAGCATGAAAAGGAAAAGAAGATAGGAGTGTACGGTTATCACAACAGTTGCGGGAACATGAGAGGAAGGCTGAGGAAAAGTGATGCCACCTCTTAAATGTCCAGGGAATGAGAGAGGAAGGGACAGGAGGAAAGGAAAGGGAGAGGCATGTCTGCCACCTGTGGTCCTCATGTTGAGTGAGGGTGCAAACAATGCCATCTAGATCAGATCCTGAGAGGGAGAGGAAGGAAGGGAGGAGATGTGTGAAGAAACTTGACTTGCTGTGTCTGTCCCCTCACAGGCACGCTGGGCTACAACCAGAGCTCGTTCCACATGGAGATGTCTCAGATCGGCTTCTCCACACACACACTGGATGTAAGTCCGGTTAGCTGTTAACAGCTCTTTTTAATGTGAAGCTCATGTGTTTCATCTGTTTGTGTCCATCTGTGTCCTTCTCTGCTCTTCAGGATGGCATCCTCTTTGGGATGGTGGGCGCCTACGACTGGGACGGCGGTGTGTTGAAGGAAGGGACCAACGGACGCATCATCCCACCCAGAGAGGCTTTTGAAAGCGAGTTTCCACTGGAGCTCAAAAATCATGCTGCTTATTTAGGTACCTATATACAGTATCACACCAATGAACATGATGATGCTAAAAGGATCATACATGTGAATTTTGCAGGTTACTGCACAACACTGATTATTGTGTTGTTGTGTGGTTATTGCTTTGACTGACCGTGAACTTCAACAATATGAAGTCAACAATATGTGTTTCAAATGGACGCAAACTCCTGTCTCCTCCAGATTTCATTGCCTTTTACTTAGTAATTATGATGTCATAGGAACCACACCAACATGGTGATATCAGATATAATTAGTGGGAAGGCCAAACATGAGAAATGTATTAACCTGCAACTGGGCCCAGTTGGCCCAAATGAGTTCTGGGCTGTGACACACTCCTCACCTAATAGTGGGTTCGGTTATAATATGTTTAGGATTTCAACTAACTGTTATATACACCATCAATTAATCTGTTGTTTTATCAATTATTTGAATCATTGTTTATGTCTGTAAAGTACAAGAAAATAGTGAAAATAGTCTGTTAAATCCCAAGGTGACATCATAAAATTGCTTGGTTTTTTTTTTAACTAAAATTAAAAAAAAAACAAAATAAAGATTTCCATGTAAAACCCACACTGTTTCAGAGGAGGCTGAAGTCCGACCACACTTTAAACTGAATGAACACGTAACCTGATGACAAGATTATGACGTCAACAAGATGTGACTCAGTACTTAACTCATTTCTCTGGAGGTTCATTTTCATGATCAAAATGGTCATAAGACAATCTAGTGCACTGATTTTGTGGTAATGGATTAAAAAATTTCAACAACAGCTGTATGACTCTTAAACTCTGTCTATGTGTTTTCAGGTTACACAGTGTCATCTGTGATAGTTGGTGACTGGAGGAGGCTGTATTTAGCTGGTGCTCCTCGGTTTAAACACAAAGGCAAAGTCATCCTGTTTGAACTCAGTGATGAGGGCGATGTCAACATCGTACAGGCCCTCAATGGAGAACAGGTAAAGTCTCTCTTCAGTCACTTTTATTTCCTTATCTGTAGCAGAGAACAGAACAGAAGGAATCTCACTGTGTTGGAGATTAAAGTGAGGGCTCCACCTGCTGGCAGAAAGCTAAAGAAGCTTGTCTCTGTCTGTAGATTGGATCTTACTATGGCAGCGAGGTGTGTGGGCTGGATATCGACAAGGATGGCATCACAGATGTCCTCCTGGTTGCAGCGCCAATGTTCCTCGGCTCAGGAAACAAGGAGGCTGGTAGAGTCTACATCTACACCCTCAGTGGGGTAAGACAGCAGTGGCTCTGATCACTCTTCACCTTATTGATTATTATGAAACCATTATCAGAATACATAATATTTGTCAAGTTCTTGTCAGGTTTCCATTGTAATTTTCTCAAAAAACTGACATAGATATCTATTTTTTCATCCCCTGGACTGTATCCTGTTACCTCCAACTCTTCCTCCCCTCCTTCTTCTCTTCTCCCAGGAGGAGGTGTTTGTATCTAATGGCACTCTGAAGTCTGATGAAAAGTCCCAGGATGCCAGGTTTGGTTATGCACTGGCAGCCGCTCCAGACCTCAACCATGACGGCTTCACAGACCTCCTGGTGGGAGCCCCGCTGGAGGACGAACACAAGGGGGCCATCTATGTTTACCACGGTGATGGTATTTACATCATCCACAATTACAAGCAGGTACTTTTGCATTCTTTTGCCTACATTTACATTTTCACTGATTTGCAATCAAGCTCATTTCTGCTTTTGTTTCTGCCTCTCAGCGTATTCCAGGGTCATCAATCTCCCCCTCCCTGCAGTATTTTGGCCGAAGCTTGAGTGCTCGGTTGGACTTGGATGGAGATGAGCTGATAGACTTGGCAGTGGGAGCGCAGGGCAGTGCTGTGATGCTCAGGTGGGTAGTTGGAAGAGTTGGGAAGGGAGGGAAAGGCATTGCCAGAATTTTTTTTATTTCATGCTACAAGCACTGGAAGATAAAGAAGCCAGAGAACACATTAAATGCATCGCCCTGTTTCCATATTGAAGGTGCAAAATGCAGCATCTTTCCAGGAATTTGAATTTCAAACATTCAATCAAAAAATATATTATTTGCTCTGTTCTGTACACGCGACATCTGTTGCCTGTTTGTCTGTCCTGGAAGAGTGGCTCTTCTTGAGGTTTCTTCCATTTTATTTTTTTGCTACAAGGGTTGTCTTTTTTTAGGATGGGGGGTGTTCCCCACTCTTTCCTTTCCTAACTGAGGGTCTCAGCATGGAGGATGTCATTCACTGTACTGATTGTAAAGTCCACTGAGGCCATGAGATTGTGATTTTGGGCAGTATAAATAAAATTGACTTGACTTGACAAGTTAGGGTCACTTGCTGCACAACTGGCATGCCAATGGCAGCAAGTAGCCACAGCTATAGATACCTACAGCATAGAGAATAGTTAGCAGTAGTTAGATATGCTGCTCCCTATTTGATTGCAGTGCCCTTCAACGGGTGGCTAATTCTTACATATTGCACCTTTAAAGACAACAAATTGTACAAAAAAGGAAAATTTCTTTATATTATATTTATTCTATTCTATTTAATTTTCTATCTATTGGTTTCTATATGTTTGTGGTGTCTAAGTCAATTTGTAAAAGTCAAACCTGTTTTCATCCTCCACTGTCCCTTGTGTCTACAGCTCTCGAAGCATAGTCCAGATCAATGTGAGTCTGTCCTTCCAGCCGCACTCCATTAACGTCATCCAGAAGACCTGCCAGAGGGGCAGCAGGGAATCGGCCTGTCTCAATGCCACCGCCTGCTTCACTACTGTCTCCCGCTCCCCCGGACCCCACAGCAATAGCTTTGGTATGACACTTTATATTTTCCATTACCCCCAAAATCACAGACTTTTTCCCTCTAATCCTAAGTGACAGTCGCAGTGAGTGGCATGAATTGGCCTGGCTCACGAATGATTAGAATGGGAATTTTCCAACACTCACCATCTGCCTGCTCCCTCCTCAGATCTGTGGGTGTCGGCCATGTTGGACGACAGGAAGTTGTCTGCGCGGGCACTGTTTGATGACAGCTCCCATCGACAGACCCAGCTGGCAGTGCAGGTTCACACAGGAAAAACTCTCTGCTACAACCTGCCTTTCCATGTCTATGTGAGTCCACACATGGAGTTTGACTTTAAAACATTCCTACACATGAGACAGGACAAACGGAGTGCCTGTATTTCATTGCTGACATTTATTCATCTTTGTTGTAGGACACAGCTGATTACATCCGTCCAATTAGCTTCTCGCTGCGGTTTAAGATCAATGACACAGAGAGTGGTCCAGTGTTGGATGAAGGCTGGCCAACAACTGTCAAGAAATCTGTGAGTGGCACTGGCTGCTCTCATTAGTAGCTTTCTTACTGCATCACAGATCCTCCGTCTTTAATCCATCAAACATGCTGTCCTCTCCACGTGTACCTCCTCAGATCCAGTTCTTTAAAGACTGCGGTGAGGATGATGTGTGTACAACAGACCTGGTGCTGCAGGCTCATATGGACATCTCTGGGACAAGGTACAGATCTGAGATATTTGTCTAATCTGCTTTCTTTCCACAAGATCAGATCAACTCTGTTGATAGATTCCAGTAAAATTCTCATTGTGTTTCCTCCACAGACAGAAGCCTTATGTGATTCGCAGCCCTCGTAGGCGTATGGCGGTGGAGGTGCAGCTTGAGAACAGACTGGAAAACGCCTACAACACCAGCCTGACGCTGCACTATTCCCGCAACCTCCACTTCTCCAGCCTCAGCATTCGGGTAAACTAACACACTTACAGCTAACACGCCACATGTAACCCTCCATATACATTTACACAGACAAGCTAACGTACAATTTTCTGATTCTTTCTTTTCTCTTCATGTAGGAGGATACCCACTTTAAGATTGAGTGTACAGCACTTGGTGCCAACATCCACTCGTGTAACGTCAGCTATCCAGTATTTCGCTCCCAGTCAAAAGTATGTCCGCACTGAGGAAACTGCTCCATCACTCTCTCTCGACTCAGCCCACTCATACTTCACTTCCTTCAGGTGAAATGTGTCACTTCAGCAGCCTGCGCTCTCTTTTTTTGTCTGCAGGTTAACTTCATGTTGGAGTTTGAGTTCAGCTGCACGTCTCTGCACAACAAAGTTCAGATGAAACTTCATGCTGGCAGGTAGCACAAGTTCTGTTTTCTCCATGCACACATTTCACAAATACTGGAAACTTCAATAAAGAGAAGGTTTTAAGATTGTTTCTGCAACAAGAGATTAAAAACGCACTCTCTTCTCCTTCTGCAGTGACAGTGTCGAAAGAGAAGATACTTTGGGGGACAACAGTGTTCAGCTGCAGAGTTTCGTTCAGTATGAACCCGACGTGTTTGTTAGCAGGTCTGTGAGTGCAGCATACTGTGTGTATTAGTCAGCAACCAGATATACAGAGGTGAAGTCCTTCCCATTCTGGTGGACCGCCACGAAACCTTATTTCAAATATTAATTATTATATAGTACAGCAGTCACTGGCAGGAGTAAAATATTTTTTTTTTCCTGTTTGATTTAGTGTTTGTCAGTTAAAAAGAAAATTTTCCAAGTACAAAATTGCAGTATTGCAGAGATGAAGGCTTACTGTTTGGCACTTGAAGTAGCAGAGGATTACAATAAGGAGTAACCTTGCAAAATGGGTGAGATCGTGGTAACTACAGCGACAGGCTTTCTTTTCTGCATCTCTTTTCGTGCACGGATCAGCTTACCTGAACAGCCGATCAAAGGGATTTCTGCGACCGACGCCCTGGTGTGTCAGGGCCTCTCTTTGCTCTTAAGAAACCGAATACTGCAGCTGTCACCATGGCCAGACTTTCAACTTATTTTTTATTTTTTTTGTTCAAACAGGATCAAAAAAAATTGTCTCTTGCCATTAACTATTATACATATTTTTCCTATATAAGGTCCCATGGGGCAAACCGAAAGGGAAACTTTGAATACATTGTGTATTTATGTGCTTTTTTCGTGTTTTTCTGTGCAGTGACTCTAATTTGAATCGATATGAGGTCCACCCCACTCGTACAGTATCAGAGGCAATTGGACCAGAGTTCTACACACACCTCAGGGTAAAGCTATGGCCCTCATGCTCTGTTTTATAAACACCTGACTTTAAGTTATTGTATTGCTCCCAGTAAATAACATAAATGAGTCATCATCAGTCTAAAAAAACCACAAGACATGGCAAAATCTGAGCATTTTCTCATTGTGTTTGTAGCTGCAGAACCTTGGCTGTTACTCTGTGAGTAATCTGCAGCTCAGGCTACATCTGCCCTCTGTGGCTGCGGGAGACAGAGTCTTTATGACTGTCACAGAGGTCTTTTCATACAACGTGAGTGCTGCTGCCACGTGAGTATTTTTATGTCTCCCTTTTAGATCATATCTGACATGTTTAAATTGTCCCGTAGGCCACAGGAGTGAACTGCAAATATGTGGCCCATCTGGCCATGCTGAAGGACAGACAGAGAGATGTCCGCCCCCTTCATCCTGAAGACATGATGCAGAATGACGTACTGGTGAGGCCCCTGGTGGCACAGCAGCTACTGAACACTGTGCAGCGTCAGTACACATATTAACATGCTGTTTGTTTGTGTGTTAAGAACTGCAGCAGGTCATGGTGCACCGAGGTCGTCTGTGAAGTCCAGCAGCTTCTGAGAGGGCAGGCCGCAGTCATTCGTGTCAGCCGCAGAGTTCATGATGATTTTTTCAGAAAAGTGAGACACACAGCTACACGAAATGTTCATTTCGGCCCTTTTTTATCTGTCCTATGACTCAAACACTGGTCATCATCACCTCTGTGTTTCTTTTTTCTAGGCCAAATATAAGTCAGTGAGGATAATAGGCGCCTATCAACTCGCAGCTAAGGAGACTAACCTCATCACACTCGGCACAGGAACAGTCTGGAGGGAGGTAAGAAGACTTTAGCGAGGTTATGAGCGGCAGAATGGGAATGGCTTTTACTTTCTCTAATCTCTCCCTTCATCTGTTTTTCTTTAGACTGTACTGGAGGTGCTAAAGGGCCGAGCTATTCCCATTTCGCTGTGGATTCTGATTGGCAGCATCATTGGAGGCTTGCTGCTTCTGGCCCTTATCATTTTCATACTATGGAAGGTATGTTTGTGTTACAGTTACCTTCAAATTTCTTCTAGAAAATGAATGTTTACAGAGAGTGTATTAATCTCTTTCTTACTTCCTGTCAGCTGGGATTCTTCACACGCAAACAGAGAGGAGAGGATGAGAACCATGAGGACTGAGCCAAAATTGTGCAGCCATGACGACAACAGTCATTCACCATGACGACTACCAGGTGCAGAGTTAGTCCTGGGCTGCGGTCAAATAGTCAAAAAACTTCCATCCTGTCTTTTCCTCAACACTTTTCCTTGACCTCAATGGAAAGGTGTGAAGGAGGATCCATAAGGAAAGAGGAAAGAATTCTGGGCCAGCATTGCTGTGTTTCCTTTCCTAAAGGATGGTCCAGTGTATCATATGCGAAAGGAGATGAGAAAGGAAGCATTGAAGCACCTTTTCTGGGCATTAGGAGAATTCAGCCAGCTCTTACTATTGCTGCCACTTATTTCAGGTTCATTTCACTCAGTCAGGAAGCTTCTTAAAAAAGACTATTTGACCACAGCCCTGGGATTTGACTTGACACACAGAGTCAACAGGGACCTCCAGGACCAAAGAAAGCATTTGAGGGTCCAACAGAAATGCACTACCCACTATTTCCAGGGTCGGGAGCACTTATGTAAATAATCTTTTTCTAATTTTAAGGAAAAAAAACAAAGTGTATTAAACCACAATGCTTTTATTTAATATACAGATTTCTTCATGGTTTTACATTTCCAACGATCACTTTGTCCAGTTTTGTCTTTCAGGTTTGTGTTTGTTCTTTAATGAAATTAAAACTGTTGAAAAGAATTATTCTTGTGCTCAGTTTATTCATTTACTGATATATGCAATAACAACAAGCAAAGTAATCCATTTCAGGTTTTATATCACTCTCAACTGAAACAATCCAGTCATATAAACTATAAAAACAGCCATATTGAACAGCATTCATACATGAAAAGTAAAGGCAAAACTACAATGTGTGAGTTGTAGTGACTCTCAGCTTGTGACAGTAGAGTTGATGTATGATTCTAGTAGAAAGATGGTTTCATCCACCTGGATCTCTGCTGAATCTAACCTGCAGGGGAAAAGAATAATAGTGAGAATAGTAAGACAAACGCATCGAAAAGGTAAAACGTAGTTTTGTTTTGTGTCCCTACTTGTTGATATGAAGCCGTAAGGACTCCAGCTGTTGTTTTTCTGGAGCGGTGATCATCTCCTCAACCTCCGTCAGCTGCTCAGGCTCGGCCCCACTGGCCTGCAGAGATGCTAGAATGGCCTCGATTCGCTGGGATTTCTCCAGCAGACGCCTGTCAGTCAAGCAGAAAACTAATCAACCACTGATCTGTGACACAGTGTGTGAGTCAGACAAAAGTGGAACATGTTAAATTATCTGGTGTGCAAGAACAGAGATGCAGAAAACCTGAACTCACTTGCTCTCTTTGGTCTCAAACAGCCGTCGTTCTATGAGGTTGGCTACTGTCTGCATAGAGACGAGACATTAGTGATGGCAAAAGCAGCATAAAAGACAAAAAAGCATGTCATTAGTAATCCTCTACTATCCAAAGATTTTTTTTTTTTTTTACCTTGTAGCAGTTCTGAAGCAGCATTCGTGCAGTTGGGAGTTGGTTGACAGTGTAAAGATAGAAGGTACGGGAGGGAGCGTAGTCAGGAGTCTTTGGGATTTCCTGAAGAATACAAAAATAGAACGAGTAGGTAGATTAAAGAACAACAAATGTGGCCTTCCAATTTGATGACTCATATAATCTAAGTGTGCCTGTTGCAGCGGTCATTATCAGTGAAACTGCAAAATGGTCACTTTTATTAAAGTGTTGCGTCATTGTCCACAGAATAAAAGATGAGGCCACGATGCTTGAGGGTCCACTTTTAAAAATACCTCATTGACTTATCTTTAAAAAGTGTGCCAAATAATTTACAAAGTAGGTTTTTGGATCAGATATTTTTGGTTTACTCTCCAGGCAGCAGAAAATTGGTCTAAAGAGACTTGAGACTTGCTTTGTATATTTAAATTCATCACAGCGATCAGCATGCCCTCTTATTTTTGTCAAAATTACAAATTATTTCTGGCAACAGCTTCGAGCAGAGGACTGTTTTGGAAGCTCTTCATTCAATCAGATTTCAGGGTTCAAAAGTTCAGAGTTGGGTAATAGCTTAATAAATGCAAAGAGATGAATTTTGAAAGCATCTTTCTGTACCTGCAGCTGGACCAGGTTCTGTGAAAGCAGCGTGTATAACATGTCTTTAGCCTCTTTGGCTGGGATCATGGCAAAATCCTCCACCTGCTTCTGCTCCAGGTGACGTTTCCTGAGAAGCAGACGGAAGATGCGTGCGGACCGGGATCCAAATCTGAAGAATAAAAATTAATGATGAGTCGCTGATTGGACAACAGCATGTATACACACATTTAAAATCACACACACTCACCTCTCTTGTACTACAGACTCAAGCGTGGCCCGAGCCAGATTGGCCAGAGCTCTTTGCAGATCTATGAGGTGAGTCAAGAAAAGCATCCCCGCCTTGTGTTTCATGAATTACATAACTAAACAGTGTGTTGGTTTTCAACAAAAACCCTCTCAATGGAAAAGGATACTGACGACGTACATCCCTCCTCCACTTTCCCCAGCCTTCCCCACAAACTCCATCTAGGGAAACGAAAAGAAAAATCAGATCAAAAGAAATCTTGTAGATAAAAATGAATAGCGGAAAATGTGACGTGTCTTGCAGAGGTCATACCGGGTCATCAACCAGTAGCGTGAGATACTGGTCCAAGATGGGTCTGGCGATGTTGTAACTACTTGGGAGGGACCTGAAGATCTCATTGGCTGACAGGGGTTTTGTGCAGGTGGCCGTTGGCGACGTCGTCACCTCACTCATCCTCAGCATCGTCCTCACTATCTCACTGCTGGTCTGAGTTATTGAGACGAAATATAAAAAGACAATCGTTAAAATCATAAACAACCAATGATTATTCCTTATATAATATATTTTAATCATCCATGTGTGACTCTGACCTGGTCCAGTTTGTTGGCCACAGCACTGATGATGGCCTGGTCTCTGAAGTGGAGATGGAACCTCTCAAAATTCACCTGCCAGTAAATCCCCTCATCACCATGTGTCTGAGCAGAACAGACAGACATAGAGAGATGGAAGGTCACGCAAAAGATAATATGTCACATGTAAGTGACAGGGAGTTTTAAAAGTGCAGCAAATATGTTAGAAGCCTAACTAACGGGCTCCAGATGCCTACCTCTGAATCTATTTTAGCCTTCTTTGCACTCCTTTGGTCCTCTCCATCCTCATTGGACAGTCTGCGTTTGCCTTTCCCTATGAGTGTCACGTGAGGCACCTTGTAACAGTCGGGGAAGCTCTCTGGTGTGGGCAGGGTGGTGCTCACAGGGGCAGCAGGAGTACCGGGGGTTGCAGGGGTAGCTGGAGTAGCACTGTTTGTTGTTACTGCTGCCGCCATTGGAGGGCATCGCTGAAGAAAATGAGTCTCCACCAGTTTGTAGAAGGCGGAAGACACTTCACTGTAATCCATGCTGCGACCCTCTAGAAACAACAGGAAATACAAACATGCCTTCACAAAACAGTGGGCGACACAGAGGCTTTTCCTCGGTCTTTGATTGGTAAAGACACTGTGATACTGACCCTCCATGTTCTGCGTGAGGCGGTCGGCGACTGTCTTAACCGTGCTGCTCATGGTCATGTCCCCTCTCTGTAGTAACTCCTCTACGATCAGCTCTCCAGTGTCACCGTACAGGGTTTTGGCCGTGTAGATGTAGCGGGGGTATCGCAGAATCCGCAAAATCCGATCACAGTTGGTCCGATACTCTGTGGGGCTCCCAGGTCCTTTACGGCCTGAGCTGAACACACAGACGCCATGCTGCACGAGCACACACAGGGACTTCTTCACCTACATTGAGACAGAAATAGGGAGGGGAGGGGAGCTTTAGCATCAGGAAAACCTTAACGAGCACACAAAAAACAGATTATAGTCAAATTATGGCATAAATAAACTCTTCTTGAAAATGCGGAGAAGCAGTATATTTACTGCTAAATGCATAATGTGTTATAATATTTCAAAGATGTGAAGTAGAGACAGTAAGTGCAGGGGTGGTACCAGGTCTAGTGAGATGCCAGTCTCATGAATGAGGGTTCTCAGACTCTGTGCTCCACTTCTGATCAGGTGTGTTCCAACTTTCTCCACCACTTCTCCAAAGTGCTCCCGCAGCAGAAGACCACACAGACGCACCTCCTGGGCAGTCATCTGCACACACAAACACACAGGTGAAGAAAGATCTCACATCGAGGCTCACTACAAGCTTCCCAACAACCTATATGAAACACACAACTCTATGTGCTTTAACATACTGTAGAAACACCTGATTCTAACAAAGCACTAAATAAAAACATAATTAGTACCACAGAGCCTGCCAACTGAAGGTTCACTGAATACTAGGATTTACAAACACACTCATCATGCGCTGCAAATATTAGCAAAACACAAACTGTCATGATTTCAAGTATTTAGATAACTGCCTTTTATATCATATGTGAAATACATTGTGTTCACCTGCTATGTGTTCCTATTTGAGAAACAGAAATTATGAATTTGCATGTTATTACTGGATATTGCAAAAACAAATAGAGATAGATCATCTGTCACTTAATGCTTTCTCAAGTCAATTCAAACTTTATTTTGGACTCTTACCACAAAGTAAGCTAAAAGTGAACCTTGTTATCACCAGACAGGTTACAACTCTACACACTAGCTAGCTAAAAGCTAACGTTTACACCTGAGCATTATGTCATCGGAGACGTCCACTTTTTCTCCATTTTTCACAAACCTTTTCTCGAGTGAAGTTTCTGGACAGAGGTGTTCCTTGCTTTTAAGCATCCCAGAGAAGAGCAACTAAACACATGCGGCCTCTCGTTGTCAACACATGAACACTTCCGCTCTTCGGCTTGGCTAGCTTGGATTTGCCCAGCGGTGCCGCGGTGCATGCCGGGCTGGAGGCGGACAGCTGTCTTCAGTTTGTGGAGGACCGACGTCAGTGTTTGTGCTGCTGGTCTGGGGAAGATGGCGGAGGCTGCGGCTGTTCCACCGCATCGGTTTTTCTGTCACTGTTGTAAAGGAGAAGTGAACCCCAAACTCCCGGTAAGGCAGATGTTTTTCTTTCTTTATCTATCGTGCACTCTTGTATAAAATGTTCAGTTGACAAGTCAACCTTTCTCTGAAATACCATTTGTTTCGCCTGCTCGCTACAGCTCAACACTAGCTAGCCTGTTAGCAGTTAGCGGCGTTTGTTGTTGTTAACTCTCTAAATAAACTCGTGACACTCGCAAATGTCTCGTCCAAAACCAGACAGCAAAAGCAAATAACGACAGGTTTTATTAGGCTGGCATGTTTGAGACAGTTTCGTCAAACCACTGTGTTTGACGCTTTGCTTTACAGCTTGGGGATATTGTGTTTTGCAAAAAACAACACAAACAGCTGAGACAGGAAGGTCTATGCTACTACCTTGTCATTTAATTGAATAGACCGTGCTAACATTAGTTGTTTGATGGTTGGTTATTTTTGTTTTCAGTTTTTGTTTCTGGTAAAACACAGTATGGTCAGGAAGAGTTGGGGAATTTCAGGAACACAGACATTTAGTTTTTAGTTTCAGTTTTAAAAGTCGAACGTGAGAGTTAAACCCTGACATGACCTACTTCTTACCAGACTTTAACTAACCTCAGGATGTGTTAGACATATATTTTCTACATCTTAGACAGTTGTGAGGATTTTCCTATTTACACGCAGTTGGAAGTTTATCAGGCACACCTAGCTAAAACTAATCCAGTCTAATACAACAGCACTGTGCTAAATCCTTGGTTCATAAAGGTTATAGGTTAATGATTTTGTTGAAAGAGGTGTTAAATCAAATTATTTGTCATTTTGGAAGCTGTAGTTTGTAGTGCTGTAAATTAATACTGCGTTAAACCGACTAGAGTTGAAATAATTATTTGAGTAATCGATTAGTTGATCAATAGAACATTAATCGCTAACAATTTGGATAACCAACTGGTTGTGTAAGTCCAAATTTAAGCAGAAATTTAAAAACATTCCTAGTTGCAGCATCTTAAATTAGAGCCCGACTGATATATCGGTCACCCAATATTATTGGCTGATATTGAACTCTGATCGGTATCGGTGTACATGGTGTCAAATATATGCCAATATAAAAACTTTATTTTTACAGAATATAATGTAGAAGAAGATGCTTGGAGTGATTTATAGATATAACATTCCCAGTGAAGTTTATTGTTTCAGTGCCCTGATGTCATTTTGGACAAGAAAGTTTATTGTTAAACTGTAAAATGTTATGTCTCCATTACATCTGAATCTTAACGTAAGTGTTTGATAATCAGATTCGAGGGATCATTGCAAAAAATGTATGTTTTATGTACATATTATATGTATGTAAGAATTTTGGCAGATAAATCAACATTGTAATTGTTTCTTCTCCCAAATGTCCCAAATCAGTCTTGGCATCGGCCCCTAGAGCCTGGTAACAGTCTGACACAATCTTAAATGTAAAGAGTTGCTGGTCGTATGATTTTAAACTTATTATCAACAAACAAAACAAGCTATTTTTTGTTGAGTAACTGGAAATGAAAATAATACAAATATTTACATCTTTTTCATTAGTATTAGCGTGATTGATATAAATAATGTGGACAAAATATACCTAACACACTGGCAACTGGGTGTGTATAGCATTGTCTCTTGGCTACTAGCAGTCATTGTGTCATTAAGTCAGTCCACCAGATTATCTTGTCAGCTGAATCCTTTTTTTATGGTATGGTTCAGGGTAATTCAAGCCTGCTCTGTCACTGACTCTAAACTAGCATGCTTGTGTCAGACACACTCAGACCTGTGGCATGTCTCCTTCACTGAGCCAACTGACTGCAACGCCCGGAGGGTTAATGTCACTCCACACTACTACAGTCTATCCCAAGGACCATCTCTCATTCATATATCTAGATGTGAAAATCTTTGTATGAGAAAATGACTCACAACTCACTCAAAGACTTTTTGCTTACTGCAGGGTTTTCTCAACCAATTGTGACCATCACCCTGGTTTTAGATTCCTGAATTTATTTTTGTAAACTAAGCTAAAAGAGGGTGTTAATGTGTCATGTGAGTTTGAGCATTGTTCTTTATTTGTACTGAGCTATAATATGAATATATTATGTAATAGTAAAATCTATTTTTTTGACCTACTTCTCATCAACATGTTATAAAATAAGCATACCACTCTAATCTGTATATTAAATGACCCCACTTCAGTCCTGTTCCCATAGTTGACAAACCCTGGCTTACATATGATCCAGCTGTATAAACTGGCTGTAGCACCTTCCTCATTCTGTTGAGGTGGTTTCTAAAACACTGAACACTTTAGGTGTGGTTGGCAGACCAGCTCTACCTCCTGGGCTACATTCATAAAACACTGGCCTCATAGAAATTTGACTGATATTATCCTCGCAAAGACAGTGTGTGTTTGTTGTTGAACAAACCAGTCAGCATTGTGTCTGACATTTTTTTTATGATTATCTTCAATAGCTTGTTAATAGAAGAATGCTGAAGAATATTTTCTAGATATTATTACATCACAGTTACATCAAACACCTTATTACTTTCAAACAGTCAGACTGTTGTTCAACATATTGAGCTGTGTTGATTTGTCACCATGGCTTCTAGGAAATTTGAATACGTAGTTTTCCTAACATATCTTGTGTGGTGACTCTTTTCAGGAATACATCTGTCCAAGATGTGATTCAGGGTTCATCGAGGAAGTAACAGAAGACTCCAGGTAAGAGACATTATTTTACCTCACGTCTCCACAGAACATTAGCGTTAGTCTGGAATAAAAGCTGTAGACGCTTCCTCTTCAAGATCACACATGTTGCAGTGTCGGATTGTAGTCTCACCTTCCAGTTTTGTTCCAGACTAGCATGTGTCCTGTACAGTGTTCAGTAGATGTTTCTAATATTGTGTCTTTTGTCCCCTTGTGCGCATTTTCCCTCAGTCTCCTAGAGGGTGGCGCTAATGGGATAGATGACACAGCCACACACTTTGCAGAGGTACGAGCTGCTCTGAGAGATTTTGGGGAGCAAAAGAGGATTGACAGGAAACATCTATGTCTTATGATTAAACTTGTTTTCTTTCTCCTCTCACTTTTCTGTTGTTCCCCTCCTTCATTTTTCTATTGCTATCCCTCTGTTCCCATTGTGTTGCCTGTTCTCCTATCTTCACTTCCACTTTCTGTCCCCAATCCCTCCTTCTCTGAACCCTTACCTGTGTCCTCCCCTCTCCCTGAAGCTATGGCACCTGTTGTTACTGGAGCGGCCATTTACAGACGGCGACACACCCGACTCAGAACCTCGGCTCCCCGGAGGCCGCTTGGGGGGTCTCAGTGACCTGGGGGGGTTGGGAGGGGGACCAATCGGGGGGTCAGTCCCAGCAGGCCTAGGGGGACCTATGGGGGGTCTACTAGGAGCTGGGGACCACTGGGGACCAGGACGCCCCCCCTCGCCTGCACAGCCAGAGGAGATACCGGTCCAGAGGCAGCAGTAGGCCGGACCGCTCGCCTGCTGTGGAGGGGTGAGTAACTGACCAGCTCAGCTCCCACCTCCTCTGTCTTCCTTGCCGTCCTCTTGGCTCTTTTCTCCACTTTGCATACTCCCACAAATAATAATGACGGCGCTATTTATGCTCTTACCATCCTAAGTGTTCTTATTTTTGGCAGTGACATTAACGGTTTTATATTTTCTCTCTGTGTCACAGGATTGTACAACAGTTTCTTACCGGCCTCTTTGCCAACTCCGGAGTCCCTGGCTCACCTCCCCTCTCATGGTAAGATGTCACTACAGCAGCGTCGCAGTGTGAGATGTGCCCGGTGGAATGTTGGGGTTCATTGCTATTTCTCATTCAATTTTGCTGTCTCTAGTAGAGCTGGGTGATATATCAGTGTTATATCATTATATAATTTGTGGTATGAGCTATATATCCTCTTGGATATATTTTGGATATCATTATATGATGAAATAACATAAGTGTTGTCTTTTCCTGGTTTTAAAAGCTGCATTCCAGTAAAGTGATGTAATTTTCTAAACTGTTCTACTTCTTCTACATGCATATTACTGATGACTATTTATCAGAAATCTCATTGTGTTATTATTTTGAGAACGTAAAACTGGTCATCCTAACAATAAGTTCTTAATGATTGATTTATGAAGTGCTTTTGAGGAGATTTCAAAATAGATATTTATTGTGATACAGCGTTAAAATATTGCAATATTATTTTAAGGGCATATCGTCTAGCTTTATTATGTAGCCACATATCCATATAAATCTAGCACAAATGTTTGCTCTAATTTCGAGAAAATTGGCAAAAGAAAAATGCAGATGGCAGCTTGTTTGCATTCACTACTGTTATGTGATCATGAGCAATTGGTTCATTGGGCCGCACCAATTCTCCAGTCAGAAAACTATAATGCCATTGCAGATGTAAAAGATGTAAAAGAGAGCACCAGTCAAACTTCAAACAGCAACAAAAAAACCAACATAGAAAACACAATTTCTGTTTGTTTTTTTATATATTAATGTGAGAAAGGTTACATCAGGTTGTGTGGTGCGATGAGGCAAATGTTAAAACTGCCTAAATTTTTCTTCTGTTTTGGAGCGGAAACAGAGTTATATGTTCGCTACTATAGAAAATATTCAAAAATTAAAAAAAAAAAAAAGACACTTCAAGACACCGCAACTCTTTTTCTTAAAAGGCAACAACCAACTGAAAGGAGTGTAAAAACATTTCCTTTTTTTTAAATTTTATTTTAAAATTGAGGTTTCCATCAACCTTTTCTGATGAGTTTCATCAAAATGTGCATAGAAATACATTGATGGGAACACTTCTGTGTCTCTCTCAGGACGGGGATGCTGCACTCTAATCCAGGGGATTACGCTTGGGGACAGGGAGGGTTAGACGCCGTGATAACACAGGTAAACCAAGATGGAACCTGATAGAACTACTCTTGAAATTCATGTAATCCTTTTGATTTCTCTGAAGTTAACAAGTGTGCGTCTGTAGTTACTAGGTCAGTTGGAGAACACAGGACCTCCTCCAGCAGAGAAAGAGAAGATCTCTTCTCTCCCAACTGTCAATATCTCTCAGGAACAAGCAGGTCAGTAATTCCTTGTTTCCACATTTACCTCATGTGATCTCCATGTTTCTCTTGTCATGTCCCTGAAGTACAAATTGCAATATTGCTCAGGGGCATGTTGAAGCTATTAGTCTGATCCTCTGTATGCAATTACTGTATTTAGACAATCAGCTACTGTAAGCACACACCTTGAGTCTGACCAGCTATTTGTGAATCTGTTACCTAGTGTTTAGTATCTACTGGCTCAATTTTAAAGCAGTGATTTAAATCAGGTCTTACCTGTTAAATCGAAGTAAAATTTTCTTCTTACACATCTGTTATTGAATAAACACATGCTTACTTGTTTAGAAGTCACTGCAGCCCTGAGATACAGCATGAAAAACACTTGTGTTTATATGCGTTTGCTGCCTGCCAAAAGAAGATTGTGCAACTGTGTCTGTTTGGGACAAAATGCACATTAACCTTCAGAGAAACAGAAATTTGTTCTGTGAATTGCTTTCAGGTGACGTGTTTCTGCTCGTCAGTCTTTCACATCCCCTGTTTTCCTTCTAAGCCTACTTGCGGATTTGTTCTTCTTGACTTCCTCTTCTGTGTGCGCTGTGCTATTTTGCCACTCAGCTGTAACTGTGTGGTTAGTTATGCAGCCCAACTTTTGCAGGGCTGCTGAAAGGTCACAAATGATTTTCCAAAATGTTTAACTACGCCACTAAGGCGACTTGGTGCTAATGTTCCGATTCACATCCCCTCATCAAATGTAGCAGGTCATTATCAAAGGACTAACTAGACACAACAAGACATTAATAGAAACTGAATGATAGAAATCATATTTCCATCCTCTCTCCTGCAGACTGCTGTATGGAATGTCCGGTGTGCAAAGAGGACTTCGCAGTGGGAGAGCCAGTCAGACAGCTACCCTGTAACCACTTCTTTCACTCAGACTGTATAGTACCATGGCTGGAAATGGTGAGTCACAGCAAAGAAGGTTGAACTTTGTAGAATAAACTCATGAAATAGATACTTAGTGACATTTGGTACTGTAGATGAGATATCATCAACCATGAATGTATCAACACCTGAATTAAATTGGAACACATGCTTTGGCTACCTGGTAGTCAACATAGAGACATCTGGGCAGAGGATTACACCACAGGAGGGAACATCAGATTGTTTCACCTGCTCCATGCTTGGGCTGAGCAAAGCGTCACTTGTTTGTAAGACTGTTTGCCCTAGTTCTATTTTTGCAAAGTTTAGTGCATCTGCTCAACCACTTACGTATTTTAACTGGTTAAAATCAGCACTGACACCTTTGACGTTACCATTTGTCCTTTGGTCAGCAGTCATAACTGATGATGAGAGACCAATTTACGAGGTTGAGAAGTGACGAAATTATCAAATCATAAGAAAATTAGGTTAGTTATGAGTTATTAACTCATTTGCTGCAATATTGTAGTAGATCTGTAGTTCTCAACAACAATTAGCAAAATTACCCAAACAGGAATAAATAGTGTGTTTTAGGGGGATTCATTTGGTGTACTAGGCGCCAGCTGTGGCTCAGGAGACCGAGCAAGCCGACCACAAATTTCCGGCTTGGCGGTCTGATCCCCGGCTCCTTCTGTCGAAATGTCAAAGTGTTCTGGGACAAAAAACTGGACCCAAAGTTGCTCACGATGGGCAGGCCAGTGCCTTGCCTGTGTCGTGTGTGTGTGTCTGTGTGTGTGTGTGTCGTGTGTGTGTGTGTGTGTGTGAATGGGTGAATGACTGGCCTATTGTAAAGTGTTTTGTCTGTTAAAGAGAAGCTTTGCCACTTTTCAACCAGATTGTATTATTACAATGTGGGTAGTATATGCAAATGAACAACAGCAAACCTCCAAGCTGAATGTACCCAAGGCTTCCTGCTCATTTTCTGGCATCATCTGGTGGACTTTTGCTGCTTCCAGTGCTGTTTTATTAAGAGGCTTGTCTCATTAAACTTAGATCAAACTGTTGTTCTCAGAAACATATTTTAGTGTACTGTTTAGCCATATTCCTTGCTGTTTCAAAACAGACAAACCAGAACTAAGTACACGTTTTCTACCTTTTTAGCAACAGCGCAGCCATTGTCTGTCTTTCTGCTCTTGTAGCACCAATTTCAAACATATTTGTATCTTTCTACTGCATAAACGGCAACATTTTCCATCAGTAAAATACCTCTTCAAGATAGAAATGTGCTAGATAAATGCAGTCATGTTACCATTTAGTATTTGCCATGTACATTGTGTTGACAGGAAAACATTTCCCTTGCTCATTGTAATGACGGAGCATGTCATCCAGTAGCTCACTGATGGGATCTTAGTAGAGAAAAAAAATCTGTATCAGGCTTTGGCTGCGCAGGAAACGCTTGTTAGTTGGATCAGTTCATCTGATTTGTTTGCAAAAAGAAAATGTATAGAATATCACCACGCTTACTCGGTTACTAAATGCTAAATGCAAGATCATCCAAGATTTACCCAGGCTGAAGTTGCCCTACTCCCATCAGTCATTTAACCTGAGATGTATTTGACTGACCAGACAGAAAGATCACAGCAATAAAAAGACAAAGAACAGCCAGAGCAGCATGTGAAATCCAACTAAAATCCACTTGTTAAAACTGCCCAAAGCTAACGTTATCTTTATTCTGCTCCGTGGCCACACAGCATGACACATGTCCAGTGTGTAGGAAGAGTTTGAACGGAGAAGACAGCAGCAGCCAGCCCCCGTCAGAGTCCCCCTCCCTCTCCATGGACCCCCGCACACAGGAGAGATGGTCCTTCTGAGACACCCACCTGTGTCATCCCTTCGGTTCTCCTCGCCTACATCCAACAACACACCGAGAAGATGAAAACGCTTCTCACTTTTCCTCTTTTCCATTTCTGTTGCAGTCATAATCATCTCAGTCTGATATTTTTTTTTTTGTATTTTTTATTTTCTATTTTAACGCCTTTTCTCCTCAACCATGTATGCAGAAAAACCCGTACAGACGTCTTAACAGTCACTCAAGGTCTGAAAGATCTCTCTTCTTTTTTTTTTTTTTTTTTGCCTAATGAAAAACCAGCCTCGATTGATGATGATCAAGCCCATGTCTCCACCCCTCAAGCAAACTCCTTCCCCAACTTTCTTGAAATGCACTGCTGCGCTACACTATTGTGAGGAAATGCCAGACTTTATATCATACACCATTCCCTTGTTACTCATCTGAAAATTAGCTAGATCCTGCAACTGAGCCCTGGTTACTTTCACTCTTGGCATTTACAGGGACTGGACCTGGTAACGTGAACACCAACAGTATACCCGTGCAATAAATGTTATGTTTATGAAGGGTGTAACGTTTAATTTGATTTTTTTTTTGAGATTGTGTCAGGAAGATCATAATTGGACTCTGGGTCGCGCCACAAATGGAAGCTGTGACATCGAATGAAAGCAAGGGACTGTAATGCATCTGAAAAAATTAAATGTCATACCAGTAACGGATTGAAATTAAAAATTACGGAGCTCGGCCCATTTTGAAATGCTTTAGATTTAAAAATACTCCTCCTGGTGTATATATTATAAACAGATGGCATCCCTCTGTCATTTTATTCCTCTGTTAATGTCTTTTGTTTCACATTTTTATCACTTTTGTTTTTGATGTAAATAATTTTAGTCCAACAACTTATGGTTTGCAAAGGAAAAAAAACATTGAGAATGGAGACACAAATGTGAAATATCTGGTTATCAAACTGTATATTATATATATGAAAAAATGTCTATGATGTATTAATAAATTGACAAAAAAACTGTCCAAGGTGTCATTTTATATCCCCTCTGTAACCAAAGACATTAGACTTGACGTGAGTTTTTTTCAAAACAATATATGCTTTATTTAAAATTAAAAAATGAGTAGCAACACAGCAGAAGGCATTTACAAACTCTGTACATTATTTATATAATTTTTTATCAGATGTGTCATGTGAGGACACTTAAAGCTTCTTGTTAGCTGGAAATCAAGGCACCAGTTACACTTGAGCACAGGTCATTCTGGTGCATTAATACATTCATTACTTATGGTACCATTACTGATAAGAACTGTTTCTTTTCAGGATTTTTGAAAGAAAATCAAAGGAGTTGAGATTAATTTAAGTGACCAACGAAATCACTAAAGCTCAGCTGATAAAAAAATGTTCCAACATGAAACATGTTTTGTTGAGACGAAGACAAAATATCTGTGGTGTGATTTCAGTGAAACAAATATGTGGCTGAATCCAAATGTCCTCCATCTGGACTTCAGTCGTATCTACTATGATGTGTTCGCTGTCATCGGGTCAAGACAGCGAGGGCGCAGACTGCAAGGGTATATAATCTGCTGACAGACCGGCCAAAAGAGTACAATTATGAAATGCATTTTGATTATCTGTCAGATGATTTGGTTGAATATAATTTCTGACCTACATGATTCAAGTAACATTTTCATAAAATGACTTAAGCAGTCAGTAACATTTTCATAAAATGACTTAAGCATTCACGGGCGACTGTAGCTCAGCGGGTAGAGCAGATCGACCAGTGTTCAGGAGGTTACTGGTTCGAATCCCGGCTCCCCAAGGCGGAGCTGAGCTACGTGTCGAAGTATCCTTGAGCAAGATACTGAACCCCAAAATTGCTCCTGATGTGCAGTTGGCACCCTGCAGGGCGGCCTCTGCCATCAGTAAGGGCCCTGCGGTGAGCTGGCGACTCGTCTGGGGTGCCCTTAGATAGCTGGGATAGGCTCCAGTAACCTCCCTGTGACCCCTTGAAAAAAAGGGATAAAGCGGCTACCACAACCATCAGTGGTTGATAATGAATGAACTTAAGCATTCATAGTTTTTTGTTTTTCAGTCAACAATTAGAATAACATCCATTTTGCAATGAATTATGAGTAATTGTATCAGTGAAGTCTGGTGAAATTGGAACTGCACATTTGAACGCACATTAAAAAATGTGTGGAAACATGCCTGCAAGACTGCAAGAGCAATCTGGACATTTGGATTCAGCCTATATAAACATGCATTAATGATCAGTGTGTGTTCCAAGCAAGTGTGAGGAACGAATGAGCGGGAGCGGTGCAGGGGATGTAGCCCACAGCGGGATCCCACACTTCGAACTGGATCACCGATGACGACCTATGAAACACAAACCCACGGCTCAGTAGACTGAACTTCCTGTCATTTGCACAGAAAAAACTAGAATTGCCACCAGTGCACCAGTCAAGTTGTTCTCCCTGAGCTGTAGCGTTGAATAATAAAAATTGTCATAATTATCAAATTAATTGTTGAGAAATGGCCAAAGATATGTGTTTTGTAATGTCAAAGTGATCTTGAGCTCTGACCAACAAAATCTAGTCAGTTCATCCTTGAGTCCAAGTGGACATATGTGCCAGATTTGAAGAGATTCCCTCGAGACAGACAAATAAACAGACAACCCCAAAACACAGCTGTTGCCAGCGTGGAGGCATAAAAAAAACTTTTCACACACCTGTTGAGTATGATGAGCACGGCTGAGCCATCTGGTCTGATGAAGGCAGAGTATTCAAGCTCTGTTTTCTGACTGGAGGACACACCCACTCTCTGAGACCCCTCCCACAGGAACTTACTGTGGAAAAAACAAACAGGTGATTTGTGTGGATCTCCTTCGACTGCCTCCTTGTCATGATGGAACAGGTGAAATATGTCATTCAGTATTTACAAACAGAGACTCTACCTGAAGTGGGCCATGCTATAGAAGGTTGGCTGCTTGTAGAAGACGTCACGCTGTGCATCCACTATAACAGGGCTGTCTACAAAGTTTTTAACCCAGTTTGGTCCTCCAGTCTGGTCCAACGCCAGGTTCCAGTCCGTCCAACCGACCACGTAATGATTTAAGTCCTGCCATGGAGAGATAACACCCACAGTTTAGCATCGAGGCTGTGCTTTGTAGTAAGAGGTGTTGTTTTGTCTAAATGAATGCATTGGACTGGTGCCTGGCGTTGTGTTGAAATGTCACAAGGGCAGCACATCTACATAAACAAATCCTGATCCTCCTGATTCTCAAGATGTCTACAGTCTGAATGCGCCCATGCAAAATGGATAGAATGGAGGGAGTCCAATTTCCTTTGAGAGAGAGCGAAGAAAGAAGAAACAAAACACCAGTTCCAGCTTGCTCCAATGGCCTGCAGGCAGTTTGTGTGGAGTGTGCAGCAGACTGCAACATGTCAACCTGCAGTGCAACATCGAGGGAGGTGATTCAGCCTTCATGAACAGCTCACAGCCTGTCAAATCTGTTGTGGTGGATCTGACTGAACAAGCGTAACCCTCATGCAAAAAGCTGAGATGATCTTACCTCGATAATGTCATGTGTGTACTGTTCAGCCCTGCGCCAGCTGCCCAGCGTCACCCCTCTGTCCAGTGGGGAAAAGCCGGAGCAGGCCTCAGTGCCGAACAGGTAATACTCTGGGTAGAGATGATGGGTGACTCCCAGACTTAGCTCAGCTGGGACGAGGCCGTCCAGATACCAGTGAACTGCCACACCATGAATGTACTTTCCTGCGTGAATATCACTCAGGACCTGCAGCAACAAGGGGTGGAAATAAAGACTGGAGTCAAAAGTGAGTTTCCACATCAAATGCATCAAGAAAGGGCTCCAATGTTCGTTACAAGGTGAAGTTGTTGTTACTGTAATAATGATCGAGTCCTTGAGTCCTGCTACATCTAACACAATTCAGGCTCTCTGCAGGAATGGAAAGTCTTCGACAGCATGTTCAACCCTGATGACAAAAAAGTTGGGTTGTTGTGGTTTTTCTCAATTTGCCTGCTGCAGGAATCAAATTTATTCTGTGTTTATTTACAAAAACCAACAAAGTGTATCAGTTTGAACATTAAATATCTTGTCTTGTACTCAGTTGAAAACAGATTTTTGTTTTTAATAAAGTTGTACACAGTGTCCCAACCTTTTTGGCATACGGTTTTAAAAAGTCTTAGAGGGAACATATTATGGTCTTTTAAGTTCATAATCTTATTTTGGGTTATTACTAGAATAGGTTTACATGCTTTAATGCTCCAAAACACATCGGTGTTTCTGCTGATGCCGACTTTGACTTTTTAACTTTCAGACCTTTAACATGCACATGAACCGTTATAAAACACAGAAGGACAAAAACGAAGAAGAATAATAGGTCTCATTTAAATGTAATTTACAATAATCTTTCCTTCCGCCTGCTGTAGACAGTTAGTTAAAAATTGTCATCCACATCAGACATGAAGAAAACAGTCACTACTGCCAGCTACTGTAGCAGGTCAGCTCATTGTCTCATAATCTACCGGTGTCAATTTGAGCAATAATTTGAATGAATTTATCATTTTTCATTGGTAATCTATCTATACATATTATGCTGCTCCTCGTGGTACAGATCACATTAATATAATTGATTTCATTATAAGAAATTATTGTTATATGCTGCAGGGAAGTACTGAAAAATGTAATATAATAATAAATAATTCTAGGCCATATTGTCCCGACTGGTCTTCCATCATACTTTTATACTATGGTCGTTATGACTATGAAATCCGTATTAAATTGCATTCTATGCAGTAATAAAAAGGTCTTAAAATGTCGTAAATTTAACATGGTGAAGCTGCTTGTGGCATTGTTTCGGAGCCTCACAAGGAAAAACAATAACCTGCCTCAGCTACTACAGGAGAAAAATGCCTTTCTTTGAATTGATTCCCAATTCATACATTGGCAGTTTTAGACACTTTCCTGCAGAGAACAATTTGGAGCCCAAAGACATGAAACTAGATGTGAAAAGACCCTTACACACATTTATTGTGTTTTTTGTGTTATGCATTATATTCTAAGAGATCATGTTAAGATCTTTGAGTACTGATTAATCAATTTTCTTCTCTTGTACTGATTTACTCCTGATGTCCTGTCTGCAGCACCAGCGTAGCTTCAGGCAGAACAAAGTTCACCTTGACTTCTCCCACTAGCTCTCCGTCCTTAGACTCACCACTTTAGCCCAGTGATGCAGCAGCAGCCGGTTGTCATCCAGTATGAGTACGTGTGTGTGCGGGTGTGACGAGGCGTGCAGGGCAGGGCCCAGGTCCAGAGCCACCCAGTCCCTCTGCTCCTCAGGAGTGAAGCCCAGAGCCTGGAAACTGCAGCGAGACAAAGATGCTTCTCAGTCTGTTGTGATAGTTATGACGATGGTTTATTCTGTGTAATATGCGAGGACAGACCTGTAGTTTGTCATCTGTCCTGCAGAGGGCTCATTCCCTGTGGTCAATGCCCAGAAGGTCAAGTTATATTTAGCGTATTCCTCAAGGAACCTGAGAGGAGAGATAAAAGCGACCACCTGAATAAGTTTCCTGTGTATCAAACATTACCAACGTGTGATATCCCATCCATTTAATGCCCCACGTCACCTGATATAATACTGAGCCCATGTTTTATGCTCCTTTCCCCCAGGCTGGCCCTTCAGGGAGCCCTTTCCTATGAGTGCACCGTTTGTTTTCATCCAGGCGGGGGCACTCCAAGCACTGGCCAGCAGAGACAGGGGGCGAGGAGAGAGGGCCTGAGCACGCTGCAGGAGAGGGATCTGAGAGGAAGAAGAAGAAGGGAAGGAGGAGGAGAAGGAGGAGGAGGAGGAGGAGGAGGAGGAGGAGGAGAGGTTAAAGGGATGGCGTGATGGGCATGTATATGTGTGATGGCAGAAGAAGAGAGACAGACCTTCATGTTGATGTCCTCGGGGGCCAGGGTGAAATTGTCCAGGTTGTAGTCTCCAGGCGTGTCGGCGTATGTGTACAGACGGGTGGAGAAGTCACAGCTGGCCATGGGCACACGCACCACGCTGTAGCCGATACCTGACAGAGACAGAACAGCAATAACAGCTAAGGCTGGGCGATGATTCAAAATGATCATTTAGCGAGCTATAGAGGACATTACTGACCTTATTCATTTTGAGTATCGGGAGCTAAGACGCATGGTTTCTGTTGTAGTCAAATTCTGTAACATTTTACTTTTACCCCCTTAATTTGCAATTTAATTTAAGTTACTGAAGTTTTCGTTTTACAAAACAGATCCATCTGATATCGTCGTGTTGGTGTTGCTCTGAGAAAATCAGAATTTATGTTGTTCCAGGACCGTCACTGAAACTGACCAATCACGCTGTTGTGACATCCTAACTTTGCAACTCGTCGCCTCTGGAATAGCATAGTTTCCAGGACCATCATTTCAACTTCACTTCTGTGAAATAGCAAAGGAAACTGTATCTGGGGCAAGCCGTTGTGGTTGAGTGAGCTATGTATAAGACTCTTAATCAGGAGAGTTGGATAAATCCCAGCTTGGAATATATCAAAATACAATTAACTTATTATTTTCTGTCTGCTTTCTGTCACTGTTTGGTCAGGCTTAGGCCATATAAATACTTGGACGGGTTTAGGAAAACATTGTTTGGGGTAAATTAGACCCTTTTGCAACAGTAACCACGTGTTTGAAAGGATAACTTCTCCCATGTGCGTATTTTTACAGTCTTTTCCTCGCCGAGCCACTAAGCTGTGACATTACATTTATCTTAGCAAATATCCTTATCAGCATTATAATGTTTCAAACCATACAGCCCAGCCTCGATAACAGCATGTAGGTGTGAAGCTGGAAGATGTGGACGCTGCTGATGATGATTCTCTTAATGTGGGAAACAAAATAACCTGCACATATAGACACCTCTCACAGTATGTGTGAAATGCATTTTTTTCTTCTTGTGAGAGTTGGACAACCAAAAATAGACACACAGGAACAATAAACGTGTTCCTTTTTGTGGACAGGCCTGTGAATATTCTCAATGTAAAGATCTTTGCAAAGATCTTTACATTGGTGAAACAAAACAACCGCTACACAAACGCATGGCCCAACACAGGAGAGCTAACTCCTCAGGCCTGGACTCTGCTGTCTATTTACACCTAAAGGAAAAAGCTCACTCCTTTGATGACAATAATGTTCACATGTTGGACAGAGAGGATAGATGGTTTGAAAGAGGAGTAAAGGAAGCCATCTATGCAAAATTTAAAAACCATCTCTAAACAGAGGAGGGGGTCTGCGACACCACCTATCTCCAATTTACAATGCTGCCCTTTCATGTCTTCAACAACTTAGCCTCTAAGAACAACGGCTGTGCACAAAGTGCCTCATGTGACTCCAACGACTGTCGTTACAACATAATAGAGCACTAACGAAGTCGAAACCAACTTTCCACCATCCCAAACGACCATACTAACAACTGTCGTTGGCAATAATAGAGCACATACGACCCATAGACATCAGTGGCCTTGTGACCGCCTCCCCAAGAGGTTAAATAGCTGGACCTCCACACCGGCTAGTTGGACTAGTCCCAGCCTAGTCAAGCGAGCAGGAACTGATGAAGCCTCTTGGATGAGAGGTGAAACGTCTTCAAGACAAAAACCAAATCCAGTTGCATTCGATTCAATTTCCTTGAGATTTTTGTGGACATTTCTGGATTTTCTGGTCATACTATGCTTCTCTGATAGACTGCACTGCTCCTTGGTGTACCTTCAGGGGAGAAGTACTGTCGGAGCAGCTGGTCCTGAGCACCAGCGGAAAGAGACAGGATGTTAATGGCTGCTGCGTCCGTCATGGCTCCACCGAACCCCCTGATCTTCTGGTACTTCTGCTCGCGAGCGAGAGTCAGCTTGAGGCCTGAAAGAGACACATAAACTAAAGAGAGGCTCTGCACCCGCTCCGACATCACAGACATCTCGGTGACAGGCCCACATCACTCACCTGCTCCGGTGCTGTTCACCTGGACCTGACCCTGAGCTGCCTCCAGTCTGCTGCCGGCCATGCTGGTCAGGTAGGAGGAGTACTGGCCCAGAGGAGGCAAGGTGACGGAGCCGACGCTGTCACAGTAGGTTGAGTTACACTCACACACCACCGAGCCATGGCCAAAGTTTCTGGCAACACATTTCTGGCTTCCTGGAAGGAGAAGAAGTCAAAGAGATGTGATTTTTTTAAAAATTTGTAACGTTAGTGCTGCAACTGAACATTATTTTTTATCATCGATTAATCTGCTAATTACTTTCACAATTATTAACTGTTAGTTTAGCTTAAACAAACAAACAAACAAAAAACTGTGCTCAGAGCTCAACATGACCTCTTCATTGTTGCTCTGTGTGACAGTCTGTATTACTGAAGCACAGTCATTATATGGTTAAGAACAAACAGGATAGAGGCATTGGGTACATTTACTTGAGTACAAAGTCAAAGTACTTTTAATTTACTGGAATGTTTTCCACTACAATTCAGAGATAACAATTACTGTACTTTTTACTCAACTATATTCATTTGACAACTTAAGTAACTAGTTACTTTGAAGATTTAAGTTTAATAATACAAATAGAATAGATTATGATGAAATAGATAAAACTTTATTGATCCCTGAGGTGAAATTCATCAGCAACCCAGCCGATGAATTACATACTGAAGTATTTAAATCCCCTTTACCAGCTTCAACATTAAAGTGATTAACACATGAGTGCATCAATAATAAGAATCTATTCTACATAATGAGTACTTTCATTTTTGGTATTTAAAGTATGTTTTGATGCAAATACTTGTGTACTTTTACTTAAGTAAATATTTAAATGCGTGACAGAGTATTTCTACTTTCGCTACTATACAGGACTCGTGACTTTTTCCACCATAAAGTAGTTAAAATTACCTCAACTTTGAACTTCTGCAGCAGTAAAATGCCACAGTAACATTAACCCCAAGACATCATAAATACCAGTGATGGTAAAACTGTTTTACAGTTTTTTACAGTACTTTTACTTTTCATACTTCAAGTTTACTGATTACAGTTGAATACTTTTACTTGGGGGCTTTGAATGCAGGACTTTTTCTTGCAGTGGAGTATTTTGTGGTATAAGTACTTTAACTTGAGGACCTGAGTGCTTCTTCTTCTGTGGTGTCTCACCTGACAGGGTCACTTCCGCTGTGAGGAACATGAGGGTCAGTGTTGACGACAACAACGCCATTTTATCTAAAAACAAAGAATAGCATAATTAGTTCACAGGGTTTAAAGTTCAGGTTCGATAAAAAATGATTTAATCACAGTAAAATAGTAAAACACAAGTTGACAATGACTCCACTGCTCCTTACATTTAGCTCTCACACACACATTGTACTGTCACTTCATTCAGAGCACTTCAGGAAACATCATCTGACCTGAGAGGGTCCTGACGCAGACTCTGTCATGTCCTGCGGCCTGATTCAGATATTTACACTCCACCGTCACCTCCACTGTGTCCACTCTGCCATAACCAGCCTGAGTCTGACTGGGCGAGCAAACATGACTTTCAGCCAGTCATGTGACGCTATGACCCGTCACGTGATCAACTGTGCACTGCTCTGACCAGCAGCCAGGTGGTGCTGTTTCACCATTCGGTCATTTTATAATGATTTTATACGTGTATAGAGGATTTAACTCAACCAAACAGCATGAAGAAATACGGCTATGGAGTATGTTTGAGCAATATTATAAAATAGATCTATAAAAACTAAAACTCATGTGTGGGTTTAAGACAAGGTTGACCAATTTCTGCATAATGTTCCTGCCAGTTTGTCAAATTTACATTCACATTTAGCAGACACATTCATAAACTGATGGCAGTACCAGCACATCAGGAGCAGTGACCTTCCGATAACAAGACACTGGCTCTACCCCTGAGCTACAGCCACCCAAAATGCACATAAAGAAAATGTCATAAAGAATGCTATTTAGATTCCCACAGTGAATCATGTCATTACATCTTTTTCAAGACATCTGGCTCACGTTTAGGAGTACTAATACATGGGAAGTACTTGCAATACTGCATGTTTAACTTAAGACAATAAGTTTGGATTTAAACTGATGTAAAATATGTTGAACCTGTTTTTAAACAACAGAAAAACACTTTTTTTTTCACATGACTCAACATTTTATTATGAAAGTAACACACATGCATCATAATTTACAGAAGGATTGTATTATAGACATGGACATTTGTATGTTTGTATGTGTAATTATTGTCTTTATGTAACTTTACAGGAAGGCACAAATTCTGTCCATCATTGATGGATTTTTGTTGCTCAGAAAGATGATTTCTTTCTTCCCTTCCTCTGTTCGACCTGATGAGGAGAAAAAAGAAGATTTTAAAGTTACTCAAACAGCATCGATTTAATACATTTTTTATAAAGTAAAGCATCCACAGTATCATCACTCACTCTGTGGATGCTGCAGCCAGTGGCGGTCCATGTAGTAGAGGTAACAGCTCTCAAACTCCTTCTCGCTGTAGTTGGGCACTGACACCGGGATGAACGGGTCCATGCTGTCAAAGCCCCTCTGATGAGCAGAACACAGACAGGAAGTCAACACGCTGTGCATTGAATATGTCCTTAGCACAGACCCTGTCATCCCTTTAAATGGAAAGTTCAGGCAAGAAAATATACAAATAGGGCAATTTCTAATTTATTTATTTTTACATACAAGAGTAAAATAATTTTACAGGGGGAATTTTATGACTTTATCAATCAGAAAATACTGACATCAGCCAAAAAAATATCACCATGAATCTTCATCAGTCCATAACTAACATTTAGACAATTATTCTTTGTAGTTTTATGACATTTTATGCTTAAATAAAATGAGGTTTTATCTCATAAACATGCGAAGATTTGCATACATTTCCAGAACAGAAATCCGAAACAACTAAATGTGTATTGTGGACATTTTCTTTCCACCAGTCTAAAAGAAGTAATTCTATGGAAACAAAATAGATTGATCTCAAATCTCAAAATTAACCACAGCATGAAGAAATAGTCTTTGTACATTGACATTTACATTAGAGCATTTATGCACTTTCTGGCCTTAAATGCCAAGAAGGAAGCAATCATGCATGGTAATGCCTATTTTTTGAGAAAGAATCAACCTATTAAACAACACAAACTGAAAGTCCACATGGTCAGTGGTCAAAAACAAAAGGTCTTAATGATTTCCATTATGCAACTTTAACATCAACATGTTTTGACTTGGAGAGATGAGAGTGTTATACAGCCCTCATTTGAGTTTACAGTCCACTTGTTGCCCGAACAAATGGAGACGGTGGGTGATTTAATGGATTTATTGGTCCATTAGGAAATTGATCTTACGACATGCAGACATGAGTTAAATACGACCACTATAAATAATATTATGACCCACTGCAACAACACAAACAGGTGCGGCTTTAATAAGCTAAAACAAAATGAAGGAGGTAGACAGATGGAGGCAGCACTGACGCATTCAAGGATTGGACTCATCGTTTGTTGACAAATGTCCTAAGTGCTGGTTATACTGGTTGTTTGGTTCCTCACAGACAACATAAAGTGTATATGCTTGTCACAAAGCAACAACAACCATTATGTATTTTGCAGATCACTTGTCTTAGTTCTGAACTTCTGCCCGTGAGACTCGAGGACTGGAATGATGCAGCCTTGAGGTCAGGTTTGCAATTTCCAGACTAATGACCAAAGTTAGCAAAGAGATGGAAAGACTAATCTGCTGTCAGAGCTGGAGGACAGGTTCTACAGATTTTGAAGTACAATAAAATGACCTCTGACCTCCCCCAGCAGCTCTTGAGGCAAGTAGGCAGACTTTGGAGTGTAGAGAGACCCCGTCTGAGCCAGAGTGGTGATGATGGCTCCTCCAGTCTGAGATAAAAAGAGTGAATGTTAATGGAAAAAAGAAATCAAAGATCTAATATTCTCATGCAGCTGTTGTCATCAGCTTTATTTTGTTCTGCTCACCCAGTCGTTCCTCATCAGCTTCCTCAGGTTATGAATCAGCGTGAGCTCCTCTGGTTCTACCTGATGGAGAGAGAGAGACACGTGAGACTTGCTATCTGTTGAGAGAGCTGAAGACGAGTATGAGGCCTGACAGGACTGTGAATGTGTTTTTCTCACAGCGCTCTTATCCTCCTTCTTGATGGTGGATCTTCCCCACAGGGCGTTGACACCATCCACTGCCACGGCCAGGCGGAAGTCTGACTCCGGCTGCCCGCTCTGCAGCCTCAGCTCCTTTATCACCGCCCCCACCACATCAGTGCTGCTCTTCACACGAGCGATACCCTACGGCAGGAAACACCAACAGAAGCCTGAATACAATGTCTTCGGAAGGGAAATCAAAGGGAGTTAAAAGGGGAATTCCACTGATTTTACATATCAAAGTCAGTGTACCGATCGTGGGGAAAACTTAGATCTGAATGAAAAATGCATAGAAATCTATTGTGGCTCAAAAGGGTGCTGTGTGAAGTCAGATAAATTGCCTCAAGTGGTGTCACTTGAGTCAGCTTCAGCTGGATTTGAAGTTTAAAAATGAAAAAAAAAAGTGTAGTCTAGTGGAGTGGAGAAGTGAGACCTCTATAGCTTGCTTCTAATCTCTGCTCGAGGCTACATTAACTACTGCTGGCAAAACACACCGACATCTCCAACTGAACTGTCAGCAGTGGAGTTTCATTGTGGGTAATGTAGGCACACAGGGAGATAAATAAGTGGAATAAAGAAAGACAATATCTCAGGTTCTATTTATAGACTGTAAAGCCTCGAGTTATCATTTTGGTCGTTGCCATCTTGATTTTTGGGAGTCAGAAGTGACCGTATTTTGATGGGAAGGGTGGAGCTGGGGAAGATATCCAGATTGGATTTGACAGAGAACTCGAGGACACGCAGTGGTGGCGACATGTCAATCACAAAAAAACTAAAACTGAGTAACTGAGTTAAGGTCACATAGCAAAACAAACAGTGAACTCTTGCAATATTTCTTTCGTTTTAGGCCTGTACATATCCAGCAGTTTAATGCAGATGCCCTAGCAGGAGATTTGAAACTGATCTGATTTCTTTTGTCTAATGATGTGCTGTCACAAAGCTGGCTATTAATATCTAATCTCTAATTACAGCCTTCAACAAGCTCAGTTAGACCAGCAGTGATGTCTAATGTCTCAAAAGTTTTCTGTATTATAGAGCAAATGATTTGTGAAATACAGCTGAGCAGGATGGCTGATTGGAGGTGGAGACAAAATTCAAAGGGCTGAACATAAATCTCCTGCTCTTTTCCTCCTTTGTCTGTGTGTATGGTACAAAAATATTGTGCTGATCCATCACCATGCTCAGTTCATCGGCTATTGATCACCACTAAGCACAGGCAGGGAGAAAGATGAAACTTTAATGACCCCTTTGGGGAAATCGGTGGGGCAGAGGGACAGAACAGGTAACAGATAAAAGTACAACAAACTGACAAAAATCTCTCGGAGGGCGAGATAGGCCACATGAACACAAATAAATACTCAGAGCCAGAAAAATCAGGACTCCCACTCGTCTGCAATGTGAGAGGACTAACCTGATCCACCAGCTCTCCTAGCGCAGCTCCCTCCTCAGTGAACTCTCTCTTTGTCCACATGTAGCGCTGCTTCGTCTTGATCTGGGAGAGAAGCAGCACAGATTCATCGACCTTGTTCATATGTGCTGGGTCCTCATTTTAACTAATGCACCAGAAGTCTTTCAGTTTGTTCAAAGACACAAACTACATTCATTAATATTTTAACCCTACTTTTAAGCAGCTTTCTATTTACATGAATGTGTGACAATAATGTTAAAGACTGAGTTACTAAACAACAATGTCTTTGTTTGCAACACAGCTTTGTCTTTTGTTTTTCTAAAATAATCTATGCAAACGCTCCAAATTGACCACAGCAACAGAAACAAGGTCATCTGAATGCTTCACATAATCTTTTATACTTTTCCATTCATATCTACATGCTACAGAGCAAAGCCTGGTTGAGTACTGATGATTCTTCATACTTGCTGTTTTATTGCTACCGTGCAAAGCAAAGACACTAACAGTAGTACAATGTGGTTACATTTCAGTGGTGTCATCAAGCTGTTTAATGGCTTTACGTAGATCAGCATGTGATCGCTGTGAAGACACAGTCAAGGCTCATTTAGGGTCTATAAACACCTAAATGCTTGTTAATACTGTGACAAATGTTGCTCTATTCCACCAGCCTTATTTTCATTATGTATACTCAGTCATCCAGTTAATATAGTAGAATTGCAGCCCATTGCATTATTTTCTTATGACTGATGTGAAATCATTACCTTAGAAAGGAACGGCTCATTGGTGATTCTGAAGTTGCGTAACCATTCGGTGGCTTGTAATGGCTGATCGAAGCGAGAGGGGTTGTAGGATGAGGGCAGCAGTTCTTTACAGTTCTTCACCCAGAGGTGAGCTTTATTATAAAAAACAGAGAAGAGGGCAGAGGGTCACACTTTATGTACTTATGCAGCAGTAGTTATGTCAGTAGTTATGTGTGATTGTGTTTGTCTCACCATCAGGAATATGCAGCACCAGCCATCCCTGTGTATAGCAGAAGTGGACTGTGTGACAGAGAGACATCGTCTTCCCACTGCCCTTCGTCCCATCTGAGTGACTGGATAAGGTTAACAACGGGTTTATCCAGATGCATCAAGAGAAGAAAACTATGTCCAAATACATGTGTATGAGCATGTATTTTAAAGGATACAGAATAAATATCGCGCAGCAGGTTTGCTGTAGTCTGTTTTCTTCAGGTAAGAGATGACCTCTAGAGCTGGCGACCTCACCATCATACAGGCTTCATTGAATGTCTTCACCTGAAACAGGACGTGACAAACAAAAATTTACCAATTCACAAGTCACATGCAACAATTATACATTCTGATTATACGATTATAGTCTGAGGAATCACCATTATATTTCAATAATTCATTTAAAATCACAATAGCATTATAATTCAGAGGTTTTTTTGGATGTTTTTTTGCATTTCCTGCTTTGCCGTCGTTGGTTTATGTTGCACTGGAAATTCAACTCTTGCCTCACATATTCTTCGAAAAATAATGCAATACGATGTCCCTTTCTAAGAGTGAGAACAGAAAGACTTGGTGTGGCTGAGCCTTAACGGTTACAAAACTGTCAGATAAACAGCAGTTAATTGTGAATCAGTTAATCGCTGCATCCCTGGTCACAAAATATCATCTACAAGCCAGTAAGTTTATTGAGCTGAGACATAAGCACATACCTGTTGTTGATAGCGTGGAGGTAAGCCGTGAGGGAACACGGTGCGGATGTGTGCAGGGGGCAGTGTGTAATACTGTCCGATAAGTTTCTCTGACTGACAGGCCTGGAAAGAGATTAACAGTGAGCTCGGCAGCTAAAAATCATACAAACACACAACCACTGCTACAAACACAACATCTGAACTGTTTAAGTCAGATTTACTTACTGGATCATTCTCCTGAGTTCTGAAGACTGAGAAGGGCTCAGGTTCTGACTCGACAGCTGCAGCCTCCTGCTGCTTCCCACATCCACTGGTATGAAGCGACCTGACATGTGTGACCTGTAAAAGTTTACAGAATTAGTACTTTAATTCAAGTGTCAAATACATCAGAAGGCACCTGGCACACAAGACAGCTTTTACAAATCATACAGAGACAACAGAAAAAGCATCTGTGTCAAAACATACATTAGATACACTGATGGAAAACCTTCAAAATAAACTCACCCAGGTCAAACAGTTTGTATGTAAACACGTACAGTACTGTAATCTACATCCATCTGTCATGTTGATCAAATTAGGATCTCTGATATTCTAGAATATATAACCGGATACATTAATGTGTCAATATTTTTTCATCCAGCACTTTTTGCACTATTGTATTCACTTTCACAATTCACACAAACTTGTTTAACTTGTACTGACATTGTATGCAGTTGGTCATTGTTGCTTATTTATCGTATACTTATCTATATCTATTTTACTTGCTTGTATGTACATAATAGTTCTATGCTTACTTTTTTTTCACCCATCTTGTACAGCCTTGTTGTCCTTGTTTCAGCTGTATGTCTTCTTATTTATCTTTTTAATAAAGCTGAGTCTGATGTTCTCAATTTCTGTTTGCTTAATATTTCTTCTGACCATTTTCAGAACAGAATTTTCAACTTACGAGGTATTTTAATTTGAAATTACATATTGTAAACTTGAACCTTGAAAATAACTATATATGCTATCTAACCTAATGGGTAGTTTCTTGTACAACCGCTTACCAAACGTTTATTGGTAAGCATGCAAAATAACATATTGCTGTAACACCACATACTGAAAAACAGGGGCCCATGTACTGCACACCAAAAAACAATTTGAAAACATCAATACAAATTGCAAATAGAACAGCTGATTAGTGACCCATGTCAAAACCATTTAACATTGATATATTACAGGTTATGCATGCAGCTCCTCAAATGGGCTAACCAAAGATAAAAATTGACTGGCAGAGCAAGATACTAAACTTGTTATTAATTTGTTGACAGGCACAAGTCTTATCCCGTATCCAAAAACTAGAAACAGAACTCCCATTTACAAATTCAAAGTTTTATAATTTGACTGCAGTGACAAAAGCAGTGATGACAGGTTTTTTTCATTAATATCTACCATGATGGCCAGTAGGTCACAACAACGTTCGTCGGTGAATTAAAGCATGTTGCCTTAACCTGAAGCTTCATAATCAGCATTAATGATCATGCCAGACTGTATGCTTAACAGTGAGGGTCGATGATAAATTGACAATTTTGTGCATGAAGTTTGGTGCGACATTTATTCATGCTAACAGAGTGGCACACATTGGAGTTGTGGTTATTATTATCTTCCTACATTTTAGTGTATATAATAGGGAATCAAACCAAATCTCTTAAATACATTTATGCTACCTTTCTCAATGGCAAAGGCAAAACATGATATACAGTTAAAGCCACTGTTAACACTGATCTCACCGTCTGTCGTAGTCTGAAGGACAGTCTGTGGAGCGCCATGATGATCTGAAACAAGGAGGACGACATGATTTCAATATATACCAAGGAATGGCAAGAGCCAGAGAAGCAAGTAAAGGTTAAAACACACTAACGTTAGTGTCCTCTAACCTTGCGTAAACACTTAGCTAACAGCTAGCTGTGGTGCCAAGCACACGCGTAATCTACAGACAACATTAGCAAAACGCAGCTATTGGAGCACAGAAAGTTGTTTACCTGCAATTCACCGCATTAAATATTCATTGACGAGGATTTCCGTTAAGGTTAAATACACCCAGGGCAGTTTAGAGTGAGGATAAACTGCACACCTCCAGACGTAGTCAATGTGCCAGAGCTGTCATGGACACCGCCATCATGCAGACCAGAGCCGGAAGTGACGTAACGCCATCACAACTCGCTGTAGCCAATGAGGTGGTACGGCACGAGCCAGGCAGGCAGGCAGGCAGGCGACAACAACAGAGGAAAATGGAGTTTATCAGAGTTTGACACATTTCACCTGAAATAATAATGAATGCAGTCAGACGTGTGGGAGCTGTTAACACTCAGTGGAGCTGTGTGATGTGTAGTTAACTGTTTGGAGAAGGATGGAGTGCTTTTAAAACATTAAATATGAGTCTTCACAGGATTCCCAGGAGATCCCAAAGATTCCCAGAGATTTCCAAAAACAAGGCAGTTACAGTACTTTCAACTTTATAATCTCAGTCAACTGATAGATCTGTAGTAGGCTAGCTCTTGGGGGATTCATCAGAAATGTACAAGCCCCAAACGTGCCTCTCTGTTACATTTTTTAAAATGTTAATGGCCTCATATTGTTCCATACATATTCAAACTACTTACCACTCACTCCACCGTACATTCTTGCTTTCGCTCCTCAATTTTTTCTATTTTCTTGAGGCCTCAGTTTGCTTTTTAAAATGTTACCATTGAAAGTAAATGTCTATATTTCTCAGTCTATGGAGCTGATAAGTAAGCATTTTTTCATTTTGTTAATGTATTAAATTACCAAAACATAATTTTTCCAAGCCCCCCGTTTTATTAAAAAAATGTTTTAGGAATATGCACCCCTGAAGTTTAGGCGTAAGGTGTAAGGTTGTCCTGCATTATTACCTGATGTGACCTGATTTATTTGTATATTACGCTTGAGGAACAAAAACTCTGCACACTCAGGTCCAAGGTAGATGTATCATTAAAAAGCCAAGCTTTCAGTCTTTATGCTTTCATCATATTAAAAATATATTGTACCTTAGTGTGCAGAGCCTTTCTTTCCTGCTATGTATTGGTGATCATAAAATAAAGGTATACTTTGCTCCCATGGGACATATTTAAAAAAAGGTGTGTTCAATTAAAATAATTTAAACTGTTAATCACACAGATAACCTGGATCCACCACCAGTACTTCTATCCAGGAATAGGAGTTGGTTTATGGATCTCTGTATACCCTGTCCTTGATGGGGAGTCTGGTGTTTGTGGTGATCTACATGGGCCCGGATACATTTGAAAACAGTTCATCTGGCCATCAAGTTTCAAGTTTCACTCATTAAAAATTTGGCAAGGCAGAGTACAACAGCATAAAAACACAGTTTTTCAACAGTGAAATGCATCAAACGTAACAGCAGTCAACATTATGAGCAAAAGCATAAAAGTAGGATGATAAACCTGATAATAAATAGGATATTTACTGAAGAATCTATGGCCAAAAGGAACAAAGAAGTTCAAGTTCAGTTGACATTCTCTGGTTCTACTTATCAGCACTACAAACTCCCTGTGCCTGACTTGATCTGAAACAAGTCAGTGGGTGTTAAAGCTGCAGGCAGGAAACTGTGCTTGTGTCAAGTGTCGACGCAAGACTGGCTATCAACAGGCCCTGGCCCCTCGTTCAATATGTGTCATTTGTAATCTTCAGTAATTCATTGCTAAATGCCAGTACCTCATTAAAAATGCAGAGGGCCTTATGAGAAATCCTGCATCATCATCATCAGCTCCTGAGGTTTTGTCTTATAGCCACAAACTAAATCTAGTGTTAAAAATGTAGTGATATTGTCCTTAAGATATTGCCAGATAAAACTGTGTTTTTAATTTCAATTACCAAAAACAGTTGGACGTAGCAAACCCCAGGCAAACTGTGCTGATTGTCTACTGTGTAGGCCTACAGCTGATATTTACGTGTAGTCTGTAGTGTGCAGGATATTGGAGGTGTTGGGAGGTTTAAGAGTTCACAGTTCACAGAGAGCAGCGGGAACAGGGGACCTGAAGGGGGCCTGAAGCGTCTCTTTATCCCCGAGTCCCCACAGATGACTGTTCCAACCCTGTGTGCAGACCTCGACATTAACAATATTGTGCATGTGACAATATACTTGATTCTTAAAATAATAACGACACAAACAAAAATAAATAAAAAAAAATACGATTGCTATGTTATTATTATTACTTTATTATTATCAGTTATTACTTCAATTTTAAGTCAATACTTAAGGGTGTGTTTAAAATATCTATGTATATCATAAATATGTGTAGTAGTTTGTTATGTAGGCTACGTTTAGTGTGCTTCCTGTTGTACTCCAGGATAAAAACACTGCTTGTAGTTTTTGGATCAATATCTTCTGTTTAAATGATGCATGATAAACAACTCTCTCATATTAACTTTTTAATAAGTGCTCGTAGCCCAGCCTGCCTTTCTTCCCCTCCCTCCTCTGCCGTAAGCTGAATCCCACATTACATTACACGGTGCAACTTTTGCGCTGCTCCTTGAACCCTACCAGCAGCCTACTTTCGCCAAGTCGTCGCCATTTTATTAAGCGTCTAAATAGCCCTCCCCGATCGCCTATTATGAACCGCAATGAGATCCTGTGCTGTGTTCACCGTTTTATCTCCTCCTCTGGCCACATGAAAATGGCCACGCAATTGCATTCCCGCACATCCACCAACCCCTCCGCGCGCTGTCAGCCCGTAACGCACACAGGCAGCCCTCCGCGCCTCGCGCTGACACGTTAACGGGCTTGTATGCAAACGAGGGGGGAACAATCCGAGCCATTATTACAGGCGGGAGACGAGATGTAACTTTCCCCGAGAGAAGTGAGGCGAAATAAGAATCCAGCGTAACCAGTCCGCCACCTAGCTGCGGAGACGCGCCGACGGAGATCTGTCGACTGTATGATTATGAAAACACCCGCGCCAATGTTGTTGCACAGTCGGCTCCGCGCTCCGATGAGACTGAAACTCGGTTTTAGGAGGTGTTTTAACCTCCGCTGGCCTTAGTTATGTAATCAAAGCAACATCTAATGCACCAAAGGCTCCGGATTGCTGTTGGTGCGAAGGGGAGAGCAGGACAGCAACACCTTAACCTCCTGCCTCAACGCAGTTGGCTCCGGGACGCGCTCTCGGGTAAGTAGCCTACGTAGCCTTATTACAGATTTTCATGGCAGTCTCTATTAATGTGTGCAGGCCTGTCATCACCAGCGAGCTCACGGCGACGGCACAGGAGGGTTAGTGGGGATTTTTTTTAGTGCATCCGCTTTGCGCTAATTTTATCCCTTGTTGCCGAGTACGTTTCTCCTCGCATGGTGATATTTCTTATTTCAATGTTGCTGACACCAGCAGAAGGGCTGGCAGAGGACAGACAGGAGCGAGGAGGGGGGCGAAAAAAAAAAAGAAGAAAAAAAAAGAAAAAGAAGGTGGCTCGGGACTAATCCACATCACAAACAGCACCAGCGAGCACATTTTTTGATGCTACGTAGCACCCCACTTCCATGTTGAGTTTCAGTGCGCGGCGGCGTGCGTGATTTAGGACGCTTAAATGTGCGTTTTATTCGATCGGGGAGATAGGAGTGACGACAACAACAACACGTGCATGTGTGTATCATTTTGTAAGTGCGACAGCAGCGGGCGGATAGTGATTTTCAGAGGTGCGCAAAGTCATTATGGAGAAGGAAGCCCCTGTTGACGTCCTCAGTAAACCAGTGATAGGTTGCTCCAGTGCGGTAACACCCCCACTGCCCGTACTGTATCTACAGTAGCAACATCAGTCAGCCTACGCAGCTGCGACCTGGGTACACAATGTACGACCAACACAGTTCTTATTCACTAACTAGGCGAAAGTGCGTGTGCGTGCGCGCGTCTGTGTGTGTGTGTGTGTGTGTGTGTGAGAGGAAGGAGGAGGAGGAGGAGGAGGAGGAGGGAGACTCACGTGAGAAACTTCCCTCTGTGTGAGGCTTCACGGTTCAATATGTTTGAGATGCCATCACATCACAAGCAGCCCTCGTTTCCAGCTGGGCTGCCGCGGCTCCTGCTGTTGTCAGGCAGATGATAATGGTGTTGTAGTTATTGATGATAACACCGTCATGGGATGGTGATGATGGCTGGAAAGATGGTGGGGCCATTATCGTGATTTAATCGTCGCCTCAGCGCTGCCGAGGAACCACACTGACTGTGGTGTCAAGTCCACCCATCATCCTGTCACTGGAAATAGCTTCTGGTCTAATGTTAGAATAATTTTGAGTTATGTTTGAGAGGTATAGCTCTGGAGAGTATAAGAAGCTATTAGTACGCACTTTGACTGACGTTGAATGGGCCTGGCCTTTTTTTAAGTTTGAAAACCCGCCGCTCTTATCCTCTTGTAGTCACTTCGCACAACACCCGCGTGACTCATGCGACTCGTGCCTGTGCTCTCTCTTCATCTGCCATCAAGGTCACCAAAAAAGTGGCTGCACTTCTTCGAGAGGGCCACTGTCCGTTTCTAGGCCCGTTTTTTACTTTATTGTAAGGAGGCTCGGCCTTGAAAAATGCTCTCCAAAACTGTTACATAACAGCAGTTACTGGAACAGATGTTGATTTGAGCTCAGTATGATTCAAGGGAAAGGGTTTGGGTGTGGAGTGACCAAGAGGCAGGAGAGATATAGCCCACTGAGCTCTTAAATGAAAACATTATCTGAGATGCTCTCGTAAGTTTAAGGGGGCAGCTCGGTGCGTCGAGAGACAGAAGAGCTATTTCGCAAGAGGCTCTCAGGAGAGAGCTGCAAGAATGCGCGGCAGGGTGTGTTTTATTAGAAAATGGATGAGTGTCTCCCTTAATGAGAGAGAGAGTATAATGAAGGAAGCATGACAGAAGATGCTACTTCCCTTCGGTACGTTAATAAAAACCGGACTGAGCACAGTGCAGAGGAGAGCGAAAGTTTTTTTTTCTGGAGAAGGGGAATGTTATTTTAGGGTGTGTTACTTGCTGTAATGTCACATTAAAAGTCAATTTACAATGGGGTCAATGAAAAGCTTACTTGACTTAGAGGAAGCAATGGGAGGAGGAGGAATTTGCACTCCTTTCCAAAAATAAGTTTTACCCTTTCCTACGGATTTGTGTTACCACTACTGAAAGGGGAGGAGGGGACTGGTCGGACCGTGAATGGAGGGATTTAGGCTGAAGAGGAGGAAAAGAACGGAGTGGAGGAGGAAATATGGTTCTGATTAACATGGATACAGTGTATGAGTTTGACCATTTTACTGTGTGGTCTACAGAGAGAGGGAGAGGGAGAGGGAGAGAGGGTGGATGGGACTAATAGAGAATGCATGCAAAAGCTTTTCTGCCAAACATGAAAAGGGGAGTTTCGGAGAGAAAAGAAAGTACAGCAGAGGGAAGGGTGAGGAGACGTGCTTGTGGGAGTAGCTGAGAACAGAAGGCGCAAAGACAGTGGGGAAAGAAGGGGAGGAGACTGGATCAAGTGTTTGAATTAGTCAGGAGCTGATTGATTGATATATTGATTTTGGGGGGAAGAGTACGGATAGGAACATAAGTAAAAGCGAAGAGGTTTAGGGAGCGTTTGCCGTCTCTCAGAGCGGCCGTTATTTACAGATTGTCAGAGAGAACTAGCCGAAGCTGTTTTTAAAGAATGTGAGTGGGTCTCTCTTCCAGTTAACGTCGACATTCTGGGAATCGGCGGCGTTGATTGGCCCCCTGGGTTTTCTGTATGATGAGATCATCTCTGTGGACATAGACTTTAGCACCTCTCTACAGCTGCTTACAGGAAGGGGACTTTCCCCTCAATTCCTGTACCGCTGCTACTCAGCATCTGAGCTCACTGAAATGACTAATCACTGGCCTCTGTATCTTTCTGTCTGTCTTTTCTTTCCCTTTCTCTCTCTCTGCCTTAAACTTATTCCACTTCAGCTCAAGCCAAAAGGACAAGAGAGAGATCTGCCTTCGCTGGATGAAGGAGCCTGACTCTCCTTGGACCTATTCTGGATATTGTTTTGGAAATCTCTCGACCTTCACCTGCACTCTACTCTTTGCCTTTGACCCCTCTAACCCCACCTAGGTCATTTAAAAGTGTTATACTGGAAACCCCACAGCGTTCGACTTCTCCCCCCTGACTTCTCTGATGGACCAGAGAGTGAAGGGGGGAACCCCTCCAACCACAAACTCCAATCTGGACCCCACCTCCGCACCTGAAGACTCTGGACAGGAAGTGGCAGAGAAAAAGAGGAGAGGTGAGGGGGAGAATGGGCATGTAGGCGAAAAGGAGGAGGAGAAAAGGGGAGCAGGGAGAAAAAGAGAAGGAGACAAGGGGGCAGTGCTGGAGCTGCTCATCGAGGGGCGCTGTGGAAGCGCGGGGCAGCAACAGCTTCAGATCTCCGGCAGAGAGACGAGCTGCCCTGAGGGGAATGTACGACTCCGGATCGGACTGCAGGCCAAACGCACCAAGAAACCCCCCAAGATCTTGGAGAGCTATGTGTGCAAGCCCACCATCAGGACCTATCAGAGGCAAGGCAGGGGGGCACTGGTGAGGGGGGATGGCGAAGGAGGAGGAGTGGGCCAGCAGCAGAGCAAAACCAGCTCGGCTCCAGACGAGGCAACCAGAGATCAACGCTCAGGCTTGGATGCTGTCCAGACCACATCCAAACAAACTGCATCTGCTGCTGCTTCACCGCCACTCGCATCATCATCATTATCATCACCGTCATCATCATCCTCGTCATCGCAGCCACTGTCCTTATCATCGACATTTCCGACAGCTTCCAGCCCGGCCTCGGTCCCTGCCGCAACCAGCCAAGGGACCAAGTCAGCCAAACAGGTGAGTTAAGGACAATTTGCCTCACACACATACAGATTCCCTCATTCCAGCTGTCAGTACTGCTATTGGTGTAAATTAGCTTAAAATGGAAAAAACAAGCCAAGCGTTACATGGCAGATACTGTATACTGTAAACCCCCAGACAGGCTTCTCTGGTGCAGAATCACCCAGCTTTGTGCTCAGTTGTAATAAGGTCAAATGAGCTATTGTCTCGATACTGAAACCTAAGCAGCCCATTTAAATAAACAGACCTATAAATAGGACAACAGCACGGCAACCACTTGGAGCTATTACAGACATTGGTCCATCAGTCCCTATGACAATCGCCTGAGGGGAAGCTTATTGCTTTAGCCGTGCTAACGCCGCTCAAGCTGCAGCATACCAAAATTACAGGACAAGTACGAAATGTCAAGCCTTCTCATCTGTATTAGTGGCAATTTATAGCTACCAATCGCACAGCTTTCTCTCTCTCTTTGCCCGTCTCTGCCTCGCTCTCTATATCTGTCCCTCTCTTCTATTTTTACATCCCCTCTTTTCTCTACCTGCTCTCATTTATCTTTCACTCCCCCTTCTGTCCCTGTCCCACTCCCTTCCTCTCTCTTTCTCTGCCTTTGTATTTCTCCTTTCTGTGTCAACCCCGTTCCTGTTTCCATCACCTCACCCTCTTCTTCTCCTCAGTATGCCCTCCTTTCTCTGCCTGATTGAGTCATTTTGTCCTCACTCTCTCTTTTAATGGGTAGACAAAAACAAAAGCATTTCAGTTATTGTCTCTTTGGCATTGTCCTTCACTGTTATTGTCAATAACAAACTAATGGATGTCGCAGCCGTTGTTGCCTCTGACAGAGATTCCATCTTTGCCTTCCCCAGGTTCCTATCAAGCTGGCCGATAAGACAGAGGTGAATTCAAATGGCTCATCGGAGAGAGTGAAGAAAGAGAAGGTACCAGGTGTTAATGGCCAGCTTGTCCCTGCAGGACACAAACCGTGTTCGCCCACAACAGACCGGACAGCTTCAACTACTCTTTCCACCCAGTGCGTCCAAGCCCTGTCTGCTTCAGAAACCAGGACTGAAGGAAAGACCTCCAAGAAACATAATGGTTTGGTACAGACAGCAAAACAGAAAGGAATATCGAACGGGAAAGGCTCTGCCGACATCACTGGCACTTCCACCTCATCAAAAGTCAAGGTTGGAAAACACAGCAGCTCCTCTGTTTCTTCTGTGGACTCCTCAACGAGACCTCCAGTCTCCTCCAGCTCCCACAAAGAACTGTCCAATAAGAGCAGGCCAGACTCGCCTTCCTCTCTTGCAGTCAACTCTAAACCACAGTCCTCCCCTACTGCAGATCTCTCCTCTGCCCAGTCCCAAGATCAGGATCTCTTACTAGAGAAAAAGAGAGAGAAAGAGAGGAAAGTGGAGAAAGAGAAACGGAAAGACAAAAAATCAAAGCGGGATAGACTGGAGGCTGAAAGAGCAAAGAGTGAGAGCAGAAAGGAGGAAGGAAAGAAGAAGAAAAAGAAAGGGAAGGACGGAAAATCAAGACATGGTAAAGAAAAGGACGAAAGACACAAGACTGATGATACATGGAGGGATGAGCTGAAGATTGAAAGAGGAAAGACTGAGAAAAAGAGGGACAAACTCAGCCCAGACAGGCAGAGGACAGAGGACAATAATGCAAAATGTGGTGAAACAGTTGATATTGGCAAACTAGATAAAACCAGTAAAGTAGTGAATCCAAGCAGACCAGACGAGACAGACAAGACAGATGACGGTTGCAAGCAAGTTAAACAAGCTGAGCCTGCAACAGGTGATACCAGTAAATCAAAAGAACAGGACGTCTCAAGACATTCAACTGTGCCTCCAAGCCACCCCTCTTCTTCTGCTCCTCCCTCTCTGCCCACTCCTTCTGCCCGTGCCCCTGTTTCTCCCCCTTCTTCCCCCCAAGAGCAGGACAGCCGCCCGCTGAAGAAACGTAAAGCCAGACGGCCCAGCTGGACCAAGCTGGTGCACAGAGCTCAGAGAGCGGAAAATCAGGAAGCCCCTTCAGATTCCCAACATAATCCTTCGCTAAGTTTCCCCCAGAACCCCAAAACATCACTTCCTGCCAAGGCCACTATTCAGCAGACTGATGAGTCACACCCAGCTCCCTCTAGCTGCTTAGCCAGCGGCTCCTCCTCCATCTCTTCTACAACCAAGCCTCCATCCCCCAAGCAGAATCACCCCACATCAGACCCTAGCCCCCCAGTTTCCAGATGCACCATCACCCCTGCCCGAAAAAGGGGCCGCCCTAAATCCCACAGCTCTAGTGTAGATGAACCTCCCCCTAGACTTTCACCAAATGCTGTCCCAACTGAGGTGCCTCTTCTGGGGTCTGACGGAACTCAGAAAGTGCCCGTGCCGGAGCCAAGTCCAATCCTGCAAAGTGCTGCTCAGTTTAAATCCAGCCCCAAGAAGCGTGGCCGTCCTCCCAAACGACCCCTCCCCGAGGACCAGAGCAGAGATGTACTGAATCGCACTGAAGATACAGACGGATGTAAAGATTTTCATCCTCCTGAAAAGGGCAGGCAGCTAAAGATCAGGAGGCTGATTAATGAGATGAAGAAAAGAAAGAAGAGGAGACTCCAAAAGGTAATGCTGTCTGGGTATGTAGGCAAGGAGGGACGGGGAAGCGAGGCAGCAGATGGCGAGACCTCTTTGAGAATGTGTAAATCAATAGAGACAACAACAGTACACACGCTTTCGGCCCTGTCCTCGTCCTTTGGGAGTACGCTGGGCCCTCAGATCAATGTGAGCAAGAGAGGGACCATCTACATGGGAAAGAGGCGAGGACGCAAGCCTAAAATCCAAACTGCACCGACAGTCCAAACCAGCTCCCAGAACTCCTCTCAGTCGTCTCTCTTTACCAACCCCTCCGAAACATCGCTCTTCTCCAACCAACCCCAGCCTCCTCCCTCTCACCCCTTCCCCTCCCCTTCTCTCACCCACTCCAGTGGGGCCCAGAGCCCTTACAGTGAAGGCAGCCTCACAGAACCAACATCCACCCTACTTTTTCCTCACCCCTTCTCCCTCCCTTCCCCATCGTCCTCCTGTACCTCCCCGCGTCCTCCCTCCTCCTCGTCCATCTCTCCCTTTGTGAAGAAGAGTTGTCCATGTCAGGGAAGGCATCACTTCCCCTTTCACCAGTCGTCGTGTAAGCTCTCCTGTCCCACTCCTCCGCTGCATCACACTCCCGGCTCCCCCGGCCATCTGAAAGAGGCCACACCCTCCCCAAGGAGCGAATCGCACAGCGAAGAGACTCTGCCTAGCGATAGCGGGATTGGAACAGATAACAACAGCGTCTCTGAGCGAGGGGAGATTCGGGGAGCTCGAGGCATGCTTAGGTTGGGTCAGGGGTCAGGAGTGATCCTGGGGGGTCAAAGGCACCCTTCCTCTCTTATCGACCGTCCCTCTCCTGTCTCCTCACCCCTCTCTCACATGCCCAGACACGCAAACCCCATTGCCAACTCAGCGTCTGTGGAGCGGCATCGAGACAGACACAGGCACAGGCGGAGGGATTACGACTGTTCCTCCTCCTGTACTTGCTTGTGCCCGTGCCCCTGCCCAGGACACAACAAGTGCACTCATTCAGATTACTTCCCTTGCCTCGGGCACAATTCACTGAAGCGACAGAAAAATAAACACAAGAAGAAACACCAGCAGCTGCACATGCAGGATCCAGAGTTTCTGGCTGAGCTAGAAGACCTGATCGGTCAGTTCAGCGAGGTCCATATCGGACGGCGAGGTTGGGCGAGGACAGGACTGGGACAAGGCTTTGACGGGAGTGGGAACGCAGCTGGGGGAAGGCGTCATCACTCCTCCTCCCATTCCCACCGGTCCAACATCTTCAGGATCAATCTGAACGGCTTCTACTCACCTCACCCTTCACCTTACTCTGCTAATACCTCCTTCTCCCCGCAGCCCTTCTACCCCTGCCAGCCTGTGCATTGTAACAGGAAGCCGGACCGCAGGCAATGTAGCTGCCCATCAAAGTTCCAGGAGACCATTGAAAATATGGGCTTTTACAGCAGCTATCCTCCGGCCACCACACTTTACCACCACCTCCCCAGCTCCTACCCGCTTCCCTCCCCGCACCAGTATGCTCCCCATCAGTCCCATCATGCCCACTTCCTCCTCAACCCCGCCAGGTTCCACAGGCGGAGGAGCAGGTTGCTGAGGGAAGGAGCTTTGGGAGGAGATGTGGAGGGAGACATAGGAGGAGGAAGCAGTGGAGTAGGAGGCTCACACCTCAGCTCAGGGTTCACATCCAGCCTCTCCTGTGGCTGTGGGAGGAGCGAACACAAACACAAGCATAAACACCGCCACAGGCACTGCGATCGAGATATGGACGACGAGGAGGAGTTGCACGAGGACGAGGAGGAAGACGGGATGGAGAGAGAGGGGTTGGCCAGTTCAAAGTCAAGGTCAGGATTCATTTTGGGCCAAGGAGAAGGAGGAAGGAAAGGGGCAAGAGGAATGGGGAGTATGCTGTCTAAAGAATCACCTTGGTTATGTGAGAACGGAAATGATTCCTTCTCCTCCACTGCTGCTGCCACGTCATCATCGTCCTCAGCAGAGAGGTACAAACACACATCTCTCACATCGCTGGGGCTGGGCTCCTCTCACCTGTCGTCATTTGGAGGAAGCTGGGGCGGCCTGGGCCAGAGCTGGACGAAATTTGGTGGCATTGGAGGGACAGGATTTGGGAACTCAAACCCCAGCTGGAGAAGCTTCACCAGGGAGCAACACACAGGCCGAATGATTGCGTCAGACGGAGAGGACGACGACGATGAGGACGTTCAAGAGTCACAGTCGTACAGAGCGTCGCCATCCCCAACGCACACCAACCTGTTCACATCTGCTGCCATGGCAACAGGGGGGAGGGGTCTGAGGAGCAGATTGGCCGGGAGGAATCCAGGAAGTGGAGACAGGTCATGGAGGAGAGATGAGCCAGCTTGGACAGAGAGGAGAGAAGCAGGTGAGGATGCTTGAACGATTTCATCTATAAATAGAGCGCTGACATGCATGTGCTTCTGTTTGATTGGCTCAGTTTGATGCCAAGATGGTGCAAATACTTGGACACACTACAGTGTTAGTACGTCTCTGGCTGGGAGCTGCCTGTGCTTCACAGATCTCCATTGTTAATATTGCCTCTTGAATTGTTTGAATGCATAGTTGTATTATGTTATTATTTCATTGGCATAAAATCTGAATACATCGAGTACGGACAGTAATTTAGAACATCAACTGTGCTTGTCATTTTAAATCCATGAATAGCACCCAGATCCTGACAGCTCGCTGAGTGATTTTATGCCAAGAGGCTCTTCAAAATGCACAGCGTGACAGATTTTTATGTTTGCACAATGTGGAGATGAGACCAATAGTTTGCCCAATATAGTGACAGCAGTGCTTTTTCTCAGGTGTTGTTGAGCCACACATCAAAGCCTGGAGGGTGTTTGAGAGGAAATCAGACTCCGTTTCTTTTTATAGCCAATTTCAGACTCCCTCTGCTGTGCAGGGGACGTGCTGAACACCAACCCCCCCCCGACACACACACACACACATGCAACCACTCTCTGCTCTGTTGGAATTTTTAAAAAGTGTTATAGCAGGAGGGCAGCATCTTGATGGGAGTCCTTCCAGAAAATCTTTGAAATCTTCCCGGTCTGCAGCGAACCGCACACAGTTGCAGGCCGGGGCTATACCCAGTGAACACAGTCATTAGTTAACCGCCAGATTGGCTATTTAAAGCCTGGCCTATCCCTCACTGCTGGCCAACGGGGCCTATTTGACTTGGAAAAATCAAATAAGGAAAAGAGTGGCCAGTCTTGTCGGGTACTGCGGAAAATGGAACAAAAAGATAAATGACGTCAGGAGTGATTAATTGAGGAATAGCGGGGAAGGTCAGAATGGGGGCAACAAGAGCTTTTGAGTGGAAAATGTTGTTATTGAAAAAGGTGGAATACATTTCGGTTCATCATCTAACTGAACACACATGTGTTTTGAAGTACAGCACGCTAGCACAAGCACACACTTTTTTCCCTCGGCTTAGCTTTTTGGGATTGTGCCCCACGTGTGTATGCTCATATTAAAACGCATGCATTCTGCAGTGTTTGTCTCCATTCTTGTGGTTTTTTGCTGTCTGAGTGTGTGTACATAAATCACTGTTAATGCATTTCCCAGAAGTGATCTGGTCAGAGGAAATGTTGTGACTCACCTAATCTGTGGCCCCGCATGACTCAGCCTAGACTAGCCTCACCTCACACCTCCTGCTGGCTCAATCACTGATCCACATCTGTCTCATTTCCTCTCTGCCACTTACACCCCACCCTTCCCTCCTGCCCCCCCCTCCCACCTCTTTCTATTTCAATGACTGCAGGTTTACAAGGTGACTCGAGAAGCCTGGGGCTGCAGAAAAGTGTGCCAACGTCAGACAGTGTGGCAGGGAAAAACAAAAGAAGGCCAGGGCGGCCCAGAAAGCACCCACTGCCCTCCACCGTATCCTCCCCCACGCACTCATCTGCAGCTCCCTCCATGTCATCGCCTGACCTCTTGCCAGGACACGGCCACAACAGAGATGGGAGAGAAGTGGGAGGGAGAAAAGAGGAGAGAGGGCCAGAGAGAGATCGAGGAGGCGACACCGCGCAGCAGGTGACAGATTTGGAGCTGCAGGCCAGGAGGAAGAGAGGACGGAAGAGAAAACATGGTGACTCTCCTTGTCATCAGAGGTAAACGCTTACAGCTGTGTTATGAAGTACCTGAGCTGGTTGACTTGAAAATTCAATACAACCACTCACTATTGCTATATTAACCCATCGTTTTCAGCACTGTGTGCTAAACCAGTGCCTTTTCTCTCTTTCTCTTTTTCCTCTCTATCGTTCTATCTCTCTCTTCATGCTTTCCTTTTAGTGTCGCCGAGGATAAACCCGAGGGTGACACCCCCACTGAATGTTTTAGCCAATCAGATGTCGACCAGGCTCCTTCCCAACCAGTTACCATCCAAAGAGAGGAGCGAGCAGATGGTCCTCCCAGGAAGAAGTTTCTGAGGGCAGGCCTTTACTCTGATGATTACAAAACCACAGAGTGAGTTGGAGTCATAAACAAACTGTTAAAACATTGTTTCTGTTATCATTTTTTTTCTTCCTGTTTATGTATTTAATGTGTTTCTCTCCTAGTCCCCCCTCCTCCCAAGACCAGCAGTTGTGCAGAGAGAGTATGGAGTACACACCAGAGGAGCGCGAATACAGCCTTTTACCTGCTCCCATGCATGTTGGTGAGTAAATACGAAAATGACGCTGCTGTGATTTGTTGTAGCTGCGATGGCTCACCCGAACTCCCTTTGTGTCCTCCAGGGAAGTACCTGCGGCTGAAAAGGATTCATTTCCAGTTACCTTATGACGTTATGTGGCTGTGGCAGCACAATCAGGTACGGTAGAGCCTGATAATGCAGAATCAGGATCAAGCTGAAGCATCTTTGAGGATTAAAGTGATGGAGGCACATGTTAACTCTCATGCTGTGTTGCTGCAGCTTCAGAGGCAGCCTGCTGTCCCCCTGAAGAGGAAGCGGCGCTACTGTGAGTTGTCAGAACGGGACGTGTTGTCTTAAGGTTTAGCTGATGGATCAGATCAATACTCTTATACACTGTGTCTCTCTCTCTGTTTCACTCAGGCCGGCTGAAGGAGAGGACTTCATCCTCTCTCAGGACAGCGGTGAGTCCATGTGGCTTCGAGGGACAGTTCACCCCAAAATCGAAAATATCTATTTTTCCTTTTTACCTGTAGCGCTATTCATCCATCTAGAACATTTGCATGTGTCTTGTTATGTTTTGGAGATATGGGCTGTAGAGATGTCTGCCTTCTCCTGAATATAATGGGACAAGAGGGCGCCACAAAAAATAATTTGAAAGACTCAACAACAATGTTTCGTAGCTACTCAAGATACTCCACAGACCTTGTTGTGAGATGTGTCACGTAGGAACTATTTTATTTCTACCGAACTACTCCTGCCAGAAGGAAGCGTGACCAGTCTTCCTCCTGGACTGAGCTGTAACATTAACTAGCTCAGTTAGCTTGCCTCTCATCCACCATGAGAACGCATGCTTCCTTCTTTGAGCACCACAAGCGGAGTGCCATCTAGTTCCATCCTATTCAGGAGAAAGCAGCCGATATCTCTAAAACTCCTGTGGGCCAAAGTTGGACTGCAGTTTGGCCCACGAGATGTTTTTGTAATTTAAAAAGTAAAAGTAAAAGTGGATCAGGGTGCAGGTAACTAATTAAATCTACTCAAAGTACTGTCATTTAGTCATTTTTGTAATACTGTAATTTTACTCGTACATAAGTTAGCACTACACTGTTTAATTTACTCAGTTACTTCTCAACCCTGCAGTTAAAAAGAAACTAATGTTCTGAGCAGCGTTTGAGAAGATAACTTTGTACTTTTTCACAAGTATTTTTAATACCAGTAGTTTTACTTGTAATTGAGTAGTGTATTTGTACTTGAGTACAGATTTTCACTACTCTTTCCACCACTGGATACAAGTTTTGGCCCTCCAAGGGAAAAAAGTTTGCCCCCCCGATCTAAAAGAATAAATGATGTTACAAAAAGGAAAAATATGAGTTTTTGACTTTAGGGTGAACTATCCTTTTTAGGTTAATTCCTTCCAGTAAAGAATGCTGCTTTTATATCTGTTAAACACGGTGCGTGTCCCTCCGTTTTCTTTCTATTTTACAGGAGGAGAGCTCCAGTGACATCACCAGCCTGTTTCCTCACCTCGACATGGATCCTCTGACCAGCAGTGAGAGGTATGGAAAGAACACGGCGATGCACTATTCAAGACAAACTACTTAATGCGCTGGTACTGAACTGATGTCAGCGTGGATGGCTTATGTTTCCCCCTGTGTGCCTGGGCCAGGAGCTTTGTGGTGAAACACCACGTGTTCCTGGTGAGGAACTGGGAGCTGGTGAGAGACAGACAGATCCGACTGAGGATAGAGAGGGAGAGAGACGCAGAGGGAGAGGAGGGGGACGCGCCACATCCGTCCTGTGATGAAGCGAATGGGGACAACAGCCACATCAAGTCAGGTCCATGAAGCAAGTGTGTGTGTTAGTTTTTGTTTCTGTAGGTGTTTGTGTATGCTTACCTACGTGTATGTGGTTGAACTCTATACATTTTTCATTTTTACTGTACATCTGTATAGATTTCTCCTGGTGTCCCGTGTTGTGTCTTTTACTTTATGTGTGCATGTATGTGTGCGTGTGTGTGTGCTCTGCTTACAGCCCGTCGTCCTCATATTTGGCTTGTCTCTCCATATCATACTCAGCAGCACAAACTAAGTGGTTTTCCAACCACAGAATTTCAGCCTGCAGAAATGTTTCCCCATTTCTGTCATCCACTCTTGGTGTCCAAGAAACCCAGCAGGCATCAACTTTCCCCATTAGCAGTGAAACCACACAGTTTCCATCAAAGACTCCCTGACTGATGGCAGATAGGAATCAAGGGAAAATAAGGACACTAGAACAATGAAAGATATATCAGCAAAAGAAATGACGTGCTGTTTTTATTCCCTCCTGCAACGTCTTTACTAACATACTGAATACTGTTTGATCTCTGACCCACAGGTCAGCCAGTGGGGGTGGAGGTAACGGTTATCAGCAGTGACCCCCACCATCAGAGTCAGGACACCTCCAGCTCGCTCACTGCCAGCCCCTGTGTGAGTGAACAAACGCACCCACGTAAAACGATCTTTTCTTCAAAGAATGCAAATTTCCGCGAGGATGGAAATCTGCTTTTGCAATTAGCTGTGCATACTTTTTCACCACAGCCCACCAAAACCCAGAGCAGACCGGAGGAGGAGGAGGGAGAGGAAGAAAAACGAGGGGAGGAAGAGGCCTGCAGCAGAAAACAGAGGAGGAAACGGCTGAATGATTTACTTTTGACCCTGCAGCATTCATAAGCTAACAGAGAGAGGTGAGCTGAGCATCAGATACTAAAGAGGAGGGACTTGGAGATGTTTATGCACGCTTTTATTGATTGTATCTTGCCTTTGTGTAGGTGGGACCACTCTGAGAAAGGGACCAGGCCCACCACTGGACAGATGAACGGGAACTGATGTCATAACACTGCTATTAACAGTAGCGGTGCCACAGAGAACAAGCGAGCAAAAGGGAGAAGAGAGCTGGAGAATATTAGCGCCTGAAAACGCAAGAAAGACATCTCACACACTGACAGATGAGTGTGTTGAACCTAGCGCTCTGAAGGGCATCACACCAAGGATGAAACCATGGCAACACATCTTTTGTCCAAGTGGCGAGGGATGAGAGAAACGGAGATAGATTGTCCCGCATGAAAGAAAGAAACAGACCAGCTGAAATGAATTTGCACTAGTGCTGGATGAACAGGCACACTAAAGACTGTATGTATGCTGAGTGGACACACTATAAACACACACACATACACTTTGATGGCTCTTAACTTCAGCACCTTAAGACAAGACATCGTTCGGAGACTGATAGTGGACACGTGCGGTACTCAGCAGTTCGGCGCTGAAGTTTCCAAGAGACGAGGAGTTCACAATAACTGCCCGAGGGAACACAAATGTAGCCTGGGCCCTAACTAGGTCAAAATCGAACCCTCATTTAATCGTTAAGCTTTCAAAGTCACATTGCACCTTTGGGAAATGACACGAGGAGAAGTGAACCAGTTCCGAGCTGTTGAGACAGTGTTAGGGTTTTTCTTCACTTTACCAAGACAGTGTCTGCTATGTACCAGTGAATAGGCAGGGGAGGGGGGTGGGCTTAGTGATAGGAATTTTGGCATCGCTGCAAGAGAATTTCTAATGAGGTTTTAAGAAAGAAGTTATTTTTGAAAAAAAAAAAAAAAAAAAAAGAGGACAGCTTGAGTACTGTCTGCTTAAGAAATGGACAGAATATATTCATGATAGGAATGTTTATTGTTGACTATTTTCAGTATTGCTTCCTGGGGAAGGGAGGGAGAGGGGTAAAAAAAAAAAGTGTTTTGTTTACTTCGGACTGCCTTTGAGAATGTTTCGCTCTTTGCTCCAGAGCTGTGACAATCAGAATGTCCTCGGGGGGGAAGAGAGAGAAAGGACAGAGGAGGAAAGGGAACGAAAAGTAGAATTGATTTGCCCCAAATGCTCTGTAGAAGTGCCATGTTGTCTCGTGTACGTACCTAAGCGAACTCATGCAGTCTTTAAAAGCAATATCTCCTCTGATAAGGACTATATAAGGACTTCCTTCGTTATGTTTTTTCTTTTTTCTTTTTTTTTTTTAAAAGTTGTGAATATTTGAGGATTGGAGGTCTTTTTTTGTTTCTGTACAGTTGCAGAGTAGATTGTTCTCATCTTAGGAGCATCGGGCTGAGAAACCATAAGCGTTTAGTTTCATGTGAATGTACATAGAGAGAGAGAGAGGGAGGGAGAGAGGGAGAGAGGGAGAGGGAGAGAGAGAGAGACCTGTTTTTCCTTCTATCAGCAGTAGTGTGTTAAAGTAGTATTATACATGACAATACTATTGGGATTATACATAAACTTAATAATCAAATCTTTCATTTTACTAACATGTTTTTAACAGATTATACAGCTGACCAATATACCAGTCATTTCTCCTTCAAGTTGACTATGATTGTATATGATTTTATTTTGTAGAATGACATAATTTTGTCTCTTATTTTTTAGCCGAGCGTACGTTGTTTGTTTGTTTGTTTTTTTATTGGTCAGACAATCAGTGACAGTGACTTAGTTTTTTTCCAGTGTTTAAACTTCTGCTCTCTTTCAGTAGTGTGGCTTCTAATAACACAAAGCCAAGAAAGTGCAATTTCTTTGATTGTTTACATACTGTATGTATATTTTTCCTCTTTCCTTTTTTAACTAAGAGCACTACATTATTGCCAGTGGATGATTAACTTTATAGCAAAGGTACACATACAGAGTTATTTATCTAGTTTGCATGACATGTAACCTTTGCCTGTTGCCTCCGACTACGTGCATCTGAAAAACAAAACATCAAAAACAGTTATAACTCAACGCCATAGAATGTCAGCTCCGACTCTTTGCCTCTATAACCATAATAATAAAAGCATTTTATGTCTACTAGTACTAAACCCTGTGGACTTGTGGTGTGTCAGTTGTTCGGGGGAGGTTACTGCAGTGATTTTAATCAGCTCGAGCTAACAGTGCTATCTAGTGGTGTTAGATTGTATATCTCGCACTGTGTTGTCCTCCATAATGACCCACAATGGAGGACGCTATCAAAGGAACACGGTTACAAGATGGGGGAGGGCTGCAGCTCACACCGGAGATTTATTCTCCTCTTTCTGCCCTTGACAACATCCGAGGGCATCCGGGGATCTGTAGATCGGAACAAAGAAGTGAGACAAGTATTCTCCACGGACTTAAAAGGGACGGAGTTCAGTGTTGAAAGTATAGAAGAAAGAAAGAATTGTGAGGCTTCACTTCCTTTTGCGATCTGACTCATGTGGGTTGTTTCCTGTCGCGTTTCAGAGAGCATTATGTTGTCTGAGGGACGTATCCTCCACATTTATCAATAATGGCTCACAGTTTTGAAAAAAAGTACCCTAAAGTTACATATGATATTACTCTAATAATCACTTTTACCAAAATATTACAATGGTAAAAGTGAAGTCAATCTTAGTGAGTCACCCATATAAAAAAGAAAAGTCTTGAAACTGATATTATCAGAAATAATTGTATAGCAATAAATGTTGTGAAGGTAAATTATACATATTAACATGACTGTATATACTGTTGACTAAGGACACAAGCACTGGGTTAAATGCACCTACACTAAGGTGTTTTATAGTGTTGGAATGCAACTCCAGTACTCTACTTAAGTACAAAGTTGAGGTACTTGAGTATTTCCATTTCATCCAACTATACTATCCTTCTACTCTACTACAAGTCAGAGGCAAATATTGTACTTTTTACTGCACAATATTTGTCTGACAGCTTTAGTTACGAGTTACAGATTACAATCATGAAGTTAAATGTTCTTATAAACTGAAGGATTAAATGGTCCTCCTACTTCTTGAGCCAAATAAACTATTTAAAACTCATTGTCACTAGAGCTGGGTATAGTTAAAAAAATATACCGTCCAGAACGAATACCTTGACTTCAATACCGGTTCCAAATCCATCAAATTTAGAAATCCGTTTTAACGCAAGATTACATTAAACATTACAGTAAAAATCTTTCATTTTGTTTTTCAGCTCCCTGACTTTTTTACAGACAGTTTCATAACACAGTGAAATTCAAACCCAATTACCACAGTGTGGTGTGCTCCGTCTCTGAGCATGACCTTGTGTTTTTCCTTCGTGCCTCGAGACTGCCAATCACCAGCACTGTTAGATCCTCGCACAACAAGCTTTCTGCACGCTTACTGGCTCGCAGAGGCTGGTGAGGTTATTTCCCGTGGTATGAAAATTTGGTATCGAATGACACAACATTTTTCAGCACTAAGTGGCATCAAGGCAGTTTGGTCGGTGCCATAAAAGTATCGAAGTTCAGTACCCAGCCCTAATTGTCACAACTCTGACAACAGGCTGTTTTTCTGAGCTAATAAAAGGCCGATTATCAGATCTGATATTCAGCATTTCTCTGATTATGTTCATTTTTTTTTTATCCGATTGATGTTCAAATGAATTAATTTAAAAATGTGCTACTTTGTCTCTGATGCAGCCTGTCATCTGCAAAGGAACATTTGCCTCCAAAATGCAGTGGAGTGAAAGTAAAAAGTAGCACAAGATGGGAATACTCAGGTAAAGTACAAATACCTCAAAACAGTATTGAGTAGTCTACATGTACTTAGTAACATACCACCACTACGGCTCAACAATACGACTCAAACAGCGTCACGTGTTTGGTTTATACTGATCATTTTATTTGGTGTATTTACAAACAAGCACATGCAGGAGGTGGACAATGACTGACACTATAGGGGCACTGAACTATATGCAATAGTAGGACACAGGGGGATGTCTACAGGCTACATGACACCAGAGAGAAAGAGGAGGAGGAGCAGGAGCAGGAGGAGCAGGAGGAGGAGGAGGAGGAGGAGGAGAGGGAGGTACAGAACTCATTGTTACACACACACACACACACACGAGTGAAAGTGCAGGATGTGCAGACACACAGAAGTGCTCACACTCATCTCTGCTTTCACTTGCCACACACGCTGCCATGTGCTCACACACGCACGCACGCACACACACACACACATACATAATGAACCCAGATAGATAGAGAGACACTAGATGGGTCAGATAGAGCTATTCCTTTCAGAAACCTCAAGATCAATAAATAGAAACATCCAATAAATTAACAGATTTCAAAACAAATGCATTTAGACTATCACCGCACATTGGAATAAAAATACATAAACAAAACAAAACAAAAAATATTCAAACACATTTTAATGCGTCAACTGATATTTTATATTTATCTAGACGTTATTTCTTGTAAACACCTACGTATCATCCATTTGATGGCATCTTTTGTAATGTGATGAGCACTGGCGTAACTTAATGCTACTGGACAGGTGCCATAGTGACGGTAACGTCATGCTACATGGCATTGACACAATAACACACTTTCAAGAGCTGAGCGTTCCCTGATTGATTGATGGCGATGACATTTTCCTGCAGAATGAAAAGACGGTCCTTCCTGACCAGCTAAAATCAGACTCTTTTATATTCATTTTTACTACTGAACCCTCAAAGACCTCGACTCTCCTGTATTTATTTTATTTTTCCTCCCCTATTCTAGCAGTCAGCATCTTACAAGTGTCATACATCACACTGATTTAGGAGAACGTTAAGTTTCAGTCAGACTCATTTAAAGGTGCAATATGTCAGGATTGACCACATGCGGGGCAGCATATCACTAGAGTAACTGCTAACTGCTGCGAAATTTGGCTGCTGTTAGGTAGGTAGCTCAGTTAGCTTTGCAGCTAGCGGTCCGGACTAAGAGCATTTTCATCTTCTGAAAAGTTTGAAGAGCAGGGCTCCCGATGTTTCAAGGGCATGGATGCAAAAAATAAAAAGAGCACCAGCTGTATGCGGTGTGGCACCAGCGTGCAGAAGAAACTATGTGGGTTTCCTTGACGAATCAATGCTGCAGAAGATGATGCCGTAATAATGTTCACTATGGAGCCCTGAATGCCCAACAAGACAGAAAACGTCCCTTTACATGAGGTCTTAAAGCATATGGATTGGATGAGCGGTTCAAAAGTTTTCAAACACAATAGCTATTTTTAGCTGCCGCCGGGGGTCGTCCAGGTCTTTGAGGGTTAATCTATTTTTTTAGGCTTCAGGTGCCAACTTGCATGAGAACACCAAACCAAAATGACCAAAAAAAAAAGGCTTGTAGTTGTACATTTAACCATATGCATAGTCATCAATACAGAATCTAGAGAATAAATATATGACACAAAGCAACATTAGAATCAACATATCACTTCCACCACGACCACTATCATTAATATCAATGATTATGATGAGAAGCAAACATGGCAGGAGGGGTTAATACAAAAGCTGAGGTACGAGGTGAAGACCAGCCACCAAACCTACAGACTTTACAGTAGCATTTGTGAATTAACCACACATCTGGGACTTTCTCACTGCATTGAATTTAAGGTCAGATAGTGTTGAACAAGAGCTGAGCATAGTTTTGTGAAGGTTTCGGATGAGTCGCTACAGATTGCTGTTGTCTGATATTATCTGACAACTGTGTGTAGGATAGATAAATTATTTCTGGCATTCGTTCGAAGCATTCATGGCACATCACAATGCATACAGTGTTTAAGATATGAGGCTAAATGACTTAATGAATACGACGTCGAGACGTTGTCAATACATAAAGCACACAGGAGGGAAGATACTGGATTTCATTCTCAAAACAAACAATGTTCTTCTTTTTTTTTTGCATGTATGACAACCATGTAGTGTGTGTGAAGTCAAAGAATGAATCCATTCATTCTGAATCTTCCTCAGTGTGGCCACAGTATTATTGAGCTGCTTTCTCTTGTTCATCTATCTTTCTATCTATCTTGGTAATATCAATCTCAATTTATATACCTATATATAGATTTTTTTTATGTATATTTATACAGTCAAATATATTAGCAGAAACAAGTCAAACACACATGAACCAGGCGATAAAGGTGAGAGGTCGATAGGGGTGAAAGGTCAAGAGAACACAGATCTACACAGCTACAATTCACTACATTACTACGCAGTATGCAACAGGAGCTACGGCCCAGTACTCTAACGCGCTTTCTCCAATTGTCAACCTGCGAGCCGCGACCCTCCACAGCTAGAGATATTAACGTGGCTACCACCAGGCTGTCGCCTCCTCGCAACAGGCAGCCGCTGACCTGAAAGCACTTGAAGCTGCGAGTGGTTGATAGCACAGAATTTCCCCCCTGTGTTTGTTTTCAGACCAGCGGCTGACGAGGATGGCGAAAATTGAGAAAAAGGACGTTTAAAGGGATACTTCACTCTGAGATCAAAGGTCTTCCAGCGTGAAATGATCTGAATTTGACTTGAGTCATTATTTCCCACCATCTGCTGCGTTCCTGCTGCTAAAATCCATTAGTTTAATGCTACCAAACTGGATGGATTGTGATGGGGCAAAAACACTCCCATATGTTCATAAAGGGAGAGAAGTGCAGGCTGCTCCTGGTGCACGTGAAGCAGAACAGATGGCGTGATGGACTCAACTCAAACTCTCATCAAGCAAGCGTGAAATATCCCTTTCAGAGTAGTGGAGCCTCACCGTAACCTCTCAATACTCGCCTAAAATATATATATATATATATTTATTTTGTTTTTTTATTGATTGAGTGCAGCAGTTATGGCTGAAGTCACATGATGAGGGAGGTGTAGCCAATAGGTACGAGCCCCTCTCTGTCTCCCTGACGACAGCGGATCCAGTCCTGATCGACCCCTCCTAACACCACCAGTTCCTCCCCTTTGCGGAAGCTGAGCTCCGAGTCGGCTCCGGTGTGGTCGCACAGCGTTCGTACTGACCTGAGGACAGACAGCAGAGGTTGTCTCAGCCAAAACGGTCTACGTCTACGCCAACACAAACAAGAGCATCAACCCCAACAGGCCATGTAGCCAATTCTTTGGTGAGTCACAATGCAGGATCGCTCAAAGTCAGACTGGTGAGTCATCAATTACAGTCTTTCGGAGACAAAAATGATAACAGGAGCGCTTCTGACGTCCGCTACACCCACAGGTGCTTGGAAAGATGTAATTTTGAAAAAGAGGAGACATGCCACAGCCTGAGGAAGGCGAGTGTATTTTTATAATGGATTAGCAATGTTTTTATTTTTAACCATCCATTTTTCATGCCAAACCCGAGCTATGGATGAAGGCATTTTTCTTCATCATAACGATATTCCTAGAAAGTTTGAGTTTTTGACGCTAAAAATATTGACTCCCCATCAGTCCAATCGATGTTTTCTAAATGCAGGAACATAGAAGCCTAGAATGTGACATCACTATAGACTGAATTTAAATTATAGGGAAAATTAGTTGTGTCCATACAGAAACTTACAGTACGATCCCCCAAATTTAAGAATGGATTGGTGAGTGGAACCAGAAAGAATGCCACTTCAAAAAATGAGTAGAAAAACAATGAATACAGGGTGTTTCCAGCTTGTAATAAAAATAAATATTTGTTATCATCTGCTGATCAAAGAAGTAAAAATGGTGTTGCAAATCCCATGTATCTCACTGAAATGCTACTTTCAAGGTGATTGTGTCTCATATGAAGTGTAATGAGATATATATGAGATATAATACTGAAGGCGCAATGGGAGCAAGATTTGGGCGCTGTATCCGATGTACTCTCCCTGTGGTAGACATGGGCTCATGCATCCTAATGCACATGTCCTGTTACTGAACATTATTAATTCATTGTTTGATGTGATTTGTCTGTTTGCCTGTTATTAATTCTTTTATGCAAAACTTTTTTATGCTGCTGTCTTGGCTGGGACTCTCCTGTATAGGAGATCTTAAATCTCTGCAAAAAAAAAAAAAAAGGTTAAATAAATAAAATAAAGATTGCTCATCATGTGCATTTAACAACAGCCAATCCAATTTAGATCTCCTGCTACTCTGATTCACTGCTTTGGTTCGAGCCCCGAGCTTCTCGTGTTCAGAAATCTAAAACCCCCTTTCTCATATCACGTGGTTTAGAGATGTCATGCTTCATTTAAAACTAGATTCATCTTGGAAAAAAGTCTGCACACTGTAGCTCCCACTTAATACAGTTCACAAGGGATGTTTAAAGTTGGATATATTTGAGCCATTTATTGGTCCAGCCTTAAATGTTTTGGGATGTGTCTGACTAGTATATATTATTTGTCATCTAAAACTAGACAAAATCAAATTGACCATAAAGAAATCTGATAATTATAGGAAAATTTGGACAACTCCTATATCGGTTTTGTTCTCTGGTCACTGGGATAAAAAAATGGCGTCTAATAGTGCCCCTTATGTTCAGGTATCTAAGGTGTCCCCACACAGTTTCACTGCATCGCAGCCAATAGAAACACAAAAATCCACCCTCCCTCCACAACCATCAGCATCTCTTCATGTCTGTTGTACCTGAGTGGTCTGGGTTTGTCCTTCATCTCCAGTGCATCGACTTCCTTCTCAGACTCTGGCTCACTTTCTCTCTGTGGCTCCGGGGCCCGCCTCATTATTGGGGTGGAGCTGCTGCTCACCATTCGGGTCAGTGCGGTGACACCAGGAGCCAGCCACTGAGAGGGACGCCTGCAGAGACAGACCGGAAGAGGACGAGAGGAAAGAGAAAAACAAAGAAAGACTGTTACCATTCATGCAGTTTATTTTAAGTACAACAGTGACCTTAGAGTTTCTCGATGGATGAATGTATTGCTTTCTCTTGACCTACATATTCACTGATCAGTATATGCGTTAAGTTTATTGGCTAACCTGGTCGGTGGTGTGTGACCTGTTGGGCTGTTGGGACTTTTAGAGGCTCCAAAGAGCCGCCCCAGACCCCAGGGAACCTGAGCACCACTGCCGACCGGAGTGAAGTCACTTCCTGTCTGGACCTGGAGGTCTGGCAGATCTGCCCTCATCTCCTCCTTTTTCAGGCTCAGCTCAGACAGGTTCTGGCTCAGCCTGCCTCCCCAGCGCACCACAGCCCCCCATCCCTGCTGGATCACCTAAAATAAAAAAAAAAATGTCACTCCTGCAGGATAAAACATATTGAGCTCAAAGACTGGACAATGAAAATCAAAGGTGGGTACCTGTCCTGCCTGCTGAGCAAAGCTGTCCTCCTCGATATTAGGAGGAGGCAAGTCTCCAATTTCCTTCTCCTGCACCCACATGAGCTGAGGACTTGTCTGCCCGAGAGTGACCGAAGCCTTTACAGATGCAGTGCTGCTTTGATTTGACTCCCCTGATCCTAAATTCTTTGGATTAGCCAATGGCAATGATCTCTCTGGGCTTCCAAAATCCACCTCTGACAGGCTTTCAGTATACCTGCAGCCTGTGTTTTTGGACTGGGAGACCTCTGTTGAAAGCTGGGACGTAGCGTCCTGACAAGGAGGACTATGGATCTCTGGACTGTGGCTGTCTGGCTCTAAATGGTGGTGCTGGAAGAGCAGGTCGAGGTTGAAGGTCAGCAGGCTGAGAGGCTGCAAGACGAGGAGCAGCTCCTCAAACAGAGGCTGGCAGGTGGTCAGCGACAGACGCATAAAGGAGGTGGGGCGGTAATACGTCTCCAGCATATCTGAGAAGAAGGAAGAGAAGAGGTCATGGTTAGGTACATGGGCACACAAAAGAATGAGATGATATTGAGAGGAAGGAAGCTTACCGCTGCAAGACTGAAGGTGAGACAGCCAGAAATCAAGAAGTTTGGTACTAGAGGAAAAAAAACAGAAAGAAGAGAAAAAACTCAGGATACAAAGAGGACATGTGCAGGGAAATCAAAATATAGTAAATTACAGGAGGAGAACAGAGGATTAGGAGGCAGGGCTTACTTCAGTAGGCCAAGAAGGAACGCGTTGAACCTGTGTTTGCTCTGTCTGAGCTGGGGGAGCTCTCCGACTCGATCTTGAAGGTTGAACAAGGCCTGTGTTTTTGGGCCTAAGAGATGGAGAGAGAGGAATTTGACCAGGCGAGCGAAAAAAAGTGCACTGAAACTTGGCACTCGTAAGGCCAATCAATATCTGCTTCCTGTTGTTCGCTTTATTCAGCATTTCAGACACTAAAATCAACAAGTACTGACTGATGTGTGGGAAAATGAGAGACAGACGAAACCCAGGGTTTATCCTTATCATCCAGGGAACAAAACAACTGAATTAACAGCTCGATATCATATCCAAATCTATAAATGCTAATTTTCCTGCATTTTTTTTCATGTGCTACCTGGCTTGGTGGAGGCCTGGACCAGACTCCAGGCTGAATTTGGCCTCCTGCCTGCAATCAGGTCACTCTGGTGGGGTTTCAAGCCATCGGTCAGCAAGCTGTGCAGGGCTGGGCAGAGGCACTGCAGCACCAGACGGCCCAGAGATGGATTTACGGTGCTGTCTCCCGATAAGGCCTGAGAGGAGAGGAGAGAGACACGAGAGGGAGATGGGATGGAGTGAGGAGGGAGAAGATGTGCGGTGATAAGGAGAGACGGGGGGATAGATGAGGGAGGATGACTCAAGAGAGAGGGAGGAGAGAAAAATAGGACACATCAATGAAAGAGGGGGCGGTGAGGGTCAGTGTGATGTGATGTGGGGTGATTTTGAGGGGGAGGGGGGTTAGTTTGCAAAGATATACTACAAGACTGGGTTAGCTTAAGATATTCTAGTACCTTGTTAACTGAGACAGACTGAGGAGAGACGGAACAAAAGAGTCAGAATAAGAAAAAAGGGAGGGATACACAATAAATTCAATATAACATTTTGTTTCTTGTAGTGAACAAAAACAAAAACAACATAATAACTTAATCCTTCATCAAAAATCCCACTGGTGATGTAAATTCAGCGTCGACTGACCTTCTGAACGACCGTACGAGAAGAACTGAACTGGGCCAAGATGGCTTCCACTGCCACACTGACCGCACTGACCAGAGCTGAAAGAGAACAACAGCGGTCTTCAGTTAAACTGTACGTGCTTCAGACATCAGGGACAGAGACAAACACACACACACAAACACATGCAGGACGCACACCTTTTTTTTTCCTGCAGGCACAGAGAGGACAGGCCCAGACCTCGCATCGGATGCTTCACATCCTCGCCCATCCAGGACGTCTCTGTCCTCTGTACAGAGCCAGCGAATGAGACACTGCGAACGGCTGACAGCGACAGTAAGAGTGCAATTACTTACTCTACGAAACCAACAGAAGCAAAATGAATCACCACAGACAGAAATTCCATAACTAAAATATTAGCGTTAGGAGCAATTAAGCAATGAGAAGCACTGGAGTAGGCAGATAGAAGCAGATGGTGCTACTGACAGCAAACAGTGTGTGAGGACAGCCTGCAAATATTGGTTTACTACTGTGATGAGCTTTCAACATCTGGATCTGTGAGGACGACTTTCTGTATGCATGAGGATAAACCGGATCTCATGCATTCATCTTGACTTGAACACACAAACACACTCATACAAACACTCGTAAAAGCATAAGAATACGTAGGAGTAACTGCGGAGCAAGGGGGAGGAAACTGGTGTACAGGCTACCACATCAGTCAGGTCAGGTATAATTAGACACATGTGCAAAAGGCAGGTGTTGTGTGTAGTTGTATATATGCAGCCATCTTGAAAAGAACAGGATGCAGTGGATCTTAATTGCTGTGAAATTGCTCTAAATGTACACGCACAACGATAAAGAAGGTCAACTTATAATATAAAAAATCATCATCAACAAGCTACATGTGTTGTGCTTGCCATGAAATGTATCCAACTCAACACGACATGCAAACACAAAAACAACAGGTAGACAGAGCAGACGAGACCGACACAAAGACAGACGGACAGACAGAGGAGGACAGGGAGAAAGAGAGTGATGAGAGTGGCTCTAGACACCCTCTGACAGGAACAGCTGTTCCCCTTCCGAGGGCCCTTTGCAGATTTGAAAGGACAGGGTAGATAAGACGTATTGGATGACCTGCAGGGAGCTGCCTGCTGATGCATAAAACAGCTACAGTTACCCAGTTCTTTGAAATCTGCAAATCCCTCCGGTTGAAAAAGGGACAGAAGTGTGAGGGCCACCATATCAAGAGGAGAGATAGACAGACTGACGGGCATGCTCGCAAGATGTCAGACAAAGTGAGAGAGATGTAGGGAGAGAGAAGAGAGAGAAGTCTTACTCGCCACGCGTGACTGCGGAGGAGCCTGGTGGAGTTTTGGGGGTAGGGGGGGAGCCCTGGGCGGTATAGGAGGGTAGAGGTTTGGATAGTAGAGGGGAGCAGCGAGGGCAGGCAAGGTGTGAGAGCGGGGGAAAAGCGGGGAGCTGAGGGAGGAGCCTGCTGCGCCGGGAGGGGGCGCTCCGGAGCGCTGGGGAGGGGAGAGGGCTCCGATTGGGGAGAGGCGAGGAGGGGCACCTCGATGCAGAGGGCAGTTTTTAGGGTGGTAGAGGTAATATGTGGGGAGAGGAGGGAGCTCTTTAGACGTTCTGGCCTTGTAGCTATTGTGGTCTGTGTGTGAGCGTTTATCCGAATACAGAGAATCCATAGCACTGTTTGAATACGTCATCATGACATCGATGTTCTTATACGGGGTGGTGCAGCCCGGAGCCTCTGTGGTGCTGCTAACAGGTGTGTCTGGCATAGTGTGTGTGCCGCTCTCCTTCTCTGAGTCACTGCAGTAGAGAGAGTCAAAATTGCACACAGAGTCGGACGCAAAGTCCCTGAGTGTGTTGAAGATGTTTTCATCATCGCAAGGAGAGTCTATACCAAAATCAGCCAGGGATTCATAGTCAAACCCAGCATTTAATTCAGCGCTGGAATCATCTCTGTGGATACAAGCTGAGCTGGGAGCAGGAGCCCACTGTGTGCTGCACCGCTCGTCGTCTCTGGACTCCCTGCCTGCATGCCTGTGGGGTCTGGGATCTGCAAAGGGCTCGGAGTTACAGTAGCCTGGGCGAAAGGGGGGGGGTGCAGTGTGGAGGAAGTAGGGTTGGGAGGACTGGGCGAGGGACAGCGGGGGGGAGGAAACTGCTTGTCGGAAGGGGTAAAAAGGCCAAAAATTGTAAAGGTGCGGGAGTCAGGATGGAGAGGGCAAGCGCACAGGCAAAGAAGTGACATGAGGGAGCAAAGCGGAGCGATGGACAAACAATGGAAAACAACCGAATGGGATGGAGAGGTGAGAAAAAAGAAGATTAAAGTAAAAAAAACAAAAAGTGTGGCAAAGAAATGGGAAGGAGAGAAAGAGATGCAGAAAATGTTAGCGTCTGTCGAGAGAAAAATGCACATTCATGAGTGTATTCCAGCAAGAAAACCGTCATCATGTAACACCATGCGGTAATGCAGCATTTAAAAAACAGTTGATCGACAGTTACACATTGACAGGGCATGAGAGTCAATGGGGTTGATTTATGAAGAGCAATAACCACAGTCTTTCATTTAAGAGGGTTTGACACAACAGGAAATGAGACCGTGACTGCACAGGAGGAACACTCAATCAGTCAATCAGACACTCATTCACCATAATTCAAATGCCAAAGAGTCATCATATCTGGATTCCAAGGCTTCTTCACAGCATTTGGTTTTACTTTCATTTTTTCTTTTGCATCGACAGCGATGAATATTAAGTGTGTGCCAGTCCTTTTTCTAACTGTTTTGCACTGCAGTACGAGCGAGACATCATCACCTCTGGATCACCTTCGCTCTCCCCCCTCTCCCTCTTCTCTCCCTTTGTTTCCTACCTCTCTCTAGCTCTTTCACCATCACCCACCCCTTCCTCCCTCCCTCCCTCCCTCCCTCCCTCCACGGGCAGTATAGCACACAGTACAGTGTAATGCTGAGTCAGTCAACTGATTCAGATAGAGTTCTCTCTCCGTTCCTGCTCAATCACCATGTCTGCCTCTGTGAATAATCAGTGTGGCAACACAGTTTTCACTACACTCAAACACGTGTGACACATTGTTAGGCTACGGGCTACAAAATGAGCTGGAAAGCAACCATACCTTGGTTAGACTTGAGCTGTCTTTGAACTGTAACCAACACATGATACTTCCTATTTTTCTGACACAAGCTCTCAGCAATTGGTTCATGTGCTAAGATCCACCCCTTGGGCTCTTAAAGGTGTACACACCTATTTCTGGCTAGTTGCAGCCTCATTATTAGTATTCAGTTGACTTTTTTATGACCAAAAAGCCAAAATAAAGTCATGAAATGGTGATACAATATGGATAAAATTAGAAGAATGTGAAAGTGAACAGTTTAAACTAAACATTCACTCTGCTGCATTCAGACACTGACAATCTAATCGTGTCTATGCAGCCGACTGCAGCACTGTATGAGATAAGTAACTTGATCTTAGCTATCTGTGCCACTCCGGGGAGCAAGGGTGGAGGGGAGGGAGTGGAGAGACGGCAACAGAAAAGCATATACACATCCCACGTTGATGGGATTTAAAACCTGGAGAAGGCTGGAGCTGGAAAAGACTTTGGCCACACAATGAAAGAAAAGAGAAAGATAGGCGAAAGAAGGGAAAGGTTAGCGAGCTCAGTGGGCACTCCATTATCCCCCTCCCCTCAGCCTGAAGGGGGGATGAATAATTGAATAAGGCAATGATGACATCACACTCTGATAAACCAGCGCAGGAAATACTGGCTGGAAAGTTTCCAACCTCCTCTTTCCCTCTCCTCATATTACCTTCACTCGCTTCACTGTCCTTATCCCCCCCATCCCTCTCACTCTTGTTGCTCATGTTCCTTCTCCAGCTTCCACTGTCTCGTTGAAATCACTCTCTGTTTATCCCCCGTCATCACTTATCCATCAAATCACGCATCACCCCTCTCTGTGACTCACGCTCGCCCTCCATCTCTTCGCTCTCTCGCTCCATACAGCATACATCATTTTCATAAATGAGTCAACATTTTCTCTCTTTCTCTATATATTATTATTATTATTATTATTATTATTATTATTATTATTATTATTATTATTATTATTATTATTATTATTATTTTATGTTCTGTCCAAGGGCATCATTTGTGCACCACTGAGAAACTGAACAAGCTGAGTGTTAGTCCGACTTTTCCCCATCTGTTCCTTTCCATCATCTGGCCAACCTAGATTTGCTGTGTCACCAAATCAGAGGTACTTTGGTGTGTTTATTTACTCCCACACACACACACACACACACACACACACACACACACACACACACACACACACACACACACACACACACACACACTGCCTTCTTAATTGTCATCAGCATCATCACTGAAATTCCTCCTCACCTGAAGTTCTTGATTCAAAAGTCCTCCCTCCATCGGCTCGCCCTCTCACTTCCACCTCCACCTCCTCCTCTTCTTCATTTTCTTCTTCTTTCCCTTCCTTTTTCTCACTCTTAATGTCTTCACACTCCTGCTCTCTGCCCATGGTCCACAGGCTGCTGTCACTGACAGAGCAGCCAATCTTCTGTGAGGGGCACAGCTCCAGTTGACCTCCCTCCTTGTCAGCTCTCTGGAGCATTTCCTTCAGAGCAGCCATCGAGGTGAGGGCTGGTGGAGGCTGCATGAAGAGGGCCTGAGCCTGTGAGGTGTATTCCCATTGGTTGCCATCGCTGCCTGCCGTCTCTCGCCTCCACCTCAGATTGTACAGTATGTCGGGATCTGGAGTAATAATATTCGGATCAGGGTCTGGGTCAGTGATCACCTTTGTTGTAGGGGAGGCGCTCTTGTTGCGGTAGCGCAGCTCTTTGAAAGTTGTCACCTTTGGAGCAGGAGATGAACCTGATGAACTGAGCTTCTTTTGAGTTTCTAGTTGAGATTTTCTCATCTCCAGAGGTGGAGGCTGTGGTGGGGCATCACAATCAGGTGTGAACGCTATGAGCCAGTCAAATCGCTCAGGTTGTGCAGAGTTGGCAGGGAGAGTGCTGACTTTGGTAGGAGGCAGAGATGGCGGGATTGGGGGTAGGGGACGAGGTGGAGGAGGAGGGGGAGGTGAATCTGGTAACTCAGCAGGATAACGGAAAGACTCGTAGCTCATATTCTTTGTTTTAGTTTCATGAGTATTGCTAAAAGCAGTGTTGTAGTAAGAGTCGGAAGTCAGGCCGCTGTTCCTCTTCCTTCTTCTCGCCATCTCAGTGAATGAGGTGGTTCTTTGTGTGTCCTTGCTCTCCTCTTTCTTTTTGCCTGATTCAGCTATATCTACTCTTTGATCTCCATCTAACTTGCCTCTGCTGCTCCATCCATCTCTGGACATCAACCCAGTGTCACATTGCTTCTCATCCTCCCTCTCTTTTAGTCTGAACTCATATGGAGATTTGGACAGGATAACATTATCTCTGTCTCCCTCATCCTCCAACCCTCCGACACAGTCACCAAGCTCTGGGCTGAGTTTAAGAAGCTCAGCTTGGGTCAATCCTGCAAGCATCAGTAGTTTCCGAATCTCTACATCCAGTGCATGGAAGGAGGGAGGAGGAGGCAGCGTAGGTGGAGGTGGTATTGCAGGGGGAGATGAGGAGGAGACTGAGATAACAGGTGGAGGAGGAAGAGGTGGGGGGCGTGTGGTAGGAGGAGGAAGGGAAAGAGGGGTCTTTTCCTGTTCGGCTTGAAGAGCAGCGAGCCGCTGTGCCTCCTTCCTGGCAAGGTGTCGCTTCCGAGGTGGAGGAATGGGAGGAGTTGGGGTAGGGATGGCAGGAGGCGGAGAAGGAGTAGTATATAGGGTGAGGTAAGGGACTGGTTTAGAGGCAGGAAGAGGAGGAATAGAAGGTGGGGATGGAGGTAGGGGTTTCTCACACCTAAAAGTGGTGAATGTGGGGGATGAGGAGTTAGTGGAGAAAGTGGACAATGTAGGAGAGGTGGAGACTGCCATGGAGGTGGTCTCCCTGCTGATATTAATGTAGGTGTGAAGGTCAGAGCTCACGCTGGCATGACGTGCTGGAGGTTTAGGGGGTCTAGGTGGGGGCTCAACGGGAGAAGGGGTGAGAGAGTCGGGAGCGAGAGGCTCATCGCAGTCTGACGGAGCAGTGAGGTCAACCCCTGCATCCGAAAACTCCTGAGACTCTCCCATCGATCCTCCGCGACTTTTATACAACTTCCAGGGAATGTCGATGTTGCCCATTTCATCCATGACATCCGACAGATCCTGCTCTTCCAGGTCCCCAAGATCAAATCCCTTCTCGTGGAGTCTGGCGACGTAGGCCAGCTTCACTTCCCTGTTCACCTTCTCCAAGCGATCCAGGTGATCTAGCCGATCCCTCAGAACATCCCAATGTTGTTCCCCCTCCAGATCCCAACGAGCCACTTGGATCACCTGGCTGAAGCGCTCCATTTTCCCAAACTCCCCTACTGACTCTAGAAAGTCAAGTAAACCTAGTTTGGTGACCTCAGAATCGCCTTTGACTCCTAGATAGTCAGGCGAAGGTGAGTCGAGGGCAGAGGGGTAGCCCTCATCTGGGGAGCAAGGAGGAATTGGGGAATGGGATGTTAAGCAGAAGGGATTGCGGTTAAGAGGAAGGGATGGTGGTGAGCGTGCAGGAGGCTGGCACTCAGGGGCTGGTGGAAGAGCATGCTCTTTAGGAGACAGAGCAACGGATAGATTATCTTGGTCTTGGGAAGAGCAGATGGAGGCCGATTGATCTGCACAGTCAGACTCCAGATCAGAGCAGGAGCTGATGGAAGTGGAGGATGAGGAGGTAGAGGAGGACAGTGAGAACTCCAGGAGGGAGGGGGGACAGTCACAGCAGGAGGGGACCAGGGTGTCATCATCGTCGTCATCATTGTCAGCTTCCTCTTCATCATCATCGATATCAATATCCCCACTGCTCTCTTCCTCGTCGTCTTCCTCCTCTACCTTTATATTTTTCTTGTTGTCCAGTTCGGAGCGTTCATCTGCGTTCTTGCTGTTGTCTTCCAGATTGGCAGCAGGGCGGGCAGAGGCCTCCAGCTTGGCCTGAGCTTTCAGAGGAGGCTGAGGCAGCTCCTTGGCCATTTTCCCATCCTGCCTCTGGGGTAATGGGGCTGGAGGAGGCGGTAGCTTCAGTTGGTGTCTGATAGAGATGGTGTTGTTGTTGTTGTGGTTGTGGTTGAACATGCTGTTGTTGTCCTGTGGGGAGCGCCCATCGCAGCACAGACACGGGAGGCTCGGCTCGTTGCAATTCGGGTCGAGAGGGAGAACAGACGGAAGCGGAGGAGGAGCGGCCACTGGTGCAATTTTGGTTGCGGCAGACGCACGAGCATTCTTGGGTTTGGGTTTGGCTGATTTAGAGATGGTTGAAACCTGTTTTTGTGGGGCAAACCTGGACTGGCTTACTGGTGGCCGCGGCTGCACTGCCACCCTAGTCCTGGTGGGTGCAGTGGGGCCTTTAGTAGCCCGGCGCGGGGAGGATGTGGTGATCGTGTTCATGTTTTTATCCTCCCTCTGAAGACCAGGGCCATGAGACTTTGGTGTAGCTAAGGTATTGGTCCGTCTGTTGACGTCAAAGCGCCGTGGCTTTGTAGGCTGAGAGGAACAGCTAGAGGACTGCATTGTGGGAATGGGACTTTGTAGGATACAGTGATATTTCTGTTGCTATAGAAACAAGTGTTGTAAAGGCTGGACAGATCCAAACTATGACGCTCCGTGACGGTCACATCTTGGCTTGACTCCCAAGATCCTGTAACATCAAAGGAGACACACACAGTGAATGACTACGAGAAATCAGCTCTTCAAAGTCGTTTTCTTGCTCTACACATGTTTGCATATTATGCTAAGTCTTTGAAGTTTAACTCAACATCTGGACCATTCATTAAACCGCAATTGCTTTTGGGCTTTCTGATTTATAATTATCACAGCGCAGGTCCTGGGAGGACACACACAGTCTCTCATAGTCCTGGAAAAAACTTTACAACATTAAAACATTATCAAGCATCAACACTTCAAGTATTCGATTGCAAAAAAGGCAGGTAGTCACTGGTTCCAGCTTTTCAAATGTAAATATTTGCTAGCTTTTGTCATCTTTTATGATAGTAAATTGAAGATATTTGGCTTTTGGGCTGTTGGCCTGACAAAACACAACAACTGAGGACACCTTCACCTTCGGAAACTATGATAGTTAACTTTAACCTCTTTTTATGTATCTCTCTATTTTACGGGTCCAATTTAATGGGAAGTTGTGGTGGTTACCAAGCAATATATTAGAAGTTTCTTTGAAAGTACCCCAGATAACCACAATAATTAACAAAAAAATTCTTAAAAATTACCCCAATGTTATTTAAAGGTGCACTATATAGAATTTTAGATGAAAATATTAAAAACTTACTAAAGCTATCAAGGGGAGCGTGAAGAACCAACAGAGTTGACGTTATGTCACAGACATCTACGTATTATGTTGCAGAGATATCCAAGTTGGCATGCTTACAAGCTTCAACCCTTTCCGGTAACACTTCTGTGCTGGTGTTGCAGCTGGTTCTCCGAGCTCTCATTCTGACCACTAGATGCACGGCTAATCAAGCTAACTAGCTTACGGCAGCTACAGTTAGCAGCACTTAGTGGTTACTCTGGTGATATGTTGCCCCCTGTTTGAGTATGAATTCAACAAGATCTAATTCTTACATATTGCACCTTTAAAAATAACATTTTTCTATTTTTCTGATAGAAATTGGTGATAAAATTTACTGTGATTTACTGACTTGCAGAAGTTGGGCTAGAAAATGGTTGGAAATTAAAATGTCACGATAATAAGGAGTTAAAGATGCACTATGTAGTTTTGGATACAACATTTTGATCAGAAGAGAAAGATTTTTTTTTATGCCTGAACAAACTTAATGAGTGAATAAACAAACTGACCTTGAAGGACAACACAATTTCATACAGTTTTATTTTGTTTATATGTGGCGGACCCTGCCACCTTTCTAGCTTCAAACAGTGTTCTGGGGACCTTATTTTCCTCTGAGAACAGCTCGTTTATTCAGTTATGGAAAAAATAAATATGTGTCATTAATGTTGTGAATATTAAAATTCTGAGTGTGAATTTCTTCTCCTCATCGTGCCTATTCAAGCATAAACCAGTTGGACGTTTCCTGGAAATGTATTGAAGAAATTACCAGCTATTTATTGAGCCTGTTGGAAAACAGCAGAATATTATTATTACATCACCGTTGGGGCAATTTTCAGTAAATATTCAGGTAATTATTGTGGTGGTTTGGGGGTCATTTCAAAAAGAAACATGTGACTTAGTAATTACCACCCACTTACTATGAAATGTGCAGACATGTAGAATAAACTGTCACCAAAAATGCTTAATCTAGAAAACTAAAGGTGCACAAGTTTTGGTTATATAGTCTTATATTCCTTAACCATAGAACTTCTATGATCTTTTTGTTGGCACCCCACCATAACTCAAAATAGAAGCTTGTTTTGCTGTCATGTTTATAAAGAGCATCTAATACTCATGTACTCATGCAGTTTGCATACTCATGCAAACTGCTATTCCTTGTATCAAGAGCTTTGTCTGTTCATAGGCCTTGCATAGCGCACCTTTAATCGATCAATTGACAATGACGAAGATTTCAGGTTGCGACCCTAGAGTATGTGAGAAGTTGCTTTCCTACAAAATTTCAGTGACAGCATTAAAATTGTGTTCATTTAATCAAACAGGCTACATGAAAATGTACATTCAGGCCATCTGATCCGTTTGCATCCTATTATCCTGGTTCTCAGATGTTATCTATCTATTCAAATTCACACACACACACACACACACACATACACCCACACACATATCACATGAGATGGTCCCTGTGATAATGATTGTCAACCAATTTATAGCTTAATAGCTGTCACTCATCATCTGCATCAGTCATGCTGAGCCTCACTGAGCACTGATATTCATGAGTTTACAGTAGTCAGGCTGCATCTCCATCTGTGCCATTCTCTCCACCTCTTTCTCCATCCCCATCCTCACAGGCTGACAATAAGATGTAGATCAAAAGAAAAAAGAAACCCTGTACCTAAAGCAATGACTGAACATAAAAGCACATTTTAACTGGAGCATGAAATAATCAGGCAGCAGCAGGGAACAGCACAGAGTCTGCTGTTTTAAAGCCCATTAACCGAAGGCTACTGCTCATATTCCTCCACAGTGCCCTTCACATCACTGAGGAATATAAATCACTCCAGTGCCTGGGCCTTTCGTGGGAACGGCCACTACGGCCAACACAAAGCCTTTGACACGAAATAAAAACAAAGAAACTGCATATGCTCATGTGTAATTTAACCCGTCCTGTGCTCAGTATTTACCCCTGCATGTATCGATCCCACAGAGCTGATGGAGACAGGGAGGATGGGAGGAGGAGGATGAGGAGGAGGGGGAGGAGGGGGTACCACCGACCGCATCGCCCTGATATACAGGCCCATCCGCCCCTGTTATCACTCACATAACACACATGATATTTAGGTTGTGATCAGAACAGATCATAACAACACATTTTTCTTTTCTTTTTTTTTTTTTTTAATCTAAGAGCGATCCGATAGATATCAGTGCTGACAGCGGAATCGCACGACTCCTGATCTACGCAGGCTCCGTGTGGGAATAAGAGGTTATTCTAACACGACTACACACCGCAGGCTCGTTTACAAACTACAAATATGCACAATCAGAGGATAAATGAAGACCCGACTCACGATCAGATTCAGGTAAAGATGGATGAACGTCTCCATCTCCGGTCCGTGTGAATGTGAGTTCGCTCTCCGACGTTAAACAGCCTCAGCATCTGTCTTCTCGCGAGCATCCAACAAACGCACCCCCCACCCCACCCCTCCCTCCTCCCTCCACCACCACCACCACCAGAGACCCAGCCAAACCACACCCCTCCCCTACTCGCCTTATCATCACATCCCAAATTTTTCTGGAAGTCATTTTCAGCTTCACCTCCTTCAGATGATTAGTTTGGAGCCATGACTCAAGAGGAAGAGTCACACTTCTCCTAAATCCTCTCTGAAATGTGTTCATGCTTTTATTAGTCTGTCCTCTGTCTGTCTAATTCTTTTTTTCTATTTTACTTCATTATAAGTATTATAAAAAGTAATAAAAATAAAGATTAATGTCATTCTTTTAAGTTTTCTCCTCTGTAAAGCATATAATTATTGTCAGAATGCTATAATCAGATGTAAATGTATGCAGGACCTTGCATCCTTAAGGGAAGTTGGCTAATTAAGAATGCAAACCTCACATACAGCCAACTGTGATCTCCACCCATGATTATCACTGTCTATTAATCAGTCAGAGATAATAAAATTAATTCATTTAGTCTAAAAGATAGTCAAAAATGCACATTATAATGTGAAAATGCCTGAGTAGATGTCTTCAGTTTTCTTCTTTTATGTGATTAAAAGTCCAAACCCCTAATATATTCAATTTACTCTTGATATTTGACAAACAAAAGCATCAAATTCTCACATTTGTAAAGAATGAAAGAGAGACATTTTTGGCATTTTTGCTTGAGAATGACTGAAACAATTAATCTATTGTCTGGCGACTCTTTAACAACCTCATTCCGGCTCTTTTTGAGTAGGCTAATTAGTCCATTCATTAGTTATGTCTGTTGCAAAGCACAAAAATACTCATTGTTTCATTGAAAACATTTAACATTTATCAAACTGACGACCTACTTCTGAGAGAAGAAAGGTGCTTTGTTTTTCTTTCCTGTACTTTTATATACATAGTTTCTTTTTGTGAAAACTAATAAAGTTGAGTTTACAAAAAAGTACATTTTTTAACACATTTAAATTAGGAGATTTACAGGTCAGACATAGGGAATGTAAAAGTCTGACCCCTTGGTGCTTCACTTTATTTTCAAATCTGCCCTCTCTTAAAATAAGTAGTTGAATAGGCTTGGTCTAAATAGTTTATTTTTTGTTTGTTTAAGTTCTGCTCACTTAAAATATTTTTTATAGGGCTATACTTTGGTTTATTACTTTACAGTTCATACTTCTAATAATCTCATGTGCATGGACTAATACTGATACAGTGAACATTTAGAGTTCCATAACAATCCTTATTCAATGTATTATGTATCAATATACATGTACGTGTGTCCTTATAAAGAATATACAGCTTTAATTTGAAGGAGTACATTGACATTTCATTATTGATTTAAATGAATGGTACCTCATGTAAAATACCAGATAGAAGAACATTATGTGTACTCAGAAGCATGTCATGCATATGCCAATTGCAATAACGATAGCTATTACAGTCAATGGGGAGGAGCAGAGACTGTATCAGGGTGGCTGTGAACCCCCCCCATCCTTCCGTGGCACTTACACAACCAACACACACAAAAATGGCCTTCAAAACCATGAATTGAAGAAAAATATGATGGAAATTAAAAAAAGATGAAACAGAAGAAGAATACTGGTCATAAATTATTTATTCAAAGTAATAACATCCAGGCCAGACCAGACTTTATAGCAGCCGTATAAAAATATATGGAATTAGAGAGCTGATCAGGTTTCACCCGCTGTTGGAATACATCTGCAGTCATATGCAGTACGCACTGTCCCTTAAAGTTCTTACTCAGATAATGCGTCGACAGTATGCCTACGAAATCAAAATGGTTTTGACTGTCGGATTTGATTCATGATGTCATCCTGACATGAAATCTTCAGGGCAAAAAGCTAGACCATATGACTCTTTTACAGTCATTCTTATTTCCATGGTTATTCCTCTTCAGGGTAGAGATGACTGGAGACACTGTACATTATGCGCTGGGCTCAATAAATAGATAACATGGAACAAAAGAGACAGGCTGTCCGATGACATTCAAAACCAAATATCTACAAAGCACTGGAAAGTTAAGAAACTGCCTGTAGGATTTCTAAATATCACAGCCCTCTTCGGGTCATGCTGTTGGGGAGTCAGAGCGTTATCCCTGAAAATCCTCTTTGAAAAGAGAGAGGAGCTGATCTCTGTCATGATAAAAGTCAAAAGGGAACCAGGCTGATGCACCTGATGCCGTTTGTGACCACTGTTCTCCCTCACTTGTTCCTCTTGTAGATCTTATTGGCAAAGTTGTGGAAGACTGAGTGAGGAAGGTTCTGAGCGTGACTCGCGATGAGTTTCTGTAGCCGCTGGTAGCTCTCATCTTCATATTTGCGGTACAGTGCTGGCATTTGCAGGGTGTTGTACAGTGCTTTGACCTTTTCCACACTGGCATCATCGTGGCGCCCGTAACATGCCTGAGGAGGAGATGAAGGTGAAGTCATGATTTGGTAATGTACGATGTAGAAAGTGGCTACGGATACAGATAATTTCGTTGTAGAAGTAATAATAGTTGCTGTAATTGTCAGTAGCTGCTCATCCCTATTAATTACAGTTGATCTTTGAGGATACATACCTAATAAAACCTGCATAGAAAATGTACAGTAGATTACACATTTATTTAGCTTCATCTGACTGTGGCGCAAACAACAACATCTGTGCAGTTTGTAGCCACATTATAATATCAGTACAATATCTAAAATGCTCAATTAGAAAGGGTTGCTGTATGAAGTCCTACCTCCAGCTCTGCTCTCTGTTCGGGAGTCATGATCTCCAGAGCGGTGACCACCAGCCAGCTGCATTTGTTATCCTGGATGTCTGTACCGATCTTTCCTGTCACAGCAGGGTCTCCGTAACAGTCCAAGTAGTCGTCCTGCAAATGGAACATGAGGTGGTTATTGATTATGTATAGTCCACAGCATATTGTTCAACATGTGAAGTGTTAAAGTAATTACCTGTATTTGAAAGAACTCTCCCATCTCAAGCAAGATGTGTTTGGCATTGTTGTGTTCCACTTCACTCTTTATTCCTGCCTACAAAAGTAAAGTATAATAGTTATAGGGAAGACTATGACATTGCTCTGTTATTTTCGCTGTGCAGACTGTGTCAGCTGGTTTTAATTTAATGTTCTTACAAGATCACTTCTGTAAACTTTAATCTGCTGCCAGCACCATCCTGTCTATAAGTTCCTTCTGCCATGTGTGTAAAAGACAAATACACTCACAATGTACATCGCTGCTGCCACCGGGAGGTAAAAGGAATAGAAGGCCGTCTTGTATTTCACAATAGCTTTATACCTGAAAGCGGAAGAGAGAAATAATTAGACCGATTTGATTTGGTTAAAAACATCCTTCTCTGGAAATGTGCTTCACAGATTTAATTTCACCACCTCTCCATGGAGAATCTGTTGAGGTCGACCTGACCGGGCGGTGCCGTCATGAGATCCAAAGCTTGGCCGAGCTCGGTTTGGAAAGATGTCTGAAACAAACAGAGATGCTTTTAGAGACCTGTGGTAGTGTGTATGTGCCTGTATAATCAATCAGGATGTATAGTACCTCAGTAAATAGCTCCAGAAGGTGGACGTAGTAGGGCTGATCCCTGCAATGTCTGCGAAGTAGTCTGTAGATCGACCCTTCTAAGAGAAATGAATCATTGATGGCATCCAGACCTATTTCATCCTTAAAAACAAACACACAGGATTCTCCTTAGAAAGCGAGCACACTAGCAATAGTGGAAAAAATCAATTAGCTTTTTCTGGAATGTATCAAGTCTCACCTTCTTGTACCAGCAGGGCTGTCCTCTCCGAGTTACCGATGCATCCATAATATCATCCGCCACGAGGAAAAATGCCTGAAGCTGCAAGCAACGGAAATACAGTTGTAACAGTTAATGACTGAGCAAACGTAACACCCCTGCAAAGTGTCATTACAGCAGTCAGTCTGAGTCTGTGCATTAGAGATTAACTTGTAGCGACCCATTGGGCAGCAAATAACAGCTCCTTCCTACCAAATAAAACCCATTTAAATATATTTACATGGTTAAGATTAGATATGGGGATAGTGTGAATTTATCGGTTGGATGCATAATAAACCACTGTATCTCTGCTTTATTAACATCATCTTTCGTGCAATAATTCTTATACTTCAGTGAAGTTGACAAGATGGAGATCTGACCATGGATTATTCCAGAAAAGCCCTCATAGATAACAAAACTACAGCATTGATATAGGCTCTAAATTTTTCTTTTTAATCAACAAATCTCATGAGAAAACCAAACCAAAACCAAAAGGGTGTCTACAGGTATCAATGAACTTAAAGTTAAAGCTTTTAGGACCTTTCCAAGATCATTTTAAACCAGTGCAGGTAAGACTAAAGGTAAGTACTTCATATGTGGTCCTATGCAGAGATAGGTTTATGTAGAACAATGGTTATAGAGTAAGTTACTATACTGTATCTACATTTTGCCAACAGGAAGGTTGTAAGTATGAAGTAAAAAGACAGTATTAGGGTCAGTGGTAGGTTTCAAGATTTGTTACATCCGAAATGTGGACTTTCATGAGAAGGACTTGACTCATTAGATGGATAAATGAAATAAAGCAAAATTTTTGTGTCAATTAAGACCTCACACATTCAAGTTTAATTTAATCTTAAGACTATCTTATTAGAAAGACCTTTTAAGGAGCTGCAGAGACCGTGTGCACATGTCAGATTGGTCCTGAGCCCAGTTGTTCATACTGAAGACATAGATCTTTTGTAATTATTTTATACTATGTATTATATATATGTATATTATTACCTGCCCAGGGACTACGGATGTAAATTAGCCTTCCTGTTAAATCCGAAATGATAACATTGTGTATTTTATAGTGATTTTATACTGTTCAGTAAAATGATCTGTCCCCATCAAGTAAAATAAAATACTTAAACAGGACAAAATAAATGTGCATTGGATTGGCAATATTAAAGGATTTGGTGCACTTTATACAGGATTCACTCAAAATAAACTACACTTCCTATGTTAATCATAATGAAAGAACTTGTTACACAGTGCAAAGGTGTGGCAATAGTTTTTGTATAGGCTACATCAGGCTTTGGCTGCACCACTACAGCTGGTTTTGGCCTCTTTTCATGGGGTTTGTTGACAGTAAGAAAGCAGAACAAGTCCTCACCAGCTCAATGCACCAGCCGACCAACAGAGCCCGCTGCACCACATCCTGTGTGAGCTGATTGGGTGGGAGAAGCTCCCTCAGTGAGCCAATCACAGACAGGCCTCTATTCCTCTTGCCTCCAGGAGAATTATACACCAACACCTGAGAGGAAGACATGCAGATACATGAAACAGCAGTACAGCAAGTGTCAGTGATAACTCAGCTAAAGACAAGACAACATACACACCTCTCTCAGCCTGCTCAGAGCGTCGGCCAACGCAGGGTCGCTGAGGTCCCTCTCTGTTAGCTCCGTCACCAGCTCCTCAAACTGGCCTTCAAACAGCTGAGGGTCTGACAGCAGCGCCTTCTTGCCGTGCGTCCCGTTGCAGATGTTGTCTCCCTGGAAAGACGAGGTGCACAACATAAGAGATGTGTTCTTTAACTTTAGAGGGGAGACGGCTAACGTTAGCCACATGGTCCGGATTGTTTTAGGGGCATTCATGACCCAGCTCAGCAGACGTCTCATCCCCCAACCAAGCGTTCAGATGTCCCGACCAACCGTAAACAATCTGCGGTCAAACTTGTGGGACTGTCGCGGTTACTAACGTACTCAATCACATAACGTTTGTAACTTGTTCCGGTTGAGGAAAACTGCAAGGCTGGTTAGCTCCATGGTCTCATAAAGTTAGCCCACTGAGCTCAGTAGCAACAGGAGCAAGGATTAGCTTAGGTATAGAATGCTATTATTAGCTAGCCAGTTCCCTGGTAACGAAAGGAAGCGTTAGCTGACATTAGCTTATGTTATTTTCCTACAATCAGTCTGTTAAGAAGACTAGCTACGGCACACCACATCAGAATATTTTTAGCACATACATATTCCTTTACGTACCATAATGATGCTGCCCTCTTATCCCAAAATTTTCAGTTTAATACAACAAAGTTGTTTATCTTCTGTTTCTTCGTCTTGATGTCTAACAGAAGTCTGTGAACGTCTCCCAAAACCAGGATGTGCCGATTGTAGTTCACTGTAGCGCTCCTATCCGTTTTATTATAAAGCAGCAGAACTAACTTTCCCAGCATGCCTTGCGAGTGGCGCGTGTGGGCGTGGATTTCGAAGGCTCCATCTGACATTGAACGTTTTGATAGGTTGGTCGAATCGAACCAGGATGGGCTTTCACACGGGCTGACCAATAGGGTTTGAGAAGAGGTGGGGTTTAAGTGGAGTGGGGAGATCAGTGAAGGAAGGGCTTAGCCTCATTTGTTACAGTTTTACTGGAGTAAAAAGGAGGAAACTGGATAAAACAGAGACAAAAAAGAAAGAACATTAACCTTACAATATAGTCTCATAATTTGACCTTCATTATATGTACAAAACATCAACATAAATATTTTTATTTGATGTCTATTATTTATTTCATGTTTTGAAATACATAACTTGCATTGAAAGTTTTGCCATTGACACTGCATTGAAAATCTGGAATAGGTGTCATATTTAGATACATTTATTATTCAGGTTTCAAGGCTCTATCCTGTTCAGCCTGCCATACAGATATACATTTCTTCAAATAAATTATGTTTTATGCAAGACAGGAGGTAGAAATACAGCTCAGTGCTTTAATAAGGGAGTGTGTATGCATGTAAATTCTTAAAATTAGTTACATACATATGAGTGTATCCAAAATGTGCCTTTACTAATACAGACTCAATATCATCGCTTAGTGCGCACACCTAAAAATTCTTTCCAATAATAATAATAATAATAATAATAGTAATAATAATAATAATAAAAACTCCAATCCGACACAAATATTGATACGATTCAAAATCCAGTCTCCAGAACTGCCAGAGCCTTCATATGTCACTGTGACTGGACTGTCAGCAGCCCAAGATTTTTTCTTCAATCACCCATCCACAAAAGAAACCAGTGCCAACACATAGAGTGATGTCCAACCTCGTGAAAAATGTGTCTGTATGTTTATTGCAAGAGACTCTTCATGTAATCAGAGTCACAGTGCAATTTACACCTATTTATCTTACAGGATCAGGCTGCTTTAACCAGGTTGAAACATTTTCAATCAAATCAAATCAGGATGCAAAGTCATGTTTGGAGCCATCTGGCAGAAAACTTTGGGAGCACTGCAACATGTCTGACTCTCACCTTAACCTTCAGCTATCTATGAACACAAACACATTTCAAAGGCTACTATCATAGGTCTTGGGTGCAAGAGGGAAAAAAAGTAAGAAGCATTGCCAAAACATGCAGATAAAGACATTCTGAGGACGTGTTACTTAGTTACACAGACATTCAGGATCGAATGCACAAGGTTCCTGCTGTATTCGGGAGGCAGTAGCAAAAACATGCACATACGCAAATCAAACCACCGTGTCCAGGGGCCACCCACAGATAATACAATTCAAAGGCTGAACATGTGTCTGTGGCGTGCAGTGATGTCAATGTTAAAAACGCTGGCTGCCTTTTTAAGGCCAATGTGGAGGTGGGAAGGCGTGGAAAAAGTGAGAATCTGAATTGCAAATTCAAAAAAGACAAATTTAGCAAGAAGGATTTTCTATTTGAGAGCATTTTATCCTCATGTGCATCCTCATCTGTTTATCTTACATTGTAATCAGCTAACTATATGGTTATTGAGATGCATTTTTTTTTTTTTTAATCAATGGAAGACAAAATAAGGGTTTTCGTGATCACTTCACCTGAGCAATCCTGTGGATGAAATGCACTGTACAAAAGGGTCAGAAGCATATTGCAACCCATAATTATGTAACTGACTGAATGTACATGGGAGTTGTAGCATGAATGCTAGTTGAGGTCCGTCTCCGGTCTTGAGGAACAGAAGTTTCCAGATGAGTGTTGAGAGAGGGAGAGGAGAAAACAGCAGAAAGGATGCTTCTTGTTGGGTGACTCGGCCAGTTGTGGGTTCACTCTGTTAGAACGGGGCTGCCCAGAAACGAGCATCTCGTGACCGTTTCACTGGAGTTAAGCAGTGGGCTCTAGGCTGATGTTCAGAGTTATATAGAGCACCACTGAATAAAGGCCATTTGCACAGTTGGCTTCAAAGAGGAAAAGGAGGGAGGACTTCAAAAATTTCAGTACTAACTAAACTGCCATGTTTCCTCCTCCCATCCCGGTCAACTCCTCCTATTCTCCTCCCCCTTCTCCTCCTCCTCCTCCTTCTCCTCCTCCTCACAGTGCAGACTCTGAGTACAGAGCTCCTGATGACCCATGCGGTGGATTGGGTGTCACCAAACGTCGTAGTGACGCAGAGGAGGAGGAGCTTAGATCTCCACAGCTGCGCAGGTGGATCCCCTCTGGCGCCCGACCGCCGTGGTGCCGGTTGTGTCGACTGTCACTGTGGGAGTGGTGGTGTCCACGGCGGTGAGGGTGGTGGGTGTGATGGTTGGGGTGGCCTCGGCTGGTGTTCCAAGGTGTCAGCAACACCTGAGAATAAAATTTAGATAAAGAGCAGATGGCATTACTTGCAGCTATTCTGATACAGGTGAAATAAATTAGCTTAGTCACAGCCTGTTGTCATACTTGTTCCAAGGGCAGGTGGTTGGTGGCAGCGCCATCGGTTCCACTCCTCCTCTTTGGCCCCTGCCCTGTGTTCGCAGCATGCTCGGTGGAGGGCGATAGGTTGCGTTTGGAGCGCTGCAGGAAGCGAGCCACCAAACCTCGAGTCACCTGAAGGAAGGGTAAAGGGGAAGATGAAATAAGACAATCATACAATAGTCCAGCTTTTGCCAAGACTCACATAGAAAGTGTTTGTTGCTCCCATGTTTTCTATCAACAAGTTTCACCTTAAGGTCTCCGAGGGAACGGTGGCAGTCTTTAGGTAAACGCAGTGGTGAGGTTGGCGCAGGTTTAGAGGGCACCTGCACCCCTGTGGCTGCTGATTTCATGCTGCCTTTCCTCGGCAGAGCTGCAGCAGGGGGCAAAGAGGTGCGAGGCAACAGACACGCCTCAGAGGACGGACCTTTGAGAGATGGAGTAAGAAAAAAAGAGCTCTCGTTTATTAAGTAGTTTATGACCCCAGGTGGGTTCAGGGGAGTAACATGAAACAGGATGAAGAATATCAGACGTCAGCGTGCACATTTTCTCATCCTTTTATTTCTAGATACAGAAGGTTAATGAGACGTATTATGCTCATTTTCAGGTTCATAATTTTATTTTGGGGTTACTACTCGAATAGGTCTATATGATTCAGTGCTAAGAAAACATAATTTTTCTCAAACTGTCCAGTGCTCTGTCTGAAACACTGTTTTAGCTCCTGTCTCTTTAAAGATTATTTCCATTGTTGTCGTAGCTGTAAGATACATTTCTCCATAGGTAAAGGACAGCTTTGTTTGAAAGAAGTATACTGTATATCTTCACCAAGTGTAGAATACTATTGAAATTAATATGCCAGATTGTCATCATGCTCTGGAGTAAAGAAGAGCATATGATTTTGTGTTGAAATGTAATCACTGATACAAATCTACCATGAAAAGTCCATATTTGGCTGCCTAAACTCCCAAAAAGATGCTATGTTCCCTGACGTATCCAATATTAATAAATCAGGGTGTATCAGTTGAAAACAATGTACATGAGGAACTGGTAAGGCACATTATTGCTCCCACAGCAGAATCTAATTCATCATCTCTAATCAAATCACTGCTAATGTAGATGGTTAGATGTTATGGAAGAGAATCATAAATCATCTGCACAAGGGGGACAGATTTTCTCCTGCGGTGCAGGATCTGCATTCGTTTCTAAGAGGGTTTGATAGATGATGGCCATTAGGTGCAAATGTGTTAAATTATATCTCATCAAAACAATTTTGACGTGTTTTCTTTCTGGGCTTTTTTGCCTTTAATTGGACCGTCAGATGTGAGAAGCCTCTTACCTGTGCCTGTTGATGCTTTGCTGCCAACAGAGCCAAAGTCAACTAGAGAGAGGGAGATACAACGACAGGTTATGGCACAGAAATAGTCATCTAAGAGATGTACTCATTCTCGTATCTGACTCACCTGTATCAGTCGAGGAGCCGAGGCCTGGCTCACTGTGCGACCTCACCAGACGTAGGAGCCCTTCGCTATCCCTTCTCACTCCTTCTCCATCCTTCTCGACCTTCCCAGCCCTTCGTCGAAGGTACAACGGCAGCTGGCCCAAGAAGGGTGGACCAGTACCCTGCCCGCCAGTCTGCTCCCTGGCAGCTGGGGAGGATAAATTCGGAGGAGCAGAGGAGGTTGGGGTAGCTCCTTGGCGTGAAGGAGTGGAGGGGCAAATTCGAAACTCTGGGATGGAGGATCGCTGTTGAGAGGCGGAAACTTCTATTGCTTCCAGCTGGGAACAGCTACTAGCTAGCATGGCCTGACGACGAAGCACTGGAGACCTGCAGTGCAAAAACAGGAGAGAACTAAAAAATGTTAATTGTAAACTGTGAGGTCCTTCATTAATCAACTGTATGCATGTTTGTTTGTCCTCACCTGTATGTGGTGGTCGCTGTGCTCGGTGAGGAGCAGGAGTTGGACCTCTCTCCTCTGATGAAGCGCCTGGCTCTCGGACCTCCCGCCAGAGGACTCTCTGGTGTCTGAGACGCGGGGCCACGAAAGCTAAAGTGCTCCCCGCCCTCTACTCCGTCTCCTCCCTCGCCAGCGGTCCTGTTGCCCCTCTCCCCATGGTTCCTCAGACCGACCTCCATCAGACAGGAGTCCTCAGAGGGGGAGGAGTCATCGGGGATGTCCACGATCTCTGACATTAACAGAGATCCACTGTCCATGGACACTAAGAAAAAAAAGGTAATCCTTTATTATGAAGGGACAACATTGCTTTTAGTTTAACCTATACTTACAGTCTGAAAGATAATTTTTATATATTTTACTTTATATTGTGTAAAACATTAACCTGGCAATAGACACATCAGTGTTTATTTCAGTTCCCTATAACCTTGTTTTCACTGTGCTATTTTGTCTGCCAATGGGCACAAAATCTCTGTGTAAAATGAAGGCTGACTGGAGATCCCGTCAGCTGGCAGCCTGGCACCATTTAAATCTCCATTATAGACTAAATTAATGAGTAAAACGGTTTCTTCCTGTGCAGTTGGTATTTGTTACTGTGAGGAGAACGGAAACAAACCAGTTGTCTTTGCTACAGCGGCACCAACAATAAAACCATTTGGAAATGCTGTCTGCTTCCACTTTATAGTGCTGTGAGTAATAACTGACTTTAATCAACGGTCCATTTTATTATAAAAATGTGATTCACAGATATAATTTAATGGAATTTTCTTTTGCATAATAAAATTTAAATTAATTGACTGTAACATTTGTTCTGATCAATTTCCGTCAATTGATAAATCGTTAAATATCACATTCTCCTATTGGCTTTTCAAACTTCATCATAATGCTCCTTTTAATGACTTCGGATGAATATAATAGATCAGCCTCAGTGCTGTATTTCTTCCACTTACTTGTATGTTCATTACAGTTAGATCCCTTCTGTGTGTACACATGCTTTGCCAAAATGGCTGATTCTGATGCTGAAGTGGATCTGTGATGGTTTCTCACCTTCTCCACTGAAGGCAGTAGAGGTTCCTCTCTCTCCAGACAGCTCAGTGCCGTGCTGGTCATACACTGTTGCCTTGACAGTCAAATTAAACCAGGATCAGCACAGGCAGTAGGTTAATCACACTCAGCACACACGGATAGATTTATATAGACACACTCACCTGGCTCGCAGCTCTCTGTCCCATCACAGCTTCATAAGGAGGGGGGCAGTCAGTGGGGTAGAGAGGAACAGGACTCTCCATGGAGCCGTTGTAGGTGATGCTAGATGTTAATAAGAAATGTCACAGAAATCATGTCCTTTCGCGCTACATTTATATGTATGTTTAATTTTTTTAAGGGTTTGTTAAATGCTGATGTGCTACCTCTGAGCGTCCGTTTCAGAGCTGCAGGTGTACTCAGGAGGATAGTAGGGGGGTGGAGGAATGGGCGGGACAAACTCCTCAAAGTCCATGATGTTGGTCAGGAAGGCGTCCTGAGGAGTGGTGCATTCTGGGTTGACTGAACGAGTGCGATGTGGAGCCAGCTAGAATGTAAAACATGCACAACAGATACCTGCAATGGGCCACAACACTTGTGCATAGTCTGTTCTTTAAATGTAAATCCTGATGCCTGAATACAGCATTGTGTTTTACTGCTGGGTATTCGTCATTTGTGGGAAGCAAAAAAAAAAGCCAGTCTGGTGTAAAATGTGCTGCATCTGCACTCACCAGGTGCACAAGGTCCAGAGAGAATATGTGGATACTGCAGGTCACAGTGGACAGAGTACAGATGATGGTGGAGAGAATGCTGAGACCACACGCGCTGAACAAAAGGTCCTGAAAAGAAATGCGCATTCAGAAAATTGAAATCTGCTGTCATGTTTATCATTTTGTTATACAAGTCTGTATTAAACATTGACAGAATCTGTCCACAGACAGACAGACAGACAGACAGACAGACAGACGGGGATAGACATATAAACATCTGACAAAATACTGCTTCAGTGGCACACCCCTTCTTCTGGCCCTCTAGCTCGGATCACGTCCATCTTGAAACTTCCTTTTAATCTCAACTACATATCTGTAGAGTTTCCTGATTGCATCTTGCACAGTTGTGAGTCACTATTTCTGTGACAAAATCTGTCCACAGGCAGGCAGGCAGGCAGGCAGACAAGGTGAAAACAATGCGGGTGAATGAGAGTTGATAGGAATGATTGGGACTGGGTTACTCTGATCTGCAAATTAAAACAAGTGGGGGCCAGGGCCGTACAGCGGGGAGGTCTAATGGCCACTTTCCTATGTCCTAACTCTCTAGCTCCAGCATCCTCGCTTGGACGACAACCATCTTCAATCACAGCCTTTATTATAATCTCAACTGCACACCTGAGATAGTATGAGGCGATAGTATCACTACAGTGTGGGAGAAAGTCATAAAGCTCGACTTTCTCCCACACTGCTGTGATTCTATCGCCCTGACAAAAATCCGTCCACACTTGGAGAAATAACACACACACACACACACACACACACACACACACACACACACACACACACACACACACACTCACAAACCCACAAATGGAAAACATTAACAGCTGACACTGTCACGACACTAACTTTGGAAGGCATCCAATCTGCTGAGGTGTCATGTTAGCGTCAGATAAACTTTTGAATACATTTTATCTCAAAACAAGGACTTGAAGTATTTAAATTAAATATATTTTAATGGACAGGAAGAATGATTACAACATGCATTACCTGTTTCAGTGTTCATATGTACACCTGACAAACTGTGAACTTTTCCTTTAATGGTTAACTCTGGTGATAAAATGATTATTTGGGTCTCCAGTATAGAGACACATCCCACCTACCTTCAGCTGATGTCTGACTGAGTGACAGTCAGCGATCTGATAGAGGACCAGGGTCTCCTCCTCCGTCATGGAGCAGGGTTGAGTGGGTGCGCAACACACACACAGTCCGTTCTCCACCTACACACATTCCCATACAGAATGAGTTGGTGTGAACTACTGAAGTCCACACTAAAAACATATCCAGTTATTCTTGGCACGTTCCACATGCATCTGGCTAGAAGGGCATTGCAGCATGAGACAGAAGACAACACTCGCATAAAGTTGTTTACCTGGCAGGTGAGCATCGACTTGACCATCTGTGCGTTCTGACAGGAGAGCATGGAGCCGGCCAGACTGAGGATCACACACACTGCGGACAGCAGCATGAACAGTGACACCTGTGGAGGAGCACACAGCCATGTTCGGATTTAGAGCCGCGTGTCAAAACTTGGGTCATGCAAGGCCAAGAGTGTGCAGCAGATTTTCATTTACATTTTCTTTTACTGAGTCACTAATTCCCTGAACATTCAGCGAGAGAGCAGGAACTAAAAGTGAAGCTGAAAGAAGTAACCAAAAGTCACACTTGAGTAAAAGTCAAGTCTTATAAATATCGTGTACAAATATTACTTGTATGTGTACTTCAGTATCAGTTAAGTTAAAATGAATTATACATATATTCACATGTATGTACAGACTGTATACAAGGGGTCGACTGATTATCACACTGGATATGTTTATGTACCGGAATCTGTTTTTTTAATCTGACTGCCAATTCATGAATTAATTTAAAAATGCCTGACTTTCTGATGCCGCACGTAATCTTCAAAGTTTCGAGTAACTAAGGCTGTCGAATAAATGTGGTGAGTCAAAGGTACAACATTTGGCTCCAAACTGTTGTGAAAAGGAACTAAACAGTAGCAGCAAATGGAAAAACTCAACAAAAGTACAACTAGTGAAAACTGCACTTAAGATTTCTACTTGAGTAAATGTACTTAGTTACACTCCATGACTGAGTACTTGATTTGGTTTGTGGATGGACAGAAAACCTGCACACTTTTTTTCCTCCACGTCATGTATCAACCACCTCCAGATTTGATGTGTGTTACCTAGTTAATTCTTCTGAATCAATACGTGAACATGTACAATGTGAGTACACAGTATAAGTAGTATGATTACAACTACACTCTGCTACAGGGCCCCGTTACAGAAGGCTTCAGGATTTGGCGAAGTTCAGCATAAACTCAGATTTTGTGCCAAAATGGACACGATGTCCTTAAGTGCTCAGAAATTTGAACAACTTCAGTTCCACAACAACCAGGCAAACTCCATCTCATCATATAAATCTGCTGATGAAGATCATGTGATATGTTCAAAAGCACCACAGCAGCTACTAAAGGGGCCCTGAGATTGTTGTTTTTTTTTCAGGATCCCCTCAAGACATGTTTTAGGATGTATATAATACCCTGTCTTTTAAATGATACCCCCACCCCACCCCCCCAGGAATCCCAACTAGGATTGGCTTCCACACTATCTGTGATGTCACAAATCATGCTCGTAGACCCGCCTCTTCAAAATCTGATTTTCAGTGAGCACAAAGAAACTTTGAAAAACATGTTTTTGTATTTAACGGTCTTTAAACTTTTGTTTATAGCTTGCTTTTGTGGTGCATATTCCTAGACCAATTTGGAGTCAATCAAAGGACCATAACCACTGAACCTAGGGTTTTTATGGGTTTCTCTTTACCCTGTTGGTAATCCGTTACATGCTTTTACACTTATAACTAAGAGACTCGAATGCTCCTTTTAGCAGATGGAAAAATACATACCACCAGCGTCAGAGGTCTCCTCCATGAGATTATCCCAACGATCCCTGATGCCACCACCTGCAGACAGACACCACATCCATCAGAAAGCCTCCCTCAGGATCTCTTTGTTGGATTAATTCTGTATGTTTTGTCACTTACAAAGAAGCCGGCCCAGAATGGACAGGACTGCCTAACGCGGGCTGAGGAGGTGAAGGCCATGCTGGTGAAAGAGAAGGCCAGGACCATGGCCCCCAGGCCCAGATGGCACAGCCCCAGGTACAGGAGCAGCCGGGCCCCACCAGGCCCCCGGCCCGACATGCCCCTGCGGCTGTCCGACCAGCCCCGGGACCCCGAGGCGGAAGCCACGCTGCTGGAGTCCGACGGCGAAGGCATGTTAGGCTCTTATGTGTGCGCGTGTGTGTGTTTGTGTGTGTGTGGAGGAGGTTTGGAGAGGCTTCACGCTCACTCTGTGTTCATAAAACAAACTTGAGTTGTGTGGGTAGGAGTGCAGGAGAGCATAAACGCTGGCTTCGGAGCTCCACTCTGTCACAATTATGCACCAAGCTCTCCACTGGCAGGTGCCATAGGTTCTGCGCAGTGCCCCATGGTGCGCACTACAGTCCAGAGAGTGTGTCCAAGAACTTTGTCAGCAGAAAGTTGAGAATTTAGCAGCCACTACGCCGTACTCACCTCATTTGACGTTTCAGCCATGACACCAGGACTGCTTCAGTCAATACAGGGTCTCAGTTCACAGGCCACAGCAGAGCCCGGCCTCCTGCTCAGTCACTCTCTGATGAAAACACAATCACACAACCGAGGTTGTTTTCACACATCACAGTTGCACTCGTTGGCTTTTCGCTGCTCCCTCCTCTCCATCTTCTGCCATCTTTCACCTCTCCCTCCTCTCGCCAGTGGCATTGCGGTAACTGGAGACCCGAACAGGCCGCAAATATTAAAGCGTCCCACAGAAAGCGGCTGATCCCTCGTTGTTTCAGCCCCTGGCAGCACACACAGACGACACGAGCCGGTCAGTCCGTGTGTCCGGTCAGGAGGAGCAACATCCGAAACATGTGCGCTCCCCACCCCCACCCCCCCGCACCTCTTGGCCTTATGTTTAGGTGCTCATCCTGTCACGGAAGAAGAAAGAGACGGTGTGGGGGACCAGAGCGCCAAGATCACATCGGCGCGTTCGGGAAGCGAGACTAATTACCTCGACATGAACAGGAAATAAATATCCTCCATCGATTTTCAAACTGCACCAGAAATAGCAGCCGGGCCGGGAGGAATCTTTCCTCACGGGTTTCGATCTTTGACAAACTCCACCTCGGGGGTTTTGCGGTGGTACACACACGCACCTAGAGCCCCCCTCCTTCTCCTCCTCCACCTCCGCCGCCTCTTTCCTCCCTGCAGTCACGCGGGCATCCCGTTCAGCCCGTGTGTTTGCGAGCGTGTGTGTGTGTCTCCCGGACGTTTACCTCACCGTCTCCCACCAGGTGTCACATGAACAGAACAACATAGTTTACAGCCTACCTATGGTCCGGGATCACATGTTTAAAAAATCCACCCGAGTTCATTTGTGATTCTTCTTTTTAATTGGCCCCTCCCTCCGCTGCCCTCACGTCCTTCTCTCTGTTCCTCGGTGGAGCTCTGGCGCTGCGAGAAGAGCGTATCGTGTTTGCAAACCGAAACCTGCCCTGCGTGATGACAAGGCACGCAGCACAGCGTGCAGGCAACTTGAAGATGCGGCAGAGCGCGTGCACACCGTCGTGGTGCTGATGCTGGGAAGGAGGGGCGGTTGCCTAGCGACGGGCTCCAGCTCCTGCTTCTGCAGCAGTGAGGAGGGGGGGAACTATCACCGTACTGACCGCCAGGGGAGGAGGTATTCTGATCCTTTACTAAAGTAAAAGTACTAATATCACACTGTGAAAATACTCAACTACAAGTAAGTCCTGCATTTAAAATCTTACTTAAAGGAAAAGGTCACCCAAAAATTTTAATTCTGTTATCTACTCACCCCATAAAGTTGGTTAAAGTTTCTTCCCAGAGATCCACAGCAAGACAGAATTCTCCTTGTAGATGGGTACGGAATCGAAGTCTCCAGAAGTCCTGAGAACTTTGCTTGAGCACCCACTACAGGTGGGGTGCACATGAACGCTTTTAGCAGCCACAGTGAAGATTTCTACCTAAAAAGGGGTGTAAATAACGTCTTTTCCATACAGCTTTTCCTGTGTAATACACGTCTCCGGATTAAAAAATGTGTTATTTACACCCCTTTTCAACAGAAATCTCCACCTAGCTGCATAGTGCACAAGCTCGACCATGCATTGCGAATGTAAATAACATCTTTTCAAATCAAATTGGGATTGTGGGACTTCCGGAGACTTGGATTAAGCTGAACAAGCTGTCTGGAGCAATTTCTATTTATTTTTATCTGTGTTTTTAAATCACATTTTACAGATCCCATCTACTTCCGTTGTGCAGGAGAATGCTGCAACTCTGTTTTGCTGTAAAGCTCAATAAATGTTTTGTGGACTACAAAACCTCACCTGACTTTACATCAGCATGAGAGTGAGTAGATAATGACTAAATTTTCATTTTTGGGTGAACTTATCCTATGTTAATAAGTATGTTAATTTAATCAGCTAAATGTTGTTAAAATTATCAAAAGTAAAATGATCCCTGTCAGTGTTTTACTGTTATATATGATGTTTTTGGATTAATACTACTTCTGTATTAATGTATATGTTGCATTTTACTGCTACCGAAGTTTAACGTTGAGCTTTTTTTATCTTCCTTATATACTGTTGTTAGTTTAACCTATAGCAATGCACCAAGTGTTTTTGACAAGACCTCGAGACGTTTCCAGCAGTGTTTGTGGTGACAAAAACAGTCGCTTTAAGCCAAAACACTATCTTTTCTTAACCTTAATCAAGTAGTTTTTGCACCTAACCTTGTCACAACATACCTAAAGAAATGAAAGTTGTACAGTACTTCAGTAAATGTGTTTTGTTTTATTCCACCACTGGCTGCTGTACAGGGAAGATGGTAGTTAAAAAAGGCAGCAGGGGGTGCTGGTAGTGAGCGTGTCCCATAGGTGTGTGGTCTAATTTAGACCTGTGTATTCACCAGCACTGTCTGTCAATAAAGCTATTTCCTGTCAGTGTCCTTGAGACACAAAAACACCTTCTGCTCTTTATCTGTGAACTGCCCGACTACTTTAATTAATGTTTATTGAGTTATTTAAGTAAGATAATGATTAATAAACACTGTAAACAGTAACAAACCTCAGTGGTCTAACAGCTACAAAACATATCCTTCTCACAATACAGAATTTATATTTTCCATATTTTTCCATACTTGTTTGTTATCTATTACCAGCTTAATATTGTTATTCTGACCTATGTTGTTTCTACCTGCTGTTACGTTTCTTTCAGCCTTTCTGCCCTGTCCTTTAAGCTCTCCCACACAGATTGAGCGTCATATACCGCACAGATTGTAAAGAGAAATTTCATGAACATCAAACAATCCAAGCTACGTACTCTGATTATCTTATTCAGCCAATGAACAGATTCAAACTACAACACACTCATCATGTTTTATTCAGCAAGCGGCAGGTGTCTAAAGAGACACAGAATGTAAAAGGAATGCATAAAAAGTGTACAAAAGAAACACAGTGTGTAAATCTGAGCCATTTTAAATTAACTGAAATTGCCCGAACAGGACTGTCATGTCAGATGTAGCTGATGTGTGATAGTGTTTAGTCAGAGATCTGTCAGGCACTTCAGATTAAAGGCAAGACCCACTAAATCATTTCAATGAGGGGCCACGGGAGTACTGCTGCTTCCCTCACATCCGCTCCATTCACATGCATTATCCATCATTCTTTCTTCTCCTCACTCATCTTCTCATATTGCACTTATCTCTGTCCCTATCTTCCACATTCTCAATCCATTAATCACTTAAAGGGATAGTTCACCCCGTAATTGGAAATCCATATCTTTACTCTCACTTGTAGTTCTATTTATCCAATAGATTGTTTCGATGTGTGTTGCTGAGTTTTGAGGCCACGGCCGTAGAGATGTGTAACTTCTTCTTGAACATAATCAAACTAGATGGCAATCAGCTTGTGGTGCTCAAGGGGCCAAACAAATACATTTAAAAAAAATAAAAAACTGATCACAACAACGTTTGTGGATTATCTTGAGACACAGGGTCCTGATTTCTGGAAGGAAAAAAATACTGTTGAGTATTTCAAATGAATTTTTTGGTGCTTTGTGCCCCACAAGCCGAGTGCCATGTAGTTTCATTATATACGAGATATCTCTATGGTGGATATGTCCAAAACTCAGCAACTCACACATGAACTGTCTAGTTGGATAAACAGCGCTTCAGGTAAGAGGAGAAATCTGTTTTGATATCGGGGGAGTTGTCCCTTTAAAACAAAGCGTATTTATCACCAGTGTTTGCTTCAGATTCAATTCCATATAACTGACATCCACAAGTCATTAAATCCATTATCATCAAGAGCCCTTTTTCCAACTTCTTACAGGATGTGACTAGAAAACATTCACAGCATCGACTCAAGGCTTTTAGCATTCAGTGACATGTTTCTGTAGATTCTGTTGAATGCATTAAAATTCTGTTCACCATGGAAACATTTCATCAATTCTCAAAGGATGAGCACAACATAAACCATAAATGCAGTCACCAATTAAAGCTTATTGATCCGTTTTGTGACATCTCTGACACAATCAAATTTACATGCTGCTAAAATGTGGGGAAAAAAAAACGTGTCTCTTCTCTTAACTGGCACTGCTAGAATGGAAAGTCAACTAAAAATAATTGAATTTCCAGCAGTTAACTGACAAGGCAGAATGTGAATTTGTAACCAAGTACATTTTATGATTGATTAATGAACACGTTTACCAATTCTGTCCAGTACTTTAAACCATCGAACAGAATCGCTGAGATGCACGTGGCCCCTTGAATTTAACATGAACAGGAAATGACAAACATTCGGGGTCAAAGACTACGACCAGAGGCCCACTGTGTGTGTGTGTGTGTGTGCTGTATGTCAATCTAAACACTTCCCATCAGACTCCTCTTTTGCGACTGAGCTCCTAAAAGCTACATGTGCTCACACTTCAGAAATGGTTCCATTTCTTCCGTTTCTTATATTGCTAACCGACCGGTAAAAAGGTTTAAAAGCATAGTTCTTTTAAGACATAAAGCAGTGACTGTCGTAAGGATGTTGTGGTGGTGATAAGCCAGAGAAAAACAGGGTGGAAAAACAACAGTATATTTTAACTGCACATGGTGGGAAATACTTGCCGAAATGCCGTCTAAGTTACCCGTTAAGAGTCATCTAGGACGCCCACTTTGCAGCATATTGATGATCAAGGTGAAAAACAATCCCCTCAACAACTTTTCAGCTCAAAGGAGGAGTCTATAAATTATTTTCCTGGCACAATTCACTTTTAAAGGTTTGAACACTTATAAATGGGATACTGGTAATTTACGGTTTAAAAACCTACTCTTTGAATCTGCATGTGACATTTGAGCCCACCAGATGGAGACAGAAAACCTGCTGGCCTGCATTTCTCCACAGTAATACTGATGTGTTCTTTATCTTGTATGGTGCTTTTCTTATGCGTGCTGGCCAGTGTCTTATCTAGAGAAGAACACACTTGGAAGATTTCTTCTCTGAACTGCTTGTGATTTTCACCTCTCGACCCGTGGGGCCCTACAGACAAAGACAGGAAATCACAGACAAAGTTTGACATGAAGTCTCACATTCAAGGGGGGAAAAAATGCTCCAGTTTTGTATTATTTGGTTTAACAAGTCTGTTGGGACTTACTGGTTTCTTGCTGGATTTCTGTAGTATGTCACGGGCTAAAGCCAGAAAGGACTAAAGGAAACGAAGATAAGAAGAGTGAGAGAAAATGAAAGTCAAGGCATTGGGAGCACAGTGACACATAACCAAAGAAATATGCTCATGGCCTAAAGATTAATGAGGTATGAAGAAATTCTTTCGTTGTTCCGGCTCACCTCCTCCACGTTGATGCTGGACTTTGCACTGGTCTCAAAGAACCTGATGCCGTGATCCTTTGCCAGCTGTCAACAACAGACACGGACCTGATTACAGGAGGTCAGGAGCTGGGTAATAATCACTTCCTGCTTCTTATCTAAAGTAAATGGAAGCGAGTCCATCAAAAACATGCATGACCACTCCCTCTTCTATTTACAAAGTCATTTCCATCGTCTCTTTCTCACAATGAAACAACCGATTACTACTGTATGATTACACTTTTTAAAAACTGTAATTGTTATGGATCATCTCACCTTTTCTCCTGTCTCCTTGGTAACTTTCCGCTTTGCTTCGATGTCACACTTATTTCCTAGCAGCATTCGACTGACCCCAGCCGATGCATTCTGGGAAAGAAGGAATGCAGGTAATTGATTAGGGAAAGTTATGTTTGCATAGCAGAAAGAACATTTATGAAGAGATCAAGCATGAAGTCTGAACTGATTAGAGCAGATCAAACTGCACAAGACAGTTACTGTGCAGCAGCTGCTCTGCAGGAATCCTGTCTCTGTATTGAAGACCAAGATCACCTCACAGAAATGATTAGATAAAATCACTTACTGAAGTAAAATTTGGTGAGTGGGTTGTTGATTTTTATCTAACAACGATCTAGGGACAGACCCATTTGCAATTTTTGTTTCAATTTCGATGAGACTGTAGGTGTTTGTACGCACAGGGAAGATTCTCAGTATGAACACAAACAAATTACTTTTATATTACGTCCTTGCCTTCGCACCAAATAAAACAGAATCAAGAGTTTAATGAAAGTTTTATGAAATCCTCTCAGTTAAAGGGTCCATCTGGCAGTATCTAAGTTTGCTGCACACATCTTTAAGTTGGGTACAATCTAAAGCCTTTTAATGAGAAAGAACCAAAGACTCACACACCCTGATGGTCAATGATGGTACTCATTCTATTAATGACACTTAGTTCCTAAACATTGTTCAGGAAAATGTTATTTTACCTGACAAGACATGATTTAACCTGTTAAGCCCAAGTGGAGCCAGATTGGGCTATTATTTGAGCACCAATGGTAACATATAAGTTAAATATATAGTTTGGTACCTGAGAAATTTTAAATGGCACAGATGGTACCAAAATGGCACATTTTGAGATTCCCCCTGACTGCTCTGTACTAAAACCTCTCTAATTTTGTTCTTAATGTTCAGATGTTTCGCTATGGTTTGCTAGACATTTGGACTCTGTGTGCCAACTTAATTTACTCGGACCCAGTGACATATATACTTATACTAACACATCTGAACAAACATTTCAAGTGTTCCCTTTATTATGATACCTTGATTATTCAAATAGACCTTGTAGTTGCAGAGATAAACACTCTGTTAATTATCGAGCAGAGACACAAAATAGAGGCTGGTTCTTAGCAGGTTAATGATGTATTCATGGCTGCCCTGGTAGAATAGGGGTTAAGACTGTGATACTGTAACTGCAACATCAGCGGTTTAGTTCCGGGTCATTCCTCTTGTCTCTTTCAACTGTCCACTATCGACTGAAGCCAAAAACACATTTAAAATACTTTAAAACATATAATACAGAGGGTGCAGTTGACAGCCAGTGTGAGGGATTATTTGGTTCCGTCTTAGTCAAGTGATGTCTCTCCGGCAACGTCCGCACTAAAATACAATGGAGATTGCTGCTGGGCAATATATCAATCTTATATACTAGATTTTAGATATTGTTATATCATGAAAAGTGTAATACTTGCCCACACCCACTTAGTCATTATATCCACATTACTGATGACTATTTATCAATAATCTCAAGTACAATTAGAAGTACAAATTACAGCCTTAATTTGCTCAATAGAAAAAGCCCCAGAGACAACTCGAGGTAACAGGGGAAAAGTGCTTTTCATGTGATTTGGGTGAACTGACCCTTTAAAATCACTAGTAGTTGGCCATGCTCAAGACTAACACGCATCCAAACAACTAAGCACTAATTTTAAGTCTTTCCTGGCTTTCTTTGTCGTGGGGGAGCGGAAATAGTCTCACTTCTTTGATGCTCTTCATCCAGTTCTGAATGTTTTCGAAGGACTTCTCGTCCGTGATGTCGTACACCAGGATGATGCCCTGCCACAGAGCGAAGGGGGAGAGACAAACAGAGGGGATTTAAGGAGTCAGTGAAAGGTACAGAGCGAGCACAAAGGGGCAGTGATGTCAGCCTGATTATCCAGTCTGCTTGTTCCGCAGGCATCCTGCGCTCACCATGGCTCCTCTGTAGTAGGCTGTTGTGATGGTCTTGAACCTCTCCTGCCCTGCTGTGTCCCTGCACACAGCACACACACATACGAAGTGAGAGAATGTGCATTGAAGCGTGCACATCATGCACACAACTGAAGCAAAAAAAATATGCATTTCATGTAATTTTACACTGAGAAAGCAAGCTTAATTGACATTGCTCTAACAACACCCTTATATAACATGAAGTGACCTTGTGGCGGCCATGTGCGATATGGCTTCTTGGACAATAAACCCTGTCATAAAGTCCTGGTTTGGAGAACAAGAGGGAGGTTCCATTTTCCCTCGCCAGGACATGACTCAACGCATCACTCAGCGTTATCTGCTTCCAGAAAATCACGACTAAACACCTCTTACCACACTTGTAGTTTCACTTTCTTTCCATCCACTTCAACGGTTTTTACTTTAAAGTCGATGCCTGAGAGGACAGGAAAGAGACAGATAATGAGTTAAATACCTCGGATATGAACTCAAAACACACCCACCCCACATAGCAGGATATATAGGTCACCCCTCACGCAGGGTGGAGACCTATTCATGGTCAGTCCCACTGGGATTTTGACCACTTAAGTGCACAGACAGTAAGGAAAGACCCTGAAGGACACTGTGTTTTTGAGTCTTCCTGCTGGATGGACAGGCTGACAGAGGGATAGACAGCGAGGAGGAAGATGGGGGGTTGTCCTGTGAAAAAAAAAAAAGACTGTGCATGCCAGACAGCCAACCATTCTTCTGGGAACGCAGAGATGGTAAAAAAGATAGGAATGAGGGTGGGTGGACCTTGTGAGAGCAGAGTGAGAGGAATGAGATCTGAGGGAGAGATGGGGGAGAGGGTCAGGGGGGAGAGACACATTCAACAAGAGAGAGAAAAAATAAAGATAAGAGACAGAATGAGAGGAAAGAAGGATAAATGAGAGATAGAGAGAAAGAGAGAGGGAGAGAGCACAGACTAGTTCAGACATGAAATACAACAGACTGAGGAACCAGTCTGTGCAGTGTTGGGCATCAAATAGAGGAAGAATGACATGTCAGCATTCAGTAAACATTGGCATGTTCCAATTTTCACACGCACACACACACACACACACACACACACACACACACACACACACACACACACACACACACACACACACACACAGAGGCCAATCATGAGCTGGTGGAGACATGTTAAACATTTCACCCGAACAACGTACCGATTGTGGAAATGTACGTGGAGTTGAAGTTGTCCTCAGCGAAGCGAATGATCAGACATGTTTTGCCAACTCCGCTGTCCCCGATGAGCAACAATTTGAAGAGGAAATCATACTTTTTCGCCATGATCGGAGCTGTTCTTCACAGTTAAAGCAGATCTAAACGGGGGGAAAAGGTGGGGTTATCCCTTTCTGGAGGCACTTTTTCATCCAGTCTTCGCAGCTCGATTGTGATGAAAATGGAGCAGGCTTGTATTAAAAGAAAAGGTTATTCCGTGTAAAGAGTGGATCCTCTTTTCCTTTTTTTCTCTCCTTCCCTCTCAGACTTGTCACCGGTAAATTCCGATCCCCCTCAGTGCCTCTGCGCTCTGTTTGGATAAAGAACACACTCCATCCAAAGTTAGCTAAACCGACCGCGGATCAGTCTCCATCAACAAATCTATTCCAGATCCATTTTTGCTTTCCCTTTAGAAAAAAGTCAATATCGGTCCGTTTACACACTCACACGCAGTGGCTACGTGTTTTTCTGCCACCTAAAAAAAACTTCGGCCCGGATCCCAGATCCGCTGAGTGGCTACGTAGTGTGGGAGTGCTTCATGGGAGTAACGGCTCAGACCCGCAGCAGCCCGGAGAGGACACAAGATGGCGCCGTTTGATCAGAGACCGAGATTTAAAACACCTGAGAGGACATGATCCTGATTTACACTGGCAGATTATATCAAACATGATGGCTCTGTACACAATACAGTCACTGTTGTCCCAACGGTAGCTTTCTTTTTTCTTTCTTGAAAACTTTGGAACCATGTGTTCCTGCCAACACCGCTGTATATATAAACAAGTCCAGAGGAAGCTGATTTCATCTATTAAACTGCCTTTAGTGATAAAACAAATGATCAAATCAATACAGCAGAATCAAAGATATCGCCCTTTCTAATCATGTGCAGCCTTCTTCCTTTACAAAAGCTTGCACCTGCATTACCCACAATGCAACATAGCCACTGAGTGACATCACCGGAGGCAATTTATCAGATTATAAACAGCTTCCACCCTTTAAGCTAAATCACTTACAAAAAAACTGAAGTTGTGGGGATTTTTTTTTCTTATTCTTTCTGGTTCATGTTTACTCTTACAATAAAAGTAACCTAAACCTTTTTATGGAAAGTGAAGCACCAGAAATGTTTTGAGCCCTTGGAAACTTCATGCAACTTTCCATCATCGTGGGGATGAGTATAAAGACTGGATTTTGAATGAATTACTTTTTCGAACCAAAAATTACATAATAAAAACAAACAAAGCAAAACAGTGGAGTAGGTAGAAGTGAAATTGATATATCCCTATTACTTTTATTCTATTAATTCATATATTATTTTAAAAAAATCTCAAACTTACTCCCCAGTTGATTTGCCAGTCAAATAAATAAATAAATAAATAAATACATACATACATACATACATAAATAAATAAATAAATAACAATCCCAGATTATTTACAATCCAAATATCCACGCAGTGATACAAAATAAATAGGAACATTTTTTATTTGGGTGAACTTTCCCTTGAACTGAATTGTATTTTCTGATGAACTTAAGCCAAATACAGCAGTTTACACTGGCTGATTTGACGAAGTAGGCTATGGATTTAATTATAACATGTTTAGATGTTTATTGTTGAAATGCTCGTCTGAACAAGTTGCTCTGAATAAAGTTTTACAATAAAATAAGATAAATTCATCGTTAAAATATTTAAAAGCTACCGTCCTGTGTTTTATAACCATGATCATTTATTTATGTATTACCACTATTATTTTTTAGAAAAAGAGAAGAGTCTCTTCTTCTTCTTCTCTTCCGCCGGGTCTCTGCTCGTCAGCCTGAAGTTTCCGGTGCGTGCGCAGTGTGATCTTCCGGTGAGCGTCCAGACACGCAGACATGCCTGTGAGTAACACTACAGCTTTTTATATTGGCCATCAATCGTTAAAAAGTGTTTTAGTGTTGGTGATTTAACGCGATATAACACCGTGTTGTGTCTCCGCTGGTATCGATGTGTGTTTGTTGCTGTTATGTGAACGCAAAGACGAGAAAACGAGCTCAATATGGCGAAACACGTGTACAACAAAGCAGCCCACGCTGTTCCCTCTCACCACCAGTCACATGTTGAATTTTTGGGAGGCTAAAAATTAACTTTTCAGGATAGTTTGGGTCGAGATTGCTCTAAAATGTTCGATCAGTTTCTTCTCAGCGCGTTTACTGTCCTCTTATCGTGTTTCCTGTCGTCTGAACGCGCTAACTTTAAAGATATGTCGACCTTTGCCTCGTTACATCATGTGGGCAGCTGTGGACAGAAATGAAACTTCTCCTTTTGTTACAGTATTCTGAACACTGTGTAGAGGATGTTTACTGAATGTCGATGAGGAATCAGCTAAATTGTTTTTATTTTTCTCAATGTCCTTTCAGCTCGCAAAGGATCTGTTGCACCCAACTCCCGAGGAGGAGAAGAGGAGACACAAGAAAAAACGACTAGTACAGTGTCCCAACTCTTATTTTATGGATGTCAAATGTCCAGGTATGTAAAGTAATAAAAAAATAAAATAAAAACACACGAGTACTGAGACTCATTGCAGCTTCATGATTATATAGTAGCACTTGACTTTTGAGGGGAATGTACTCCTATGTAATAAAATATTTATCAGTACTTTAGGTTGATATGAATTAATTTATCCACCATAAGCTTAAATGACATTGGAATTTTAAGTTAAAACCTCAACTATAATTGCTTATAACTCTTGGAATTGTGACTTACTTTATTAATATAATTGATGGAAGTACTTCTCATATCTACATTGTACTTATAATTGTTTGCCTTTATGTGTTGCCCTTTCATTGTTTCCCTAATGATCGGGGTGTCAAATAAGGCATACAGTGACACTTGTGGCTGCCTATTGAATGAGTTTCAAGTGACTCTTTAAGCAAACAGCTGCAAGAACACATCTGTAATCATAGTTGGGGCTTAACTGTATGTGTGTAATGGGGGCCAAACATATTCTCAAAACACAAAATAAGTATTCAGCTATGTCACTGAATAGAAGTGAAACACAAAAATATATTTCTAACTCATTTTTAGTAGTGTATGATCTTACCATATTTGCTGTGTGTAACAGTTCATGGCTGCTCCATCCAATGGGTTGTTTGTGTGTTTGTTGTCCGCAGGTTGCTACAAGATCACCACAGTGTTCAGCCACGCTCAGACTGTAGTGCTGTGTGTCGGCTGCTCCACAGTGCTCTGTCAGCCGACAGGAGGGAAGGCTCGCCTCACAGAAGGTACAGAGAAAACAAACACGCATGCAGAGAAGAAACTGTCTTATCTGTTCATTTTAATGAGTCGTTCAACGTAACTCACCCAGAATTCAGAGATTTACCCTGTTCATGTCATGAATCTTCTTTGGGGGGGTGGATAATGTAAAAACTTCTACGTAATTAATGGGACTGCACTTTTGTAGTTATGGCATTTTTGAAGTTCAGTCTTCTGAACTAAATTTGTGTAATTATTGTGTCACAAATTGCTTATTTTTTACCTGATTGGGTTAAAATCTGTCCTGAATGTCCAAGAAACCCTAATGATGACTTGCAGCATGTACTAAAAAGTTCTTGCGGAATGTTTACAGTAATCAGATTAATAACAACAAATCATCAATCAAAAGCTAAACTCCACTAGTTTTCACTTTCTCGCAACCACATTTTGATTGTGTAGCATTAATATGATAGTATACTATTATACTATAATGTAATCAAGTCTATTACATCATATTGTCTATTCGTGTATGTGTTTAGCATAATCTAATAATAGATCAGTAAATATATGTAAGTGTGGGTTTCTGTAAAACTCTTAATTGAATACTGCATGATTTAAAGTTCTATGCAGGCCTAAAACTGAGACACAAACCCAGCGTGTACGGGAAAAAAAGTACAGGTACTAGTAAAGTCTCATATCTTTAAGACCCAACTTGACTGAATCTGGACTGTATCACCAAATTTGCATTTATTAATAACATTTTGAAGAATAATTCAACCTGGAGTGATTTCCAACGCTTTAGGCAACACGTACACAAACCCAGTATTTAGTTGGGGTTAGGTAATGGAACTGTGCTTTATACTACGTCTCTATATATTTGCCTTTGTGTTGCCCTTTCAATGTATTCGTCATGAATGGGGTGTCAACTAAGGCATACAGTGAATCTTGTAGTTGTGGCAGAAATTCATCATCATTGATTCATTTCTTCACAGTCGACTGCGAGCACAAATTATTTCTCATTCAAATTTGTTTTGAGATATTGTGGGTGATCTGTTTCTGATAAAAAAAAAAAAATGGATCAGAATTGCCTCACGTTGGAATACATTTTAGAAATGATGATACATTGTGTACAACATGTTAGTGAATTGTTTGCGCTTCGGGTCAAGGTTTGTTTTTACCCACTCTATCCTGGGCTCTGCTGCCGTGGCAACCAAGGGCTTCTCAATGCGCTCAGCTTTGAGTTACTGTGGGTGCAGCTGCAACTATTGTCACTAAAACCACACTTGTTTGGAGGTGATTCAGTCTTTGAAAAGGCAGAAAGCAACATGAGTTTTTCTATTTTCTGTTATCTGTCTTGTCAGTGATGCACCATCCCTGTTCTATTGACCGGCTTTATACTGTTAATCTCAACTAAAGACTGTTGATGCTACCTCGCCTGATATGGGACTGAATTGTAAACTTGTAACACACCATTCCTATCTTCAGGCTTACATTGCCTCCACTCTAACGATTTCCGTGAGGGAGAGGGGTTACATTTTCTGTAACCAATCACTAGAGACTATCCGCCTGAAAATAAAATTATTTTAGGTTGACACTGATGTGTGTTGCTATGGGCGTTCTCACTTTTTTCAATCAAACATGACAAATTAAGCAATAATGACCATAAATGATCATTTAGTCACATCCCCAATTGTATTGTTTCAATGAGATGCTATCCTAATATTTAGTCTGTCCAGATTGATATAAATGGGGTAAATAAAATATTAGTTACAATACAGCCAACAGCACCTTCAGTAAACACACACTAAACATCCATCCATTTCTCTCCATCTCTCCTCAGGATGCTCATTCAGGAGGAAACAGCACTAGTTTGACCAGACGTGGTCAGACACAGTTGAGGATGAGAAGAGCTTGATGGACATCAAGAAACACTGCCATGGAGCTGATGCACCAATGAACACATGGAGAGCTGGAATAAAAAATGTAATATAAGAAGTCTTATCTACAGAATATGCACAGAGATGCTTGGCGTTAACAGCCCACCAACACCAATATCCATTCATTCTTGTCTCTTAATAAACTTAGGTTGTTTTTTGGTAAAATAATCTTGCATGTTTGTCATCAAGTTTGTTCTCCTTATCTCTTGAAGGTTCTTAGTTGTCATTTGTCTGGTAAAAGACATGTTGGCTCAGGACCCCTTTTAAAAACTTGCTGGTAACGATCAGGGAACTTGAGGCATTTGTACAGATGTATGGCCTCAATAGTAGTTGTGAGTGATTTGCATTTGTTTGCATTACACCCTTAACGATGAAACACAAACAGCTAGAGGAAGGTGAGGGTATACAATGAGCCTTGCAGCTATTGCCCAACAGTTGCTCAGCACTATAGATTTATGCAAATTTCCTTAAACACTAGAGCTGTTCTAGGAAAGCAGCCACACTGGGTGAAATGGCAAATTAACTTCAAGTTTTACCATGTAAAAGCTGCACTCTGCCTCACTGAATGTTGACTGATGTGTATTAAAGCTGGTAATAAATCCAGAAACTATCTCTTCCAAGTTAATGCTACATCGAAGTCAACATTTTATGTCCAAAGCTGGTGGTGTTGGTTCAGGGCCCGCTCTCAGTATAAAAGAGAGTTGATTCAGGGAAAGTCATCGCTGGTTCTGCTTCTGTTTTCTGATGCTTGTAAAACACAAATAGTTACAGTGATGTGACACTAAATGACATCCTAATGAACAATGTGGTTGCGAATTTACATGTGCTTGCAAGCTTCCTGTGAAAATGAAAATGTGAGATGAATTCTTGTGAAGTTGCAAAAAAGAATCGCGCTCGCTTGGGGGTGAAAAAATCTTGAGTTAAATCAGATAAAATCATGTTTCCTATAATGTCCTACAGCTTTGTGGGCGTGTAGGCCATTTGCACAGTCTCTGTGACAGCATTGAGTTGTACACTGAATAAAGAAACTAAATCAGGAGAGAGGGAGTGAATGATAACTTTCTTGTTGCTATGGTGACATTTTTCTTGTGTCTTGTGTATTGGACAGCTTACAAATAAAATCATGGTAAATGGGAATGTGATTTCGATGTGCGTTCTGGTTACTGAATGACTAATAGAGGATAAACATGCATTCTTCTTTTTATCCATACTTCATTCTTCTACAGCCATTTCAAACCACAATTTACCCTGTAGTTCTGACTTGTACTTTCAACTAAAGCTGTTCTTATAGATAAATGGTTTATATTTATGTAGACGCCTCTTGCTGAACAGTCTTGTTTTCATGGCTGGGCATCTGCAAAAAAAGCAATTTGAAGTCATGAAAAACTCCTCAGAAGCTGCATATTTTGTTCTTGCTTGCTGTTGACAAGTGTTAATCCTTAGCACCATTAGACCCGCAGCAAACACTCTCTGCTGCCAGCTAGCTAGGAAGCTTATTATTGTCATAATGGGAAAATGAAGATTTTATCAAAAACTTGAATGCACTAATCTTTTTTAATTGGTTAATCCATCTTTTCATTTCTTGCAGCTAATTATATCATTAGGAATTATTCTGACGAGTGGGTGAAGAAATTAGATATAATAAACAATTCTAGGCGATATCATCCCTTTGACAGTTTTTCTGTAATAATTTAGCCAGTAGGACCATGACAAAGGTAATAAGTTGGACTCTGTGGTCTGAACCCTGTCCTGTGAGGTGGTGGCTGGCAGTGCTATTGAAAAGCTCTCCACTTATGCTGCGTTTCATGTGCACGATGCCAAAAGTTAACAAAAGACTTGGCTGATGGTAACAAAATGATCTTTTGTGTATTCCATTATAGAAAACTGCTCCCTCATGAAGCTGGTGTAGGTGGATGTGTTCTGAGTTTACCAGTAGGAGTTCTGACTTTAAATGGCATTCAATTGTGGTTTTTCTAGTTAGAGGTCGGACATTTTAGATTCTGAGTTGTCTGGAACGCAGCGTCATGGGTCAGACAGCAAAATGTTCAGGCTACAGCTGTGGGAATAAACAAACAGAAGTACAGCGGTCAATGCAAGGTCATCACCAAACATGAATTTTCAAACCAGTTGGAGTGTAAGTACTTAAAAGCCAAGTGGTTGAGATAATATATTTTATTGACAATCGGATAAAGAATACACTGATTACGATAATCAGAAAAATGCTGATTAGCAGAACGATAAATGGCCAGGCCAATAGTCAGTTGACCCATAGTATACAGTTTTTACATACATGTAAATATATGTATAATTTACTTGTGGTTTTCAATACTTAAGTACATATAATATGAGATACTTCTAGACTTTTACTCAGGAACTATTCATATGGGTGACTTAATAGTAACAGTAGTATTATTTTAACATGATATCTTTACTTTTACTCAACTATGACTTTTAAGTACTTCATACAACACTCCTGATACCATATAACAACACTGTCAGTGGTTCAGACCGACCCTGCAAAGAGGCTCCGAGAGGAGAAATAAGAGGGTCAGCGGAGAGCAGCTGGGACACAGATTCCTCCTGAGAGTGGAGAGAAACTCGACATCTGGACACTCCTGCAGGGAATGTTTGTAAGTAGTGTTGTGATCACAGTGTGGCGACACTTTAAGCACTGTAAAATGCTGAGTTGTAGGTAGGGGGTGCTATAATGCAATGTCTCAGGGTGCTGCCTTTCTGCCTGTAGTCTTCCTCTATGATAAGGTGCACATTGACAGCAAAAGGAAGACAAAAGATAACCATCACAACATCTGTCTCACTGAAGAATAGCAAATACTCCTAGACCTAGGCAGAGTGCAAGAATTAGTGTTTATTCACTGCGTCACAAAAATTTGACAAAGTGCATAGGCTTAGTTTAGTGCGTCTTTATCTCACACACTGACTGCAACTTGTCTATGTCCATGTGTACCATCGTTCCAGTGTAAAATTTCCATAAACTAGCAAAAGGCCAAACTGCCAGAAAGCAGTACAGTTCTGGAGTTACTTTTTAAAGTAAGGATACAACTGTAACTCACTAAATTCTTTTAAATATGTGTAATTTAAGATTACACACCAGAGAAGTAGTGACTCCTTTAAATCAAACTGGAATCTCTTTAAAGCATCTGCATGGTTGACACAAGTATTGATATTTAGTGCTAGGGTATCATCATAATTGTATCACAAGAGGAAGAGATTCGATAAAATGCTGGTAAAATTGGTATTTTGTCCAGGTTGTTGCTGAATGGAGTAGTGGGCTGTTTGGTCAAAGAATTGATCTATTTGTGCATTTATCCATACATCTATAAATTACCCTTACTTCCCTCAGGGCTTGCAGTTCTTCCTCTAGCCTGGAGTAGACCATCACTGTCCCAAGATGCTTTAGGCCTGCCCTGAAACACCAGCCCACCTGAGCGACAGTTTAGTTTTGCGTGGTACATGAGCACAATACATTTCTCTGCCTGAATGAATGCAGAAAGACAGGGATAGCAGGAGGGGCAGTGTAGTCACCAAGAGAGGTGTTGGTGGGGTACACTCACAACTCTTTGTCCTGCAGACAAAGCCTGGATGGCAAAAAATGCCAGAATTTGAAGTCATCCGTGCCAGGTTATAACTGTGTGGGAGGCAGGATGGGATGGGGAGATCGATAGTGAAGGGCAGAAAAATCATTCACAGACATGGCCAGATTAGTTTTACAGTATTGATCTGAGCAGTTTGCATTCTCATCCTAGCTTTAAACTCGGCAAAATGAAAGTTGTAGAATGAAAAAGTGATTTGAAAGAGGATTGGGGAGAAAGACAAAATGAAGGAGTTTACAGGAGAGGGTGTGGGACTGAGGCGGTGTGTGTGTGTGAAGTGAGTGTGGACATTTTGTACAAGGTTGTCACAGAAGAGAGCACCCTATGACACACGAAAGACAGGCTGACCTGGCCTTCCCACTCTGTAGAGGGATGCACAAAGCACATCGGACAGACCTGGAGTTCAGTGCACACACATGCACATACACACATGGCATTTTGTTTATTTGCGTTTCTCCTCTGCCAAGGACGGAGCTATTACACATCATAAGCACCCAGTGCACAATTAACTGACCTGAACACTGATGAGCAGAGTCTGGCTGACCTCCAGCAGAGCAGAGCCGGTGTCTCGGCCGCTTGTCAGACCCCCCTGGGAGTCCACGGTGACGAGTCGTATCCTGTCACACACTGACACAGGGAGCAGTGCACAGGGCAGATGGCAACTCTGGTACACAAGACAGCAACACACAGTGGTCATGACAAACAGACAGAATTTATTTCCCATTGCTAGAATTTATTAAATCCTTTAGGATAAAGTGTCAAGGACATTTCAGCAGATGCTTATTCAGAGTCTTCCAGCTTGATGCTTGCATTTAGCCTTACACAAATACACACCAACACACACACAAATGAGCACATGTGCAAACATTAGGGCTTCATGATATTGGAAAACATTGCAATATTTTGGTTTTCTGCATTATATATTGCAATATGAAAAAGGACAGAGAAGGAAATTTCACCAGATATCTTGAAAAGCTCAATAGACCATATTCACACGGTGGCCATTTTCCTCTTTTGTGGTATTATGCTCAGGTTCTGGAATGACAAATGTCATGCTGCTGTGTTTCAGGTTGCAAGTCCCTTAAACTCAGGAAATCTGACAAATTGTTATCATTTCAAATATCTTTTTGATCAGCAAGTGAAAAGACAATACATAGTGACAAGCTGTAGGACAATCGGGCCATATTTCAAGGTAAAACAACATATTTGATAACCTGTTAGCTTTTGTTCAACAACAGCTAACATTAGCATTCAACCACTCTCTAGCTAACATTACTGTTGACAGTGTTACACAACAACAAAGGAAAGGCGTAAACTAATCCTGAAATATTAATGCACATCTTCGACATAGTTATGTAAACCTAAAAGAGAAACACACTTGATGTAGTCAAATGTTATGTTAACTTCGAGGTGATTGAATGCTAACGTTAGGTAAAATAAAAAAAGAAATAAAGTCCCTCCAGAATATCACCATAAATCATCCTTTTCAGTTGCTAATCAATCAAAAAGTGGTGAAATGATAACAAATAGTCAGATTCCTTGCATTTACAACTTGCAGTTTGGAACACAGCCTCGTAACATTATCCCACTATTTGAGCTTCCCACCTGGCAGAGTGTGATGTCAGAGGAAAACAGCTGCCTTGTAAATATGGTCTATAAAAGAAGTCACCGCGGTTACAACCAATGAGCGGCAGCTTTGATAGAATTCATCAAGTGCTGCAATCTTAACATTCAGCTTTTATGCCGTGAAAGCACATTGAAAATATGAGAGTCGAGTTGATTCACCTTACTTGACATTGCACATACTCAATGTAACTAATGCACATGAGCACATTGCAATGTTGATGCTGAAATGATTTTTTGTGCAGTCCTGGCACACATGGAGTCTATTGGTATTCAATTTGTAGGATTAAAAAAAAATGAGAATTGGATAAAAAAAAAATATGAATGTGAATATGCAGGTGGTAATTGGATTGTTAGAACACCATTTGCAGCTCAGTCACAGTTTAATTGCGCACTGTATTGGTAATGGCTTTGATGACTCTGCTTGATCTGTAGCATAATCAGCAGGCCATTTGCATCGTCTCCCCGTTTTCCCCACAGTTGATTATCCTTAACTGCCGTTGATTTATGACAGTACTCTGTCTACCCTGAACTGTGTTAAACAATGTCTTACCTCAAAAAGGTATCTTTCCACTACAGGGAAACTATAAATATGAGTGGAAATCAGTTTAAACCGATCTTAAGTCACATTATACTGCATAGAGACAGAATAAGGAAAAGACAGACAGCAGAAGAAAGATATTTAGCTTGGACAGGTAAAAGGATTTAAATATGATGAAATGTGAGTGTAAGTGTGTGTCCCTCATGGGTTACATCAGTGTGATTGTTAAGGTTTAAGGTGGGTCTGCATTGCTTTCTTTCACAGAGTCAGTCGGAGTCATGGCCCCTGAGCTCTACAGTCAGAGTTGATAAATTAGTAAACATATGCTTAAAAGACACACATAGACATTTGCACCGCGCACCTGGACACACACTCGCACACAAGCTTGCATGCACGCACACAGAAACAGACAGGAACACACACACACCACATGCACCTCTGCAGGAGTGAGGGTCACTGTGATGGATGCTCTCCCTGAACGGCCGTGAGTATTAAAAGCCTGGCGACCTGGTAGAAACAATCAGTCATGTCACTTTGTCACAGCTCCAAATTAATCATTCCTGTGTCTGTGATAATTTCCTGCATTAATTATTCTGACCATGTAGCTTAAATAGTCTGCGAGAGGTGAGTGTGTCTGCCAGCACCATGTGTGAAAGAACATTTAGGGAGATGAAGGGGAGTTAGAGGAGTCACTGAGAGGTAAGTGAGGTTGTGAAACTGCACCTCCTTCTGGTAAAGTGCAGCTAGCTGCAGGTCTCCATCCTTTGACACAGGGGAGAGGAAAGAAGGGACAGGATGCCGGTGAGGATGGACCTAGGAATAAATCATTTCTAGTGTGGCTCTTTTGGTAGTGAAAATACAATACTGATTGCTCATTGAGATCATTCATCAAAGCAGTAAATAGAGTGATGTGACTGGAGGGAGAAAAACAGGATGGCAGAGACAAGATGTAAACACAGGCTGTTTCAACCTACTGAGAATGTTTGAGCACACTGGTTTGTGTTGGCTAATTGCAGCCTAACTCCAAGTGGAGGAGAGAGATAATGTGCTAGGACTGCTGTCAATAGATTGTGTGACAGAGAGGCTCAGAAAATGTAAATATATAATCACTAGCCAGATGCCACTCAGTTGTGTTGGTTAGCCAAGTTGTCACTGAGTGTGTTTGCACAAATGGATTATTTCCCCTGTCAGAAAAGTTCTGCAGTCAGAAAAATGCATTTGATTAGTGTACTCACATATGCAACTGGAAGTTTACATAAAATGATTTATAAAGGATGCATTTCAAAGGGTATACAGATAATACTTGCAAAAAATGATGAAATTGAGTGCCTGCGCTACAGTATGTTATATAGAGCTGATGCAAAGCTTCATTCATTCATTCAGTTGAACCATTGCCTCAACCCATTCATTCATACTCAAAGACTATGGCGATCTCTTTTAGTGCATGCATTTTTTGTAAGGCAGGGACCAAAAAACACGCTCACAAAGGGCTATTTACAGTCTCCTGTCCATCTGACCTACATTCTTCTGGAAAGTGAGGAGCACCACACTAACACAAAGAGACAAAACAGGTCAGGGAACATAAAAACAAAAAAAGAAGACCTAAAATCTGCCACACTTGTCAGGTACCAAACAGTTGCAAAGTTAATTATCAAATTGTAGAATAAGAGACATCATGCAAATGTGGAGATATACTGAATGCATGTATGGATTCATTCTTAAGTGTAGAACTGCCGATCAACACAGAACAGTTAATCTCAAAACCCACAACAATCAGTGCAATCATTGATGATACTTCAGTGCAGCATGAAATTAATTCAAAAAATTAATGATTAGGGATTCATATGTTTTTTCACATTACGTCAAGTCCCACAAAATCAATCCCACTTGAATGTCCAATTTGTGATATACTCAAGCCTATTCCTGTTGGAATCACCCAATCAACAGCTTTCTCTGAGCTCATTAAAAATAAACAGACAGTGTGAAGTGCATGCTGATTGCTAATCAACAGTTTCACAAATGCACGCATGCAAGTGTGTGTTTGTGTGTTTTTGTGACTCCCCCTGCTCGCCATCCTTTCTAGTCCGTGTAAGGAATCTCCCGTCTGATACAGACACAAATGGTTGCTATGGAAACCACCATCACTTTTCTGGCAAGTAACTGGGGAGGGATGGAAGGAGGTAGAGGGAGGGGGGCGGACAAAAGCTGAGAGTTCAAATGAATCTGAAATTCTAATGGAATCCTCTCTGTGTATATGTGTGTGTGCGCACAGTGTCAGCATCTGTCTACGAGTGCATAAGTGTGATAAGCAGAAGGTATGCCGCTACCAGCGGGGAGGCAAGATGGAAAAGAGCAGAGGAAATATTACTGAATGAAGAAACTTGCTGTGCATGTGGGACTGAGGGTAAGGTTTGGGCAGGATGGAGAAGGAGGAGGAGGGGGGAACAAAGAAAGAAGCAGAGGAGCTACAGCCCAATTTTCAGCCTCTTCTCCTCATTTGATGGCAGACAAACACTAGCCACTGAGAAGACACACATGCATAAAGTTAATATAATAATGCACCCAGAGTACTGATGTCAAGGGATAACTCTAGAGTCGGCTACGATGCTAAAAATATCTAATTTGACTTGAACCAAATACCAAGGTCCCACCTGGATGCTGAAAGCTAGACGAGTAACACTGCCGGCATGTTGCTGCTGACCGTTCCTAGGCTCTAATTGGCTGACTGCCCCAACCTTCAGCCTGCAACATCCTCATACAAGGGGCCAAAGGCCAAAACTTCAGACCTGTCTCATATACAATGAGGTGTCACATTCTGACACTAGGGCGCCGCCCCAGAAGCAGAAACCTAAAAGAAAGAGAGAAAATGGAAGCATGGACTTCGAATTAAATGTATAAGTGGCACTGGGCCCTGGCTGTGAGTATAGTATGCAGAGGAGTTACAGGTAGCAGGGGAAATGGCAACAGTTGAAGTCCTGTCAGGGGAGAAAGCAAAGCACAACTCCCCGGTGGCATCATTAAAAACCCCATCGTCTTTCCCTTCATCCCGATTCAACTGAACAGTCTGAAAAATAGGTCAATTAACAACCTCTGCTCTCTTACTCTGTCTCTCTCTCTCTCTCTCTCACATACACACACACACACGCACACACGCGCGCGCTTGTCCCCTGCACGCAGCCTAAGGGGAGTGTGGGCGGCCAGTGTTGCCATGGAGCTAAAATTGTACCGGTTTGCTTCTGTGGTGATGGTGACATGGGTATGTCCAGGACCCACCACCTTAACCTGAAACGTCAACAAGGTTTACCAACACTGACACATGCGGGGTACGCAGCTGACAAAAATGAAAGCAGAAGTCATTCATGCATCATGGAAAAAGCACAATCATTTATTGCAAGCTCCCTCAGGACAACATGAGTAGCACTTCACAAACGGCATTGGTTCTTTCTAAGAATGATAATCTTGTTTTATTAATCTGCCAGACTGGAAATATATGTACAGCCCACTTTACTGTATAAATTCCTGTTTGGGTGCTGGCCAACCTTCTAAGGTCTTGGCATTAAAACTACATAAAACATTTATGGATTTCGAAAAATTAAGGGGCTGCAGCACAGTGAGGGTGTGTTAGATTGTAATGCCCTAAAAGCTGACTGCACACTAAACTATAGCTTGATGGATTAGGTGAACATCTAACAGCCTGTAATCTGATCTGTTATACCAACAAACACACACTTTTATAATTTTATCCAGTATCGCTAATGGAATGATTGTGTATGTGTTAGAGTAGTACTCCAATCGAGTCTCTAATAAAGTTAATCGAACAGAAAGGCAGAAAGCATATTGACATAACCTACAGAGCCATTTAATGCGTTTATCCTTCCCCATTAAATAAAAATGTCTACGTAGGTGTTTATGAAAGGAGGAGATGGCAGTTAGTAAGTGAGGGATAGCAATGTGTTTCCACAACTTTTTGACTTACCATGGCCAGAGACGACCAGCCACCCACATGCATGTGCCTGTCTGTGCACACGTGCATGCACACGCACGCATGCACACACACACACACACACACACACACACACACACACACACACACACACACACACACACACACACACACACACACACACACACACATGCAGTAATGTAATGATAACTGTGATCATTACCACAACTTAAACTGTAATTATAACACCTGAAAACCAAATAATGGCACGGGGATTCATCAGGTAGCAGTATGTGGCCTCCAACTGCAAGAAAAAGACCTACGAGGTGTTACAGACTGAGGGAGAAGGCCTGGCCCTGGATATGGGGAGGAGGAGTCGAGATCCCCTGAAACTGGGTGAGGGAAGATTGGTAAACTGGACAGCACAATGTTCTCTCTTCCAGCAAACTGCATGACCTGGACTGACAACACAACACATTCATCTGGACAGACAAGAGAAGAGAAGAACAATTTATAACAAAGAGGAAATGTGACAGTGAACAAGTCAAGATGTCCTTGTTCAAGTACAGGACAACAGGAAAGATGACCAAACTCCCTGCAGCTACTCTTTCCTGTTATCATGGAAACACAAAAGCAGAGCAGGATGAATTAAAGGCGCTTTGCACGAAACTATGTTCAATATAGAGGCTTACATTAGGCAACATGAAGGCAGTCCAAAGAGGCGAACAAACAGAACAATCTAATGTAGAAAGCAGATCAAAGAAGCACAGGCAGGTCTATAGAACAGGAAGGCAGAAATAGGAACATGGCTGGTATATGTACGCTGGGACTGAATGAGAGACAGGTGTGGAGGGAGGAGCTGTTTTTTTTTAGGTAGTAACAGCTGGAGAACACAGAAAAAGGCAGGAAAGAACCCAGGCTGCTGCGGTAAGGACTTCTGAAGGCAGCTGGTTGAGACATTGGGACTGACAGTAGTATTCAGATCTATTACTCATATAAAAGTACAAATGCTACACTTCAATTACACTTCATTAATTAAAAGCATTTCAATATTGCCATCAAAATATACTAAAAGTCTGAAAAGTAATAGTATCACCTAATTGTCAGCCTTTTACTATGATGGTTTTGAATTGATATTACTGCTGCATTTAAGTGTATGTTGCATTTTACTACTGTAGTTGTTTAATGTCAAGCTAATTTGAGCTATTTTATACAATATTGTGTAGCTTAATTACAGCAATGCATGATGTTCTAAATGATAAACAAATGTTTGTAGCATTTCTTGCCCTGTGAGAAAATTAACTTGTAAACAAAGCTGTCAGATAAATGCAGTAGAGTAGAAGGTACAGTATTTGCCTCTGAGATGTAGGGAGTAGAAGTATGGCACAAAATAAAAATATTCAAGTAAAGTACCTGAAATTTTTACTTAAGTACAACAATTGAGTAGATGTTCCCAGTTGCATTCCATCACTTTAGTATATGCTTTTCCCTATCCTGCACTGGTGTGTGGAGGGTGAAATGTATCCCGTCTGTGAATCATAGTCTCTTTCCCACTATTATTTCTCCTTTCATCATTACCATAGCAACATCACTGTCATTCTCTGACCAGCTCTACCTGCATCAACACACACAAGCAAATACAATCTGAATTCAATACTGCCTCTAATCCATCTCATCATACATAGATAAACACACACACAGACGTACAGACCTGTATGTGTTAAAGGGCCTGTCCCTCTGGTTGCCAGGGAAACACCAGGACATAAGGCATCAGAATGAGGGGTTCATTGATCTCCACTTCCTGGTGAACTGTGAATGGTGGAGTCATCAGAGGGTATTTACTGTTATGAAAAGAATGGAGAGGAAGCAATAGTGTGTATGTTTGTGTATGTGTGTGCACTTGCTCCTGTGCTGTTTGTGCTACAATGGGGAAGAACTACACATGTTCACAACATAATATTTAGTTGACAGAAGCTCCCAGTGCACTACTGATCTCTATTGTCAGCACAAAGAGAAATTAGAGATAAAAGACCCTGTTGCGATGGGAACAGCCTCCTGCTGACAGAGCCTGGTGACATTTGGGCTGGTTGTTATGATGATGACATTATAGTTGACGGATGCATCACATGATCACATGATGCATAATAACTCATGAGCCATCCTCCCCAATAATGGAGTGTTGGGTTAAGTCTCTGCTTTTAAGTGTGATGAGGCAGCTGGACTCCACCATGCAGACAGAGCAGCAGGGCACACAGAGTTCAGCACAATCAACAGGAGGAAACAACAAACATACAATACACATCTGTGTTGTTCTATACTTTGTTTGAAGACACACATGATCAAACTTTTCTCAGACATCCAGCAAAAACTCTCTTTTGTGAGGTTAAAGAGATAAGAGAGAGGATTAGAATTCTAAATTATATTAAGTCACCTTAATAAAGTTGGGATAAAGGGTCAACTCTTAGCGAAGAGGGATGCGTTCTTTAGAAATTCCTTAAGGACTATCTGGGCAGTAGTTCATGAGAATCCCTATACCACAAAAAGACCGAAAATGAGTGTTGTGAAAAAAAGGAGGTATGGCATATCTTGTCTAGACAGCTGTCAGTGTGGCTGTGTCCTGGTTCACACTGATGACATCATTATTTCTGTCTGGGTGTTTCTGCTCTAAGGGTAACTGATAACCCCTAAAAGCAAGGGTCACATCTGGGTGGGCTGAGGGAAGGAGAGTCAAATAAGGGAAAGAAAGTTATTATTGACTGATTGCATTTAAGCTTTATAACATACCGCAGCTTCCCATTTGTTACAGACTAAGCATGCACACCTCACTTCCGAAAGTGGTCTGCTGTAATGTTAAGTGTCATATATTATAATAAAAGGCTGAAAACCTGTGAAAATGTAAGCATTGTTCACTCAACTAATGCATCTTATATCCATATCCATATATCCACTCCAGACTGCAACTCTTTTGGTCGCACTGGTGTGCCCAAAATTTAGAAGGTCTGATTAAAGAAAAAAAAAAAAAGGACCCTATAAACATTGAAAATGTAGACAGTTGCCTGTGAACAAATATTAGCCTCTAAACATATTTTCTGTGGATAATATTTGCCAGCATATAGCTGTATTTGTATTTTACGTATGTCTTGGTGCACCTTAATGAAAAAGTTATGTGCACAGTGCAAAATATTAGTCTGGAGCCCCGGTTACATTTTGGATTGGTCTTTTTTTTTTTGAAGATTTTGTAAAATATCCTTGAGTAATATTCATGTCATTCTTTCTGCAGAACCTGGATTAATATGAAAAAAAAACAAACATTTCCCAATTTCAATTTTCTCTGGGTCCTTTGCTACCCTTGGCTCAAACTGCAATCCTGAATGACTAAATGGGTTTCCTGTAAAATGAAGACAGCTGGAGAGAGAACGAGAGAAGCAGAAAAACTGGGCTATGGACATTACCTTGGCCTGATAATTATAGAGCACAATCATGACAATGAACATGGCCTGAGAGAGATGATGAACGCCGGGGCAGCATAAGAGCCTTTCAGTAAATAACATAGATAACAAGCTCATCACATCTGGGTACGTGCTGTGCCCAGGGCAGAGCAGTGCCTCAGGCTGCCTGGCTTTCACACCTCTGCTACTGTTTTATTTTCACCACAGGCTAGACACACATAGGCTGGGTTCATATGACTCCTGTTTTATGAAAAAATATAAATCAATTTCCTCTGTTAAGGAGAGATAGTGTAAATGCTGAGACTGCCTTCAAGTAAATTTACTTACAAATGATAAGCCTTGAAAAGTTTAGTGTGTGGCCACATCTGGGACAAGCATTCATGTTTAAGTTAAAATTGCTCTGACCAAGGATTAATCAAAATGTTATCCAAACTGCAATATCGAAATCGAAAAGCTGCCATTTTTTATTAGGATAAAATGTGTGGCAACATATCATTAATAATGATGCATTGTGGTGATGCCCCAGCCTATAAAATAATATTCTCCAGACGTAAGGGAACATGTTTGTTTGGTACAGGAACCAGCAAAAACCACATGCAAAAATTACCATTACTACAAAAAATTTGACTCATATTGCAATATCTGTCAAAAATAATGTCATTATGGCTTCTTTGCATATCCTTCAGTCATAGCTTTGACTCAACTATCATCCATCAGTAAGACCTAAATATATGGAAGGCGCTGTTGTTAGGATTCCAATCCTTACTCATTATTTCACACCATGCAGTGTGGCTAGTGAGCAATTATAGAAACCAGTTGGTATTTTTTTTAGTTTGGCATATTTTGACAATCCACACTCAAATAATGCATTATTACAAATAACAAATACTTAGTGTGTGGTCCTTTCCCAGAATATTCTGAACAGTGGTGCCATCACTACCCTTTCAATGAATGTAGGCTTCCCATTTGTAGTCACAGTAATTGAAAACGTTGTAATCTAAAGATAAAAGTCAGAGAAATCCACATGGTCTTTTCTATTTACAAAGACCAGACAAGTGAAGAAAACTGTAAAATAAAAGAATAAAAACTCAAAGAGACAAGAGAAAACCAATGTCACCCTATTCCAATGCCTGCCTGTCTATTGGGAGCATTGTTTATTTCTAAAACTTTACTTCTTCACCCACACTTTGCTAGGTCTGCTCTGGAAGATTATAAACCTAACAAAGGGATTACACCAATTAGAATGACGAGGACTGACAAACATGCAAATCCTAAAACAAACATTGTTGTGTTTTAAAATGCATCTCTCACTGCAAGAGACACTTCCAACCACGATTTGAATAACAGAAAAAGTGAAAAATAGGGCGAACAATCTTGCAGATTGACTGAATAAGTGACTGGTAAGGTTGTTACCACAGCAATTATAATCAGTTACATTTGATTATTCTTGCTGGCTTTAGTCTAATAAAGTTTTAGGAATATTAAGATACATTCTTTTTGATTATTATACTCACTTTGACTATTAATTCTCTTTGCCAGCACAGAGGTCACATGCTAATTGTAATTTATATTCATTGTTACATTGACTCATTTCAGATAAAGGTTGCAGGAGGTTTACTGCAAACTTAATCATAACCAACACATGCCTGACACAACCATGACATTTTCCCTAATTATAACTTTATTTATTTAAATTAAAACACAAATCATTTTAACTTTTCATGAATGCAAATGCACTGAAAACAAATTCAGCATAGCTACTTAGACAGCCATCCCTAAATAGCCTGATTAAAATATTAAACTGGTCCCTAGTTTTAACAAAGGTAAAACCAGACAAATGCATACCCACCTGTTCATCCAAATGTCTAACACGTGTCTCCACTTCCGCTTATCCATGCTCATGCTGCATGATGTTAGCAGTGTTTGGTACCAGTATAGAGGACACTGATGGAGCAGAAACTAGGACCTGCTGGCTGCAGGTAGGGCACAGATAAACAGAGGCAGCCTTGGAAATAGACTGAGGCTGGACACAGACTGTCTCAATTCTGGATGCTTTCCTGGAGTTGCACACATGGATTAACAAAACTACAGACACACACACCAGCGTGTACCAGGCTACACTGACTTTCCTCTGTGTTGAAAATAAGTTCAAACAAAAGGTAATTAATCCCAACTTCAATTACCATTAAGTGCTGATAGACTTTGCACTCAACACCTGTTAATATTTGCAATTTGCTACTTCCTGCAAAACCAAAGTTTGAACCATATTTATCTGGTGTTTTAATTCAACCTGTGAGTTGTTACTTAATTAGTTCATAACCTTGTAAGACAATGATAACCTCACCTTGGCTACAAAAAAAGATGAAAAACGGCCATGACAGAAAACTCTGTACACAAAATTCAACATCTAATATATGCCTGCCCCTTGCTGTTTTCCATATTTTGTATAATTATTTTGTAATTTAGCCTTCTAACTTATGTTTTATTTGACACTGTGCCATTGTAACCAAGAATGCTTTGTCTTTTTTTGTGCATTATGTCTTCTTGTACTTGAGGTTCCCTGTATATAGTTGGTGTCATTTTGTTGCTTGTACAAGTAACTGGAGTTGTACAGCTTTGCGTTTGTCACTGTCCTTTTTTATTTAATGAATAAAGTTATTTAAAAAAAGCTAGCCAACAGCACATTGTGACTCATTTTGGCAAAAATGTATTTGGATACTAAAGCCTCATTAAGCCTTGCTGACTAACATTAGCTCAAAGAAGCAAAACTTATTGCAATAGATCAGAATTTGAAGTGTTTTCGGTTCACCGTGTGTACTTAGCAATATCCTAATTACTTAGCAAGGTAAAGTAACTAGCTAACATTACCATATTGTAGCTAAGTTTTCCAATTGTCTATCAAGTTTTCCTACTCAGCTAAGAATAAGAGTTAACTAATTTTTACATAAAAGGCTCGAAACTCCAACACCTAACAGTTTTACGCCCAAAGAAAAATAAATAAATAAGTCTTTGAAATATTATTGAAGAAACAAAACCTACTCACTTGTAATCCCGCGACAGGTAGCGGTTGGCTAACTCTTTAACCGTTGAGTCGCTGTCCACGGTGCTGTCTCCAAATATCGCGAGAGGATGAGCAACGAAATGGGAGATAATCCTTTTACAGCAGGGCATATGAGAAAGTTGGCCCACATTTGACTGATAATATATGTAAATAACAACTCTACATTTAATTTGTTATAATATATAGTGTCCAGATTGTATTTCTTCTGTGGAGACGCACAAAATTAACCGAGAAATGAAATGTGCTTATCATTGTCCCACTTTGACGGAAATAGATTAGGCTAAACTGAATAGAAAAATCTGTACCACGTGAATTAATTCAAGCCGCCGCAAAGTAGAATATATATATATATATATATATATATATATATATATATATATATATATATATATATATATATATATATATATATATATATATATATATACCCTTGCAATAAAAAAACAGCGACACAGAAAACATGGAAGCTGTGATGTTATAGATATATACTTTATTAATTCTCTCTGATAAAATAAAATTACAAAATAATTTCAACCTCAAACGGCACTTTCCTTGTTCATAATTATTTAACGTATTGTTAATACATATATCATAATTGTCATGACGAATGAGAAGAATACTATAGTTTAGTAATATTAGATATCAGCTATAACTGCGTTTAATCATAATGGTAGAAAAGACTAAGCAATACAAAGCTAGATTTCGTTAACAGCATACTATACAATATTCCAAGCGTATGTAATTCAGTATTCCGGCCACAGCGTGTCGCTATAAGACAGTTTTCAATATTGTCTCCATTGCAAGGGTAGGCTTGTCTCTTCTCCCATCACACCATTATGATTCCTCAGATATACCTTAGTCTCTCTTTCTATGTTTTATTTATTTCAAAAACAACTGCTCCTTCATGGCCATTCATCCTTTGTAAGGTTTATTTGTGTTCCCTTGTGTTCATCCGTAGTCCACCTGGGTCTGTTTTTAAAGCAGTGAAGAGCAGTCCATGTACAGCACTGTAACAAGTCCATGCCCAGATTTTCACAGTTATTCCCTCAGAAATATTGTCAAGATATCTGCAACGCCTCCTGCTATCTTTTGTCCCCAGTGACAGCAGCGTTCCCTGCCTCTTATTGAAGTCCATTTAAGAGAGAGCACTTTGGTTGTCGAGGTGTGTGTATATCTGTGTGTACGTGCGTGTGGGTTACTGTTCCTGTGTCTGCATGGCAGTTTAAGTGATCGAGCAAGCAAAGAGTGTTTTGAGTGTATTTCTTTACACGGAATACATTCATGATAACAGTGCGTTGTTTTGGGACTGCAAGCTTGAAAAGAATGGCAGTAAGTAAGGTCTTCTTCCCCTCAGAGAAGGGTCCCAGACACAACCATACACTGTGAAAAAATATTAATCACATCAACTTATAATCACACAGCTAACTAATGACTGGAGGTTTTTTTTCTTCCATTAAGTCAATTAAAGTACTAATGCAAAAATCTATATTTTTGTAATTCTATGTTTTATCAGAGAATGAAAGCAAACAAACACTACAGCATCGCAGTCAATCTGACTCCTCTTCCTCCGGCCACCTTTCAGTAAGAGAATAAGCAGATCATTTATTATTGATGGACAACGTTTTGACTGTTATTTTAACTGTCTGCAGCAGACCTCTGGGTAGATAGTCTCCAGTTAATTTAATAACATAAAATGTGGAGCATTAAGCTTGTGCAGGGCTCTGTCACTTGTGATATCATCTTCAAAATCAAAACAGATCGAAATGCCAGTTCAACAAATGCTTGCGTTGCAAATCTAGTATTTCACTTTGTTGTCAATGTTCTGAGGTTTTCATAAGAAACGTTCATAGAAATGAAACAAAACCAAACCCACAAATACACTTAAACATCAACTCAATCAGTAATTCAATTAATGCAGTAATAAAGTCTTGTTGTGGTTGTGTCGGACTATCATCTGCTGTTGTCTCCATCACAAACAGACGTTGTGATGACTCACACCCTTCAGTGTCATACCGACTTATTTCCGCCTGATGTGTAGTTTGTGTTGTTCAGTGAACATTTCTCCCAACCGAGTAGTTAAAATGTCACAACTCTGCATCGTAAGCCTAAACTACTGCATTAGCTCACAGCCACAAAAGATAAGTCGTTTGGATGAACATTTTTTACAGTGTGTCTACATTGCTTGGCAGTGCTCTGTGGAGATTGACAGTGCATTGAGTGCTTGGCAGTATAGGCTTTAGTATAACGTTGTGGGCTACTACGTTAATGTATTTGTGTCAGTGTAAATAGGGCCTGCGTTGTGAAAAGTATTTACGTTTGTGCTGTGTTAACTTGTATTGCGTGGATGTTGTGGGATATAAGTCGTGTGCGCGCGTTTGTGTGTGTGTGTGTGTGTGTGTTTGTGGTGCATGCCACTAGTTTTTTTTTTTTAAACCATGGTCGTATTGATCGAACCTTCTGTTAAAGGGATGCTCGTTGACACACAATTAGCATTCAGATAGAAAATACATCATAAGGATAAAAAGTCATGGTCATTAATTCCTGATGAAGGGAGAGAGAGATTGGGAGAAGGGAGGGGAAGGAGGGAGAGAGAGAGATAGAGAATAAAAGGCCCTTTTTTCAGTAATTGGAGTGGATTCCATTTAGGAGCTTCGAGTTCATATAATTATTCCTCGTTATTTCTCCTCCTCTCTCCTTCCCCCTCCTCGTCCTCTCTACCTCCATTTCTCACCCTCTTGACATTCTTCCTCCCCCTCGCACCTTTTAGAGTCTCCATTTTATCTCCATTCTTCTTCTCCTTCCCTCGTCAAGGAAAGAGCCCCAAAGTCCCTAACATGTCTCATCATTCACACGGGCCCTCCATCTTAATCCCATTATTTCTCCTCATAGTCCCGTTTTCATCCCTCTCTCGTGGAGCTCTAGTTTCTGAGGATCACCTCACATATTCTCTCCCCTCTCTCTCTCCCTGTTTTCTCTCCTTATTTGTCCACTCCTGCTCCTTTGAGCTGTCTTCAGCAGCTAGAAGTGCAGGTGTTGAGGTTGGGACTAGCCTCCAGGCTCCCCTCTGGGCTCAGTGGTGGGGGTGACAGAGGGGACTCCAGGGCCAAGGAAGGGGCCTGGGATAGAGGCGGCGCTGGAGATGCGACCTGGACTGGAGAGACTGAAGCTGGAGCAGTGGTTAAAGAGGAAGCTGGGGACAGTGGGACCACAGCACTTCCTCCTCCTCCCCCACCACCTCCTCTACCATCCCTTGAGTCCCTCTCTCGGAGCAAGTGGACCAGGGCGGCGTGCTGGGCGCTGAGGGTGGCCGAGAGGTGGGCAGGCAGGGTGTTGAAGCCGGCGGTGAGCTGCTCCACCCTCGCCTCCAGGGACAGCATCTGGCGCTCCAAGTCCTCGCTGCGGTCGTTGAGCTCCGACATGAGCTCATACATGACGCTCTGCATCTGTGAGAGGAGAGGAGAAGAGAGGAGAGTGAGGGTGACTCAGTGCACACAGAGTACTTCGAAGAAGGGAGACAGCTTGCAAATACGTAAACAGGAGTATAATAAGGCTTGCTTTAGTAAAGCTTGTTTGGAGAAAATGATTTTGTATTGAATAAGCAGTCAGTGAAAGTAAAAGAGAGTGAAGTAAATGTGGAAAGAGGGCAAGCACGAGGCTGGGGATGAGTGAGTAAGACACTGTGCAAGAGGAAAAAATGTCCAAGAGGGAGTAGAAGCTGGAGTGAAGAGGAGGCTGGAGGGAAATCTCTGTGTGGGCGTTATAACATCGTGAAGAAAGAGAGAATAAGAGACAGGAGAGAGAGGCTGAAAGGAAGGCCTTGTCCCTGCCTTGCACATCCCGGCCTCCGTAACCATGGTAAACGCACAAGTGGCCAATTGAGATGGAGTCATTGAGATGGCATAATTGCAAAATATTTGGTGCTAAAGGCAGTGCTTCTTGGAAAGAGACACACGCACACCCTCGCTCGATCGTTTTCCACCCTCTTATTCAAGTCTCCATCTCACTGTCTCTCCTCTCTCCTCTCTCTCCCTTTCACGATCACATACACACTCACACGCAGACACACACACACACACACACACACACACGTGTGCGCTCACATTCTCACTCAGACACCCACACGGTAACAGAAAAACATTAGCACTCCCCTCCCTCCTCTCATTTCCTCCTCGCTCTCTCACTCAGTCATCCCTGTTTTAACACTTGTTCCGTTTGTTGCTAGGAGACACAAAGCCACATAAACGGGCAGGTCAGCACTGAAACGGAGGAATGTTGTGCTATATTTTGGGGGGCAAAGGCATGCTAGGTATGAATTACTTATCTGCAGGATGGTTATGTGTCTCACAAGTGTGTGTGTGTGTGTGTCTCACCTTTGAGAGGTCCACTAGTGTGTTGGCCTGATCACTGAGTTTCCTCTGCTCCATTTTCACACTGCGTAATCTGCAAACACATACACACACGTTAAATACACACACACACACACACACATAGACAGTTAAAACCCAGTAAATACACAGTGGCCGGTCCAGAGAGCTAATCCCCTCGGGTGTAGACAACAACAATGTGGAGCGGTCACCTTGCCTATTTCAGCTTTATTTCTACCTGCAGTGTGTCGCTTGAATTGGACGTCCACACACAGCGAGCAGACAGTGTGCTGCTCTGAAACACTGTAATTTTGTATTGAAGGTGAAAGTGTACATACATTTAAAGGTGCAATGCCTACCATGTGACCACCCGTCGAAGGTCACTCCAAACAAATAGGGAGCAGCACATCACCAAACCGCTTACTGCTGCTCAATAAACTGCTCTAGCAATCTGCAGCTGCCGTTAGCTACTTAGCTCAGTTAGGCCATGCAGCCAGTTTTATTACTGTTTGCTGACTTGAGTCTGCCTGGAGTCGACCTGACATCATGACCTGAGTCACCACAGCCAGGGCAATGGGGCAATCTGCGAACATGGCTGGACACTGGTCTGGGACTGGCAACAGCCTCTGAGGCCGAGGGATGCTAGTTTGGCGACAGGGGATAGAGTTAGAGGTGAATGTCAGTGTTACCGACGGAGACAGCCGGGGACATGAGAGGTGTGAAGTGGGAAAGAAGCGAGCAGGAGGCGAGGAGCCAGAATATTTTGTTACTTTTCTTACTCAGTGAATTGAGGATTTATTTCGACCAAATCAGAGGGGATTGTGGGAAGACAAGCCAAAATGTTTTGGTGAGATTTATTTAGTGTCTCTTGACACTGAAGGGAGTGTTTTTTTAAATTTTTACGATGAGATAACGAGGACATTAAGCTCGACATAGTTCAGTAAAAGAGACAAACTTGAATTCAGAAAGTCTACAGTTGTATCTTCTGCTTAAAAGGAAATAAGCCTAGAAATATTTACTTTCTTGACATTTTGGGAGTTCTTGTTGTTTATTTATTAGAGATAAAACTAAAATTGTGAAATGTATCAAACTAGCCACTCGCATTGAAACAAGACAGAGTTTTGTGGAATACATTTTAATCAGAAGAGAAAGATCTTTATTTACAGAATTTTTTTTATGCCTAACCAAATTAAATAAACAACATCTCTTCAGTCTCTGACTGAATAAACTGAATAAAGAAAATGACCTTAAGAGACATCTCAATTTCATACTGTTTTACTTTGTTTATATTTGGCCGACCCTGCCAACTTTCTCGAAAACTTATTTCGAAGCTTATCTCTCTCTGAGAACAGCTTGTTTATTCACTTATGGAAAAAATAAATATTTCTGAGTTTGCAAATATTAAAAGTTCTGACTTTGAATTTACATAGTGCTTAAAGATCTAGAGTGAAAAGAACAGGATAGTTTTTATATCAAGAAACATTCAGGGGAATAACACCTGTGGGGGGAAACAAAATTAGATAAGATACAATAAATCGTCTTTCTTCAGTCCAATTAAAAATTTGGACCTGGCTGAATCTCAAACCACAAAACAATAATTAGTGAACTGAAGGTCTAATCTGTGTTTTCATACAACAAACCCTGTGGCTTCCATCACTATAATGAAGCGCAGGCTGATTTTATGAGGCTGCAGACTCAGAGGAACTTGTCTCCTTGTAACACGAACAGGTTTGGCCCAGGATAAAAAGTACTCATGTGCCCTAAAATGACCCGGCCACTGTGTTCACAGAGTCTCATCGACAGTCTTTATGTAACAATTAAAACAGCCTGAGGTCTCTTGACTCTCTTGGCTTTTGAAGGCACTTGTTAATGTTCTCCAGTCTAGACCGAACTGTTAAGAGATCAAAGAGGCAAGCAACAAAGACGAGCCACTTAATTGTGATGCTAGACAGTGGATATACAAACATCTTTGAGTCAAACAACCTTTAACAAGACAGGCTCCCTATTAAAATATAACTAAACAATGCATGATTAAGTTGTGCTGTGCATATCAACGACACTCCTCAGCAGAGATACTATGATGATCAGAGTGTCTAATAGCACACAATGCACTGATCATCCAGTCCCTCAACTGTATTTGCCTGGAGTGAACTCGCCATTTAGTAGATGATGATTCATTTTATGTGTGTGTGTGTGTGTGTGTGTGTGTGAGTGCAGGGATTCATGCACTTTATCGGATTATCAATGTGATTCAAACTGTGGGTGGATAGAAAGTACAGCTGATTTCAAAGGATAAGATCAACTGCACTGTTTTGTACATGTGTGTGTTAGTGTGTATGTGTGTGTGTGTGTGTGTGTGTGTGTGTGTGTGTAAGGTGTGGTCTCACTGATGTATAGCCTGGAGGAACTTCCGCTGGTGTTTGCGGACTCTGGAGTGGTCGATCTTCTTCATCAGCTTGGTGTGTTTGTAGATGAGCCAGGTTTCCCTCAGCACGTTAGCCGCTGCGTTCTTTATCTGCTCCCAGACGATCGACACACACAGACACACACACACACACACATTGTTAGCAACAGGTAGCCCTTGGCAACTGAAGCAGGCAACAGGTTTACCCACCCCTGTTCTCTTTCTCTTATTCCCTGCGTTCGCTATTGTCTCCCTTCAAAAGGAAAAAAAAACAAACCATCGTTCTCTTCTTAGAGGCTGCCCTCATTCTCTCTGTCTTCTCCCTTCACACACCGGCTTGCTTGCCAATGCCTTTCATAAACAGCTCGCTCCTTAGGGAGATTTGGCAATGAGAACCAACAGGAGTCTCTCCCTCATGCACACTCCTCTTTATTCTCTCTGTCTGTCTATATGACACATTATATTGTAGACCAACTCAAATGGACCGCATTATCTTGGCTGGTTGGAAGTCATTTAGTCCAGCACCATTGCAGTTCATTAAAAAAACAGCGATATTCCATTTAATCATGACATTAACGCAAAGAAACAATGGCGGCGTTACTTGCCGCACTTAAACTAGCTGTCAAAAACAATCCTCATCCCGGAAAAAGAGGCTGTTGGGAGAACAAGTCATGGTAATGATGCTCAGCTCAGTCAACGGCAAGATGGTTATTTTTCTTCATCTTACTGGTCGGACAGGCTTCAGATGTCTTTGAGGTTGCTGCGATTTAGTAAAATAAATCGTTCAAAATGTCAGGCTCCAGATCGATTTATGTGACACGGATCAGGCTTCTACTACATGAATTCATTTCCATATCTGCAATCTGTATGTATCGTGCACTGTATGTGCTAATAGGTTGCTATGTAATTACGACACAGGGGTATGACACCCGGCAAAAAAAAAAAAAAAAAAAAAAAGCGCGGGTGGATACCACAGAGAAGGCAGAAGGGAGAGAGAATCTGTAAGGACATAAATTGAATGAGAGACTTCAAAGAGATGCTGAGCACTGAACAAAGAACAATTATACCCCCGTCTGAGGAGCACAAAAGACCCCGGCAGCTTGGCTAATCAGCACCTATCCACCGCAGTCAAGGACTGCTCACACGCATACACGCCTACACATACACACGCGCAGACAAACACACTATTGGCCACGGATGAAGAGAGTAGGAGGCTCTGGGCCTTGCAGATGTGCTTTCAATGACACCGAGGAAGTCAAACCAAAATGAGCTAATCCAGCATACTATGGATAACATACAAGACCCCTCCAGGAGATTGAGCCACACAGCCGACCAATCACTCTGAATGACGGTCAGCATTGCAAATTTACGATTTCTTTATACGGCTTGTGCACTGTTAAGACACTCAAATGTAGCACAGAAATCTAACGTTTAAAAAATGTTTATGTTGAGTTTCACACACCATGACAAATGGGATTTGGATGTTATAGGGCTGGAGTGTGAGGTAAACCCTGCTATCCCGTGTTTCTCCCTCTGAGCCTCATCTCCCAGTGTGTATCAATAGGATTACAGAACTCCCATCCATGTGGCAGGGGACAGGGACAGGCACTGACAGAGCTGCAAAGATCCTGAAGAGGCATCATTGAAATAAAGACATGCTAGTACAGTATCCGCTGCCACATTACTGTCAACATCACTCCTAATTTCTTGATTAGATAGCTTCTTAACCCTCCTGTCATCTTTAAATTTACTAAGTTTATGTGTCAGGTACTTTTTGCCCTTTGTTGACTACTTATATACGCCCAAAAAATCTGAAATACCTCTTACACTGCTGGTAAAATGTGCAAATCAACATAAAATCGCACTGATTGGCCTGAAATCGGAAAGAAAGATCTTATTAATGTTTCAGTGGCTTCATTACAGAGCCCCAGGGTGGCTGCAGAAAGAGAGAAAACAAATTTCCGGCCCGCGTTTTACTACATTGAGTGCTAGAAATGCAATAGCAACGCACAGTATGAGAGATACAATCTGTTCCCAAGTATTTAGAGACGTTAAACATTATAAGATAACAGGAGGGTTACCGTCAAATTTAAATCACAGGTACTTACATTGTTGGATATTTGCAACCAAGCGTCAGTGATAGTCAGGAAAAAGTTAATTTGTCCTGATTATGTGAGGACAAAACACACTTTCTCAAGTTCTAATCATGAGCCAGGTTACTGAAGAGCACATTTAATACCCCTCATATCTACAGGCCCACTGGTAAATTGATATGTCAAATCCTATTTATCGGCTGATTAATCATTGCTGAGTGAAATATGATGAACGATGGCAGCTTGTGTCCGCCTGGCCGGCTCGCCGAGGAAGTTTTCGCACAAACTTCCTGTCCAGCAGTGCAGAGGGAGCCTGTTGCACTGCTTCGGGCCATTTAATTAGACGATGCGAACGCTTCACCCTTCATTCAAATCCTGGGAGCTGCTCCACATGCAAATAACAGGGAGTGATGATATCACACTGTTTGTAGCAGCTAATTCCCCACAACACCACTCAGTATTTTTCTTTCCCTCTCCTCCTGGGAGTTAATGTAGAAACGGCAGCAAAGACGGCAACTCAACATGAAGCGCAAAGAATACTCCACAAGAAACCAAACGACGGCAGCAGCAGCCGTCCTAGGACCATATGGCTTGTACTTGGGCAACCGTGTTGGGGCCATATGGCTGGTTTGGGTCAAATATCTGTTCTGGCTGCTCCCCTACATGGCACACCTTATGGCAGGTACAAGAGAAATCTGTTAAGGCAAGGGGTTCCCACACCTCAGCATGCTGGGTGGTTGATGACATATTGCTGAGTATGAATCAATCAGTATAAATAGATATGTTTTTAGAAATGTCATCACAGTTAGCACGCCCGCATTATTAAAACAGCAGCAACAGCTCTTTTAAAATAAGCATGGACTCAAATATTAACATATTGGTATCTAGAAAATAAAAATAAGAATTGATTAGGCTCTGACACTTCATTTGTTGCTCGCAGAAGAAAATAAACGACAGCGTTTCCATTCATCCTCCGTAGTGATGGAGACGTTTGTCAAGCATCAGAGGGAAGAGCCGAGACGCCTGACCCCTGCCAACCCAGGAGAGCATTTAATGACCTGTGTACGCAATTAGTAATTATACGCTGTGGTGCTAGAGATTCAATTGTGTTTTCAAGGAGAGCACAGAACATAAACAAACAGGCCAATTACCTTGGCAACAACCTCCCATGTGGCACAGTGACACGTGGCCTAACCTGCTCTGACCTTCCCTTCACAGCCGGGGTGACAAAAGGAAAAGAGACAAGTCACACACACACACGCTAACACGGTCGCACATCCGCGGACGCCCAGAAACACAAGACAGGAGAGGGATCACAGAAAGCTTCAAAATAATAACTGTCTTCTATTAGTTGTATTCATTTTTTTGTCTCCTGAATGAGGTCATTGGTGAGAAAACATTCACAGCAGACCACAGAGGACCGCTCAGGAGTGTAGACGGCGCACTCTGGTTAAATCGGTAAAAAAGAAAAAGTGAACAACATCAGAGAGATGTGTAAATGCATTCATGGAGCGTCAAATCAATTTCTGTCGCTGTCACAATACGTCCACACTAATAATGACGTGTCGGAGAATCAGTTATTTTTACCGCGCGGAGTGAAAGCTAGCTTCGTGGAAATCGTCGGGGGTCTAGATTGCTCCCATTTGGCTAGTGGTGTAAACATTGGAAGGCATCGCAGCACCTCCTCCTTGGCCGGAGCCCAGAGTGTACTCTCTGAATATTCAGGGCGGGTTGAAGCTCTGAATATGCCACAGGGACTTCTAAAAGTGCTCTGTATTAACCAATGGCCCGGAGTGGAGGCAGAATACACAGTCGGAGTGCAGATTTATAGAAAGACCTCACATTTTCAACTTTGGAACCGGACTCGAAAAGCTTGAAATAAAAGCACTGACCTCAGAAACACAAAGTTAGCCACATTCACAAGGTCAAACCGCTTTCTGCTTCAGCGAGTGGCATGTAATCGACATGGTAGTGCCATCCAACGGAAGGAGACACCACTTAGTTGACTGTACAGTAAGTGTGTCGCCCTTTTTTTAGTGTCGAGGGCGCTCTTTGAACGTTCACGGCGACGTTCTGACAAGATAGACTTCAACAGTGCTCTGAAATGACCAATACTTCAGTATGGAGCCACACACGCATGTCAGCCATTAAAAACACACGTTGAATGGCCCGCATCGGGAAAACAAGCCCTGACATCAAACACGAGCGCTCACAACCTCACACACACCATCGACTTAGGGGCTATGTCAACGGTTATTTAATTAACATCCGTGTTAATCCTATCAAAGGGTGGGGAACACTTCACTTCACTGAACACTGCATGAAAATGAACCCTGTGCATTGAACTTTAGACGATGATTTTAAAGTGCATGATAAGGTTATAAGGACCTCAGCACCCAATCTGCACCACACAGGATTTCAAGATTTCCACTTCAGTCCTGTCGGGCGTGTCTAAAAATCAGATCTGAGGATGAAAGCGGAGAAGACTCAAATGATGCAAAGTGAAAATATTTTGAAGTACGTGTCAGAAAGTGTCAAAAGCACCACACGTATTTGGACTCAAAATGATCTGTCGGAGGAAATGTTTATTTTCCTGCGTGCTGGGGTAGAAGTTTGTTTGGTACTGCGTTAGGCACCGGTCAACAACCACACCCGACACCCTTTCTTTACGACACGACACACATGTAAAGATAAAGACAATGACATCAAACACAGATATTACCAGGAACACGGTTCACTGGCTGCGAGCTCTGCTGATTGGCATTTAATTGACATTCTTGTTCCGACTTCAAAGGGAAGGAATCATCAGTTCACTGATGTAGAAAGCCAGTGTATGTGCTTTTATGCCTATATGTGTGTCTCCGCACACATATGAAGATGGCAGGATGGAGAGTCCGTCGTTGCATTATTCATTACCAAGCCTTTAGTGATTGTACTCTCTTGTTACGATGATATGGCAGAGAATGGCCCCCGCCATGTAAATCAATGTGGATACAACAACTTCAATCACTGGTCTCTCAGTAATAGAGGGCAGGAGACAATTACCATCGCATAAACCCAAGACCCTTTGAAGGAAATGTCACCAAGCAGCATGCTGTATTGAGCTGAATGGAACTGCTGTTTGGCACCTCCCTTACCTGACGACTGGCTTTGTTAAGATTGTGATTTATTGAATTTAGGAGGACGGTCACATTAAAATGTTTGGTATTCTTCTTTATCTAGATGTGAATAGAATAGGATCCCCAACAGTCTTTATCTACCTCAATGAATGGCATCGCAATGGCTTATAAAAGTTACAAAAAAACATTACTTTCAGTTGGATTTCAGGAACTACAGTTGCCAGCGGTTACGCGGAGAGATTGCAGAGTAGCTCAATTAATTTCAAAATCTAATTATGAGGTGATTTTGAATATATTCACATACTGTGGGCTATGTGTTTAACAGCAGAATTAACATACAAATAGGATTTGCAAATTAGTGTGAGACTGAATCTTTAGTTTATTTACCGTCACAATAACCAGCTACGGTAATAAAACCGCACAGTCCAACCCGTCAACCAGCCCGAGTCAGTTTTAGCCACACAATGAGCTCAAACTAATGAATTAACCATTTGGCTTTTAGCACTCCAAACTGGCACAAATATGACAAATATGACTCCATTTGTATGAGTAGCTTGAATGCAAAAGCTCAGGCTAGTTGTTCTGTGAGGCTACATGCTAATGTGAGCTTGCTGATATGCTAACATGTTCGCTTATATGCATTACATTAGGCTTTGATGTTATCCGAGACATTATAAGACAGGAGAGAAACCACTAAAAACATTTTGAATACAAAAGAGACGGCGGTTGCATGGCACGATTCTCACCCCTCCGCCAAACTCAATCGTCTGTTTGATATCAGCCAAAACAGGAAACACATCCGCTTATTGTGTTTTCGCGCTGAGTTGGGCGGACAGTTGAGATTCAAGAGAGTTTCAACTTTTGGTGCAGGTGCAGACAGACTAATGCACGGGATTACCAAAAAAAAGGTCATTAGACATGAAACTTTTTCATTTGTTCAAATACTCCTATTTGAGCCATAAAATAAGTTGTTGTCTTGAAAACTTGCACATGTGTAGTATTATAACCTGCTGGAAAAAATACATTTTAACCTTCTTTTGGGGCAAAGTCACCAAACTTTTTAAACGTTATATATCTATTTATTTTTTAGATTTGACTGGTGATTCTATACATGTAGTTTTTTTGTCCTGGTGACCACTGAAAATTAAGTTATGGCTCTCTTCTCGTTCATTTTGATCGCGACCTGGTCTTGTTCTTCTCTCTCTTCTCTTCTTTCTGGTCTTGCCCAAAATAATAAGCCAAGACAGCTCCCTAAAAGAGCTTTGGCACAATGTTTGATGTGCTCGCTAACATTTACTGAGGTGAATATCTGTACAAAATTCAACGGCAATCCATCCATCAGTCAGGATATCTAACTAAAAGCCAAATATGTCAACTTGTTGGTGGTGCTACTGAAAAAGTCAGGGGATCCCCCCATCCTCTGGGGAACAAAAAAATAGCTTCATAAATGGCAATCCATCTAAAAGCTGTAGAAATATTTCAGTCTGGGCCAAAATGTCCAATGATTCATATTAGTAGTATCCAAATTATCCAAGCCTGAATATGACAATTTTAAATCACCATTCCTTTGCCTACATAAAAATCTTATAAAAATATACACATTTATCTAATTGAAAGTTAAATAAGTTTCAGTTTCAAGTTTACCTGGGGTTACATCAAACACAAAAGACTGGGAACAACCACTTTACATGGTCAGTTGAATTCAAGAGTTTGAGTAATCTACACACACACACACACACACACACACACACACACACACACACTGTTCAAGGTGCTAAACGTCTTGTGAAAACACACTGTCTCTGACCCGGTCAGAGGCTGCAGGGAGACAAGGTGAGAGCCCGGCTCCGTTAGAAAGTCTGTTTGGCGTCTCTGTCCATATTTTATCCACAATGAAATTATTGATCTACCCAACCCACCATTCAGTCACCCAGATACCCTGCTGCCATAATGTACCCTACATATTTGATATGGGAGCTATTTTTAAAACTTGAGTCTTTCAACTGTATGAAAAATTGAAAAGGAGCGATGGAGGGGAGGGTATGAAAGATGGAGTGAAGAAGACGAGGAGGTGGCAAGGACGAAGGGACGGAGGGGGGAGAGGGAGGGACGGTGACAGAACGACAGAGGGAGAGGGAGGGAAAGGGATTTACTGTAAGAGAGACAAATGTCAGAGGAGAGGGGCGGCGGGCGGGTTGGAGGGAAGGCCACGAGGCAGGAGAAAGATCGGAGTGGAGAGGAAGAGAGAGACGGTAAGTGAGGGAGCAGAACAGAGAGGGCGAGAAAGGGATGACCTTTCTATTGCCGTCGCTCAGTCAAATAACATGGCATGCTGTCACAACAACACAGGGTGATAATGTTGGGGAGGGTAAAGGAGGGGCAGTGAAAGGACAAGCCGTTTTGCCGGCCTCTCAACAACCTTGTCTTCAACCCCAAAGCAATCTGACAATATAGAACAAAATCACCCAAAGGAGGACAAAACATCAAACCTGTGTTTTTTTTGCTGTTGTTTTTTTTAGAAATGAATGTTCTGTTAGAAGTAAGTAAATTTGTGCTTCCCTTGTTTTACACTCATTCACGCCACACAAGCCTACACACCCTCTTGGTGAGCTGCGTGTCCATCATGAAGTTGTGTACGTGTTTCTCGGCCTTGGTCAGCTCCAGCTTCCTGGCTACCACAGCAACCACCAGCGCCGTACAGCCTGCACCCTGAGAGAGAAGAGGGAGGGAAGGAGGGAGGGAGGGTGGAGGAGGAGGAGAAAACAGAGCACTGAGTGAGTCAGTAAAGAGGAGGAATTGGTAAATCGGTGGCTTTTTGGCCGGGGAATTAGCCCAGATGATTGAAGGGAGCGAGGACAAATATGAGGATGGGAGACGCGCGACAGAAGGAGAAGTGAATGGGAGAGAGGAGAGGATTAAGAGGGATAGCTCTGTTCCAGATCCACATTTCCTCACGTCGAGAGGAAAGCCAAGTCTATTTTCACTTCCAATCCATCTGGTGTGAGATCCATTCTATATCGCCTCTATATGTAGCTGAACGATATTCCCCCTTATAGATGAGAAAAACAGCAGAGATTGACACTACCTAATTTCTTTTAATTAGATGCTGTCAATCTGAATTACATGGTGTCAGTCTTCTTCTGTCACAGGAGGCTCCAGGCCTGCAGGAAGTGTAAAAGTGTAACACGCAGACTGGTTTGTCTGTATTCCAGCTCGGCCCACATGGGACATATGGCAAATTCATTTGAGGGAGAGTGACAGCAGTCTCTCAACCAGGAAGACATGCTTGAGAGGAGAAGAAGAGCAGGAACACAGGGAGGAAGACAGACTTAATTAACTTTCAGATTAGACATCGTCTTCAGTGGGGCTGCTGAGTGCTCGCAGGTTCCTCTGAAGGGGCAGGAATAAAAGGGAGAGAGAAGGAAGAGAAGATAAAGGGAGTGAAGAGCTATGAGTAAATATAAATGGGAGAGGGAGGAAACACAGAGAGGGATGAATGAAGGCGAGGCGCGGGTGTGTGCGCAGGCTGGGAGGAGAGAAAGATGGAGAAGAAGGCAATGTTAATGAGGTCACATATCTCCTGATAAGTAATGAATTAAGATTAAGAGAGTTTAATGAAAATGTGTGAGTGCTCTTCCTTCCTGCTTTGTGAGCGTGTGCATCTCACAGCGGGAGAGGACCGGAGAGTAGGAGAGATATAACATGAGTGAGTTTTCGAGAGCGAGAGCGAGAGCGAGGGAGCGTGCAACATTTCTGAAGCGTGTAGAAAAATAGCCAAGACTTCGTCGCGCACGCTCCTCCCGGACGATAAGACAGGTTTTGCCGAAAATAACTTTTGGCTGGACTCCGTAAAATGTACCGCACTAACACAGCATTAGTGCCCACGTCTATACACTCATCCACTCTATTTGTGTTTATTCAAAAAGTATGAATAAAATATGATTAGAACCGATGGAAAACCCCTCAGAGCATTCATACATGTCTGTGCTTTAGGTAGAAAAAGCCCTCGACGAACAGGACACTATGTACAAGTGCAGCGCAGAAGTGCACGCACCCAGCTGTGTGTGTTTGAGCACGTGTGTTCAAAATTGTCCTCTTCGGTCAGAAACAGCGGGGTGCTGATTGGTTTGTCAAGACAGGCGATGTGCTGGTGAGTGAGTGTGTGTGTGTGTGTGTGTGTGTGTATGTATGAGAGCTTGTTTGTGTATACGCCTGCATCCATTTGATTTCAGCAGGGTTCCCTGTGCAATCTCCACAGAGTGACACGGCTGATGATGGCTGCGCCGCTGTGATTTGTTTCATACGCCCGGGTGTTTCCCTCGCTTCCTCCACTACGGCGCAACCATCAATGTAGCTGTCAGCGAAAAAGGGGGGAATCACCCATCTGTGCCTCTGTGCAACATCCGCACACAGTCCAGGTTAAAACAACAGCATCTCCTCAGCTTCGTGCACGGGCAGAGGAAAACAGTCCAGGTCAGCAGGAGGAATGAGGGGACGATGTTCAACACACAAAAAATGTTCAATTTAATTTGCTCAATTAGTGCGCACAACACAAGCACTTAGAGACAGACAAAAACACATAATAGGTTTGAAATGGCAGCTACTTTGCATCTCTTTAACCCGACGACCCATCCAGAGCTACAGTATATCAAGAGGCTGCAGTAGATGGAAGGCAAACAAAAACACAAACTCACATGGGCACCACAACACTTTAACCCCCTTTCTTCTTCATTTCACATTTCTACGCATCATGTAAACATTTGAGAAATGGTTTATAACACAATATAACGCAGTTAAATTGAGATTAAAGAATGTATAATTTCAAAATCGTCTTTTTTGGCCAAAGAATTTGATTGCGGTTTACAAAGCTCTCTGTCTAGTACAAAGAAACAGACATACAACGAGAAACAAAGACAGCAAGAACTGAACTAATAATTTAAAGATACAGAAAAAAGGATGGTGAATGGTACCGGACAGAACTGTACAGAACAGTATATTAAAAACACCAATGGCAAACACTGTAAAAAGTATACCAGTCTGTATGTTATAAAAATAGTTATACATATTATAATAGAAATATACATGATTTTACTTCATCATTGGAGTTGTTGTCTTCACGGTTAAACAACCATCACTGCAGATGAAACTCTATCTGGCTTGATGCCGGCATGGATGAGGTCATGTATTAAAGTTTTAAGTTATGTTTAGTCACGTTGGCCGAAGCTCCTCAGTATTGGAACACCCTGCCAGAGGGCTTGAAGAATCAGTGACGTCTTTTGAATCAATTTTTTTAAAATGCTTCTTTACACAAAAGCCTTTTTCAAATTCTAGCATGCTGTTCTATTGACAACACGTCTCATCTGTTTTATTGTCAGTATTCATCTTTATTGTTGGGGGTTTTTATTCCACTTTTTGGATTTTCAGTGGCTTGTTTTTATTTGCTTCAGTCTGTATGGTTCGAGCTTGTAAGGCACTGTTCAACTTTATTTTAAAACTGCTGTATAAATACAGCAATGTCTTCTTCTTCTCCTTCTTCTTCTACTTTTCCTTGTTCGTTTTCCTTGTTCGTTTCCTTCTTCTTCCTCGGATAATTATTATTATTATATTATTATTATTATTAGATGTATAGGATTATCTTACAGTGTGTTATAAACCATTTATCAAATGTTTATACAGTTTATACTTATATATAGGGGGTTAAAGTAAAGAGCATACTAACATACATGAATGAAGAACGAAGAACTTAAATACACACATGCATGCATACATTACAACAACATACACCCTTTGCTGTATAGAAAAATAAAAGAGCTCCCTGTGCGGCGCTAATCTACACACACACACACACACAGACTGACACCTGGCACACCCCCAGGTAGCCTCGGGGCAGTGGTATATTCCAACACTGTTGGCCTTCATGTGTTGTCATAGTAACAAAGGCGAGAATTTCTCCTATAGAAACTCATTACAATAATTCTCAACCATAAAAATAAATAAATAATAACCCCGTTCTCCGCCCTCGACTTCTCACCCCGCCATAAGCCTCACCTTTCTGCTTTCACCTGCACCCTCACCGTTTTCTCTGACGATCAACGAAAAAAAAAACAACCCACTCTGAACACTCTGAAGTGTGTGTTTGTGACAGGAGAGGAGAGTGTGTGTGGGAGTCACACAAAGAGTGTGTGTCAAGCTCTGTGTCAGTGTTTGTGTGGAGGATGCAGTCTGTAGCACTGGGCTCGGGACGTTCTGTATCCAACCCCCTGGTTTGCGCCTTTGTGTGTGTGAGTGTGTTAACATTATAGTAAGGGTTGTACTCTAAAACACAAGTTGGATGATTCACTCAGCAAATGGGGGTCTGTGTGTGTGTGTGCATGAGTGTGTTTATTCACACATCTAATGAACTATACAGTGAAGAAAGTAGGTGAGCTGGCAAATACAGAGACGCTGGACAGACACAGTGAGGATGAAATAATACACATGCAGTATCTCAGTGCTACACGGAGAAAATTGGACTTGTTCGAGTTTCTTGGAGACGTTTCACCTCTTGAGTTTGAATCTCAGAACTAACATGTGACCCACAGGGTTTAAAGCCTGCGACACCTCACTAGTTGGTCAGAACCGAAGAAGCTTCTTGGACGAGAGGTGAAACATCTTCAAGAAACTCCATCGCGCCCATTTGCCACTGTGGAGCACTCAGATATACCATGACCTGGATGACTGAGAAGCTTCACCAACAGTACGCATGCAGGTATCTGAAAGTTCTGGGAAAGAAGCTGGTGAGAAATAAAGATGCCAAAATCCTCTGTGTGACCCTAGTAGATGATTCAAATCACGATCTTATTTTCCCGTGTTGGTGTTGTTCCTGGCTCATCGTAGTTAATGTTGCTCCAGCACCATCAGGACAAATGACAATAACGTTTTTTGTAATATCATGCCAGAAAAATAGGCGCATGGGAGAAATTGTCCTTTCTAACAGGTGGTTAATGTTGTGAAAGGGTCCATGTTAAAGTACCAGAGTGTAGGATTTAGTATAATCTAAAAAATTCAGAAGGCCGTCTCTATCACCAGTGTTGTTTTTGTCCATTCTGGGCGACTGTTGGTGGTGCAATTTTTGATGCTTTCCCCCATTCGTTAGTTTGGTTTGGAGATGCGGCGAAATATCAGTTAAACTTGGATGGATACCAAACAACGGCTTCCCAGCAGGCGGGCCATGATGCATTTAATCGAGCTTATCAACCAACTGTGATTTTCCCAGATTTCCTTGGTAATCTCGAAAGCGTCTGAGCACATCAAAAAGAGATGGTCACTTCTTGCCTTCCTCTTGATGGCGCATCGATAACATTACATGACTCACAAACTTAATTAATGTTATCATTATCAATCCTTAAATGTAAGTGGGCAATTTGATTTACAGTTTGAAACAGTGAGACGGCAAGGTCAGTGGCTATTTCATATCCTCTGCTGGTTACATTTAATATCAGATAAACGGCAGAAAATCTAAAAAAAAATACCTACAACATGGGAAAAAGGACGGGAACATTGCTGTTTAACCTTGTGTTTAGCATTTATAAGCAGTGTGAGATTAACTACTGTGACAATTAACTACTGTTGTATTGGTGGTGCAACATGGCACAAGGATGGTTAACTGGCGATCCAGTAACTTCCTGTAGAAAAAATACTTATGGACTGATTTTGAGAGGTATGTTTGTTAGGCTTGACTAATTCGCTGTCTTGCATCTTAAGGCACCTTTACACGTTTACACTCAGCCGTTGTGGTTGCTGCTTGACTTTAGGCGCACTCCGCTCAGACCTAAATGGAAGATTGCTGCGGTGACGGTGTTGGAAATGAAATGCTATTTTAGCAGCATATTATTTTCTTGAACTAAAACAGTTCGGAAACTCTGCTGTTTGTTTTGCCAGTGGCCCCATTATCTTACCATGTAACTTGACTGTTCCGAGGACTCTTTACGGACGCTTTTTTAAAATGTTAAGTGGTGCTCGTATTTTGAATGAGCGCACCGGCTCTACTTTTCACCCACTTTAACAAGCTCAACTACCCTACTGGCATTATCTCTATGGGTGAAACCTTGTGCACAATTATTCCCTCGGGTTTTAAAAATCCATCAAAATCCTCATTCAGGCCTCCTTCACCTTTTTGAGAAACACACTGATAATGTAGTGCGTAATGCATTGCCGGACTCTGTGATATTGTTACATAATCTGCCTAAAAAACAGCTTCATCCCCAACTCAGGTGAGCAACCACTGTGCAGTGACTTTCAGCTTTTCATCTGAACATAGTCTACTATTACTCAAAGTGCTCTCCCCCTTGGCAACAAAAAAAAAAACATGCAGCACACCATGTCCTATGAGAGCAGTATTCCCAGGTAGCGCATTATCATATTTTGCTCCTGACCTTATAAAAATCAACCACAGCCACCACACTTATTAACACATTTAATTTGAGATAACCTGACATTTAGCTGTAGAGCTATTAAGACATTTTCATTTTCTTGCATTTGAAAAGACACTAATTTCCTCCAGTCATTCAGAGCAGCAAATGTTAAAGTGATAGCATGGTTGCCGTGTCTACATTCAGACTACAAAACGAGTTGAGTAATTGGACAAGTTTAAAAAAAAACTTGTGGTTCTTCCTTTAGACAAAAGGATGGCGTAGATGTAGAAGAAAAAGGTCCAGTGTGACGAAGCAGAGGCAGAAAATGAGACAAAGAAAGAAGCAAGAATGACAGAAGAGGAGGGGAGGACACCTGTGAAGTGAAGCAAAGAGAGGAGCAGTCGGCAGCTTAAACACTCATACCAACAGATGGACGGCAGATAGAAATAAACACATGGCCTCAGGGAAGGAGAGACGGACAGAGAGGAAAAGAGAGATGGAGGGATAAATAGAAAGAGAGAGACTGAACGAGAGAGCGAGGTAGATAGTGCTACAGAAGGAAAATGAAAGAGATAGAGAGAGAGAGAGAGAGAGAGAGAGAGAGAGAGAGAGAGAGAGAGAGAGAGAGAGAGAGAGAGAGAGAGAGAGAGAGAGAGTGGGAGGACATGGCACACTGAAAGGTGGGACCTTCATTATGTAATGAGGACAGACATGGGAATAACACACACACACACACACACACAAGCACACACAAAACACTAACATGCTCTTGTTTGCACGCCCACGTGCCCAAAACACACAGAGGCACAGATGCAAGCTAATTCAGGGAGGATTGCCCAAATTACACAAATGGCAGAATTTCTCTCGCAAATGACAGGATGCTCTCTAATCTGCTGACCTTTGAACGAGGCGAGGACAGCACCGTGGGGGGAGGAGGAGGAGCAAGAGGGGAGAGAGGGGAGAGAGGAGGAGGGGTAATCCACTGACCATGATTCCTGTGAGCAGACAGACTCCTTTGCCACAGTAGGTGTGAGGGACCATGTCTCCATAGCCGATGGACAGGAATGTGATGGAGATAAGCCACATGGCTCCCAGGAAGTTACTGGTCACATCCTGAGCATCATGGTACCTAAAAAAGAAATAGAATCCGTGTTCAGAGGATAAAGCCAGTCAATGGTAAAACATAAAAATAATAATAAAGAAGATACAAAAAGTCAGAAGGGGCCCACTGGTCCTGTCTGCAAAGGTGGGCGTCAAACCGACAAAACACGCGTCCTTCAATCTCACCTGACACAGAACATAACACATAGCTGCAGCTCTTGCCTCCATCGTTCATGTAATATGCACAACACTGTTGCCATAGCAACCAAACCCGGTGCAGATTTGAAACAAAGTCCCCCCCTACCCACAAAAAAAACAGAGAAACCGAAATGTATCGCCTTGGATGTTAGCATCAGACATATTTGCTCTGAGCTCTCTGTGTTTAAAGGAGTTCAATTGAAATTTTTGATGACCCCCCCCATTCGTTAGTTTGGTTTGGAGATGCGGCGAAATATCAGTTAAACTTGGATGGATACCAAACATCGGCTTCCCAGCAGGCGGGCCATGATGCATTTAATCGAGCTTATTAACCTACTGTGATTTTCCCAGATTTCCTTGGTAATCTCGAAAGCGTCTGAGCACATCAAAAAGGGATGGTCACATCTTGCCTTCCTCTTGATGGCGCATCAATAACATTACATGACTCACAAACTTAATTAATGTTATCATTATCAATTCTTAAATGTAAGTGGGCAATTTGATTTACAGTTGAAACAGTGAGACGGCAAGGTCAGTGGCTATTTCATATCCTCTGCTGGTTTTTTTATATAATGTCAGATAAACGGCAGAAAATCTAAAAAAAAGACCTGCAACCTGTGAAAAAGGACGGAACACTGCTGTTTAACCTCGTGTTTAGCATTTATAAGCAGTGAATAAACAATAATAATCAGTTAAAAACAGATGATCATATGTATACAGTATTCATTAAAGCACACCTGCATTTGTCACATTACATTGATGCCATGATGGTCACGGACACATCACACTGTATACAGTCACATCTTAGGTTAGCTAATTTTATTAAAAACGCTGCCTAACTAGCTAGCTAACGTTTAGTGGTTAGCTGACATTATATCACGAGGAGTTAGCCTAATGTCAGATCACCAACGTCAGCCAGGTTTGCTTCCTCCTAATTTCTGTGGTTACGTTAAAACGATTTGAAAAAGGACAGCTGAGGTTGTTTGCTGACGTATTTTGAAGATGCATGAATTGTTGTTGAGATCGGAATGACTGACACCTTTCTTATAACCAAGTATTGAATTATTGATCTTTAGAAGATTTAGTGTAGACTTCATTACCTTTGGAGATAAACCAGGCTAGGTGCTTGTTTCCAGTCTTAATGCTCAGCTAAGCTAAGCGACTGCTAACTGTAGCTTAATATTTAGCAGCGACACATGACAGCAGTATCAGTCTTCTCATCTAACTCTTTCAGTTCCCAAAGAGGAGACTATTCTCAAAGATACTTTCATGCTCAACATGTCTTGATGAGTTTAAAAAAACTTCTTGTTTCCACAACCCAAAGACATTCATTTTACTGTCATAGATGAGTAAAGAAACCAGAAAATATTCAAAAAATGACTCAAAACGATTAATCAGTTATCAAAATAGTTGGTGATTAATCTAACAGTTGACAACTAATCGATTAAAAGATTATTCGTTGCAGCTTTAGATTTCTGTATTGTACTTTAGTATATTATTCTGTGTTATTAATCATTCATTCACATGTTTGTACATCAAATTATGTCCTTATATCTGTTCAGATCTACATTATAGTGTGCTATAACAATATCAAGTGTTTGTATACGGCTTTTAAATGCTGAATGGGGCAATTAAAATAAAGTGTCTGAGGCAAAAGTGGACAAACGAAGTAATAACTCCATTGCCTGGACCAAATTAAGTGCGCAACTGGTGAGAAAGCCTCGTAAACTAGAGTCTAAAGAGGGATTATGTTACACACATGCCCCAGATTATATTTCCTGCCAATTGAATTTAATTGCTCAGTTGAATTTGTCCTCCAATCACAGTCCAGCTCTCTGTCTCACGCGCACACAATACAAAACACAAACGACACAGCTCAGTTAAAACTGACCTCTCGCACACTCGCACGGTCCAGGCGGCGATGATCCACAGGGAGATGCTGAAGACCAGCAGCACCGTCCCGGGGCAGATAGTCATGAGGGTTTTCATTACAAACCGTGTGTTAAAATGCACCTGCAACACAAACACAAATACACACACTCAGTACAGCAGAGCTGAAAAATACCATAAAACACATTACATTTTGCATATAGCTGTGAATCCTGAACGTGTACACAGTTTCCCACACAGACTTGTTTTTACTAATTAGTCTCTTGAGTGTCTCTTGATAGCAGCAGCACTTGGGAGAATCTCCACTGTAATTGGAGTCGAGATTCGGGGCTCGCCCTCTAACACGGGGTCAAGCTATACAGTGTCTTTGAGTAATTGGTCCATTTCAGTGCAGTTTTTATCTGTGGCTCGCTTGTCATCAACTACTGTCGGACTGACGATCTGAGAGCCCTGGAAGGGTTAAGCATCTGATGAATGAGTTGTCATGTTGGAGCTGCACTTCAATGGCAGCTTCACCTACCCTCCCCTCCCCTCCCCATCACCGCAGCCCGAGGGGTCAGGATAGCGCCACCGCGGATACACTGCAAAATTACTCATCTAAAAATCTACTCCATCTCTCTTGAAGTCCTCCTCTCCTCCTCTTCAGAGTTTGTATGTTTCCACGGCTCCACAGCACATCTCCACTTCCTGATTTTACAATAATATTTATCGTTTAAAGTCATTACGAACCCGGCACCAGTCATTTATTGCTGCGGCTTGTACACGTCTCTCCGTGCTCGTGTTGCAATCTCATTCTAGTCCTTTCTTTTCACGCCCCATTTGAGCCGCACGCAATATCTTGTTCCCATTTCACGCTCCCGTCTCATATTGTATTATGAAAGATCCTCCGCAGCTTACAACTAAGTCTCTATGCACAGCGACGACAAAAGGAGAGGGCTGAGCTGGTAGATGAAAAGAAACTGGGTGACTAGAAGGACGGAGCGGAGGGAAGGACTCGAGATAGTCGGAGAGATAGAGGCCGGGATTGAAAGGGGCAGTGTGGACACAGATTTAATTCAGAGGAGAGAGCTCTTGACCTTACCTTTACAACTCCCCTCACCTCTTCCCGGCTTTGACGCACGCACTCCTGAATGCGCACTGGACACACAAACACACAACACACCCGCAAGCACAAAACTCCTGACCTTATTTAGGGCACCTATACTCCTGGAGGAGGCGTCGGTGAAGAGTTTGCTGTGCAGAAGCATGACTCTGGCGATGAGGTAGAGGCGCAGGAACATGGGCACGCTCAGCACCATGTCCAGGTCAGCCTCGGCCTGCGACGGCGCGTACGAGAAGGCCAGCCGTGCCCGCCACTGAAACTTAATGTCCCCAGGCACTGGATGCACCGCAGACACCAGCAGCTCCAGAGCGATCAGCAGAACCCTCTCCATGGTCATGGCGATGCGCCAGTCGTCTGCTCCGTTGTCGATGACAAACAGCTGCAGGGACAGGAAGGACATGAAGAGAGTTAAAAGAGGGAAGGAGTTACACTTGTTTTAATGCGTCACTGTGCAAACTTTTCATCAGGATCCTCTGCTGGCACAGTCCAATCATCAGTACAGCTGACTGATCTGATGATTAAAGGAACCAGCAGCAATTTAGAGTAAATGTCTCTTTTCCTTTTCATCTAATCAGTAATCTATTCAGACTCCTCGCAGCGCTTTGGCTCATTTTCAGATAACCTATAACTCTTACTAAAATTAGATGATGCCGAGTCATCTCAAGTGGCTGCTCTTGAGCAAAACAGGTTCCTAATTATCACAACAACAATATTATTATCTTAAAATAAATACAACCATGTCAGCACTTCTAACAATGGTACTTTAATTGCAGTTTTCCCTCCCTGTATGTTGTTGTCTTTGTGATGGTAATTGCTGTAGTTGCCCTTAATATCGTCGCCAAAGCCGTTGTTATAAGGAAGCGGTAAGAGCGGGTTTCATTACGAGGGGCACTCCTCCAGACGGTGCTGACAGGAATTGTGGGGCGGCGGTGGTGTCGGTGGTGGTGGTGGGGAGGTGGTGCGATGGGAGGAGGAGAGCAGTGGAAGGAGATGGATGAAATGCAGAGGAAATGATGAGATAAAGATAGGAACGAGGAGGTATGAGGGAAAGGAGGACACGGCAATAAAAAAAAGAAAAACTCTTTTTCAGTCATCTTCTTCTTTTGAGTTCATAAAGGGAATTTTCCAGAGCAGTAAAATGATGTCAGCCTGTTTATAGCACAAAGCAGTGGCCGACTCAGGATGTTTGGGGAGCAGGGGTGAAAGAAAAGGACATGTATTTGGTGGGGCATCAGCTCGCAGAAGATTCAATTATGAACAAATATGTCTTTATAGTAGATTGTTGAACAGAGAAGGGTGAAAAAGAGAGACAGGTTTACGACATAAAATAAGTAGTACAGCTTTAAAAGAAAGGCCGGAGCCCAGCGAGAGAAATGAGGAACTCCCCTGCTGTAAATCAGCGGAGTTTACCGCCAGATGCTGTGCAGCCGCGATAAAAAAAAAAAGCCAGCGATAACAATTGCTATTTACCACAAGATTCATCTCAAGGGCTTTCAGCCCACACAAACATTTGTTTAGGAAAACAAAAAAATACAATAACAGGTCAAACGTCAGAACAAGCAGGCGTGACAGCCCGCCGCTCTGTGTCACAGCCAACTGGTCACTGACGGCGGCGGACTGCAGCTCTGCCACTTCCTCCACCACCTATGGACACACACTGCATATTTCATCTTTTATCTATGTCCGTCTCAGCAGGTTGCAAGTGTTTTCCTTGTTCTGCTGCTGTTACATGTATGCACACATGTAGCGAGCATATGTACACACACAGACAAACACACACACGTGTAGCCTACGCACACACATTGTGTAAGCTATCATTTGAACCGGGGGTCAAACACTGGCTGTATTCTTTAATGATTTCACTGAGTGTGTATGTGTGTGTGTGTGTGTGTGTACTGTACTTGTGTGTAATTGTGTATGGCTGAGTGAGTTTGAGAGAGAGAGAGTGTGCAGACCCAGCCTCGTCATGGTGACTGTTGCCAAGGCGACAACATCAAAGAGCAGCCAAGCTTAATTAGGATCCCCAGCGAGAGAGAGAGAGAGAGAGAGAGAGAGGGAGGGAGGAAGAGGGAGGAAGTCAAAAAAGAGAGGAACGCAGTGAGAGATGAGACAAGAAGAAAGAAAAAGGAGATGCAGGAAAAAAGACGGAGAGCCGTGTGTGACAACGAGTGATGAGGTACGGAGAGGAAAGCACAGACAGGTTGTCTACCACTCATGTTCGCTGCAGCGACTTGCAAAGGTTTATGTATGCGCGCATGTGTGTGTGTGTGTGTGTGTATGTGTGCGTGTGCTCACATTTTAGAGACACAAAAACCAAGTCGCATAGTCACATTACAGAGACTCACCTCCAATCTGGGGACATAAAGCGGGTTCCCGTAAGGTGAACCACTGAATTTCAGGGTTAAGACTCTTATTTTAGTGAAAGTTCGGCTTAAGATTGGAGTTATGTATGTAGTAGTTACATATAAGTCTCCAGGGAATGAATGTGAGTCAATGCAATGTTCTCCTAAGTGACAAAAATAAGTTTCTATGTCGGGCACCAAACTCCTTGTACATGATCGTCATTCGTTCTTTTTCTTTTTTTTTTTCTGTGAGTGTGTCAGGCAGACATCTTTCTCCTTTTCTCTGACTTCCTTCCAAAATCCCTCTCTCCCCTTCCTTCTCTCTATGAATGACATCCCTCCAAATCAAAACGGAGGTGATCCAGTTTCTTGCCACTGGAGGAAATGAGCGCCTCTCCCTTCCTCTTCCCTCCACCCTCTTCCCCTCCCATCCTGTCCTCCCTCACGCTCCTGCTGTCGGTCTTTTCCTGGCTAAATCGCCACGAGGAAGGGATAAATAATTAAATTCCATTAGGAAAGTAATCTGTCAATGGAAGTGAGTGAGTGCCACTGCCCCCAACAAGACCAGGACAGAGGGAGGGAATGACGGAGGAGGGGGCCGGGACGAGGAGAAGTAGGCAGTGGTTGTCTATGTGTGTGTGTTCAAACACAAACTGTTAAGAGGGAAACAGGGAGGAAGATCAGAGGACAGCACAGCTAAATAAACTTGGACATAAAGAACAAGCCCATTGGGACAAACGAACAAGATCATGGGGAGAAAAAGTGTCCTCTGTTGTTTTTTTAATTCTAACAAAACATGGCATCGCAGGGCAGAGGGCGAGGGACGAGGAAAGGGAACAGAAAGCAGACAGGACAGAAGGAGGGCGAAGTGAGAGAGGGAAAACAAAGAGCAGAGCGGCGGGGGGAGGCGGAGGAGGCGAAATGTGTGAAAATGAGAGCAGCAAAGATAAGCTGAGGTCTCTTCACAGGTGAAGGTGTGAGGTCTGAGAGGACACTGTTCACCTCAAGCATCCCCCACTGCTACATCTGCAACCTGCTGGAGGAGATTGTCATCCCTCCATCTTTCCTCCGCAGCCTTCCATCCGTCTATCAGTCCATCCATCCATGCCTCGACCCCTTCCAGTCCCTGAGGCCACCTTGGTAATTGTGTTAAGTCCCTGATTGCAGATGTCTCTCATCACGGGAACCAGACGTAGTGCTGGCCAGACTCTGCCAGGGACAATCTTGCACATGTGCATGCACACACACACACACACACACACACACACACACACACACATCCAGACGGCGCTATCAAATGTAGCACAGACTCTTAAAAAAAAAAGAAGTAGATGCAGGCGAATCAGCCTCATGTCGACATTCCCCCACGGGAGGGAAAAAGACTAAACTCCAGTCTGGGACGGAGACGGCCTTAATCAGCGAAGGAGACAGTGACAGAGCGAACACTGAAAGGCGTGCACGCATACTTTTACACACATAGTCACACCTCTGGGAAATGTCTTGGTCCTACAGCATGGAAATCCCTCAAACAGGCAGAAAATAACTGGGGCGAGCCAAAACGCACACGCGGGCACACACACACGCGCGCGCGCAGAGTCTACGTGAATATGCAGAGAGGATAACACGCTTTCCTCGACTGTAATTGCAGCTCTGAGGGAACACCCCCGTGGCTGTTTCTACACAGTCGACACGCGGAAGGAAGGAGAGAGGGTGTCATGGAAGTGCAAAAGGGAAGTGTTGGAAAGTGTGAGAGAGGAGGAAAGGTTCACAGGAGTGTTGTTGCCAGGAGGAAAAATAAAAACAGCAACTGGGAGACAGTGAAGAGAGGATTCCACCAGTGCTGCCTTGAGACCAGGAATCTCCCTCGTTCAGTATGAAAAACAACCTTAGTTACTAAAAATGGCCAGAGGCTTGCAGGAGACGGATCTGATAAGCTAACATTTCTCGGAAATGAGAGGGTGAAATGCTTCTTTCTTGTCTACTTTCCGAGGAGGACACTGTGTTTTACCTCGCTCTCGTTTTTTTATCCCCCATCATAAATCCCAAGGTGGATGTACATTATGTAGAATCTGCAGAACACGACATCATGAACGAGTCCGAGGACTTTAAAGCAGACAACCTTTATTGGGAGGAGTTCACTTTATTTTTCCGAATGCCGCCTTTCAGCTTTTGAGTGGCTGTGAGTGCCAAGGCTGTGTCTTCTTGATCAATGGACGGCTTCTAAAATCCTCCAAAAGTAACTTAATAACACAGTTCACTAATGCTTAAAGTGCACTAATGGAGTGGAGAAACATCTATTTCTCACACACTCCCTTGGAGTTTCTATTTGATTAATTTCAACGATGCGTTTTTCGCCTTTCAAGGCTTCATTTCTCGCAAGTTTGAGAGCTCAAAAGGCATTCTTCTCCTTTGCCAGAACTAATTTTTCTTGTTGCTTTGTATGTAAAAGTTTGCTGCTGTGTGTATGTGTGAAGGAAAGAAAAGAAAAGAAGGCCACTGGTGAGCTGGCAGATAAGTGAGTCACGCAACAGACCAGAACTTCAAATATGTGAACGTGCGTGTGTGGACGTCCCTGGATGCCACATGAAACACATGAAAGACGCGGTGCAAGCCTCCCAAATTTGCAGACGTTCAATTCTTTAACCAAACACTGAGCCTGGATTTGATCCCGTGAATCGTTTATCTTTCTGATGTGCCACTGTGGTTCACTTAACAGCTGTCCTGAGAGTTTTTCTGCTTGATTCATAACTGGCTAGACTAATGATATTTCAATCCTCAAGCCTCCATTATTCCTGACCAATCTCAGTCAACGGGTACAACGTTAACTCAAACTAATGGCGTGCAGTTGCACAGATTGGACGGTAAATCACAGCACTCTCAACATGTCTCCTGCGTTATGCTGGTGATAACAATCTCAGCTCGAATTCTAGTCATATCTGTAAGATAATACTCTTCATCTGTTAAGTAACACAGTTACAAAGAATTAGTGAGGCAGTCCGACAAAGAAGCACACAGAAAGCAAGGTTAGACTCAGTCATAGAACGATGAAAGCAATCGATGAAAGAAACACATGTTCAAGGGCAGTGATGAGACCATTGCAACAAAATCACACAAGACTTAGTTGTGTTGATGTTGCAGCATTAAGGCGCTAAAGTGGCCCAAAAATCTGTCTCCTTAAAGCTTTGGTCAAGATAAAATTCTCAGATACATTCTTAAAATAACGTGATTTGTCACAGTGCAGCAACAATATGGTTTAGCTACCAAATCTCGATTGTAATAAGAGAAAATGTGACACGACGAATGTGCCTTAAGAGCATATACACAATGTATTGCAAAGACCAGATCAGATCAGATTTCATCCGAAACAAACACAAATACTGCAAGAAATAATGAGCAAGATCATGCAGGTAAGGTAAGCTAATGTTAAAGAGCGATCCCAAATGTGTCTGAAAAGATGTTTTTAGTTTTGCTTTCAGCTTATTGGCTACAGTCAAGATCTGCTCTGAAAAGAATGGAAATAATGTCTTCTCAAATCAATTTCTGACTTCCAGAGACTTTGATTATGCCGAAAGGAGCTTTATGGAGCCATTTTATGTTTTTTCCCATCTACTTCAGTCGTTTTTTGCTTTGAATCTCCAGAAATGTTTTGTAGTCTACAAAAATTTCCATCGGCATGGGGGTGAGCAGATAATGACTTACTTTTCCCTTTTGAGTGAAAGTTTTCCTTTCAAGATAAAACCTGATTTAGCATTGCATTCCTATAACGTCGTCAGAGTCCCAATGAAGAGTTTAGAAAACATTTTGAAATGAGAACCAAGGATATCATGATTTTTTTGTCTTCAAATATCTTCCTAGAGAAGTGTGTTCTTCAGATGCTCTGACCCTACACTCACCACACCTGAAATCCGAAGGGCATTTGTACTTTGGACCGTAGGAACAAACAGTTCTGCTAACAGCTGAAATGATTCCAGACCTCTTTAAGATAAAATGTCAGCACTTTTTCACTCAGCCACTACCAGCAGGGTCTGATGGCCACTTGCAGTCCAATCTTGTGCTTTTATGCAAATTGCACAGCAGAGCTGGAAAATACCAGCCATAACACACCAGTAACCACCTGCACAAGCACTCGATGATCACATATTTTTTGCCAAGGTCTGAGACATTATCAGGACAAAGAAAGGCTCCTGCAGATGAAAAGGAAGGGAAGAACCACAAGGACATTTCTGTAAAAGTGTCTCCGATTGTCAGCAGTTTTCAATTTAACAATCAGTGTTTCAATAATTTCTATATTTTTGATGTAATAAAGCACTTGGGTCAGTCTAATCACTGTTTTCTGAAAGTGTGGATCAAAATGTATATTTATTAAACAGCTGGCAGGGTTAGGGGTTAGGGTTGGAGTATTGGGGATAGTTTGTCATCAATCAAGACAATTCCCCTGAAACCTCTATAGTTCTTATCAATTATAATTCATGATTAAGTGAATGTAATTAAGTTTTAGATGATTTACTAAAGGTAAAGATGAATCTATTGTTTGTGATTGTAAATGAATGTAACCGAACCCCAGATTAAGATATTTCGGTACAGCTAATGTGTTGAAGAGTCTCACGCCTGTCTGTGCTGCAAAACTGATCAGTAAAACTAATAGTTTTTATCTTATTTTATTCATTCATTTATTTATGTTTTAATTCATGTATTTATTTATTTTTTTTTAAATCTATTTATCCTTTTTTTAAATTTTTCTTACTAACAAGTTACATGTGCAATATGTAAGAATTTTAGTTCAAAACATCCAAAAGTTAACTAAGATTATCAACAGAATGTGAAGAAATAACAGGTTTTGATGCGAGGTGGTGCGATGCGACGTCGAAGATGTTCTTGGGCCTGAAAACCTCTTTCTTACAGCGCTCCAAAGCTCCTTGGTAGTCCAGCTAGCCGCACGGCTAACTGAGCTAACTGAGCTAACATAAGCTACAGTCATGGATGTATAAAAAGAACACAGTTAGCAGCAGTTAGCACTCTGGTGATATATGTGTTGGGAGTATGAATTCAAGGTGACTTATTCGTGCGTACGGCACCTTTAATAATAACTGCCTATGACTGTGAAAATCAAACATTTGTGTATCTCAACAGACAACATCTCTCAGAGAGGTTTCAGAGAATGTGTCAGCGTGCTAATTTGTGCTCCAGTGATTTCATCTCAACACACAGGAACCTACTGGAAATCAATGGAACAACATTTTCGATTATGTTTGCATTTGTTCCAAAAAAAAAATAAAAAATTCCAGTTTGCTGAATTAAAAATGAGAACCAAAACCCTGGAGCGTCGACGTGGCTCTGCTGACTAAGCACAACAGGAAACTGCAATGTTCTCACTTCCAATCAAACATTTCTCATGTCAGCTCGCTGTCACTGTCATTTTTCACTGTGTCGCCGCAATGACAGCTCAGAAAATCACACACACTTTTGCTACACGTTCATGTCGGTTACAGCATGCCCCCGTTTGTTTTATGCGGAAAACAATTATCTGTCTGCCATAACAAGCTAATTACTGTCAGTAGTTAATAAGAACCCAGATTCTTTTCTTTGATGGCCGTGAATAAGGGAGAAATGTGCGACCTGGGGTGATTGCCGATGATTTGCACTACAGTCAAAATTGACTGTTTCTCTGTATTTCATGCTGAGCACAATTGGTTTGGGCTGTCCCGTGACGGATTAGAAGAGACAGTGGCGACGGAGAGACAGAGGAGGATGAGGAGAGGAACATCCAAAAGAGGAGGGATGACATGAAAGATGTGACAGAGAAACACAGACTGAAAAAGGAGGGGAGAGGAGGAGAAAATGCAGGCAAGTGTTAAAGTACAACAGGGGAAGGGTGAATAGGTGAGAAGTCGAGCGCCGAGTAACGACGGAAGAGAGGAGTGAGGGAGAAGCGATGTGAAGCTCAACAACAAAATTGAATTGAGGCCCAGTGGAGGAGACGGGAGACACATCTAATCTGATAAGCAGGAGGAGAAAGAAAGGAAAAAGATAGAAAAAGAGGAGCACGCTGATGGTGGTAAACAAGAAGTCTTGTGAGACAGAAGACACGAGGAGGAAGAGAGAAATGGAGATCAGTGAGAGAGAGAGAGGGTATAAATGCCAGCTAAACCCGATAACATCATTGTGATCTCAAGAAACTCTCTGCCTCTCCAAGCTACTCTCCGCAAATGTATATATATATATTCGTGTGTGTGTGTGTGTGTGTGTGTGTGTGCACGTGCTTGTAATATCCTGTTACATACAGGGCAAAAAATGCTCCGGCAGAATTTTGACGTAATCTGAGAGCGAGATCTTTATTGAACAATGCCTTTCATTTCGCACAGCATTACTTCTCAGTGTGTCTGTGTGTTTATGTCTGAACCACCCAACAGTAAGAGACGGACACACTCACTTCGCATGCCTCTCGTGTATATTGGCAAACAGGCTGGGCGCCGGCAGGCAGGTGCTGACTGATAAAACTAACATGCATGTAATGAAACATGTATGGTTTCAGGTGTAGCCTGCTCACTGTAAATGAAAGCAGTTCTTGCACGCATTGCACTGAGCTGCTGTGGACGCGCGTCCCGCTTCAATCAGCAAACTGTTGTTTTTAACATTTCTGTTTGTGTAAGCGTAAAACAAACGTGATGAAAATGTGCTAATTAGTTAGTTTAAGAGTTGTTCAGTTAGTGGAATTTGGAATTTGGACAGAGATGTCTCTCCCGGTCTAACAGGGAACAAATCATGCAACACCACCTCCCCCTCTTCACGCTTGTTGCTGTGGGCATGTCAAACCGCAAAAGCTACAGCAGCAAGCAGCTTGCTAACATTGAATAAATAAGGATCCTGTGATGTTCTCCGACAGTTTATGTGACGTTGGGCCCGGCAGCCCCTTCTTTTTTGTTTGTACCTGTAATCTTGGAAGTAAGGGACATGCAAAAAAAGGGATGCTTAATCATCATCTCCTCTGCATCCTGTCGGGGTTCTTATGATACATCGTGATTTCGTCTCACTGCAGAAAAGTCAAGAATCTAGAATTTAAAACCCACTTTTTGAGATTATGATTGCCTGAAACAATCATATACGACCGGGCTGTATGTTTCTGGGGCCTGAACCAGTCAGATGGTGAAATGTAGCGGATGTAAACATGGGCTTGGCTACTTCTTGAGTTTTTGGTTGTTTTGGCTTTGAGCAAAGACGTAAGTAAACTCATCCGTTTATTTTAGTCATGGATCAATTATCATGAGCATTTCTCTTCCGCTCTCCGGCGCTTTATAGATCCTTTCAGCTCCTTGTTTTCATTTTCCAGACAGTAACTTTGCTTCTTTGGTTGATGCCTGAGACAGCTGTTTTATGAAAAAAATGAAAAACAAACAAGAAGTGCTCTCAAAACCAAAATGTACGTTACCTCTTCATCACCAAACAGCAGAAAGACAAAGTGTGCGGCGAGAATTTAGCTGCTGATGAGCCTAACGATTCCGGTTTAATAATTTTATTTTATAGTTGTATTTTCAGCCATCATTCCTACAGGTAATCATAATTGTACTTGTACCAAAGGTAAATGCCGACTGAACTTTTCAGGGATATATTCCAGCATTTCAAGGGTGCTCACCTCTGGTTTTACCTCCAAATAAAGTGCTTCAGATAAAATGACTGAAACATTGGACTGTTTGAAACCTTTGTGATTATCTGACTGCAATTTCACCGTGTTCCCAAATTCAAGCAATTTCAGAGAGTGCAGTGATATAATAACCGATGGAAACGATAGCCAAAACTACTACAGTAATACTCAAGTTGTAATAAACCCGGATTATCCTTTAAAGCTGTCAGCTGCTGCGGAGTAAAAAATGCTCGTAAATTATCGCCATCCTCATTCAAGTTATTATCAAAAGTGATTTGGGTTTAAATCCCGACATCTCCTCCCCCAGCCTGCCGCGATACCTTCCCACTAACCTCCCCGAGCTCCTGACTTCATTTAATCAAAAGGAATGATTTCTCACAGAGATTAACAGAAGACCATTTTCTCTCTCTCGCTCTCATTCGGCCTTACAGTAGCGGCATTAGCGTGCCCGTCACGTGCGGCAGCCACAGTGTGCGTGGGAGTATGTGAATGTGACATCAAACTTGCGAGCATAGGCGAAGGTTCTTTTATCAATGAACGCTCAACCACACACACACATGCATGTGCACCACATGTGCATACATCGAATGGGCTCCTTGAATCTTAATACACAGCGGCTTCCCATTACTGACTGATTACCAGTCTATCAGTGCCTCTGTATGACAGTGAATAAGCAACGGCCGTCTAGTTATTGATCCACAGACGGAGAGTCTGAACCTCGGAGCTGAGTGCATCAGAATCCCCATCACACACACCCGCTGCAACTTTAATAGACATTTTCAGCAACATCCAAGCTGTGATGTAATGAAAGAAAAGAAAAGAAAAAGTCCCCGCATTAAACTAATATGTGGTGAGATGGATGATTGTTGCTCCGTGGTTTAGCTGGTGGGAGTAATAGCTGGTGTGGGGGCACTCATTGGGTCTGATTCCCGCAAGGCTCCCATAAATAGTCAATGTGCATCGATTGCAAATGGCCTCAGATGAAAACCCCGGCTAAATGACCGTGGTACCATTATATTAGTGAAATGACAAACAGCAAAACAGATATCATGAAGCATGAAAGCATTTCTGATTGATTGTTTCAGCCTTGCAAGAGGTTAAGGCTTTGTGTGTCTGTGTGCCGTGCATGTGTGTTTGTATATTAATGTGTGCTCTCTCTCTCTCTCTCTCTCTCTCTCTCTCTCTCTCTCTCTATTGAATGACAGGATTGTTATCGGCTGAGTGTGTATTTAACATTCAGTGTGGATCTGCTCGATGCAAAGCCATGCAGACTGTTTGGCCGATCCCACTACGTCTCTCATTAATGCCATTAATTGGCTGGAGCACACACACACCTGGGTCCTTTGGTCTATCTCGGAGCCTGAGGGATGACAACAGAATGTGTACACTATGGATAGGGCTCAGATGGGACTCTGTTTATATATGAAGGAAACCACTCTCAGGAATGGCTAGTGGCTATTTTGGGAACTCGTGCCAAGAGTTAGATGAGGCAATCGATACCATTTTCATTTCTGTCTCCTAAATATGAGGCTACAACCAGCATGTGGTTAGCTTAGTTTAGCATTAAGACTGGAAACAAGGGGAAACAGCTAGCGTAGATACGTCCAAAGATAACAAAATCTAACACCTCTAAGGCTGTAATCACTTGTCGCTAAAGGCGCAGCTTCATCAGAAAAGCCTGGGAAAAGCGTGTCAGGCATAATAGCGCTACGTGGTGCTGCATGAACAGGAGCTCAAATTTAAATAATGGAAAAAGTAGTGCCACTCCATACCTTGCACCCAAACGTTACCAATGTTTTGACTTCTAAAACTTACAAAAACGAGACACGTGGCACGCCAGGCACCAGTAGCTACGCAACTTGCGTTATTATGAATCCCACTGCATTTCTTGCAAGACCCGCCCCACACGGTGTACTCCGTGTTAAGTACATCCAATACGGTTTTTTTGACAAGAGAGGGCGAGTAATGTGACACGAGATTTCGACTGATAGGCGCCTGTCTGATCTGCAAAATATGGTTCCCCTCGATAAAAAAAACATTGGGATTTTTAATTGGATTTTGAATTATTGCCGGAAATAAGATCAAAAGTAAAGTAGTAAAAAGATGATGTTAGGCTATAAACAAACTACATTACTGTCACATGACTCAAACGTCTTACTTCACAGTTACTATAAATGTTTTAACATAGTTAGTAACCAAAGTCGACCTGTAAAGACGAACTAGTGAGTGGATGAGTCTCCGTGTTTGGCGTGATGACATTTAATGTCCGTGACAACTTTCTCATTTGTTTCTGTCATTTTTAGGACACATAAGCGCTTTATACTTAAATTGCGGGATGATTACTTGATATCTTAAGTCCGCGGTAACCACAGACATTTCAGGCATTTAACTGAAAACCCATTAAAGAAAACTTGTGGACTTTAGGAAAAAATGCTAACTGATTTTCATGTTTTATGACTCATTACGACAGCACTCTACAGGGCGCCTTGTAAGAACTGCAGTGTGATCCATAATACCACTAAAGCTAACTAAATATTGACAATTGGTTTTATAGTGGGTTGTGTACATGGCTTTTTATTGCCCAGGTGAAGTGACTTCCTGTAGTCTTAAAATAGTCCCACACAACCTTTCGCACAACCACAAATTGTTATATTCATTCATTTATACGTTTATATTATAAGTAGCACACTCAAACTTTTTGTAAGGATAAAACAAACTTATTTCATGCTAATTAGTGAGCTTTGGAGGTGCTAGTAGGCCAATTTTGCTACATTCAGACAGAGCGAGGCTAGCTGCCACCACCTGCCTCAGGTCTTAAAGCTAACCTAAGCTAATCACCTCCTTGTGCTCACTCCACACTTCACGTGAGAGAGGTAACGATCCTCTTCTCTAAACCAAGCAAAGCTAAGCTACGATTTACCAAAATGCGGAACACCTGCCTTTGAGTTAGTTCGTGTCAGTGGGTGTGCAGACGTGTCTGCCTGTGGATGTATGTGCACGTGTTTTACCTGAACTTCCCGTGCATGGTAGGCTATGATGAGGCCCAGCAGGATGACTGTGGACAGACTGATCAGACACTTCAGGGCCAGAGAGTACATGGAGCTCTGTGGAGACAAAATCGACACACACGCCCTTAGAAACATGCAGCACAAACACGATACACACTTAAGATCATCTCTGCTAAAGAGAGATCACAAACTCTTAAAAGAAACCACATTCGGTCACGAGTCTGGTTCGATCTGGAGCGAGTCCCAGATGTCGCACCGTGTCCTCTGTCACTCCTCCACTGCTAAAAATGGCATGTGTACCGTAGTGGCACCACCTCAGCGTGGACAATAAGAACAAACATTTGCAGACAGACTTTCAAACGCCGAGCAGAAGCAGAATGGTAGTGTTCGAGCCGTCAATATCACTCTGCAGTAGAGCTTTAAATCCTCTGCTTGTCTGGTTTCATAGGGCTTATAATCAATGCACCGGGCAACTTCCGATCAATACAACTCATAGCACTTCAGTGGCTTCTTTAACCCCCTCCACCTTGCACACTCAAGAGCACAGCAACATTTACTGGGGTTGATATGCATCTGCACACACAGTATGCACATACGTACATTAGCTCAATCACACAAGAAACACACAGCTGCGCACTCGTCGTCCACATTAAGATGAACAGATCAGACGGAAGATCAAAAGGAAGAAACACATTAGATTGTTTCTCTCTACTGAATTTTTGTGTTCCTATTAGAGTATATTTACATCTTTAACAGCATGTTTGATCCTCAATGTGCTGTAGTGACGAATAAATCAGTTCAGTTCAGGTGTCAGAAGACTGAGCAGCAGGTATCTCAACTTAAAAAAATGAATGTTAAAGCTGAGTAATGTGAAAGCATGCGTGTTAATTATCTAAGCAAAGCGTATTTTATGTCTTTGTTTAACACCACCAACAACAAAAAGATTCAGTGGAGGAAATGTTACTCCACTTCATCATCATCTTCTTTTTCTTCTTCTCTCTCTCTTTTTTTTTTTTGCTTTCACCTCATCCATAACTGTCATGCATCAGGAAACCTTGTTAGCCATGCTGGTGTCATGACTCCATGTCAGTCTATGTGTTGGTCGGTCTGTCCCCCACTTTGGTCCACGTCGTCCAGTGTTGTGATTTATCCTAATAACATTTTCTACATATATATTCATGTCCCCCACAGGACGAGTCCTATGAATGTTTTTATCCAGCACTATCATCACATTTTGTACAGATATAGTTTCCCAGACGATGTATTCTAATGTCTCTGGTGACCCTCTGACTTTCCTGTTGAGCCGCCAGCCGTTTAAATTTTTAATTGATCTCTACAGCTATTGGATGGGTCGCTGGGAAATACTGTCCATATTGACTCTGACAGCGTCACAGGAGTGCACTGCTAGACCAGTCGACTGCTTTTCAAAACCTGGTGCCTACATTACCCACAATGCAACCTAGTCACTGAGTGACATCACTGGAGGTAGTTTATCAGATTACATGCAGCTTCCTCTGGAGCCACAACAGGTTTTATACCACTCTTTCACATGTGCAGTCAACTCCCCAAGACTTGTAAACGCACTTTTACGTGTTAATTGGTAAACCCTTCACCGCACAGAGCCCATGACGTGGCTATAGACTCATTCTGGTTTTTCAATATGATTTATTTTATTTTATCTCGCTGTCATGATATGCATGATTTTGAGCCTACCTAAAATCAAATCAAGTTATTAAAAAGGAAGAACTTTCTTCAAGCCTGGAAAAACATCCAAAATGCAATAAGTGCTGTATGCAGAGTAAACAGAAGCAACAATTACTGTATAAGTAAATATAACTACATTACTCTGATTAAAAATGACCAGGTAACACTTTATAATAACCATCATTAACAAATGTTAAAGGTAGAGTTGATATAAGTTCATTCAAAGTTATTTAACTTTTAATAAATCATGTAGTATTTTATGAACCATTTATTAACCGTGTTACCAATGACTTTTAGTTGCAGCTAATCAATTGAAGTAATCGATAGTTGGGAACTATTTCAGATGTCACACATCAACAGATCCTGCATATAAAGGATAAGGCTGGCGTTATTCTTAATTTTTTAATAAATCTAATAATAAAACTAAAAACAACAACACTTCTCGTAATATTTTCCAGCTTCAACTTCCTACTTCTGTTCCATGTTTACTGAAGAGGAAAATACCAGTGGCTTTTATTTGCTTTACAAATATGTAGTTTATTATAGTTTTAGGGGATTTCTCAGATGGCGGGTCATCAATGTTTTGAGCCAACATTACTCAAACTGGAGTAAAGAATAATTTGTTGGGGACTATTTTCATCAGTGGATTAATACGCCTCTGGTGCTCTGGTGAGTATTTCCAGCAGGGCCGTGTATGAAGGAACACAGAACAACAGTGTGGCTCACTGATTGCTGTTAATAGTTTTCCTCTGTTCCATGAAGCTCTGTGGCACAGTGGAAAACTATTAACAACAATATAATATACATCAGGCTTTAATGTTTTTTTAGTAGGATCGTCAGTTTTGTTTCTTCACAGGATTTGTTGACTATATATAAAATATATAATATCCAAAGGGTTCTCCTTTCAATTCTGATTAGAAGAGACCTTTTTAATAGATGTGCCCCTTAGGTTAAACTACGTCGCTCTCACTGTGTCTGTGAGCGTGACTGAGGATTCGACTGACATTGGCTTTTGTCAGTGTAGATTTACAGGTATTTTAGTGTCAGTATTCTGTTTGAAAAGCTCATCCAGCTTGTGAAATATTCATAAAAAAAGATTATGCAGTCAGCTGCAAAATGTCAGGAATCAGCAGTCAAACAAAACATTTAGTTTGATTCTGGGCTTTAGTAATAAAACCTGCTGCATTTAGTGCTTCGGTTTTTAAAAGCCGCACTCGCCCGCTGGATTGACTCATTTGTCTACATCAGCTCAAGGACTGTGTTTTGAATTGCAGAGTACGAAACCAAAAAAAAACTCCAGAGTGCATTAATTCTCCAAGGTCACATGACGAACACAGCAGCCCACTGTCCTCTTCAGGAGGAACGTTTCGACTGCAGCCTCGCAGATCAGATAGCTCAGCTGTTAAGTAGGACGCCGTTAAGCATTCATCGCCAACCACTCTCTTAATTTGACTACGCGCTCCGAGTTTAGACACATATTACTCAGCCTTTCCTCCAAGACGTTATGAAGCAGAATCTACATTGTGTTTTAGGTTCATGAATATATATTGCAAGTCAGCCTCCTGGAAAATAGAGTGTGTTAGTGTGTTACTGTGTCTATTCAGGGTCTCTGTAGATGCTTCATGGCCTTAATGGTATTAATTCGACGTCCCACAAACACACACACACACACACATACACAGTCTAGTTTTGTTAATCCTCATTGACACCCTCCTCTGTTGAGTCTTCCTTTTCCACATAATTATCCAAATCTGAGAGGATTGAATATGAGATTCGGTGTCCGCCCTGCTATTAAACTCACACAGACATATAGACACACACTCGGAAGAAGAGCATGAAGTGAGTGTTGTTCATTTGGGCCTCATATCAGCGTGGTTATGGGCCACTGCACAACAATGGGAAAATACCATCTAGCCTCGGCTCTCTGTTGATTTCCTCCATCGGTTTGCCCAAAGCTCTAGCTGTCTGTTGGTCTTTATGCGCTCACACTCTCTCCTCCTGACTCCGTCTGTCTCTCCTCTGCCAAACATCTCATTTGTACTCGCTGAGGCAAACTAGGTGCAAAAGGAAGCCAACATTGTTGTGCTAATGAGAAAAACGCAGACTTGGATTTCATAAGCGCATCTGTTTAGACACACAGCCAGCTTACTATATGTGATTTACTTGGAGTTCACCTGCTCCCTCTGCTCTCTCGCTGCGTTTACCTTCAGCCTGTCTGCTGGACGTTCAGGTTTGTTTTCAGTTCTGCCCGTCACACTGTCAAGAGCATTTTGTTTCTGCCCGTTTCTGCTTCGCTTGCTCTGCCTGTATGGTGAATGACTCGCCTGTGACAAGACGTGTGTGCGCACACGCTTGCCTTCTGTTCACTTTCACTTTTTTATACCGCCACTGCCGAGAATTCTCGATTCTAATTGGCTGGCATTAATTTCTAGAAACTGGACACGTCTGATGCACTTGTTTGCCGTTCTAAATATATGCATCTGCATTAAACTTGAGATAAAGACAGCGGCACTGAGGCTGAGGATTTGTTCATACTTCAGTAGGGACATGGACAGCTGCAAACAGCAGATGCACGCGCGCTACAATCTGTGGCACTTGAAAACAGGATGTGATCTCATGACAGCAAGCAGAAGACCTCCTTTGTTCCGCTGAACAGCAACAACTGAAACGTTTGCACTTTCTAAAAGATCACGATGGCAACAGATCTCCTCACAGAGCTTCTCTTCACAAGCGTTCACTTTCACTTTTCTAGCACAGACACAGCTGGAGTGTTTGTGGCGTTGACATGCGGACCTCTGCAGACTACAGCAGACGGATGCAACACGCATGAATTGGGTTTAAGTTGAAAAGCGTTGAAATTTGAAACAACATCTTGGAATATACGCTTAAAATCAGTTTATTTCCAAGAGTTAGACCAGACGATCGGTACCACTCTCATGTCCGTCCATTAAGTATGGAGGCGGAGTGAGCAGCCAATCAGCTGAGCTCAGCATAAAGATTGGAAGCAAGTGGAAATGACTAGTCTGCTCCTTCTGTGTTCAAAAATAAACTTACCAACACCCCTAAAGCTCACCAACTAATGTCAAGTTTATGGTTCACAAGAGGGTCATGTAAAAAGGCTGTTACCACTTACTGATGAACAACAGGCGATCTGAGCACCTTCCCCAAATCTTCTCTTCACTGCAGCTCTGTTAACATGCACACTGACATTCCCCTATCTTTCTGAATATGACAACAGAACACATTTTGTACCAGTCACATTCCATGTGGATATCCCGAAAGTAGCATTTTCCAATCAGGACATGCGGGATATTCAGACACTATTCAGGTTTTAGGAGCATTCTTAGGACACGTACACAGCACATTCAGAGCATGTGTTTTTTTTTTTTACTGCAGTTTGTGACACATGACCTGTTCATGGACGGCTCCGTGCATCGTCTAGCCAATTGGTTTGTAAGGCTCGGGTAGAGATGCATGCACCCAAGAAGAGCCCTCGCATATTCAGTATCCATATTTTTGACAACACGAGGAGGAAAATTGCATTTTCTGCGATTACCTCAAAAAACCTGAATACTCTGTTCATGTAAATGTAGTCAGGGAGGTTACCGGCAGCAGTGTTCAGGCACAAGCACAGGTGTGAATAATCAACTCTGACTGAATTTCACTCAGGTGCTTCAGTTTCAGGCTGCTGGTTTTGTGCATGCTCGGCTCACTGTCACACCGCCGTGACTTATCGGGGCACTTGACTGACGTCTCCCATCGTTATTGGTATCGGTAACACCTGTGCTCTTCCCACTGTGATGACTCAAAATGTCTGCTGTGAAAACGGCTCCATGACAAACTGTTGTTCATCAAGAAACGGCATCAAAACATGCAACTCCATTTGTTGCTGTTACATTTCTGTATGTGTACAGATTGATCAAACAATGTACCGTGTGTTAGTTAGTGAACTTAAGCTGTGTTCGTAGGCGTTTTTTGTTCAATTTGGACAGAACCAGGCTGCACGCTAACAACCAGAAAAAAGAGAAAAGAGTTGAAGCAATGGTCGCTTGAACTTGGAGGCCTGCGTAGAACCATAACGGTAGGTTGTTGTTTGTAGAACCTGTCGGATTTTGGACTGTCCTTGACATATACGGTATATGTTTTCATCCGTGTGCATGTGTAATGTGCAATCTGTGTGTGTGAGTGTTTCTTTTCCTGTTTCTTTTTGTCCAGCTGTGCATAAGTGTGTGATTAGTGTGTATTGATCAATGGCCTGGTGGACAGCATGCAGAGATAATGAGCTTTTTGAGCATCTTGAGTTCAATCTGCTGGCAGACACACAAACACTCACACTCACACACACACACACACACACACACACACACACACACACACACACACACACACACACACACACACACACACACACACACACACACTAAGCAAGGTAGTACCTTAATGAGGCTTTTCCCCAATTGTCCCCACCTCACCCTTGTTGACACAGATGTGAGAGCAAATATGCGTCGCTTGACGACACGTTACTCTCGTAGTGATAAGTTGCCCGCTACATGTGTTGGTAATGCATACGAATCTGTGTGTACTCTCCCTGTCAGAGCGATGCCTCATTGCAATCAGTCTCCAGGGAAACAGGCAGTAGACAGAGGAGCGATGTCACCTTAACAGGATAAACACACAGACACACAGACACACACACACGACTGCACGTAGACACACGCCATTACGGCCCTACACACTCAATTAAATCCAGACAAAGGGAGATGGGAATGCATACACACACACACAAACACACACACACACACAAGCAGGTGCATCCATAAGGAGCTGAATACACAGACCTAAAGACACTCCATAGGTGTGTATCCACAGAGGAGACAACTCAGTGACGTGAATGTTGACGCTCCCCCCCGATGATGCAAGTTATAACACACCCATGTGTACCAACGCACTCACACCTTCAGAGAGCGGTAGCCTAGCCTTGTTACACTGAAAGAAATGAGCATATTTGTACCTGTTAGTAGCAAGACCTGTGGGACCGAGCGTCCCTTAGAAGCCTGTGATCTAGAAGATGAAGAGAGTGTGGAGGAAAAGAGAGGAGGAAGAGGAGGAAGAGGAGGCGGAGGGGGAGAGCGGCGCAGAAATGCTGAGATGGCTGATAGCTCCTTTAGAGAATATGGTGGCAGTTGGTGAGTTTAATTCCCCCGATGATCCGCACGGACTGTCTGAAAGGCAGCACGCAGCCGCCGTAAGTGGCCTCGCAGAGAAAGGTCTGTAAAGGTCTCCCAGTAAATGTCTGCGCGAAATGTCATCGATAAGGGAGCGAGGGGTGTGGGGAGGGAGGGGGAGGCTGAGGTAGCGCAGGGGGAATGTGGGAGATGTTGTAAGCCTGCTGAGATGGCAATGACCCCCTTGGGGAAATGGAGACGTATTTAAGAGAGGATCATAAACACTCCCTGTAAGTGAGAAGAAGAAAGGAAGGAAGACAGGAGAGGGTGACTGGAAACACTGCTGCCAATCAGTGAAATCATCTGTGCGTGCGCTGAAAAAAATGGACAGTGAGTGGGTACATGCCTCTGACACACACACACACATGCACACCCACACACACACAGCACCCATCTGGATGTCGAGGTGTCAAGTGTGTGTATTGACAGTGTGACAAGTGATGCTGACAGCAGCTGTGCGTTCCCTCAGAATAGCCATGTTCCATTGCAGGCCTGAACCGCGGCGTGGAGCCGGGGCCCCGAGGAGCCACACAGGCCTTTGTGGAATGATCTATTGATCTGACAGTGACAGGCCACATGCTGAGGTCCCAGGTGTCCGAGGGCCTCAGTTATTCTCAGATAGAGACACATGTTGGACAGGGGACCCCCGTCCCTTTTAACCTGTTCCTAATAAAATCAATAATAGACGCTCATAAAAGCGTTTTTAAGAGGCATCGCATTCATCCAGCAGGTAACATTTGAGGTGTCAAGGTCCCGGGTCAGCAGCAAAACTGGTGACGCTGATCATGAAAAGAGTTAAAAATACAGTGTGACACAGTGAAGACGTACAGTACAGAGCCCTCTGAAAGATAAGTTATGATAGCGATTGCTTCTGTCTTTTCTGCTTTTTGTGGGGAAAGCTCACCATTCTTGCCTGAGAGAAAATTTAATTATTTCACGTTCATGAATTATTTCATCATCTAATATTCTCTCTGCATAATCCGTCTTGGCTCAGCAACTGTGATTGGACATTTACAGTACAGGAATTCACTGCCACTGCCTACAGCGCTGAATGCCAAGACTGGAAGAAGTGTTCGGATTCTTTAATTAGGAAAAAATGGCCAGCACCACAAATATATGAAAATACTCTTTTACAAGTTAAGCCCTTCATTCAAGTAAATGTACATATGTATTATCAGCAAAATTAACTTTAAGTGTCAAAGTTAAAGTACCTGTGTGCTGTGAGTGATATATTATTGTAGATTACATTAACCGATTGTAACCAATGATGAAGTCTTTTTTTATTTTACTGCAACAATTTAGTAATAATTTGTAGAAATTTATTTCATTTATTTATTTTTGCTCCTATATATATTACCAGAAGATGGTGTAGTTTTTAGGAGGTGATGGGGTCTTGGAATCCTGTGTGGGATGGGAACGATATTGGCACGACACAGAAAAAACTAAACAAAACAGAAACTGTTGTGACTGTTTGAAGTGGAACTCATTTTAACTACTTTATATTCATATTTACAAAATTATTTAAAACTGTTCTCCTTGTCTATTAATCTTATTTACTCAATTAATTAATTAGGTTATCCTTTGTCACAGGGGAGTAAAGAAACCAGGAAATAGAGAATTTTGACTTTTTTTTCTCTTAAAAAATGACCCAAACAGATAAATTGCCAATTGATACATCGATAATAGTTGGCGATCAGTTTAAAGCAGCAGTGAGTGATTTTTTTCTTTATTAAAAATACGTGTTATATAGCTCTGTATTCCACCAGTAATCACTGCTGCAGAGTGTTTGGTCATTAACCCATGACTCTCCTCCTCCTGCTCATTGCAGTAAAAGAGAAAATACGTTTTCTGGTATCCCTGCACACTTTATCCAATCAGGATGGAGAATGTCATGAAGAGGCGGTCCTTTCTGCTCTGTGAACGCGCAGAGAGCAGGATCCGATTACTGTCCATGTTCATGTGGTGACGTCAAAGAACTGCAAAATGGACAGGAAGTTAGCTAAAACGACGGCAGCACTTACAGCAGCTTAAAAAAGTCAACAACAAATTGGTTGACTGTTGCAGCTTTAATTAGAAAGCCCATTAAAATCTTAATGTGAAATGTAACTTGTAGCTATAGCTGTAAAAAGTTGAATATTTCCATGTGGAACAAAGTAAAGTAGAAGTCTGTGCTTGAAGTTGCATGAATCTGCATGAAGTGCAGCACTTAAGTAAACGTATTTAGTTATTTTCCACATAAGAGTTCTTTCCTGCATCAGAACTTACTGATCTCAAACGTGGCCCCGATCGTGCACTTTGCTTCGAACTCGACTGAATAAACAACTTGATCACTGATGACGGATGAAATGATACAATGAATGGAAAATCTCATCTGTAGTTTTTGCTGACAGGGTTCGAAATCTGGTTGTGCACATACGCTTACTCACTTTACCCACAGTCACGAACACTATGTCCTTTTTCTGTAACCTCTCTCCCTTTATCCTTCCTCACACACACACACACACACACACACACACACACACACACACACACACACACACACACACACACACACACACACACACACACACGCCCTGTTTAGTTCCATTCTTATTCTTCATCTCTATTTTGGGAGCAACATAGAGCAGCTGGTTTGGTTGAGAAGCAAATACACACACCGGCAGTGTACACACTGACCGCTGGGTTTACAGCTATTGTCAAAGACATACCGGTAGTCTTACGGTGCCATTAACAGGATATATATACAGCCGTTGATGTAAATTTTCAATAATGAAAAATGATCCGTGCATATCACATTTCCACACACCACCTCTCAGGGATGGCTGCCAATACACAACACGTTAAAGGCGGCATCCACTTTCAGCGTGCGAGGTTTGTACGACACGTGTGTGCGGGGATGGATGGTGCATGTATGTGTGGGTGAGCGATTATCAATAATCAATAGAGGAAATCATTCAAGGCTTCCCCCCAGACTAGTTTAAAGCACTGCACTTCTCCCTCCGCCGTCCTTCTCCTTCTCTCTTCCATCCACACGATCTATATCCATTTTTCACAACAACCAGCCGGCTACTTTCCACCTCAATTATCTAAGTGAGGTCTTGAACTGTCTGATGGAACTCCAGTGTCTGTTGGAGTCAAACCAAATCTGCAACCGTAAAAGCAAAAAAAAAATTTTTTTAAAGACCTTGGCAGTCAGCATGTAAAAGTGAATTTTGATCAGGCCTTGCTGGAAACCTGAAAGGACATTTTGCAAACTCGAACTTCCCGTTCTTAACTAGATATCCATGGATTAACCAGTAGATAGCACAATGGCTGCCCTGCTCATGTTCGCTGCTGTCCATCAATCCCTATTGATAGGCAATTCCGATGAGGACAGTATTGGTTGTAGTTTAAGAACCTAAATCAGGCTTTTCATTATCGGCTTTCCTTTTTTCTCTCTCCTTCTAAAGCCTTTCATTTCTCGCCCAGCCACTTCTCTCTTTTCCGATCACACTCCCCCTAGTTTGACGCCCACTGGAAGAGCACGAGAGCATAGGGAGAGAGAAAGTGAGGGGGACAAATGAAAGAAAGTGAGGACGGAAAAGAAAAGCAGGATGAAGAGACACAGGCGTGGAGTTGAATCAGACAGAGAAAGAAAGCATTACCAGTGTCTGCCGTCTCCTTCGGGGAGGAGAATAGGTCGGCAGAAGGGAAGAGAAGAGACGAGGAGGGACTGAGAAAGAGGAAGATTCGAGCCATGAATTTTCATTAAGAAAAAGCCACGGCCTCTAAAGCTGAGGTTTTCATAAAGTAATGAGTGGGAGACAGAGGCAAAAGAAAAAGATGCCAGCCAGCAAAACAGAAGAGGCAGATTTCTCTAGCAATGACAATAACAGAGAGAGAGAGAGAGAGAGAGAGAGAGAGAGAGGGAGGTATCAACTGGAGACCACAAACAGGGAGAAGCGGGGAGATAGAGACACACCCAGCTGGCCTATTCTAATAGGCTACCTGAAAATCTGTGCGCTCACATGATCCCATATCCTCCTTAACACGATCAGTGATCCATATATGACAAGCTGCGCAAGTGGAAGTAATGTTTCCACCTTATTAGCCAAAGAAAGCCAACCCTGTGTGACACGACGGAGAGACAGAAGGGATGGAGCGAGGACAGAAGTATCAGGAAGGTGAGCACAACATGCTCAGAGGCTCACTGGGACCCTGTGGCACGCACGCACACACACACACACACACACACACATACAAAAAACACAACCAAAATAAACAGACAATAGCAGCCAGGGGCCAATTCGGCTTATTACACTCCCCATTACACAGACAAATGAGATCCTGGCCTCCTACTGATAATCTGCCCCCCATGTCCTCTGCATCGTTGTATTACATCACCGAGAAGCAGCAACTGTCAAGTGTGGTCATTACAGTGCACAACCCTCCAACAACATGGGCACGCTGCTGGTCACACTGAGTGGTTTGTGCCAATTACGAATTTGGTGATTAACCAGTGGGGGCTGACTAGTTATCTGGCCACTGGCCCGACCAACACAGCCAAAGCTGGGGCGTCCTGGTGACCAATTAATGTCCCTGCTTCGTTCCGGCTGGATATCTTTGATATGTCTTTTACTTTTCCTCTCACTTTAACTGCCTACTATCAAAAATAAAGGCAAGCATAGTGAAGAAATGCTTAAAAACTGGCCAAATCTAATAAGGACATTCCAGCAAACTACCAAATGCACAATGCTACAACTATTAAAACAGCCTGGTGTGACATTGTGCACACCTTTAATGTACTGAGGTGACATTAAAGGGGCAATCTACCAATTTAGTATTGCACTTTAATAAAGTTGGGGGACTTGTGAGAGACAGATCAAAAACATAATGGTCTAAATCGTAGCAGCAGAGGCCGAGATATCTCAACTTTAGTAGGAGATCCACTGGATCCTAAATTTCCCATAATGCAACTCAAGTGTGTTAGTGTGTTATTCCGACTATGTCTTTCAAAGCCACATCATCCTTTGGTGACGCAGGATTTCTTCTATAAAGTCTCCAAGCCCAAGTAAAGATAAGCCTGATGACATCACTATGACATCATCTCTACGTGACAAACACAACTGTAGTCGCACTAACCACAATTACTGAACTGATCTTCTGTGTGTGAGACCAGTGAATCTTTCCCCTCACCTTGGTGTACACGCCCCACGACAGCTCCGTCTCAATCACCATGACAACGATGCCAAACATCCCGAAGATGAGAGCATAGTCACTCAGCCGCTTTCTCTTCTCGAACAGCGCCCTGCGATGCCCCAGTTTGTAACCAATGTTCTGGTTCTTTCGTTTGGAGGCCTTGGAGGTGCTGCCCCTGGCCCCGGTGCCCACCGCCCCGACCCCACCCTGCCTGCTGCCCGTGCCCGGCTGCGCCCGCCTGCTCTCCACCAGCGCGTGGTTCTGGTGGTAGATGGACATCTGGTTGGATGTGGAGTCGGTGATGTCATACCCTGCTCTGGGGTATGGCGAGTCTTCTTTGGATGAAATCACAATCTCCGGAGGGCTCTGGATTGGGGGTTGATTGGTAGAAGAGTGGGCCACCGAGGAGGTAGGAGGGGCTTCTCGCTGTCGGTCATGCCCCCCAGCGGTCGTCGCCCCGGCAACAGCTGAAACACCGGCCTCTTTGGTTTCGCTGCTGCTGTCTGATTCAATGAGGTTTCTGCGGGAGGCGCTGAGGCGGCTCAGGGGCTTCATGACCCCGCCTGTGTACTTACAGGAGCTCATGGCGATCTCCGTGAAGGGGTTACTGTCCCTGCGGTGGACCAGCGGGCTGGCCTGTCTGTGTTTGCAGCCCCTCTCTCTCTCCCTGTCCCTCTCACGCTCTCTGTCCCTCTCCCGATCCATGGAGGGCGAGTGGGAGGAGTAAAAGAGGGCGTTGTAGACAGGGGAGTTGTCCCCACTCAGGCTGTGCTGTGAGCCCAGGCAGGAGGACAGTGGGGTGCTGGTGGGGTGCAGGGCGTTGGGGATGGGTGGTGGCAGAGGCTGGGCTCCGGAGGATGACAGGGGCAACTTGGGGAGCGATGCTGGAGGCAAGTTGGGCGTGGCAGGTGATGGGGACGGGGTGCTGCCATTTAGGCGGTCGAGGCTTGATCCTCCCATGTGGTTGGAGTGGTTTGATCCTGGCTGGTTGCCAGCGGCCGAGGGATGGGATATACTGCCCAGGGGAAGGAGGAAGCGCTGGTCCTCATCCTCGCTCCCTCCTAGCAGAGCCAAGCTCAGTGAGGGGGGAGGCTCCATGGTCACGGATGTGGCCAGGCACCTGTCTACAGACAAACACAAAACAAGAGAAGAAGAACTGTCAAGAAGAAGCACAGGGGGGAATATTTATCATGACAGGACAGACAGAGAGAGAGCGGGGCTGAGGAGAGGAGCTTTGTGATGGATAACGGTTAGTTAAAAGAAATGAGGGAAAAAGACTGCCCTCCTAAAGCTGAAGATGTGTGACAAAGAGGGGCAGCAGAGTGAAGAAAAGTAGCCATAATTGGGGAATATGCTCTTCCTTGAGTCACATTTGAGTCAGCTGCCCAGTCAGCCCCTCTCAGCGGTCTCTCTCCGTCTCTCCCGTTTCCCACTGTCCTCTCTCATTCTCTCACATCTCTCAGTGCTTCCAGCCATCTAATGCCATAAAATGTCATCTGTGTTACATTGACGTTAGCCAGGAGGAGGGTGCAGATCCTCCATGGAAATGAGATCAAGCTCGGAGACTAGATGAGGATAATCATTCCCCATCAGTCAGTGCTGAGAGCAGGAGAAGTCCTGTGACCGTGTGTGCACCCTCAGTCAAACACAAGTTGTCTGCATTTGGTTGCATTTGATTGATTCCAAAAACAATAACCTACTTTCAGTATGATATAACCAGACACCTTCACGCCCCCCACCCCTCCTCCTCCCCGTCTGTTTCTCTACCTACCTCCTACCTCTTCTCTCTCAGTCCCTGTCCCCCAGGTTAGTTGTGTTGAATCACTGGCTGGATGAAAATAGACCACCACACTTTTTCTTTTTCATGTTGTCACGGCCATCCCATCATCTCTCCGCCTCGCCCTCCTTTCATATAGGTCCCTCCACAGGTCCACCTCGCCTTCGCCTCTACGAAATCGCGCGTCGCTTCCCGCCCCCCCACCACCTCTCCACAGATGTCCCCCCTCCTCGTCTGCGCTCACACTTGATACGATCACTTCGCGTCTTCCTCAATCACCGGCGCTCTCTCGACGGTGCCCATTCCCCGATCCCAGTCAGTCACACTCGACTGGAGATGAGGAGGAATAATCCATGGTGACTGGATTAAACAAAAAAAATTTAATAAAATCAAAAAAGAATAAAAAAATCGGTCAACCTGTAGCTGCCAGCACGTCAAGAAAAAAAAAAAAATGTGCAAGAAGAAGATAAAAAAACAAAACAAATCGCAAAGCTGGACGTCAAGGTAACAGTCCTCAGATGAGCAGTGACGCCTGAGATTTAATATGTGACTCCGCCGACTTCCACTCAATCTACAGCTCACTGTCTCCCCGGATCCGTCTCTCACTCTCTCCTCCAACTTCTCTCCCTCTTTCTCCGCCTCCAGTGCTGCCGTCCGCTCCCATTGGACGGAGTCAGAGAGGCGAAATAAGCGCTGGAAAACAGGTGGCAGGGTTTGTAAGGAGGTACCCGCCACAAAAAAAAATGTCTAATTTATTGCACCCAGGTTATTATTATGATTATCATAGTTATTTGTTTTACTGTTGTTGTTTATTCTGTAGCAATGCTGTGAAGAAGATGAAGGAGTCTCCGGTTTATTACAAAAAGTACAGCATCTGAACAAGCACCCAAAAATTGCCTGTGTGAAGACTCGAAGCCGAATGTGAGTCTCCCCCGAATTCCACACAGACCATTCTACTTATACCCAATGTGTTTATCAATTCTCAAGGCACAGAGCCAACCTACCATTACCTCATCTGATCTTTACCAGGATATAGCATATGGTTCAAATTTATGAAACTCTGAAAAACAAGTCCGAAGGGGCCCATCTCCCTAAGGGACCTAACCTTTGACCTGAGGCCCCACAACCTAGGCTTTCCTCCATATTTATCTTTGCCCACGAAAACATCTCAACCTGGAACTTATCTTCATAACATGTACTTCAGAGTATCAGAAAATTTAGCTCTTATTCTCCACAAAAACATATCTGAAATTAATATCATATCAAATATCAACACTAGAAAGAAATATTAAGTTTAAACTAGAATTGAACATTCAACATGGATATTTCTCCACCAACTCTCCTTCCATCATCACTATCTGTACTATTCATCTGTTTAGACCTGTGTGCTGGTAAAGTTTCAAAAATCCCTTGATTTTACAATGATAAACAGCACCAAGACATTGTTTAATTCTCAATTTTTTACAAAATCAATTTCACAATCTTATCCACGAACTCTTTCTCATTATCTGAGTACATTTAATCTAGAAGTCCTCACCTGCTTATGACCTCTCTACACAAAAACTTGGCAATTGACTGAGCATCTTGTTATCTTTCTCCTAACTTCCCCCCTTGCAACATGAACTAACTCATGTTCTTCCTGAATCATCACACCTATCCTTAAACAAAAATCATAATTTTAAGGAATCGCTGATCTTCACTCCTCCAAATGGCAATTTTTCTTTTCCAACTTTACAAACACAACCTCCTCTGCTCCTGCCTTCATTTCTCCTACATGCTTCTGAAAATTATTGAAATTATGGTTCAAATCTTCCTCCTCTTCCTCTCCAGGTCTATACTTGACCAAAGGCAAGCTGTAGGTAGGAAACAACTGAAACCACTGATGATGGAACTGGACTTGATCGAACTGCAATTGTGATAATGATTAATTCAGCAGAGGCTGACTCTACATCTCTAGAGCCTGCTCCTCCTCCTTCCTCTTGATATCCACCAGTTGAACTTGATTAAGTTTTCTGAGGATCTCTTGATCTTGCTCTTTCTGATCTTTTTTCTTCTTCCTATATAGCTCCACTTGATGGGCTATATGATCTGTATAAACACTCTTCGTCATATTTCCAAGACCAACCACCTCGGCCAACTTGCTCCTGACCGGTTGAGGCAGCCCCTTCTCTATTTTGCCTCGCAAAATTGACTGCTCCATTTGACTCAAATCCGGGTCATTTCCTGTGACATTTCTCCACTTTTGAAAGGCTCTAGAGACATAGGCCCTTGGATTTTCTTCCTGTCCCAGTGGGTCAATAAGAATATTATCTGGATGTACATTTGTTGGAAATGTATCTCTCAGAGCTCTCCAAATGCGTGCTCTACTTGCAGCAAACAACTCTGGATCATTCACAGCAGTACCCACATATCGGTTCAGTCCAGCTCTCTGTAATATCTCTTCCATAGCTGGAACTCCAAGGAGATTAGCCAACAGTCTCTTAATATCTCCTATAGCAAAATGTGTTCCTACCATGAGCTCATCCATCTTTGAGGTCCAAGGATGTGCTCCATCCTGAAGAATGGGTAACTTCTCTATCATATCTGACATATCTGTGTTCTGCCAAGGCTTGTACTCAAGATTCTGTCCTCGAACAACCACTGGAAGCATCTTCTTGAATGTCCCAGGATAAAATCCTCTCGAAGCTGAAGCACCCTTGCTTTCCCATTCTCCATCACTATCTCCATTTTCACTTTCATCAGAACCATCATCCTCTACTTTCTTTTCCTTCTTCTTTCTATCTCCTCTTCTTTCTGCTCTGGCCAAAATCCGCCTGACTGCGGGATCATATCCACCCATGCACTCCTCCAGATCACTCTGATCATCATCTTCAGAGTCCATCTTCTTGATCCTTATTCCACCTTCAGTTTCCAACCGAGTCATTCTCTTTTTACTTTTAGAACTTGGATACATCCTTACAGTCGTTTGCGCTTTTCCTGTCTCAATTGTTTGATCTTCTTCATCTTGGATGCGATAATTACCCTCATGACTGATCACTGGAAGCTGGGAATAAGCTTCCTTCTCATAAGATGGGGGGTTTTTGATTGGGTCAGTATGCGAAAACGATACATTACTTTCCGCTATCTCTTTTACATCTTTTCGAATTATTTCTGCGCCTTTATCGCTTTGCACTTTCGCGGCTTTCCAGCGTTTCTGTCCCTCATTTTCAAACAATTGAAGAATGCCAAGCTCTGTTTGTCTTTTTTCTTTACGTTGTTTCCCCTTTTTGCCCTTCTTTTGCTCCGCCTTATAGGTGGACACTAACACCTGCATTATTTTAATTACATCTGGATTGAGGGTCCCCTCCACTGGCCATGGTCGATCAATGTCAGGCCAGCGCTTATGCCATTTCTCTGACATCTTTGTAATACCTTTAATCAAAGGATTACTCCTCTCTACTACATCAACAGGAGTAATTAATTTCGGATTTTGAATTGTAACTTTCTTTTTTGCCATTATCCTAACTTCTTTTACGTTTCCAAATTATAAATTAAACTAATTACCCAAACTTTAAACTTCTTAAAACTATTTGGATCACTATTCCCTCTTTTTTGTTTTATTTTATTTAACTAATTAATTAATTTAATTAATCAATTAACCAATCAAACTCTTACTCAATCAATCAATCAATCAATCTATTTGTTTGTTAATATACACTACTGTTTTTAGAACAAGCAGTACAAAAAGAATAGAAGGATGGCCAACTTCAAAGGAATCTCCAACCTTATCACAAAGCTCCAGCACTAAATCTGCAAGATGTAACTTTTAAACTTTTAACCTTTTACTCCTCCTTTAAACACCAAGTTACAACTACATATCCTGCATCCTCAAGATGAAATCCTAAGGAATTCCAAGTTATTCTTCTCTTTTAACCTCTTAATAACCTATCTCCAGTAATGTAAAATTATTACCCACACTTCTATTTACTTAGTACTCTATTATACATATTATTTAACACATTTTTCTCGACATCTGTATATGCATACAAATATCCCTACCGATCTCTCCACTTTTCTTTAAGATCACAAACGTCTTTTCTGGGGGCTCATACCTCAACCAATTATAAATGTCCTCTCTTTTTTAGAGGCTCATATTTTGTTAATCAAAAAATGTCTTCTTATAGATCTAATAGAAGCTCATGATTTGTACTGAATTCAGAAAAGTCCCCCAAAAAGCTCATACTTTTTTAACAAATTCAGAGCGTCCTCTGAAAAGCAAAGCCAAAATCTCTTTCCTTATATTTTACTAAATCTCCTACTCTTAATCCTAACCTATGCATGCCCATTCAAACACATAAATCACAGACCATCCGCAGCTTCTCACTCACAGACAGAACACAGAGCCTGCACTCTGGACACACACACACACACACATACAGCAGCAGAGTCGAGCTCTACTCAGCCACAGAAACAAATCACTCAACAATCAAAAAACACAAAGTAAGCTTGCAAATCACATAACAAATTCAACTTTATCTTAAGAAATACCGGTTTTCAATCCTAAATTCTTCGAAGATGAGTTCATACTTTTCCTAAAGCATGCTTTTAACTCTTTATTTCCTTTTTTCCTTATTCCTTTATTTCCTTTATTCCTTTTCCTTTATTCTTATTCCATTCATTTCTCTTATCCTCTCTATTTTATCTTTTACCGTTATCCAATTGCCCTGGGCCCAGGGTTTTTACTTTCCTCTTGTTTTTCTTACTATTCCAATCCGACTATTTCTCAAAGCTTACTGTCACTCAGCATCTAATTTACTCTCGTCTTACCGTTAAGAAATTGAGGTACCATTTTCTTAATCTTGCGGGGTTGTTTAGCTCACCTTATGACCATTGGCTATTCTATAATTTTCCAAAAACTAAGCTCTTTTTTTCACTTTTCTTTCACATGAGCCTTTTCCTTTAATTCTTTTCCCTTTACTTGTATTTCAACTTATTCCTTTATCTTACTCTCTATTACACTTCCCCCTTTTTGCGTTGTGCACGACGCAAAAATCCTAAATTTAGAACGGAGTCTCTCTCCCCCCTTCAACACAGCATAGGCTCACACACCCACACACATGAATCTTTTCGGTGCGCCTACAGCACACACACACACAACATCAGCGCACGAACCAGCAGCTCACCCTTTAAACGGCCGTGAAACGGGAGCCGATGCGTCGAATCTGTCGGTGGTGCTGCAGGTCGCAAACCGTCCTGTTGATCGCGACGCCAAAGTCTGTTGTTTATTCTGTAGCAATGCTGTGAAGAAGATGAAGGAGTCTCCGCCGACACTGACTTAGTTGTATATAAAAAGGTTTATTACAAAAAGTACAGCATCTGAACAAGCACCCAAAAATTGCCTGTGTGAAGACTCGAAGCCGAATGTGAGTCTCCCCCCCGAATTCCACACAGACCATTCTACTTATACCCAATGTGTTTATCAATTCTCAAGGCACAGAGCCAACCTACCATTACCTCATCTGATCTTTACCAGGATATAGCATATGGTTCAAATTTATGAAACTCTGAAAAACAAGTCCGAAGGGGCCCATCTCCCTAAGGGACCTAACCTTTGACCTGAGGCCCCACAACCTAGGCTTTCCTCCATATTTATCTTTGCCCACGAAAACATCTCAACCTGGAACTTATCTTCATAACATGTACTTCAGAGTATCAGAAAATTTAGCTCTTATTCTCCACAAAAACATATCTGAAATGATATCAGAAATTACACCACACTGTAGCCTCGGGGAGCGCCGTATGTTGTTTCTGCCTCTGTTATCACAAAGATGGCCATTCTGGTCGTGTATGGCACCTGTTACGCCCACAGAAGGAGGCTGGAAATCAATGGAACACACATGCATTGAGGGGATTATTATATATATACATATTTTATATATATTTTTTGCATTTATAAAATAATGTGTAGAACAAAACTATGATGCACTAAAATAAAAAACCTGCAACACATGGCGCGGAGGAGGGTGTGGAGGCAGGAGCGTCTCCGTGCGCACTTCTCTGTTTTCTCCGATTAAACCGGGTAATTCAGAAAAAAAAACCCTTTGGATCATTGATGGTGTATACTGTAAAAAAGATCATATAATAGCCTCTAACCATGATGATTTTTCTTATCTCGTGATGATCTGCGTGTGATTGCAGGGATAAACACAGTGAAAGAGGAATTGAGTGTAATGCGATCTGAATAATTAATACCTGAAGCACAAGACTTAACAAAAACAGTCTGACGCTGGTGATTAACAGGATACTGATGTGAGCATTTTCCGTTGGGGAATCCCCCGATTCTACTCCTAGCTGACTAATCAATGTATGACTCCAACTCTACAGAGTCTATACAGCATAATCCCTCATAATTAGACTTTTCCACCTGGCCTAATTGGTTTAGTATTATGGCTCCCTGTGTGCGTTATGTGCGCCCTTTAATCGGATGAGCGCAGACGCGGAATTATGTGGGAGCGGATTAGACCGTTTCCTTATAACAGGTCAGCCTATTCTGTGATTATGCAACCTGACAGACATAAATAAGGCAAAAATCCTGAATGATTCCTAGTATTGATACAAATAGCTGCCGTATGCTGACGCCTCACTCAGACAGTAAATGCGCAAGAAGGACAGACCGTGGAGCGGTAATGACGGAGGAACCATATGTTTCTGCTGCCTGTGTCATGTTTATTTGTGTGTTTTGGGTTTTTTTAGTCTCTTAAAGGTTGCCTTCATGTGTCCCCTTGAATGCGGTAGGGGATTATTTCCCCATGAGGAGGGGAAGTAAACACAGTAATGTGTTGTTCTGCCCCCGGCTGAGTCCTGATGGGTCAGTGATGGAGGGTGACTGGCTCAACGAGCGGGAAATTCCTCATAGAAAGGCCCGGGGAAAGGTCAAAGGTCAGGGCAGCGCCATCACAGATAAAAAGACATTTACTGTGGACAATAGGACAGAAATAATGAGACAGAGAAAGCAGGACAGAAAATATATGTTTGGGAGTTCATCGGTAGCCTACTTCTGATTTTAGTTTTAGACTGTTACCGTCAGGATATTTCTAAGATCTCTAAGACAAGGTTATTAATAATAGTTTAAATAATAAATAATGAATAATAATAATAATCATCATCATCATCAGCAACAGTTTTGATCGCAAGTTAATCTAAATGATTAATGTGATTGTTCAAGCAAAAATAATAAAATTGTATCCTGGCTCCATTTTGATTAAATTTCCAGAATGTGCTATTTTTCTACATTTATATAATTGTAAAAAAGATCAGTGGTTCTTAACCTTTTTGAAAACAGGTAGCCTAAATTTAAAAAAGATGTAGTTTTTTTGTGTGTGCATCCACATTTTGACTCCCAAACAGACCCAAGGAAATCTGTTTTAAGGCTAAATATATCACTGATGTGAAAGCTGTTCACCAAAAGCTCACTAAATATGTTTTGTCGTATGTTCTATATATATATTTTCCCAACAACCATCTGGCGACCCCTGGAAGTGAACTCATGACCCACTCAGGAGGTCCTGACCCTGAGGTTGAGAACCAGTAAAATAGATATCAGCATTTTTTTTTTTTTGTTCATGGCTTGAAATATGATTGGCCACCTTAAGTGCCACCCCATTGTCCTAAAGAACGATTGGCTATCTGCCCAGTGAGAGACGGACCTAATTCAGTATTTTCAAATGTGCGTTGTTTCGTTTTCGTATGTAGCCTGTAATTATATTTGTATGGCGCCACTCTGTTGTGATAAGTTGGAAGATTTAGCTTTTAAATCTCTTAAAAGACCTGATTGTAAGTTGCTTTGGATAAAAGTAAAGGACAGTAACAAACTGTAAGACACTGTAACGTTGGTCATTAAAATAGACAGTAGAAATAGTAAATGAATGCTATTCCAACATGTGTATTTGGCCCCCTGCCCTCAAACAAATCTGGACACGCCCTATGGTTTTGATCTCACCTGCACAGTTGGTATAATCCTCCCCCTTCTCCTTTTTTTTTGCTTCACTTCCTCGCCAATAAAAAGACTCATCTAAATTATGTAAAAGAATAATCATCTGGGCTGAACTTGTTCTGGCAGCAGTTTCTTCACAGCTGCTCTGCCAATAAAACACAGCAGAGAGAGAGCGAGAACGAGAGAGAAAAGGAGATTTGACAAACACAATACGATACAGTGAAGCACAGGAAATGGGGGAGAAAAAAGAAAAGAAAGAAAAGGGCTGCCAGAGAGCCGGGGGGGACATTAGGACAGACGGAAAATAGGAATGGTGGCAGGCCACGCTGTATATCCTTCACAAGTCTTAATATTGCCGACAGAGGTTAGAGGGCAGCAGAGTAAGATGGAGAGTTTGGAGCAACGAGAGCAGAGGGGAGCGACAGAGAGGACGACTGATGGGCCCGCTGAATGAAAAGGTTAGTCCGCAGTCCTGCCCTGCAGCACACGTCAGATGCACGGCGTGAGAAATATGTGAACGATAAAGTGAATAAGAGAACACAACGAGGAATAATAAAGTGGGATGGCAGTTGCTATGCCAACGCTGTAGTATACAGATGAGTCCTTTCTCACGCCACGTGAGCCATCTCCCTTTCTCATCTCCCTCTGAGTTTAAAGCCACATAAAAAAGCTCGGCCGCGAGAAATGAAACGGTATGAATCACGTAAAACTTCCAGTGACACAACAGGTGGGTGGATGGGTGGGCGGGGGAGGAGACGGAGGGAAGAGAGTAATGTGTCGGGTGGAGAAGAGAAAGGGAGACGTAGAGGAAATGTGAGAATGTGGACAATGAGGGCGGGGAGAGAAAGGAGAGAGGGACTGAATAGATTCTGACCACAAGGACAAACACACTCAAACACATATTTTTCTGACATCGTATTTGATTAATAAAACATGGGTTATTTTTTCCTGCCGCCTCCTCTGAGCTGTCGAGTGCCCCCTCGAAAACACAAGGGGTGGGAAAGGCACTGAAGTCCTTTGCTTAAAAGGCATAATTTGATGTATTGGGAGATTATTCACTTCCTTGCAGAAGACTGACACCAATATCACCCCTCGAGAAAATATGAAGCATCAAAATCTGCTGACCACACATTTCAGGAAATTGTCCAGGACACTATAGAGCAACAAAATGTCATTTTCACGCTTCTTTTCGCGTACAGATTAAACATACGACATATAAATATATTAATTAGTGATCTTTAGAGGTGATTGTAGGCGGATTTCGCTACCTTTAGACAGGATCCAGCAAGTGTGTTTCTTCCTGTTTCCAGTCTTTATGCTATGCTAAGCTAGCTGTTGGCTGGTTGTGGCTTCTCATCTAACCCATGGTTTAAGTTAAGAGACCATATGGCTATATAAGCTTGATACAAACACAAATCTGTTATTAGAAAAGATTTTTGGTTCACATGGGAACAGTCGCACCGACATTACATTTACTCAGCTTAATACAGTTGTCATACTTCACACGGATTCTCGTTTCATCATGTCATCTGACAGGAAGGCACCAGAGACAGAGTCTGGAATCTCTCTGCTGAATCCATGGATTTTTTTAGATTTAGATTCTTAGATTTCTATATAAGCAGTTCAAGTTTGCAGTATAATGACAAAAATAGCCAATAAATGAACAGTAGACATAACCAAAGGTACAACAAATGTACAAAGTAAATAGAAGTGAGAAATAAAATACTTCTCCGGTCCTAGCCCTGGTCCCATATACATTTGCAAAGTGACATATATTAACTCTGGTGCTGTCCCATACATGCAACACAATTAAATTACAGGGTTTTACAGATGCATGAGCTACTTTAAGTAAGTGAAATGTAAAATAAAGCATCTTAAACTGATCACATTCCAACAAATACTTATACGAGCACCATAATTACACTGATGTTCTTTGTAAAATGTATTGAATAATGTATGCTGGCTAACAAAACCACACTGACGGAACTACGGGGTCACTTAATGCAGAAGAAGGAAATGAAGAAGTGGATTTTTCTCCCAATCAGACACCTGTTGTTGGACAGATTTATGATAAACGTCAGAGAAGTGGTGAGTAAGTGCATTACTGCATGGCTCTCCTTAAGAAATCACTGGGCTGGCCCCACTGTATCAGACATGCTCTAATCGTTGCCCTACGCTGGCTCCTCTGGATCTTAATGGCCCAGATTGCATTAGGGGACTGGAGGCAGTGCGGGCTAAACCCACAGCCTAAAACCGACAAGCTGTATGCAGATGGATCTGTGCACAGCAAACAGCACTCTGATCTGACTGCCTGAGAGAGACTAATCAAATACAGAGAGCAGGAGACTGGGGGGGTAAAAGATACGGAGGAGGAGGAGGGGGTGTGGAGGTGGTGGAATGAGCGGTGGAGATCGCAGAAGGCTGTGGGTAATGCGTCCGCTCTCCCATTAAAGTGGCGAGCGAGCAGCGCGGAACATCTCGCCTCCAAACAACTGTGCCCTTTAATGAAAGGATTGACACACATGCAGGCACACACACACACACACACACAAAACATATTGACACAGCTTTATTAGATGTCTGCCAGAAATTGTGCGAAACACCAAACAAAATGCTTACCGCTTCATGTCAGGTCTTGTTTTTGGAGATATAAAATATTACATGGAAGTAAAGCTCCGTCAGCCCCGACTGACTGCACGAGCCGGTCGGTTAATGGCGCTGCTACAAGTGCGTGCTGCTGTCACGCTGCTAATATTTGGAAGTGTTTGAAGAGTTCAGAGGCTAACTACAGTTTCACACTGTCAGCATGATAGCAAAGTGTACGCTGCTCTGGTGCTGATATACTGGATGTGTGTTCGTGTCAGCTGTCTCCTGACTAAAAGTCACCAGTCAGCAGACTAGACACTGCCGGATTTCCACTCATACACACTTTTCCTGTCACTTTAACATCCAAGACCCTTTTTTTCCCCCTCCTGGGTCTGGGTTGATTTTGGTTGGCTCTGTTTTTTTTTTAGGATGGATACTGGACAGCAATTCTAGTTATGGAGTCTCTGATCAGCTGCTCTTTCTTCATGCCCAGTTTAAAAGGTGTCGAGTCACCATTCCAGCCAGGCAAGGTGATTATCTTGGCTTTCATTGAAGCCAGCTATCACAAGGCCAGGGATGATGGCAACATCATATTCCCAGTTGCCACTCACAATCCAGATGATGCCTGGGGCCAGTGCTGCTTTGCTCTCGACATCGCTCCCTGGGAAGCTTCTGCTCCTCCTGGTCCAGCTCCTCTGACTGACATCGTGTCCAAGAGTGTTTGGATGCGCTGTCCTGCAGCATCCGCAGTTTCTGTTGCTCCAGATGGAAAAAGAGTCCACCTCAGGGATTCTGTGCAGACCTACCTCATTATCAGAGTTATTGTCACTTTACGGTTAAGGATATAATATGTACAAATTCACTCTTAAATATCTATAAATGACTAGACCTTTGTTATATATTGTAAGATGTAGAGTTGTGTACTTACGTTACCCAAATGTTTCCAACAGTGTTCAAACCCAGAGAAAAATTTGGCTTGATTTGGTCGCCTGTCTCTACTTCCGGAACAGGAAAGTCGGCAAACTCTCGCTGAACTCAGCACTCACCAGAGACTTCGGTTCTCTCTTTCGCCTCTCCCCTCAGGGATGCTGTTCTTCTAGCAAAGTAGCCTACATGTTGTTAATAGGAGTGAAGATAAATCCACTTTTCAATTCCAAGATAGAGAGAAAATATAATCTCTGAGCTCTCCTCCTGTCGTTAAATGGCTCGTCCATCCCCCACACAAAACTCGGCAAACGTCTTTTGTTTTGTTTTGACAGAGAGAGCCCGAGTTTCAGAAATTACACATTCATGGACTTACAACAACTTGTGCATCTGTGTCAGTCTCCTGATCCTGCTGCTATTTGTCATGTCTTTTTCCACCCCGCAGTCGCCAAAATAAATATTTTACCCAATTTTTACGAGATACGCATCTTTCCAACATTCTGACAAGCGAAATCGTTTTTTTTATAAATCAGGAGAAAATGATCTTTGTTCGACACCTGTCTCTGTCTCAGCCACAGACTATCAGCTGTTCCCATATGCAATCTGAATATTAAGCTCCTGACTGTTCAGTTCTTCCTCCGAATAGCAGAAACTCTCATCAATGAACTCAACACCAGATTCATTTGAATCCCTTAACAAATGTGAGATACGTGAAGTTATTTAGTGGAATCAGGCTACTTTCCCCCCTCCGACCGCTGATCAACTGCAAAAAGGTGTGTTCGTTCCACCTGTCAGCCAACACCACCCTTTTTCTTCTGCCGATTGAAACGGCAGTGATAGTCCTGAGAGGCCGCGTCAAATTTAGTCCTGGTTTAATGCTGAGGCAGCGGGGAGTCAAGGTCTCGAACCTTTTGACAAAGGAAATGTAATACCGTATGCTATGTGTCACCCTTGATTGAGGAGGCAATTGGCCAAGTATGTGTGCAGCTGTCCTGATACTAACATTTATACGTGTCAAAATGGTTCAGAAGCTAATTACAGTTTCAAAGTGTCAGCGTGATAGTAAAGTGTATGCAGGGTTGGTGTTTGTGTGTGCCTGGGATTCTGCAGTCTCCCTGAGTCAGCTGTCTCTTATCGCTCAGCTAAGTGACACTGCCTGATTCCTGCCAGACTTTTTGTGACACTCTATTCCTTAAAAAAAAGTGCTGTCGAACAGAAATGCCAGTTTTACTAGATTTAACGTAGTGCGCCTTCCTAGTGGTCACCACATTATACTGCCACTGTACTTTGTACTGTACAGGGTCCAAATATCCATTCAGTGGTGTCATAACTGACACTAGCTTCGGTGACTATATAATAACATGCAGAGTGGCCAACATTACATTCAGCTACCAAATGTGAAAATGGGAAATAATACTAGCATCATAAATGTTGTCGATATGCCAAGCGAAATCCAAATAGCCTACGTTCAAATCATCATTTGTAGAGAAAAAAGCATCATAACATTAAAAAAACATAAAAAGAGGAGAAATGCATTTTTCCCCAATGCAGAAAAAAGTGTAAAGTGCAAAAAACAAAAACAAACCAGCTGCTCTGCACTTGCATCATTACATCTTTGTCAGCAATGAAGTTTTCCCCTCATTACCAAACTTCTCTCTGCCTTTCTGGCTTCAGCCTCCACACGAGCAACTTTTTTTTATTTGTGCAACCTGATAAGGCGACGTTAGAAAATATGTTTCTTGGCAAAATACCGCAGCTCTTCTCACACATGAAATGATGTCATGGTTCTGATTTTGTCCGCTTGTTATCCTTCTTTTGGGCCAAACTCAAGGTCCACTTGCTCGCTTGCTCTGGAGCTTTTTGATGGGAACCTTTCTAGACTACAGAACGAGGGAAACCAAATTAAGGTTTTACATTTTCCCCCAAAAACACAGAGGGACAGATTTATATTTTCCCGGGACAGCTGATGAAAAAAGAGAACAATTCTAGGAAAAACAGGACGGGTGGCAACTCTACATGCAGCTAGTGCTCCTTATGAGCTTACTCTGCCCAGACTGGGAGCTCAGAGCTCCAGAGTAGTGTTGGTGTTGTTTACCATCATACTTTCACCTCCTGAAGGTATTAAGTGGCAGGAGGCTAGCTGGTTAGCATGCTAACTTCAGTAAATATATCTGCAACACAAAACACAGACGTATGGTCAAGACAGTTTTCTATTTCTCCACCTTTCTGTTCATAATTTTAGTTATTTTTCTGAATGTGTCTAAGTAAAATTCTAACATACTGTAGCTTTAATTAAAAAAAAATAAAACAGTGTACTACTCACTGTGAGTTATTGTAACACATTACTTTTTCTCAGGTTAATTGAAAACTTTGACCTGATTGTGGCGCCACAGTTAAAGTCAGGGGATCGAAGTCTGTTGAAAAAATGCTCTCAAAATTTGATGGCAATTCATCGACAGTTGTTGAGATTTTTCAACCCGCTGACACAATAAGGTTTGCAATATTCAACCTCGGCTTGCATTACTCTAACGTGACACCCTTAGGCTTCATAGACAGCCTGATCCATGTGCACAAAAAGTGAAAGTAAAAGCAAAGAGACTATTTAATATTAAAAATGAATGACACTGTATATGGAGGTAACACTCCATTACACAGTCCCACTATTGTACTCCATTTGGACACATACTCCTACACTCAATTACTGCCCCATGATATAACACATAATACATACTGTAGGTGGGCTTCATAGAAAGTGCAGCATGATTTTTTACCATGGCAGTAACATTGTCAGTTTCGGTTCTTTCCGTGCTGTTACCACATTACATCATTTCGTACCAAACCCAGTGAAATGAAAGTACAGCTGTGACATTATTACGCTGTGGCCAGGACCACTGCATAAAATATTAGCACCAAACTGAAAATACCATCCATTATCCTCACAGCACCAAGGCCCCTCTGTTCCTTTCTGAATGCCTCAAGGACTTGGGGTTCCGTCCCTCCCGTCACACCTTCGATGGCCAGTATAAATTTGCACCGTACTCCACAGGTTCTCATGATCTTGTGTTTTTTTAAGCTGAGCTCCTAAGCCATCTCTCCCCCCACTCAGCCTTCATGTATTCCCTCCTTCCCCTCTCTCGTTTATTTCCATCGGAGAGCATCGATTGGCTCGTTTAAGCCCTTCGGTCTGGACTAATATTTCACTCCATGCAGCCCTGATCCACTTGTCCATCCCTCCTCTCGTCGTGCTTTACTCCTCTCCTTCTACCATTAGTCCTGCCCTCCCACCATCCAAATACTTGACAGGAGGAGAGACAGTATGAATTCAACACGATGGGTGGAGATACTGACTGAAACAAGCCCTCATTACGCAAACAGGCCATTTGGAATTCACAAACACACATGTTTAAATCACTATTTCCCACTTGAAAGGAACCTCATGATTGATTTCTAAGCTCTGACTGTAGGAGGAGGTCTATTATCTTACAAACTGGTAGAACCAGAGAATGCCTTGCGAGATGTTTTCTTCCATCAGAAGTTGCTCGGATCACACTTGTAAACATCCTCCTCTAATGAAACAGGCTGTTTCGGGGGCATTAACAATAAAACTATTTATGAGGCACTACACTGATTGGCTGGTAATGTTGCTGCCGTCGTCCTGTCCCTCGAGTGAAACAATTGCTGCTGAACAGGAAATAAGACCGGATCTGATGCTGCGCAGAACTGATTCAGAAGTATCAGACACTGAATATCACTATTTGTTCCCAGTGACACATCACCGCGAGCGGAGGCTCTAAATGGCTTGTTCAAATGTTCATAGTGTTACTGCTTCACATCAAGACGAGGCTGAAACAGTGCCGAGTATCAGTGTTTTCCATTATTATGGTTTTACAATGCATAACTCCATCTCTGCAAGATTACACCAAAAACAGGCACATTTTGATTTCCATAATACCCACTTTTACTTTTTGTCTTCATCATGGCTGTTTTACATTTTATTCTTTGTATTCTTTTTAGATCCTGTGTCTTACTATCACTGTACCTCTGGCTTATTGTTTATTTGGTTGTCTATATATCTTTGCACTTTTTATGCTATTTGCACGTGGTTAGATGCTACTCGGTTGGCCTTGTTGAGCCAAATGTAGGCCTACACTCATTTACTTATTCAGAACCATACCCCAAAAAAGTCCTTAAGCTAAAGCAGCCTATTGAAGATGCTGGTCCTGGCCATAATGTCCTCGCTTTTAAAGGAAACTACGTGTAAGATATTGCCAGAATTGAAGTTTAAAACATAAAAAAAGGAACTAAAGGAACGCCTTTCTTACGTTATATGTTGGTCACGGAAAGGGGCTTTTGGGGTCCAGAGGGAACTTATTGTCCTCATTTACGAAACGAAAATAACCAAATCTGATGGTGAAGTGTACTTAACCTTTGAACTGTCAGTCAGCTAATAGCCGCATGACCAACTGAGCATATGAGCTAATGGCAGCTGGTAGCTACAGCCACACCTAAATAGAGGTCACTTCATATAAAGTACTGGTGAATAGATAAAATAGATTTTAGTGCTGACACAGATCGATTAAGAAATATACCCAAAAATGTTATTCAAGCGACTACATCTATGAACTAGAAATAGCAGAAAATGCACTGTGATATTCACGGTCCAGTACAGGAGGGGGGTTAAAGCTGACCAGAATATCATTAGTACCCATCTACAGAGCATCAGTGATATTGGCATGAGGTCTGCAGAGCCTGAAAAATATACTAAAAAATATTACACCCACCCACCCCAGCCTCATCGTGTTCACCCGGCTCCTGTTGGGCAAGAGATACAGAAGTATTCTCTGCCATACCACCAGACGACTACAGAGCAGCTTCGACTCCTCAATTCATCCTCAGCACTACATCATGGAATCTGTTTATTTTTAGGACTTATTTATTCATCCATGTACACATATATTTTTTGTGTATCATAAACTATCATTTCACCGTACAATCCTGGTAATATAATCATAATTAAATCAGATCTCGGATCTGTCAGGTCACCTGGGCCGGATTTCATGTAGCCTCCCCTCCACTCCTCACATCCACACAGCCTCCAGCCTGAAGCGAGGACATGTTTCCATCTGCTGATCCTTTGGAGCATTGCAATTGGCTCTGCAGCTATTTGGAGGCAGACTGGAACTAAATGCCGCCTTGAGGAAAGGAGCACCTGCTGTAAAAACAAGCACCTATTCACTCAAACTTTCAGCTTAGAGTCTCTCTCCAGTCATTATTTCTCATGCCCGAAGCTTTGTCACGGATGGGAGCCAAAAACAGAGGCACTGCTGGATGTTTACGGTCCCCTTATTGAAACTCAACAGCAGCTCTGATGCACTAAAGAATGGGGTTGATAAATAAATACAATGCTAAAACAGACTCTGATAAGAAAAAAACAAAACAAAACCCAGAAACACATCACTCCACTGAAACAATGCTACGTATTTATTATTTTTTTCTTACTTTCCAAATTTCATTGGTAAAAAACAGCATATTCCATTGCAGTTTAATTAAAACATCAGGAAAAAAATATAAATGCAATTGTAGATGATTTACAAAATATATACATTAAACCTATACAAATACATACACACACAGACATATATACAGCTTTATAATCGAACATCCATTTTTGCATACAGTGGGGTCCAAAAGTCTGAGTCCACTATGATGAACTGCTCTTTCTAAAGACAAAAAAAACAAAACTGTTGAAATAATAAAAAAAAAATGAGTTCAAGTTCATCAAGATAATGTAATCTTTTATGGTATAATTGATAAGAAATGGTCAGAATTCAAAGGTAGATCCCAAACCATACTGATACTCTTTGCTATAACCATCTCTTCCTGTAGTGACTAGCTGGAGTTAGCAAGTAGCTCAGGTAGCCATGGAGCTATGTGGCCTCACAGTGAACATGGCTGGACACCAGACTGGGACTGAACACAGCCTCTGAGACCAACAGATGCTAGATTGAAGAACGGGGATAGAGTACAGAGGTGATTTACGGCGGCTCTGACCAGGACTATGACTACACGGATGTGAAGCCACAGGAGGTCTGGACAAGAGAGGCATGAAAGCCGGAATATTTTTACATCTCGGTCTGAATTGAGGACCCATTTTGTCCAAGCCAGAGGAGATTGTGGAGAGACAATCTAAGACTGTTTTGGTGAGTTTTATTTCCTTTTATGTCGAATGTGATGTGATTAAGTTTGTTTTATGTTTTTTACTGTTTAGTAAGAAAAACAGATGTAAAAATCTTTCATTTTTTTTTACATTTAGTAAGCTTATTTTATTTATCTCCCAGGTGAAACTATGGGGGCTACTAGACTATCTGGATGTTTTAAACAAAAAATCTGGCCATGTCTTACAAATTGCTCCTTTAAAGATCTGCACTGAATACTAAACACAATATCCGTTTTGCTACATTATGTCTTAAATGTGTAATTCCTTCCGCAGGTTCTGCTGAGAAAATTGTTTCCACTGGCTCTTAAGTCACAGTTTTAAAACTGTATGAAGGGTCAAACAGTAACAAAGTCCTGAATTAAAACTTGAAGCTCAGTAAGATAGCAAACTCCACATTAACTAGAGAGGTGCCATTCTGTTCCACAGAGGCACATCACCACAAGCTTAAAACTGTCTGAATCTGTGTCTGTAGTTACTAGACCTCCAACACAGTTAATATATGTGAGAGAGACAAACTGTTACATGACAGTTCATCTGTGGATTTACAAAAACAAACCCAAAAAACTCATGTCTTTCTGCACTACATTTCTACAATATAAGAGCACAGGAGGACAAGAAATTTTGACTTTCCCTCAATTAAAAAGGATTTTACTGATTGCATTAATACAAATTATTAAGCACATCATGCAATAATTTGAATATTGCAAATAAACTATTTGATGAAACATATGTTGGTTTGGGATAAATGACAGTTTCTGGAACTGGACTCAGGCTTTTGGACCCCACTGTACATCTGTGTGTTCATGTATTTGTATATACCTGATGTATATATTGCATCACTCCATCTACATGTCAAAAACCAAAGACGGAGACCAAGAGACTACAACCTCTCCTTAGACAACAAAACTGTCCTCACTTAGCAGTCCTCAAGAACTGGCCATGCAAGAGAACCCAAAAGCCTTTTCATATCGAGTTGTAAGAAAAACAAACAAAAAAATAAACAGGCAGGACAGTCGAGACTTTCCAGGATTTGCTAGCATGGCCAGCTGCTGATGAACTTATAGACAGAGGGGAAGAAAAAAGGAGAAATACTCAAACGCACACAGGAAAAACAACAAAGCATAAGAACAGAACATTTGTATTCCTTGGAGGTCATGACATCAGTAATTCTATATAAAAGCACGAAGCACGGAGGTGAATGGGCTGATCAAAGGGGCACACTGACTGATGCTATGCTTAATGGTAACCATACCAACAAAATGTGGATGCACAGCTGAGGGAGAACAGCAACTTTAAACTGTACTCAGAAAAGGGGCCTGATCGAAGGCTTCAGAGTATGTACAGGAGCTACAGCCTCAAATGTCTGACAGTGAATGTTTGGTCAGAATAGAAGTTGGCAATGATATTCTTATTTACAGTGAACGCCTCTTGTGTACAATGTAAGCTGGGACTTCTTTGAGCAAGGACTATTTTTCAAGTTTACTTATGACATCTAACTAGGGTGAGTGAAAGATTGAGCTTCCTGCTGCGAAGGTCCAATTATTTCTGCTAGCTGGCTTAAAGGCAGCTGTTTGTATTCGGGGAGCCAAAAAAATAATAAGCACTTCATGGAAGAGGACTTAAACTCGAACATTAATGTAATCACAATTGCAAACACTGATACAATGGTGGGTCATACTGGGTTGGGTGCCAATTAGCAGCACTTCTCAGCTACTCAAGATTTCCTGGTGAAATTCAACAAAAGACAGAAGCCAAATCAACTGGGTCCAAACTGCAATGGCGACGGTCAGAGAACCTGTAAAAATTAGTTCACATGTCGAGTAGACCAGTGGAAAAAATAACAGCAACGTATTCCAAACACTACAATGACAAAGGGAAAAATAAAAATTGAGCTTGTGCTCCGACTCTTATGCTCTCCACATGGTGGGTCATTTTCTGCATTCAATTGCAGAAATTTGTTCATAGAGATCAAATACAAACCAGAATTGCAGCAGTGTTTACCATGGTGACTCTTCATGTAGCGTTTACATTATTCTGTACACCCCGTGCATCTCTCTATAGTTCTCTGTGACCCCACTCATCCTCCAGGCTTTGTCCTCTTCCTTTCATTTCTGCTGTCCTTTTCCATCGCTCTTCCTCTGCAGCCTTTAACCATGTTCCATCACAAGATACAGTTCTGGCCGCTGGCTACATGTTGTTTGATTGTCCTTTTTTCCCCTTCAATCTGTCCCTGCCTTGTGCTTTTCTCCCCCCCATATATTTATATCACCCCCTTAATAACAACACCCTGAACTGTCCTACGCCTCCTCTTGCTTTACCTCCAATGCTCCTCCGTTTCTACTGCTGCCGTATCCCACAGGGACATTTGCTCCATTGTTCCCGTTTCCCTCCCCTGCCTCAAAGCTCTTCTCTTCCAGTGGCTTGCTAATCCAGGCGCCGTAACCGTGGATGCTAAGAGCCCGGAAAAACTGTTGCTTTGCTAGCTGGAAGGGCATGGCTGATATCTTGGCCTGGGAGTATGAGGGCAGGGAGAGGAGGTCAGTGCGGCCGCAACGCTGGCACAGAGTGCGGAACAGACCGAACAGGTTGGACTTGGACACTCGGGACACGCTCAATTTGTTCCTAGAGGGAAGAAATTACAGTGCTCTTTAGTGTAGTTCATAAATACAAGTGTGTCAGTCATGGAAAACAAAGATTATCTGGCAAGCTGGCATGACACATTTTTTTCTCTGATCACGCAGCGTTTCCTATTTAGCTTACTTGACTGCCTACTGTTCACAGTTTTGTGGGACTTAATAAAACTTTAATTAAGCTTGTGGTTACTTGACAGTTTTTACTGAATACAAAAGAGCACTCGATATGTTCCGAAATGAAATAAAGGCTGCCCATGTGTATGTTTTGTAAATGGGTGACTCATGGTTTCTTATCACAGGATGAGGTGTTTCCAGCAGCAGGCACAGAGTACCAAATTATAAAAACTTATTGTCAAATTCCATTTCTGGAAAGAAATTCCAGGGATGACCTTTTACAATGATATAGTGTCCTTATGATCAGTAATTCATAGACAGACAAAAACACATTTTCAGAACTCATTTTAGAGGTGGATTAAGCTACTGGATACATCTAGTTGAAATCAAAAATCTTCACTCAGGTAAATCCAAAGTTATTGTTTGTCACTAGAGAATGACAAAAACATTCAACAGCAGCACTACGGTTGTTAAAAAATAAATATCTGAGTGGATAAAAACAGACTATGCATCCAGTCTAAAGCTATTAATTTATAATGCTTGTTGCGACAGGATTTGTATTTGTTACATACCCATCTAGTTTGCCTTTGGTCCCGTCCAGCACCTCCACGCTGTGCTGGTCTGGAAAGCTCCAGTTCACACTGGACTCCTTTGTTTTTCCCGTGTGACGTGTTGAATCATACACACTCACCCGGCCCACCTACAGTCCAACAAGGTGGTGTTGAAGAAGGGAAGCGGGGAGACAGAACACATTATTTTCAATAGGGCTAATTTAGCTCTTCATTGTGATTCAGCATTTCCAAACAGAGCGTGTAAAATTAGTTGTGTAATGCATTTGTCAGTGTGACGGCTGTGTCAAGCTGTGAGTCGATTAGGATGGAAGATTCAACCAATGTCACTGACTGTGTGGATGAAAGTCAAGACAGTGTTCAAAACTGGGCTACAGCAACAAGCTTAACTGTGCTTAACCCCTTGTATATGTCGGCAGCGTGACCACAGCGGTCAAGTGACCGGTTCCCTCTTGTACACGACTTTCAAAGTGTTAAGCAGAAAAGGAGCAGCCAAACTTTCTGTGCAGTTTTCCTTTGATGCATTTGAGCCATCCTGATCTACTTTTACAATGTATATGATTGTGATAAATAGTAGCCTGTTTCATGGTGAGTAGCCAAAGGTTTGCAGTGAAGCTGTGTAATGGCAGAACATTAACAGCTTATGTTAAGGTTTGCCAAAGAAAATAAAACTGCAGCTATACCAAGAAGTTTTTGCTACTTAGCTGCTGGGCAAAAAAAGAAGGGAGAGTTTTTCAAAAAAAGAAGGGAGAGTTTTTCAAAAAAAGAAGGGAGAGTCTATGAGATGACTGTGAGATGCAGCGTGCACAGAGCTGGTGAAGTAAGCTACACAGATCAGGATGACAACATACGTGTTGAGTGAGACATTTGAGGTAAGAACACATCCAACACATTTATGGTCTAGACACGGAGTAACTGCCAGCTCCCATATCGAGCTATGAAAGTGACCTACCTGCTTGTTGCTAATTGATGGATGAGCCAAATTTTAAGAAGATGAGCAATGAAGAAACAGTAGTACAGGTACAAATAGGAGAGTTGGCAGCTTTATTGATTAATTTAGTTAGAATGACCTCAATACTCCTGATTAATGTCCACACATGACACTGCCAAACACGTACCTCCGGGTGGTTCAGTGTAAAGGGAGAGGGGAGACTTTGGCCGAATGCTTCACCGTCTCTAGCAAGTCGACAGCAAACAGCACGCGTCAGGTGCCCGTGGCTGTACAGATAGCCTGACAGATCAGAACAGCAAAGACACAGTGTAGAACAGAAATTTGAGACAAGAAGCAGTGTAAAAGTGGGAATTCATCCAGCTTCACTGCTGGGAACTCTCATGAATATTTGTCACATTATCTGCTCGTCATTTCAGGGTAATCAAAGGAACAGTATGTTTTACCAAGCGTGATGGACTTCAGGTAGATGGGATTCAGGAAATGGGTGAGCAGTGCCCCCTGCAGACCCAGCACGTTCCAGCGCAGGATCTTATCACTGCAACTCATGGTTCGCAGCCTCTCACCGTGCTGGATGCCGTCCCATGTGGGCACGATGGCACTTGACTCCACTGGGATGGTGCCCTCGCCTGGCACAAGCCACAACAAACACACGAACACAGACAAAAGGTTAGACAGGGTGGAATCATTTGCTTCCGTGCACTGCACTGATACATATTTATAAAGTGTGCCAGCCTCATCTCTCACCGTTCTCTACTTTGGTGCGGAGCTTGCCCTGTTTAGAATTCTCAAACAGAGGCTGATGACCCTCAGTGTCATCGCCAGCTTCACTGCATGACTTGTCAAACAGGGCGCCATCCCCACAAGGTGCCGTGCTATGGATAAGAGAGAAAGAGGAGACATGAGTTATTGACAAAAACACACACACCAAGATGACATGCAGTTTAAAATAGAAGGCACCACATTGATCTAAACATGAAACATTAACGTATCGGAGTGATGGTTGGAGCAGCAATGAAAGAGGATAACATGGGTGTTGGTGAAGGACGAGAAAGAAAACATCTGATACTCCCACCTGATGTAGAGGTGAAAGGTGATGTCAGGTTTGATTTGCAGTTTGTTGTCCTGTGCTGGCTCAAATATACTGTCGTCTGTGCCGTCATAGTACTTGAGCAGCTCACGGTACAGAAACCTGAGAGGAAGGCAGATGGTGAGTTTAACTTATAAATAATGGGTCTGCGAGAACAGCGGGGTATTTTCAGAACAGGGAGAGAAACATTGATAAAGGGCGAGATCTATTTCTACCGAACAAATCCCCTTCTGGAGATGATTTCAGCGTGGCAATCATTAACAGTGTCTCCTTTAAGGCTCAGCTCCTCCCCTTTGACACAGCGATTTCCTGACAGAAAACAGGGAGAAACACATTCAGTGTCAAACACAACAATGCAATGCCTCTCGGTTCTGCAGTGACCTAGTTCTGTTTAACTTGACAGTGCATGCCTCTGAGCATGGAAATAAAAAAAAACTTCCTCATATCATGGAAAAAAAATGCAGTGACACAATTTTTTTAGGTTGCAACACAATTCCTTAAACTCCTTAAAATGTTATTACCACCTGTTTGCTTCATAAATTGTGTGCTTAACATAATGTATATACCAGTTCCCAGGCTGACAACAGTCCCCAGGCCCTCCCCCCTCCGCATGACGATGGTGGCCAGAATCTTGCGTCCCAGAAGGCTGTGCTGGATGCGCGTGGTCAGGGCATTGAAACGCTGGTGACTCAACATTGCTATCTGGTCGTGCAATGTGCTGCCACTCACTGGAAGCTAGAGAAAGGAATGTATGCAAGAAAGGACAGGCACATAAAAAGGAAATGAGGATTATTTGATATATAGTTTATATTTACTATAGCAAATTATGACTGTGTCTAAAAACAGCAAGTATGTTAAATCAGTCTGTGTGTAGTTTACTTTAGATCGGTTATGTTTTAACTGAGGTTACAAGAGTGCATGTAAACGTTTATGCTGTTATCATCGTTAGTGAATCACTTTTGCTATAGTGAGGTAGTTTTTCCAATTACATGGAGGTGTTTAGTGTGATTAAACTGAAGCTTAATCTTTCAACACAGCAATGATGAACTTAGCAAAATGTCTTATCCTGCCATTACATACTGCATTATCCCCATATTGAGCCAGATGGTGCACACAGAAAATATAAAAAAACTGAAAAGTCAGTACCTCAGCTGGGATGAGCTCCCCAGTGCGGGCTGCTCTCTCAGCCTCTCCAATCAGAACTCGTAGAGCAGCATCTGCTGCTTCCTGTTTACCCTGCTTCTTGTTGGATGCACACACTGGAGGGAACCAGCGTCCGCCTAGCTTGGCCTGGTAGGTGAACCTGCGCAGGTGGGGCAAAGAGAAAGGCAATCAGATGTGGATTTGACAGGATTTTCTCACTCACTTTACGGTGCCCAGAAGCGCCAAACCAGCATGAGAGGACTAGTGGTGATGAAAGCTAACTGACATCATGTTGCCCGCGTCTCGACCAAAAAGCTGCACTTGAACACACTTTTAAGGCTACAGCCAATGATCAATGGCGTGACAGGAAATCTCTCTCTATACCATCAGCCAGCAGTATACATAATTCAAAAAGTGAAACTGAAAAACTTGTGACTGCGGATACAAGAACTGTTAAGATAAAGCAGCCTTTTTGACACTCCTCTTGCTAATACAGCCACTTCATATTGAAAATGTGTCTGATAAAGAGTTGCAAATGGCACTGTGAAGAGGGGGAGGCAAAAAGTGAAGACAAACTGCGCTAAATTGGTGAAATACTGTAAACTACAGCAACAGGCGCAAGGGGCTTTCCCTTTTTTCCCTGTTTGTCTTCCCATGCACTGATTCGCTGAGCTGAACAGCCAACAAGAATGATTTCTCTCACCGCCGGATGACGGGACAGATTTTACATGCTCAATCGGGCAAAAAGTCACCAACAAAGGCATACTGCAACAACTAGGGCTACAAATGCTGACAGACAGTCATGACATTGGCCTGGTGTGTCAGTGTGTTACCATGGTTGCCTTAAATCAAATAGGAGACACATATATACACATATAAAGTGTAGCTAGAACTACAGAGATCATAAGATATAGTTCACACATACTTAGGCTCGTGTGCTGGCCCAGACTGACCGACCAGTCGGATCTCAGCAGCAAATCCCCGGGCTCTAGCATACTCCAGAAGACCCGATACCGCATTGTTGTTCAGATGGTTGATGAGGTCCCCAACTCCTGCCTCATGTGCTGCTCGCAACTCGTCTGCAGTCAGAGGAGGCAAAGAGGGACATGTAGTCCCGGAACCACTACCATCACTATCACTCGAAGAGCCCAGGGGCAACTGAGGCTGGAAAATAGAGAAAAAGCAGGGAAAAGAGTTGTGAATGGTATGGCCAAAGGGAGCAGAACAGTGTGACAAAATAAAAAATAAATTCTCACAGCCTGAGTGACCTGTTGTTTTAACAAAGTCATTCCTCAAAATTTTCAGATATGCAAAACCCTGTTGCCCTCCAAAATGAACAACTTGAGTTAATCTCAGTCTCTCCCTCCTCACCTTGTTGAGCTGCAGTCTCCCGTCAGCCATTAATTCTTTGACGGCCTCCTCTGCAGCCAGCTGGCGGGCTGCCTTTTTGCTCGGTGCTGAGGCCTCTGGAAACAAGTTGTCTCCGACCTTCACCCTGTACATGAACCTGAACACAGGAAAGCGACTGAGAAGGAGAAAAGCGTGGAGAGAGAGATCTTTTTTGGTTTCTTTGAGTTTCTGCTCCAGATTCTTGAAAGATCACATTTAGATAAATGAGAAGACGCAACAGTGTCAGTGAGAGGTGCAATGTTGAGCCGATTAATCGGTAAGTCGCTTGACAGAAACTTCAACGCTATTGACCTTTAACTCTGTCCATATTCGATCAATCATTACAGATATTTCAAGCAAAAATGTCAAACATTTGCTACTTCCTGCTTTTCTTTTTTCGTCTATGACAGTAAATGAGATGTCTTTCTGTTTTGGATTGTTGCGGACAAATGAAGCAAACTTAAGATGTCACTAGGCTATGAGGAACATTTGACATTTTATAGACTAAATTATTAATTGTCAACGTAATTGTAAGATTAATCAATAACAAAAATAATCATCAGTTGAAGCCCCAATCTCCGTAACAGTAGAGCTTACGGTGTACTAGTGATCAAGACAAATACATGCAGCATTTGAAGACGGTTCTTGGAGGAAAACACAAGTTCGTATTATATCTCTAAGCTGGCTGCCTAAAGGGATGCAATATAAACACAAAGAGTGGTAAAGACTAAATGAACAAAGATGCTATTGTGTTTTGTCAGCTGACTACAGTACTTGTCACAGCTGATCAACTGCTTCCCTGAGGAGAAAATGTACGACCACAAAGGGACATGCAGCATGGGGGAGAACACCATCTGAAAATGAAGACGAATTCAGGAGGATGTGGAGGAGCTAGTACCTTGGGTCATGTGGTGGACCTGCCTGCCCAGTGATGATGAATTCGATGGGGTTCCCGCTGCGCTGGCTGTACTCCATTAGGACAGACACAGGATTCTTCCCACCAGGGAGAGAGCGGGACAGTGGTTGGCGAGGTCCTTCACCAATCCCTATCCCACAAATCCCCCCCATGTCTTCAGCTGGTCCCTGGTAGACAATGGAGGAGGACAAATGACATATTTAAATTAAGGCTATTATTTGTCACTGGATTTTTGAAAAAATGGCTTCCGATTTACTCCCAATTAATAAAAGGGCTGCAAAATAATCACAAACAAAATGTTGGTCTCCACAACCTCTTACACTCGACTGATGTTAATCAACACTTTGCTGTAAATAACCTGAGCAATCTCAGGTGTTTAAAGCAAGAATTGGCAGTCCTTAGCTGATCACCACATTCAAACTTACACTGGTGTCGGTGAGTAGAGCCATCACTTGGTCCATACCGGCAGTACCTCCCTCTTCTCCCGTGCTTGCCCCTCCCTGCATCTCTCCTATGAGGATGCGCAGGGTGGCCGCCGCAGCGTCCTTTTTTGCAACTTTCTTACTGGAAGCTTCTGCGACAGGAAACAGCCTCCCGTTGAGCATCACCTGCATACGGAATCTGACAGAGGAAGAAACAAACACAGACACAGCGATCCGTCAATATATGATTAATCGAGCAGCTATAATTTTTTTCTGAGACTACTGTGTTGCATAACACGCACAGTAATTTTCATTCTGAACTGGCAGCATCATATGTCTTCATTAAGGCAGATTTATTTTTTTGCACTTTGAATCAATAGGTTTGTCACCAGGTTCTTTACAGAGGCTTACAACATGTGGGTGGAAAAACAAAAAGAGATTGATGTCACATAATGAAAGCACATCAACACACCTTGTGTTTTACACAGTGGTTACATTTAGGGATGCACTGATCCAATGTTTACTTTCCTAATACCTCAATTCAGAGCATCGATGGATACGGTTTACAGCTTTATTATCATTATCATTCTTTTCCTGAAATGAATTCATATCCAACATGAAGTATTGCGGTAAATTTTTACGTAAAGTGAGGCAAACTGAGAAGTGCTATAATAACAACACTGACAAGAACATTGTATTACTGTTGATTGGTCAAAACCTGATCCACTTTATGAAGTGGTTGTCACGAGTTAAACCTCAACATTACACGATGAATACGCAGACAATGATCTCAGATAGATTTTCTTTACTCCTGTATCAATTAAAATGTGACACGTAAGAGAGAAGATTAAAAGACTAACCTTGGGTCGTGAGAGGGTCCCGACTGGTCAAGGAGCAGGAACTCACAGTTCTGGCCCAGATACTGGGCGTACTCCATGAGGCCGCTGACAGGGTTCTTCAGCCTCACCTCCTGTAATTTGGCCCACAGGTTCTGGGGAGGTGGAGCGGCCAGCGACACAGCTACAGTTCCCACAGTGTTGGCCTTCTCAGCTGCCAGTTTCTCAGCGTCCGTCTCTCTGCGAATGGCGTTGAGGAATTCTGGGATGTCATCAGTGGCCCACTGTCCTTCGGCTGGATCGTCGTCTTTACATAAAACAGAGGTGGGTGCTAGAGCAGAGGATTGGGACTGAAAAGCAGAGGTAGAAGGGTTAATAAATCGGGGTACAACTCCATAAGTGCTCAGCTCACCTGACTACATCTTGCAAAAGGGGCGCTTCACATTCTCCAGATAATGTTTTTTCTCTTAAAGGAATAACTAATAACTAACTCACATGCAACCATTCACATATCTGTCCAGTAAATATAAGGCTACAGCCTGCTAGCTAAGTTGGGCATAAAGACTGAAAACAGCAATGAAGTGCATTCCCAAAATGTCAAACTATTTGTTTAGTCCTTGTAAATGCTGTGTTCTTTTGCTCTGCACTTAATATTTTGATTTTCAGCAGCCACTTAACAATCTAGGTCAAAAAGATTAAATTTCATTATCTATAGTTGTGTTTCGGATCGTAATTCACCCTAAAATATGTAATACATACTGTATATGTGACAGTATCCAAGAGTTATCCAATTTGAATGATTCTTTGCTCTTATATTTTCATTTTTCATCACATGACTGCCATGCCATCTTCATAAGAATGTATTCAACTTAATACTATTAAATATAAACAAAGCAAAACTTCACTTACCGCTTCACTTAGCTCTGGCATCCAACCTTCTGGAAGTGGCAGTGGCTCCAGGCCTGGTACTGGTGGTATTGGTGATGACAGAAGAACGGACCCTCCTCCCTCATCTCTACTGGCCTCCATCTCCATCTTACTATCTTCAGTTGGGAGGCTCTGTGCGGCTTTAATGCTCCTCTCCATCCTCTCTCTGCGGTGGGTGGAGAGCTCCCAGGTGGGAGGGTTGACTTCTCCATTCTTAATGACCTCACCTTGTTTCTCCAGGGCATAGAGGGTGGGATTGACCTGCTTGGTAGTCCTCAAACCCAGGTTTTTTGCTATGGAGAGAGCAGTAGCCTCCTGTGAACGCAGGAGATACTGCAGGACTAGCTCCTTCTGTTCTGCCATTGTGGGAAGCTTCAGTTCCTGATCAGGGGGACTAGTAGTGCCCGGATGTTGTTTCTCCTGGTGCCGACCTCTTGCTGATGACCGGGACTCCTCAGAGTCAGACGACTCTAAAGAGGAGTTAGAAGAACTGGATTCTGTGTCAGAGTCCTCGTCTCTGACCTGTCCCAAGTTTCCTGCTGTTTCTGTTTTTAGCTCAACCTTCACTTCAGCAGGGTGTTCTGAGCTGGCACACAGAAGGGATGATGGACTTCGTACTTCGCCTCTGACAGGTTCTCTGTAAAGAGTCCACTCAGGAGGGAGGAGTCCTTGCTTAGAGGCTTTCTGTGAGCGCTCCAAAGAGTACAGGACCTGGTTGACTATCTTTTTGGGCAGATGCAACTTTCTGGCTAACAATTTTGCAGAGATACTCTCACTGGGCTTCAAAGCAGCCAAAACACTGTGGACCTGCGCCTCAACGTTGGGAGTGAGGGTGTTCGAAAAGCTTGAATTTGCTAAGCTACTGGAAACATTGGGTCCGTCAAACCTTTCTCCTCCTCTGTTGGGCCTGTCTCGAAGGGACAAACTCTGAAAATTCTCATACAAACAGTCTGTTTGGCCACGCCATTGTCTGTTGGAGTATTGATTGTGGTTTTGGCCTTGTGACTGGTTTTGACTCAGGTGCCGAGGGACCGGGGTGCCTCGCGGGGTTCTTACAGTGGGTGGGTATCCAAAACTCTGTTCCTGACTGTACCCCCCTCTACCCCTATGGCTACTGTTGTTTGAATATCTACTATAGCCTGACTGGAGCTGGTATGCGGAGCTAGGCGGCCTTCCAGGTACTACTCCCCCTCCACCTCTACGTGGACTGCCTCTGAACTGGGGTGCCTCAGAGTTATGTCCTCTCAGGAACTCTGCCTGTTGGTACTGAAAGGAATTAGGAACAGGACCGGGTCCGTGACTTGGATTATATGAGCTGTTATGGGCCACTGGCTTAGGGGCTACTGTACTGTGGTTTGGAATAGGTGGAGCGGAGGGAATGAAAGAGGCAGGTGGAGGCTGTATGGGCCCTACAAGATGGGCAGGACTGGGGTAGTAACTTGAAAATGGGTTCTGCTGTGGGCCAGGTCTGGGGTAGATTGAGGCTGGGCCAGGTCTGTGGTAATTCTCTTTGGCGTGGAAGTCCAGTGGTGGTGGGTTCCTGTGTAAGTGTTCTTTGGAAGGCCCTCCTCTACCTCTGCTCATAGCGCAGGGGTTGGGCGCGAAGGGGGCCGGTGCAGTTGGCTGTGCAGCTTCTGTATGAGTGTACGTCCTCTAGCACAAACAGCAGACACCCTGACAGGGAAGTCAAGGCAGGCCAATTGCACACTGAGAGCGCCTGAAATACAAACAAAGGACAACGTCAGGGGAATATTAATAAACAGAAATAAATAACAGTTAAGATAATTGAATGGTGGAAAAATGAGAAGCAGCAGCTAGGGCAAGGGAAACTGTTCTCCAGCCAATAACACATCTTCGGGTCCTGCTGGCAAACCTCCAAACTGCTCAAGTGTCCTTGGATAAGTCAGTGAAACTATACCACCTCGAAGGACAAAGTTTCTAACAGGATCCTAAACTCTTGCCATCCTGAAAATGCAGATAAAATATCTGGGTATTATGGAAAAAATAAAGATTATGTAATCCCTAACGTAGGCCAACACTGTAAACTTCAATGTGTATAACTCCAGATTACACCCTAGCCAGTTTACAAGGATACTGCAGGGTGACATACTGTTTCTCGCAGCCACACTGAAACTTAATCCCAGGGTAAAAGGATGTTGATTAATAATTCAGACCTTCTTGTGACTATTCTGTTTTATTTCTGGCCTTAAAAATTATGGCTGGATCTGGATCCATAGCGGAGAAGAAAAGTGAGACACTGATGCAGATGAAAAGTTCCAAGGACGCACGGACGTCAAGGGCTGCCTGTCAATGACAAGCTGTGGACAGAAAACCATGCAGTCATTATAGACAGTCCTGACTATAATGATCAGCTAGGTTTATTCCAATATAACATTCAATGAGTAGAAATGTACATCCTGAAATGCATAGTCAAGAATTCCAATATCCTCCTATGGCACAACACACATTGATTCAGCCTCAAGTGTCATATCTGACAACACTCAATAATGTCTATATCAGTGAGACTGACAACAAGGGGACACCCAATACTGAGTCAGGTTTCATCCCCTCTGGCCCAGTCAGCATCACTGGTCTGTCACAAAGAGCTGAGCAGGCCTGAACGCAGCCGCATTAACAGAGAACACCATAGTGTTGGTCCATCACGGTAATATGGGCCGACAGGGCCGGCAGCCCTGGGCCCAAACGGGGCTGCAGCTGACTCATCTTGACCCTGATGCAAGGCAACAGTTGACAGCCAAAATAACAACTGTGTTTTTCTCAAGCCACCGTCATTATGTTCGTCTCTATTTTGAGCCCAGACAGAGGCATGAACAAGACGACCCCTCTGACAACTGATGAATCAACGCTTTCACACACTTAATGCTGTCATGTCAAGACATGTCTAAATACCACCTATGCTCAGTTTGATGTTCAAAGTGACCCGTTCCTCTGAGACACTTTGCGTCCATTGTCAACATAGCAGTGCACAAATTAAATCTGGTACATGCTCCAAATTTGTTGCACACAGATTTACTAGACGCATAAGGCCCAGTGTGCTCACACAGTGTTGTTGATCTCACCTACTGTAGATGAAATCAAAGTGGCAGCAGTGGAAAAAAGTGGGGATAGTTAGCGTTGCTGCTCCTGCAGCCGGTCAGACGAATTCAACAGAGACTCACAACACAATTCAAAGAGAAACCTACTAAACTAAACACTGGTTGCCGACTAGAAATTGTTAAACCACGTGTGTAATTTAAGAAAAAGCCAAAAACGTCGTCCGGATCGCAGTTGTCTTCCGCTTTGGATGAGTGAGGTCCCTCCAGTTTTGTCGCTCGCTTTTTAAAGGCTGTGTGCACTCCTATAAAAGACGCGTTGCTTCACTGTTACACCACGAAAGTAAAGGGAAAATCCACCGACTGGCTGGTGTAAGAAAGAGAAAAGATAGGGAAACAAGACGCAGGTTAAGTTTCGATTTCATTTCTCGCCAGAAGTTAAGTTTCTATTATCGGTCACGTGACCTGCAGAGGCGCTCCAATGCCAGGTAGTCATTCACAGACATGAAGCCAACACATTCAATTAACTATTAAATATAATACAATTAAAGCACATCCGTGGCCGTCTTTTAATTATCATGCTTAAAGAGGTCGCCCCCGCGGTCCAACTCAAAACAATCAATGTGCCGGTGTTACTGTGGAGCCACAAGGACATCCTCTCCTGGACGCATGCTGTAGACAGAACACCGAGGCAGAGGAGACATCACATGCTCAGATCAGATTCTCACATTAAAAATAAAACGGAGGAGGGAGAATGATAGTAATGTTATACACTTTGGGAGATACAAATATCACAGCAAAACGCTGAGATCCTGTAACAGGATTGTGACAGGCTGGAAGGGAAAAAATAATAAATAGCGTAAGAGTACTATAAGGTGAAGGTCACTATTAAACACGAGGAGCACAGACACATGTGCCATGAAATAATTACATAACCCCATTTTCACACATGAATCGGCTGCTTTCACTCACAGATGAACTTAGAAAGCAGAGCAGCAGGGAGGCGTGCACTCACATATGTCACATCACAGTCAGACGTGTGAGCGCTGCTCTAGTAGTTATGATTAAGGAGAGTTAATTTAATTAAATTAATAATCTGTTCCATTATATGCAGTCACAGTTCGTTGAGATATGTTCACAGTCAAGTCGAAAAGTACCGAGCTGCAGGATGTATGAACCAGTTTACTCTAATCTATACACTTGTCTATCTTTGTTAACTTTAATCTGGAGAAGCGAGCTCATACTGTGACGTTTCACAGGATGTCTACGTTACACAGCAAAACAGAAGATACAATTCCTCTCACAAATTACAAAGACAGACATCAATCTGAGTCAGTTCATCATTGAGGTTTACGTGGGTCGCAAGAGATGGATAACTCACATTATAGAAAAGGGGTGAGATCATGTATTTATGGTTAGTCAACTGATGAGAGCCCCTCGCGGTTTTACTTTGATTTTCCCTGATGCAGATTTTGAAGGAGGACGAGGCTGCAGCGCTGACTCGAGCAGCTACAGGTTAGACGTGAGGCTCTACATTTTCACCAAACCACCGAGGAACACGTGTTTAAATGTCTAACTTTCTGAACGAGTTACGGTAAAGCCATTTGGTGGGACAAAGGCTGTAGCTAGCGGCAGCCGACTGAACATCGTTCCTCCTCCTCCAGCTAACGTTAGCTAGCCTGCTAGCTCATCACTGGCAGCAGTAAGTTACACCGCACTGGCACTGCACCATTTCCAACTACCGCCCGCAGCACTGCCAAGTCCTTGTCTGCTAACCCAAAACACACAGACCACTCTTCCCCCTAGCCATACGAATGATTTCAAGAAGCGTCGTCGCTTTAAATTATTACCTTAACTCGCAGTGTTTCGCTTCAGTGGGCTCGTGTCGGTGTGCAATATTTTAATGCGGTGCAAACAATCAAAGAACTGGTGCGCGAGAAGTGACGCCGGTCCGCTGCGACGGACACAAACAGCTACACGTCGCGTGTTGATGACGCGGCCTCATCGGCAAGGTTCGAATATGCTTTAGACGTGTCCTTTTTGGATAGATCCCTTCATGGATATGTACTCTTAACTTTCACAGTTCTGTTGTAACATGTTGCACTTAAAATCACACTTTCATGGCGCTAGAGCAGGTTTCTTTTCTCTGTATGCTTAAATTAAAATTATCTTGAACATAATAAAACAGTCAACAATTTTTGCCAAAGCAGCTTTTAGGGCATTTATTGATTACATGCTATTTCTGCTTCCAATAAAATTGTTGTCCCCCAAATTAATATTTAGTTAACTTTTGGCCATTTTCAGTTTTAGTGCAGATAAAAACTCCAGACACTGGCAACTGTATTTCAAGCCATTTCTTCAAAATCATAATTTGTCACTCTAAATTATGGATGTGAGTGAGTGAGACCTGTCAAAATCTTGCATTCTAATCCAAAGTATTTGTCATTGTGGATACACGCTAAAAATAGTTCTCTCTTCAAAGGACATTATTGATCATATCATATTTCATATTTCTATATGATACAATATTGCCAACCAATTAAAAAAAAAACCCTGTGACAGTCATTTCATTTAAAACAGAATAACATCAAAAAGTCTTTTGGAGAGGACAATTTATTAGAGAGGACAAAATAAGGTAAACCCCTAATCTAAATATATTCTTTATCTTTATGTTATATTTATATAAAGTGATATTGTCAAGTCATTACAATCAGACTGCTGTGACACAGTGTCACTGTCCCTACATTTATGGGCATCACACTTGTATCTTAGGGAAGGACAAATATGCTTATATCAGCTTATCAGCTATCAGCTTATAATAACATCACCATAGAGAAACAGTTGAATTCTCATGACGTGATGAGTTGCTCTCCTCTACTGCCCTAAATACAAGTCAAATACTTTTTGGAGAACTTGAGACTCACACAAGTGTTTTTAATATTGAGGGTTTTGGAAACATTATGTCTACCAAGATACATTTAGCACTTTTCTAACATATCCAGTGGGTGTCAGCATTACACTGTGAACGTACTGATGTCAGACTGGAAGCAGAGCAGCTTTCAAACATTGCTGGCTGGTGTGAATTAGATAGTGACAGCCTGTAATTACTCCAAACTGTTTGATGTTTCAGTTTGTTTCGACTGATTTAGATATGTTTCCTTGTAGCTCACTGGTGTGCTCCTTTGAGCTGCCTTCCCAAGCTTTGAGGTAAATGCACCCGGGCTACTAATACTATCTAATCCCAAATTCCTTTAAAGATCCAGATCACCAACCTGGGTGAAAAAAGCAGCGAGTAAATCCACGATGAAAAAAGAAAGGAAAGGTTAACTGATGTGATGATGACAGATAAGTGCATATCATGTCTGCAGGAATTGATGAGAAGAGGAGCGTGAAGGATGAGTTTGAGGCTGTAGGTCATGGTGAGCACAGCCTTCAGTATTTGAGTGACTCTGACACACAGCATCTCTGTCTTCAGAGGAGTATTCATTTCACTGCATTTCTCACCCACTCTGTCTCTCCGGCTCCCTCTCCCTCTCCCTCTCTCCTCCTCTCCCTTCTCTGCCACTGCCCGCGTCACACTCTCTCCACTTGTTCTCTCCAACCTTTTCTTCCTCTCCATTTCCCGCTCTCTGTCTCTCTCTCACCCTCATCTCCCCTCCTCATTTCTCCCTCTTCCACTCTTTCTCTGTTAACACAGAGGAATGCAGTATGTGGCAGGCTGTGGCTCTGTGGCTGTTGATACTTGCGACTCTGCTGCAGGGTGAGTGACTTTCATCTGTGCTTTGAGTGAGACTGTGCTCGAACAAGTGTGTGTTTTCTGCATGTGCTGTTTACCGTATGCTGCGATCTTGCATTGTCCTCTGTTTCTAATAAGCGTGCACGCAGCAGCTCACTTAGGGAACTGGGAGAGAGTGTGCTGTTGTGCAGCCAGAGGCAAAAAATAAAAAATTGATTGCTTTTTGTAAAGAGCAAGCAACAGCCTGCAATGTAATGTAATCATCTTTACAGCAGATACGAATACTGATAGATAGATAGATAGATAGATAGATAGATAGATAGATAGATAGATAGATAGATAGATAGATAGATAGATAGATAGATAGATAGATAGATAGATAGATAGATAGATAGAGAAGGGTGATTATGAGGCTGCTGGTGGTTAATTTACTATGACAGGACATTATGGACAGTCTGGACTATTAACCTGAATTATAGGCATACCATCTTTAGAGCCATATTGATATTAATTAAGGTCCAGTTAGTGAATATAGATTTGACACCAAGCGCATTAATCTCAGTCCATTTAGCACTCCCTCTGTATATACCGCAGTTTATAAAGCGGTACGAACGGACATTGTGCAGCTATTTAAAGTACTTTTTAAACTTACTCAGTGCGCCTCTCATATCCACCAATGATAGCTCCCTGTACATCAAAGTGATGACCTCATGGAGAATGAATCACGAGTGAATCGAAGCCCTTGCTGGAGTTATAGGGCGAAGACAGTCAGTTTCCCCGGCTCTCATCGTCGGGAGTACTGTGTGTGTCAGTCTGGGGTGTTTCAGTGTTTAATGGCCTCACTATTTCCTGCATGGAATGAAACCGACAGATTTTACGGCCGTGGAAAGACTTTGACTGTCTGCTGGCGATCAATCAGAGATGTAATTGATTATGAGGAGCGGGGCTCTCTCTGTCTGCCCCCCCCCCCCTTTCTTCCTGCCTTCCTTCCTTTCTCTCACACATTCTCATTCTCCTTCCGTGTTCCTATAAGAGCAGCTCCACCTTTAAAACATAACCTTTCCCATACCCCTAAAAGCTCAGCCTCTGTTGTACCTCCACCGGAGCATGTCTTGTTTCTCCCTCTCATCCACCTGGCCTACAATTTCTACACCACTTTTTTCTATCATCGTAATCACACCGTTTTTCTGCCGGTGCTTTCTCTTCAGACACAGCCTTTCTCTTTGTAACCGTCACCTTTTCTCTTCTTGTGAGAGAACCCCTCCATTAAACTCTGTCTCCCCCCTCTCCCCCGTTCAGTCTCAGAACAGGGTCCTCACCAGCGGTTCCTGCTCAGGGAGCTGTTGAGGGACTACAACCCCATGGAGAGGCCGGTGGCCAACGACTCCCAGGCGCTCACCGTTCAGTTCTCCTTTACTCTAATGCAGGTCATGGATGTGGTACGCATGGCAGAAATGCATCATAAACACGATTATACACCCATACAATACATTAAAAAAATAAAAAACACACCTCTAAAAAAGTTTAGGTTCTCGTGCTATTGGAATCCTCACATGCCCATATGCGCGTTTAAAGGATTACTGGTCACTGTAATTGTTCCACCTCTCCACACTGGGTGTGAAAAGTTCCTGTACAGCTGAAGCTAATACGACGCTTCACTTGTCTGAATTAGTCCGATCCCATTGGTATCTCCCAAACTTTTTAGGTATGATAAAAAAAGGGAATTTCATCCTTAAAAGACTGCAAGATAGCGACTTGATGTTTTTTATTCAGCTGAGCCTTTTTACACAGAATAAGGACTGGGGATTTTGTCCCACACACTTACACTGGAATCACTTTAGATTAGATAAGTGACCGGAAGGGGGATTTGGTTGTAGCAGAAGAACAAGAACAGAAATGAGTATAGATAAGTAGAAAAAGAGCCAACGAAAATAAGAATAGAAGTAAAAATAGACAGTGACAGCGGTGTGATTAGTAAGACTAGACAGAAGGTTCGCGCTCAATTCAGCCCCACAAAGCAAATCTTAAGCTTAATGTTAAAGGCACAATATGTACGAATTGACCACCAGTTCATTCTCATTTCTTACTTATTTAAGTCAAATTCTTACATATTGCCCCTTTAAGGTTACATTTTGGTCAAAGCTAAATTACATATTACTAGGGATGTCCCGATCCGATCTGTAGGATCAGCATCGGGACTGAATATCACAGAGAAGGTAATTGAATTAATCGCTCTGGATAACCAGCTCATCTCCGAGGTAGAGGATCAGGGTTTTCTTCGTCACCTGGAGTTTTTGAATCCCCGGTATGCCCTACGATCTCGGCATTACATTACATTTACTCCACTGAGATACAATGTGCTGGTATGCGCACTAGTTTCGTGGGTCTCATACAGCAGAGCATGTAAAACAGGCAACTGAGGAGATGCTGAACGCGTGTGAAATAGACAAGCAGTGGGTCCACGTCATTTTACGTGACAACGTAAGGAATATGAAGAATAGCAATGGATGATATGGAGGTACCAAGCCTGGGCTGCATCTCGCACACACTTCAGCTGGCTGTACACAAGGGTCTGCTGTCACAGTGTGCAGCGTCACAGACCGGTAGGCCAGTGTTGCAATAGCATGTGCAGAATAAGAAAGAGCCATATGAAAGTATATACTTTACTTCAACGCAGCTGTATTATCCAGGAAAATATTAGTTAAGGCTAAGTATCAGATCGGGACTCGGTATCGGCAGATACTAAATATCAAAGGACTCAGATCGGGATCGGGGTAAAAAAAAAAACCTGATCATCACATCCTTACATGTTACTGAATAGTTACAGTTTAACAAACAAAACGCATTACGTCATTACATACATGTACGTAACGCTGTGATCCCACCCTCTCACTGAAGTTACATACAGAAACAAGTGATGGGGGGGAGGAGTGGCTGAGACAGAGACACCATTCACCCTGTTACAAGACTCTGAACCATCAAAATGATTTTGAAGCTGTAGTTTTAAGGTAAAAAAGTTACACAATGTTCCTTTAAATCACCTATCTTTGTTATATTCTTTGTGTTATGCAAGGATGAAAAGAACCAGATCATCACCACGAATGCCTGGCTGCAGATGGTGAGTACAGTGAACGACAATTTATAATGTGATATTGATCTGTGTAGATCTTTTCATATGCTCCCCATCGCTAGCAGAATCAGCTACACGGTATCGTCCCTGATGCTGGTTGGGTTTCAGCGTCATAATAATCGACACTTGTGCCGGACAAACACATATGTACTTGATTGCAGATAACTTCATCTGTCTGGCGCAAAAACGGACCAAGCTATTTGTGTCTGTCAAGTCAAGGCAGGTCAGTTTTATTTCCAAATCAATTTGGGCTCAAAGCGCTTCGCTCTCGACCATTAAACCCTCGGTTTCAATAAGTAAAAATGCCCCCAAAACATTAACAGATGCTTCTTCCAGAACAAACACACAAGAGATAAGATAAAGTAAGATAATCCCCAACGATCCCTTAGAGGGGAAATTCAGGTGTTCAAGCAACACAAGGATAGAATAAGTTCAGGTACTTAAACAGAGAAACTAAGAGAGTATAAATGATTGACTGTGTCAAGAATAGAAAAGAATAGAATAATATAGAAACTGTACAAGAGCAACTAAACACACAACGCAGAATGAGAGCCCGACTGATACTGGATTTTTGGGTCCGATGTCAATATGACATTAGGGAGTAATACGACCATATTCATAAACATAATTTTGCAATGATCCCTTAACTTAGGTAATCACTTCCTCCTATGTAATGGAGGAAGGATATTTTATTGACTTTACAACTTCATTGTCCAGAGAATTAAATAATTATAATTAAGCCCAAGTATATTTTTCTGTGTACTGTTCTGTAAAAGAACAAACTTTTTATATCGGGGCATATCGGACGACTTCTAAGCCGATACTGAGACACCTGTGATAGGTCGATATCAGCCGATAATATCGACTGATCTACATATGAGCTCCCTATTCAGACAGCATTGCACTTGAACTCAAGCAAAAGTGACATAGTGGATGCCACATGCAAAAGAGTAGACCAATAACAATAGTATTATTAGTATATAATAATAGTATAATAGTAAAATAACAGTATGAAAACTCTTTTTTGTCTGTTTTTGTTCATGTGTCAAACCGGTGTTGTGCTTGTGTCTCCCAGCAGTGGTACGACCACTACCTCCAGTGGAACCAGTCAGAGTATCCCGGAGTAAAGAACCTCCGTTTCACTCCTGACCAGGTCTGGACACCGGACATACTGCTTTACAACAGGTATATGCGGCACACAACACACACACACACACACACACACACACACACACACACACACACACACACACACACACACACACACACACACACATTCTCAGGGCTGCTGCTGCTGCCGAGCTCTAAATTGTCTCATCACTGTGCTGACTTCCTCCAGCGCTCATGATAAGTTCGATGCCACCTTTAAGACCAATGTGCTCGTAAACTCCAGTGGATTCTGTGAGTATCTGCCTCCAGGTACGTTTTTTTTAATTAATCAGCATCTTGTCCTCAAAACTAAACTATGTCTTCAGTCATTCTGCATCCATACAGAATTACTCAAGCTGCAGCAAATGAATTCCTGCAATCCAATATTTTCCTCTTCACTTACCTCCAGATGGCTGCACCAAACAGCATTTTAATCAAGTTTCCCTTCTTTACATCCTGGGATGATTTTACTTGACTTTGATATTTACTGCAATTTTTCCCCTTTGCCTTTCAAGGAATATTTATCAGCACGTGCAACGTGGACGTGCGATGGTTTCCATTCGACATCCAGCGCTGCGAACTGAAGTTCGGCTCCTGGACATTTGATGGCTGGCTGCTGGACATCCAGATGAAGGAGGCAGATGTGTCAGGATACATGCCCAACGGAGAGTGGGACCTGCTGGGTAAGACTGGGTTGCCAAGGCCCTGGATAACAAACATGGTTGCTTAGTAACAATGCTCACATTATTGCTGTGCAGCACTGTATCTGACCTGTGAAGACCTGGAAATTAATTGGATTAATATAAATAGATGTTTAAATAGATGGCAGGAGATTGTCGGAGTACGCCTTATAAACGGAGACAAAACAGGTTTAATGCAATCACATCTTTTTATGATTTTGCTCCTGGAATTTCACAGCACTAGACATCTCATTTCCTGCTCGCTCAGTCAAAAATACTCAATGGTTGTAACAAAATAGACTCAGTTATGTTGATTTCTTGAGAATCTCTATGTGCTGCCTTCTTTCCCTCTCAGCCCTCACTGGTGTTTTCTGCATTAAAATGTCGTCTGTGTCTTCCGTCAGAGGTCCCTGGAGGTCGTCATGAAGTTTTCTACGACTGCTGCGCGGAGCCCTACCCGGATGTTACCTTTGTGGTGACTTTACGAAGGAGGACCTTGTTTTACGCCCTCAACCTCCTCATCCCCTGTGTGCTCCTCTCATCCATGACGTTGCTGGTCTTCCTGCTCCCTGCCAACTCAGGGGAGAAGATCAGCCTGGGTGAGGTCTAATAAGAGGAGGGTGGAGAGGGACAGGGGTGACGGATGATTTTTCATTAAGAGAGCTTGAATATGTGAAAACAGGAGAAGAAAAATATATTTCCTGGGCTTTTTTTAAAAAAAAAGAAAAAAAAGCTTTTCCAGTAGTGTCTGTCAACATTGATAGAAAACCTTCAGTCAGCTATGCAAAAGCTTTGAACGGTGTCGAGGGCTGAAAGTGAGGGAGGAAGAGACAGAGAGAAGTCAAAGACAGAAAAGGCAGAGGGAGAATGAGACTAAAAGAGTAAAATCTAATGAGTTTTCCTACGAGTGTCAGAAAGACAGATGATAGTGGCGAGAAGTCAAGTGCAACATACCAAATATTCTGTTCCACTGAGTGTAGTCATGTACTTTCTTCTTCCCTTCTTTGCAACCCACTGCTCCCTGGTGTCTTGTGTCTGCCTCCAGGCATCACGGTTCTGCTTTCTCTGACTGTCTTCATGCTGATGGTTGCAGAGATTATGCCCGCTACATCAGATTCTGTTCCCCTGATCGGTCAGTTTCTTTCGCTCTATGCACATGTGTGTTTCTGTGGGTTTTGAGGGGGGAACTGACAGTGTTCAGATTGTTAGCGCCCCTGTGAGTGAAATGTGCTCCCCTTCCTGTGCGTCTCAGGTCAGTACTTTGCCAGCACCATGGTGATTGTTGGGATGTCAGTCGTAGCCACAGTCATCGTCCTTCAGTTCCATCACCACAACCCCAACAATGGACAAATGCCCCGCTGGGTGAGTTTAAATATTTGAGGTTCAAGGTTGATTCATTTGTCATACTTTTACTTTAATTACAACCTGTTCCTTTATGCCAAAACACAACCTGAGGACAAAAGCTGTGACAGGTTCTCTGTGCTCCGATTCTCAGGAACCTAAAACTGTTCATCTGATCCACCTCAGCTCCACTGATGTAGAAAGCTTCTTGGTTTTGCTGACGTTGAGAGGAAAGGTGGTTTCAGTGCACAACTCCACAATATTGTAGATATCTTCTCATGGTTGTTTGTAATCCTGCTGATGATGTTGCTGTAGTCCGCAAACTTCCCATTTTCTTGATGTCTGTACAGTGCGCAGTGTAAACAGGAGGGGGCTGAGCGCACAGCCCTGGGGGGCTCCGATGTTCAGAACAAAAGTGGAGGAGGTGTGACCGTCAGTCTGAACTGCCTGCAGTCTTTTGTTCAGTTGCAGATTGTGGTACTCGAGTACAGAGTGCTAAATTTCATTATTTCGAGGAGGAGACTGTGTTGAATGTTGAGCAGAAATCAAACAGCATTCTGATGTAGGTGTTGTTATTGTCAAGTGTTATTTTCAAGGTGTGAAACTAATTAGTAATAAATGATTACAAAGTTTAAATGCTGGCTGGACCAGTGATTTGGTCAATTTTAAATGCCTACAGCACATATTGGAATAGAGATACAGGCAAAGTGACCAAAACAAATGTTTAAAGTTGTAAGTAGTTGTTGTACGTTTAGCTTTATCTGCATTGACAAGATAGCAAAAGGGCCGTTTATGCCTACTTTAAATGCCATTAACAGGCCATAAGATAGAAGAGGAGACAAAATGAGAGATTTCAGATTTGAATATTTAGAAGAAGAAGACGACATATTATTCACACTGTTGTTATAACTGGTTGTTACTGGTTGTTACTGGTTGCACTGTAAAGTTTTTGGAGCAATCTCTGGCACAAAAATTTCCTTGAAATGTTCTCCCTTAAATCGGGGCTAAAAATTGTATTATTATATTATGTCTGAAAAGCTGATTTGATGGGCTTAATAGGGAATTTCCATGGAACACTCTTCCGTATCAAATGTCAAAAACAATATTCAAAACACAAACAAACCCACACAGTATCATTGTCCTGTCAATTCAGTTTCGTTTGACTTGTGTTTCATGTGTTTTCTGGGTCTTCTGCTCTGTGTCCCTCCTGTTGTCTGTGGTCCCCAGTCTGCTTTCCCTCCACACCTGTGCTGCATCTCCTTCGTTAGCCCCACCCTGTTCCAGGTGTTTTTCCACTCATTACCCTCCCCCGTGTTTTCTCTGCCTCACTCCTCATCCCTTCGTCAGTTTAGTTTGTATTTAAGCGCAGCCTTTGTCGAGTCATCTGTTGAGTTTCTCTGAGCCTACTATTGTGTTTCACTGTTCCTGATGTTCCTGTTGTTTTTTCCCCATTCCTGTGAAAAAAAACTTCATCTCAACTTGATCATCCCGCCTGCTGTTTTCTGCATTTGGGTACACCTTCTCGGCACCAGTGTGATTCATAGTACAATGAATTGCAGAAAGAAACATGAAAAGACAGGCTTAAAACACCAACTGGATAGATGAATATAAGATGGTGTGAAGGTTCATTAGGACTAACACTTCATTTAATGGAGCTATGTACCTGATCATGCAGCGGTTCGAATAGTTAACAGTCGTGATGTTTAATCAATTCAATAGAAATTGAGGCCTTGGGGCTGAATTTTTTTTTTTTGATTAACCCAGGTCAACAGTTCATTTGCAGTAATGTGAAGAAATGTGATAAAATAAAGGCTTATATGGCATTTTTTAAAACAAGCAACACAGTGATTAGTGTAGGCAGGGATAAAATGTTATATCAAGATTTATAGCAGGAGCTAGATGTGCTTGTACTTGCTCAGCAATATGTTGAAGGCCAGTAAAAGCAATCTTGTGCCCCTGTGTGCCAGGTGCACTTGGTTCTGCTGCAGTGGGTTCCCTGGTTTCTGCGGATGAAGCGTCCAGGAGAGGGAGCAGAACCGACTCTTTCCGGCAGCCAGGCAGACTCTCAGAGCAAGACCCTGTCCTCTCCTACCACAACCACTACCACCACCACCATCCCCACGCCGGTGCCCTCCATCCTCCCCCAGAGCCTCAACTCCCTGCAGGCCAGCCTGGCTCAGCTCAACCACCCTCTGTCACACCCTCTGTCCCACCGGCCCAATCCTCAGCCTGTAATCCTTCCTAATCCCAGCCACAGAGATCCAAGCCCCAATCCACACCCACAGCCCAACGGTCATCTGCTTTACATGGGCTTCCAGACCTTCCAGACCACGGCAGAGCTGGACCCAAATCAGAGAAGCAGAACCACAAGTTATGGGAGGGTTAACAGTGGACTAGGTGGAGGAGAAGGAGAGGGATCAGCAGCAGGAGGAGGAGGACCAGCTGGAGATACACCTATCCATCACCACCTCCCATCTTCCAAGTTTGGGAGCTCCGCACAGGAAACTCAAGTGTCCCCAGATCCTGATCAGTCGACCACATCCTCTGGACCCTGCGGCCTGGAGGCTGTGGCAGGAGCAGGGCGATCAGCTGCCTTACATACCCACAGCAGTGTGATTCGATCTGTGGCAGTAGACAGCCAGCTGCAGGCTCTCCTGGCAGAGGTGCAGTTCTTAGTCGAACGCGTCAGGGAGCAGGACCGGCAGCTCAGCTTGGCGGAGCAGTGGCAGTTTGCTGCTGCTGTCATCGACCGCCTGTTCCTGGTGGGGTTCAGTGTTTTCAACATCATCTGCACCATCGCTATTCTCATGGCTGCGCCCAACTTTGGAGAAGCACTGTCAAAAGACTTCCTCTGACAGATCAAAAACAGAGAGATCAGAGAGAGCGGGGAACGTTGAGGGATAACACAGATTGAGATTTACTGGAAGCACAATTGCTGTTAATGACACTGGGACATAAAACAGCAAATATTTCCTTTGCAGTAAGAAAGGATGGACTGTGGCACACAGTGCGATTTCTTTCTCTTTACTTGAAAGTCTATCGTTTTTCATGGTGGAATAAACCTGATCATGTTCACATTTTCCTTCTTTTTGCAGTGGTTTCCACTGAAGCTCGACTGATCATTTATGTCTCGGTCATTTTGATGAGTTTTGATTTAAACTTAAAAAAATAAATTACTTCACTGAAACCTTCATCAGGGCATCGAATGTCTCATCACAATATGGATGATTGTTTGTGGACTATTCACCAAAATCGTCAGTAATGTTTTCTTGAACAGTTAGGTAAGAAGTGAAGGGTTTTTGGAATAGTTTTGTGAATGAAACTGCATGACTTTATTAAATTTGTTATAAAATATTTGTACTGCCGTCTTGGGATGCTACATTAAGATGCTCTGTAGAAAAACTGGACACTGATGTGCTGCTTCTAAAAGAATTACACTCATGCAGGACTAATGTCATAGTTTACACTTTTAGAGTTACTCACCTTTAAATGTTAATGTTTACAGGTGCTCTGCCACTTATCATCAGTGGAAAATACTGCTGACGATACAGACCAGAGTTCCTGCGTGCTCTTCCTCAAATACAGTAAATACTCTGGTACACACATTTTATGATCACTGAGGGTTTTCTCTGCAGGATTTTATTTAATAAACTTTTTTTTGTAAAGGGTTGACACAACAGATGAACAGATGAGATCAACATGAAACTATCCCCATTTGATTACTCACAATAACAGTTATTTTTTGCATTACAAGTTCTCTGAAATTATACGTTTATATTTACAACTGGGGAGTTTTCTAGTTAAATATGCACTAATTTGCATACATTTCTATAATGAGAAATCTGAACACCAGGTTCAAAGACCATGTTTCATTTTGCTGATGTACTGGAGTCAGAGCTTTTTGCAGAGGGAACTCTGGATTTCTCTTTTAATCACTTCGTAAATCAGAAAATATGTCATTAGCCATAAAAATCTAATTTTGCTGTTTTCAGTAATAAAATGTTACATAAATCCAGCTATGAATGCTATATGAACATATCCCTCTGTTATAGACAGTAATAAAGCTGGAACGTTCGGTGGATGTCAGTGCTACTGCAGTCAAGATTTCTTGCTCAGTGTATGAAAGAAAACTCACTTTGAGAGGCCTTCAAAGATACATATTGTATGTACAATACAAAGTAACACAAAAACTTGGTAAATAGGGCAACATTTCTAACTAGCAGATCTCACCATGAAACTATCCCAGTTGAATTGTAATATTAAGACGATCAAGTTTTCTTATATTTGAGGTTTAAATGTGCAAATAGGGACATCTAATTAAATATGCACTCATTAGCTTTCACATCAAGAGCAGACATATGAACTAAAATCAACACGCTAATGTTTATTTTTCTCTCCAGTCCAAATAGACATGTTATAGGAGCAAAATAGCCCCAAATCTAAAAATCTAAATCTAAATCTTAATTTAAGGTTTTTCCCAAGTTTCTCTACTTTTAATAGGAAAGAGTCAAAGTCACTGTGATCGGTATCTTTCCACATGAGCACCCCATTCCTGAGATTAAAAACAGAAAAAGAAGAATCCTTATCACAATAATACAGCCAGGACATCATCCGTGTAATGGGATGATGACATTGGTGATTTGCTTCTGCAGCAACTTTATCAATCACATTAGCATCATTATATACTGCAGTGAGTGCAATGAAGCAGGAAACGGATTCATATTCTGTGAAAAAAAGTGCCGCATACTGCAACAGGGATCTTTTTTTCCTTTGTAAGTCACTTTTCTATAAATCTAAACTGTGCATTAACGTGATATCCGAGCTGAGGGGGGTTGGATGAAGTGCTGGCTCTTGTTTCTGAATGTGGGATTCACATTTACAGTCACAGCTAGAAGAATATATTGCAGAAAGCCCTGGTTTATATCCGTGATGTGGAACATTATTTTCTGTGTGTGCAGACAGAGATAAGGTTCAGATTGCAGTGTGAAAGGGAGAAGACAGAAGATCGTAAGTCGTGTCAGCCGTTCACAAGGCTTTTTATCTCATAGATGCACACACCACAGCACACTTTCACTCATCCACTCACATTCTTGTATGTGCATAAAACTGTCAACTCTATGACCCCGGTGTCGGAGACTCGAATGCCAATAGGTTGTGACGGACCGAGCTGTAAACATTAACGGAATAAATTGTCTGGTCTTTTGTACCCTCTAGACGTGCATCAAATGTTTTATTCTCTGGCTCGCCTGCCTTTCGGTCGAAGTTTCGAAGGATCGAAGTTTAAAATAGGGTGCAGAGGCAGGGGAGAGCGGGAGTGAAGGAGAGGTGGGGAGGGGGGGAGGGAAGATGAAGGTAATGAAGCACGGCAATAAAGAGGGCAAAAGGAAGAAAGAGACAGACAGAGAGACGGAAGGGAGGGCTATGCAGAGGCACAGAGACGGAGGGGGAAGCATAGCGAGGGGGAACACAGAAAGAAGGCGTTTGCATGGTTGAGAGAAACAGAGGAGGCAGGAAAAAAATGTGCTGAGAGGGCGAACAGGAGCCGATAAAGTTTTTAACTGATTGCTCATTAATGGAAGCGGGAGGGGTGGAGGAGGGAGAGAGAAGAGGAGGAGGAGAGGAGCGAATCCCTCCTCCTCCTCCTCCTCTTCCTCCTCCACCCCTCTGGGATTCTGCTGCTGCTAAACTGTACTTAGACCAGCATTTAGGGGTGACTGGACATATATTCTCAATTGGCAAAGGGCGTCTTTATGAAGATTTATTAGAGGGATTTTGGCAAACACTCCTGTGTAAAATGATTGACGATGAAGTAATGCAAACACTTTATGGATGATTGAATTTGGCTAATTGGTGTCTTGGCACGGCTGTTCTCAAAGCTTCAGCGCTGAGGCTATTAATTTGGCTTTCAACTTTTTCACTCTAAGTACAGTCTGAGCAGGCAGGGCAGTTCACTACTGGAGCATCTCACAGTGCGTTTCAATGGCCTACTGAGCCCCTTTTGTCTGTGTGGCTGCCGGGGCTGCTGCCTAACACAGCTGAGCGATGCAATACAGCACGGGTAATAAATCTAAGATACTCTCCCCCTGCGGTGACATCCACCTGCTTTCTGTCGACAGCTCACGCAGAGCCGTTTGTTCGGAGGAGAAGCAAACCGAGTCATACAAAACAGAGGGGCATGATGCAGCGAGAAGGAGAGTGGGATACAGAAAGCGTGTTTGTCATCAAGGGGGCCACTGCAATGTGCGGCTGCAGTCGTCGCACAAATTCGCACCCACATCCACGGACACGTGAAGCAGCACAACCACAAACCCACTCACACATTAAGTGGTGGCGTGAGGACCCTGCTGCAGACCTAATGCAGTAACCACGCGTTCTCCTCTCTCTCTCTCTCTGCTGTTCTATTCCACCGGTGCCTGTGCAGTGCTGTCAGTTCTTTATTGTGTTTGCTCATGTGGAAAAAAATAAGAGAGGGGAGAATATAAAAGAAGGGAATAATAGTTGCTATAATGTGGTGTGCTTTATTGGTTTAATCAATTCAGAAATGTCAAAGAACTAGGAAAATGTGAAAGGGAACTGCAGTATTTTCTTAGTTAACCGGCTTATTTCTAGTCAGTCAGCCTTTCCTACTTTAAAAGTGAAGAAGAGGACATTGCAGGCAGGTTGCCAGGTTTTTCACAGACAATCAAAATCCTCTAGACTTGCATATCTATGCAAAATAGGAGGGGGTGAAAGAAAACCAATACAGAGAACCACACATGCTGCCTGCAAACATACTGTATGAACCAACTGAGTCACTATGATGCTCCTGTCTAAAAGGTGCAAGAAATCTGAATCAGAAGTGAAAATCTTCATTGACTGAATAAACTGAATAGACAAAGTGCCCTCAAAGGACAACACAATTTCATACTGTTTTACTTTTAGTTTATATTTGCAGGACGATTCTAAGAAACCACCTTTCTAGTTTAAAACATTGTTCTGGGGACCTTATTCTCTTGAGGATGGCTTTTTAAATTCAAGTATGGAAAGAAAGAAATATTTCTAAGTTTGTCTTATTACCGCATCATTATTGTAAATAGTATCTGTCCCAGTTTTACAAAACTACATAGTGCCCCTTTAATATTTCAGATCACCAATCTAACACTGTAAACTTAGCAACAATTCAGCTACAAAATATACTTTGTTTTGCTTTAGAGGTGTTATTCTTCAAATTAAAGGTCCAGTGGGTCGGATTTAGTGGCATAAAGTTGTGTATGCAACCAACTGAAAACCCTCGTCTCACCCTCCCCGCACATTGGATTTTAAAAGCACAAAATGCCCTCTCTGGAGCCAGAGTTTGGCTTGTCTGTTCAGGGATACTGTAGAAAAACGGCGGTGCAACTAGATGACTCCGTGGAAGGGGAGCTGCTCCCTCTGTAGATATAAAAGACTCATTCTAAGGTAACAAAACCAAAACAATAATCAGATTCAGGTGATTATACACTAATGAAAACATAATTCTGAATACTATATTCCATTTTGGCTCCTAAATCCACACTGGACCTTTAAACGATCATTTAAAGATTTTATTAATAACATTCAGCAACTTCATCTGGCATTTAATTTCCCTCTGGCAGTACATTCATGTCTGCCCCCTCATGTGGTTGCCAGTTTGTTGCACTACCTAACGTTGCTAACACTGGCTACTGTTCATGTTGCTAGCATTAGCAACAAGGCCAGGTCTAGACAGGCATGTATGAGGGGGCAGCGACAAATCTTGAGGGGGCACTGTGCTCCAGCACCTTTTACCATGTCTTACTCATGATTTAGTTTGAGGGGGCACAACATTTGTTTGAGGGGGCCAGGCCCCCTCTTGCCCCTGCCTAGACCCGGCCCTGATTAGCAACCTAAAATTGAAATTGCTAATGCTAGCTAACGTTAAAATCGCTAATGCTACCTAGCTAACATTGCCAATGAGCTAACGTTAACGTGGCTAACACCAGCTACCTGACGTTAATGTTGCCAACACTACCAAGTTACGTTAACGATGCTAACTCTAGCTACCTATTGTTAATGTTCCTAACGCCAGCTAACATTAAAGTGGCTAATGCTAGCTAGCTTACATTAGGCCAGTGCTGTAGAACTATTTTTTCCACAAACTTGCAACTACGAAGACTACTGGCTCACAGACCTTGTTAGAAGCTGTAAACGACTCTTCTCACAGAATCAGAATTCTTACACAGACGTAAACAAGACAATCAATGTTTAAAAAAGAACAAAAAACTTGTATCCTGCACCTTTCTACAAGCTTTGATCATGTATTACTTTAAAAAAAATATGCATCTACATTAAAATGTTATAAATATGACATTTAAGGTAGGCCGCACCTCCTGTCATGTAATAAATTAGTGGAAGGAAACTAATCAGCATTCAAGTCTGATCCTGTGCAAGACATCTCTCAGGACAGGTCTCTGGCCCAAAGATGTTAGCTCTCAAAATTCAGATGTTCCAACAGAATATCCCCCACCAACAACACTCAATAGCTATTAATTACCGGGCGCAGGCACTCGATGCAGGTCGATAAGGAACGGCTATTTCACTGCCTGTTGGGTAATTGTCTCCCAGATCTCATTAAAGGACGTTGGAGTTTGGGGGTGAGTAGGGAAACGCAGAGAGAGAGAGGGGAAGAAAGAAAATAGATGTGGGTACACAAAGGGAGAACGGGAGAAGAAGCGTGAAATCATCTTTATGGGATAAACATCACTCTGCCTACTGAGAGCCTGGAGGGTAACTTTTGTCCTCAACTCTCAACTCCCACCTGCTGGTTTTATCTCAGGTTCCAACACACACAAACACACAGAATCAACAAAAAAACTAACTTTGCATCAATAAATCGGTTTATTTAAAAGAATATGTTACAATTTATTACAGTAAGCGACATAACCAAACACTTTGTCTTAAATTTTACATTTCAACATGTCAAAGAATCTGCAGGTTGTCAAAGTCCCTCCTTTTTCTTAGCGTGGCTCTCTGAAAACCAAACCATGTCGGGTGAAAAAAACTGAACAACAGACGCTGAATTTAACATCGTATCTTACTGAAATAAATAACGTTAGTGACACTTAAAGAGAGAGGGGGGAGCGCACACTTGGAGGTGGGCAGATCAGACATTGTCAGACAATCGAACACGTCAGACATGGTCCAGTAAACAGACAAGAATCCTGGGAAATGCATTCGGCCTTTAGGGTTGCACATTCAGTCTCTCAATTCAAGGCTCAACACATTCAATTGAACCTCTTTTACCAAGGTCTTCTGAAGCTCATTCATCACCCAAAATGGCTTTTGTGAACAGCACCATCGTTATAACAAGCACTCTTAGTAAGAGATGTCAATCTATGACTCTTTACTTGCTTGTAGTTAACAAAAAATACTGTTGATATTCTCATTACGAGCTAAAAAGGCGCTGAGCGACAATTAAATACTATGATTTAATGATATTCATCGGCATCATATCCTGATCACATGACCGTATCTTCTTTTCTTTGTGCATCAGTTTATTATTTTTATGTTACATGTGTTTTTGCATAAATAAGCCATATCATGACACACAGTATATTGATTTTAGATCATGATAACCAGCCACATCTCCCAGTGCTTACACGAAAGCTCATCTTGTACAAGCTAGTAGCAACTGAACATGTAATATCATGTATATAATATATATTAGATGCAAGAAATAATGTCCTTCCAAAGAGTTTTTAATGCTATAAAGCTACAAAGACTTAAAGGGGCACTCTGTAGTTTTGGAGAATAAATTTAAACTTAGAATTTTATATTAATGAGGTAATTATTTATTTTCTCCATAACTGAATAAACAAGCTGTTCTCAGAGGAAAATCAGGTCCCTAGAAACAGTTTGAAGCTAGAAAGGTGGCAGGGTCCGCCACATATTAACAAAGTAAAACAGTATCAAAGTGCGTTTGTCCTTTAAGGTCAGTTTGTTTATTCAGTTTATTCAGTCATAAACATTAAGAGAGTTTATTTAGTTTGTTTAGCGATAAAAAAAGTCAATGAAGATCTTTCTCATCTGATTGAAAATTCTTCCCCAAAACTACGTAGTGCACCTTTAATGATTATGACAGTTACAACACAAATTTGCAAAAAAAGCAATGATTCATATTTAATATCAGCATTAAAAGTGTCAAGGTTTAATGATGTAATCACCTGTAATTACATTATTTTATGTTTTAGTGTTCGTGTTTAGTATTCACCATTACATCATCAGATAACTACTGCATGTTATTACATTATCATTACATTAATGTCGGAATGAGAACATTAACCAGCCTCATTTAGAAGGACATTAAATCAGACTGTTTATTCTTACTTTACACTGCAGAGTTGCTACAGAGGCTTTAGTGAATGTGCAGTTATCTTCATATCTATCATGTTGATGTAAGGTGCAAGCCGCCCTTTTCTCACTAAGAAATCCTCTTCCCACTTAACCTGAATCTGGAGTGCATGAGTGGTTCAACAGTACAGCAATGGACCCGCTACAGAGATAAATAGTGCTGCCGTTTGAATTACAGGCCTATTATAAATCCTGTGGGAGTTCTCGGAAACTAAGTAATCACTGCCGGCAAGAGAACACTCAGGAAGAGAAGGACCCCTGCTGTCTCATAAGGGTAATGCACACTGAACATACTGTACTTCACCTGTCTGATCAGTTCTCTACACTGGCCCCAAAACATTAGCATGGAGTGTTTACATAATACTATAAATACAGAAAGGTTTAATGCATGGCTCTGCACAATGCACTCCATTTGATGATGCAGTACATAATCATACTGTAGTCAGTCAGTAAAAGCTGAATGTAAACTAAGTGCGAGTATTATGCTCACTATCTGCTTCTTAGGTTACAATTTCCCACATTTGGAGGTTGTTAATACTGTTGGATAAAGTGCAACATTAGTCTTAAGTTTAACGTGTTCCCGCTCATGTGTCAAATCCTCGCAGCAGTGCGAAAAATGTGTCTTAACAATCCTACAAAATGTCTGTATCCCTTCTCTCGTTTGCCACGTTACAATGTTAATAGATTTCTTTTGTAAAAGTAAATTTAGCGGCAACCGGACGATAATCAATGCATGTGGCATAATTCAGCCCTCACTTACATTCTGAGGACCTCGCACTGGCTGGCCTCTTGTCTTCTGGGGGCCCCCCTTGCACGCATAGTAAACATGCACAAACACATTTGCACGCTAACAACTGGCCAAAAAAACCAAAGAAGACACTGCTGCTCTGCTCGCTGAATCGAGAAGCCGAGTCTCTTCCTGTGATCAACCCTCAGTATCGCTGATAATGTGTTATGTGTGTTCCCGTTTGTGAGCACTTACAGCTTTCACTTTCCCTCGTTAGTCCATTGATATTTCCTTATTCACTTCAGCTTTCTCTTCCTGGTATGACTGCTTCAGTGGAGGCTCATGTACTGGTCACATTCTAAGTCCCTGCCAGTAAGAAGAAGGCTTGCATGAATCCAGTCTATAGAGGCCTCATTTCTTTTTGACAGAGCTCTGCTTAATGCATGATTATAAAGCACTGGATTCAAGAGTTCTGGTTCATGTGTCTGTAGCTTTCTATGCGTTCGTTTATCCGATTTGTTCAGTTGCGGATGCTTCTTGGTTTGCATGTATTGGGGGAAGCTTCTCAGGGTGTAGCTGATGGGGTATAAATGATGACCATGTGGCTGATAGCTGAGTGTTGCTGTGTTTGGGGCTGGATGAACGCCGAACTGAGCTGAGTTGATGACGACGTTGTCCAGTTAAGAGGTAACGATCTCCCTTCCTAGATGCCTCCATCCCTTCTGTGCCTCAGCAGCTGGAAAATATTCTGCGACAGAAATGGTAATCAAGACGAAGACGCACAAACTCAGAAACAGAGGACAGAGAAAGTCACAGAAGGCTAATACTGGATCAAAGACTGACAAGAGGCAGGCAAAGCCTTACCTTGCCACACATACCATCTTTGCTGCAGTTCTTATTGTCCTTGTCAGTCGCCTCCTCTTCCACCTGTAGAAACACACATCGCAGGTATGACGTATAATTAAAGGGCACAAATGCGTGACTTGTAATAGAGTAGGTTTTTCTGTAAGCAGATGCTCCTTACCTCCTTCCTCCACTTCAGCTCACAGAAGACTCTCTCGAAGCACTCATGCATGTAATTGAACTGAACATCAGCCATGCAAACATAAAGAGAGAAACATTACACACTTCCTGAAGGAAAAATTCGACATTTTGCAAAAAGCGCTTTTTGGTTTTCTGGCAGAGGCGGTTGATGAGATCGATACCACTCTCATGTCTGTACTGTAAATATGAGATTACAGCCAGCAGCCTGGCTTAGCTTAGTTTAGCTTAGCGTAGCACAAAGACTGGAAACAGCTAGCCTGGCTCTGTCAAATGGTGACAAAATACACCTACCAGCACCTCTGAAGTTCACTAATTAACACATTATATCGTGTTTGTTTAATTCATTTGCAGTTTTAGGGTGAATTATGTGCCAGACTATTTCTTGGCTGGGACATTTCACCTCCTGGAGTCTCTGCTCATCGCCAGGAAACTGCACAGAGCCAAGAAATAGTGTAGAAATAGCTTTTACACTATACCTTTTGTATGGATTAAACAAACAGGACATGAAGTGTTTGTTAGTGAGCTTTAGAGGTGCTGGTAGGTATATTTTGTTACCACATGACAGAGCCAAGCAAGATCTGTTTCCATCTGTTTCCAGTCATTGTGCTAATCTAAGCTAAGCAGCCAGCACAAACAGCTAGGGGAGCTTAAGCTGTGCTGGTAGGCTGATTTATTTGTGCATTAGCATCATATTCACTGTACACACATGAAAGTCAGCATTGATCTTCTCCCCAAACTTGCCACAAAATATTTGGTAAACATATTTCAATGTCACCCTTTTTGTTTAAATCATGCTGGTAGCTCTGTTGATCCTTAGCAAGTTAATTTTAGTAGGGCTGGGTATTACAGGGATAATATATTGCTATCATGATATGAGACTATATATCGTCTGAGAGAGGACATCTTTATATCATGATGTGGCATTAGTGTTGTCTTCTCCTGGTTTTAAAGGCTGTATTACAGTAAAGTGATGTTATTTACTGAACTTACAAGAGTGTTCTAATATTTGTCTTTATCCGCTTATTAAATCCACATTACTGATGATTATTCATCAAAAATCTCATTGTATTATGTATCATTATACTCATTGTGTAATCATGTGCGTGTGATACTCACATAGGGTGTAAAAATCTTGACCCAGCGTGGTTTCTTCTCTCCCCGTGCATATTCAAAACAAAAGGCCATGCCCTCTTCATCCGTGTCCCACCTCTGCATCTCTCCCCAGTCAAACGCAATCACCTGGTTCTGGAACAAGAAGGAGGATTTAGTATGCTACCTCACTATATATTCAATCTTATGTTTAAACAGACGGACACGCAGTAACAAACAGTTGCCCTTGCCTCGAGCGTCCCTTCCTCGGTACAGGCGTGAAGCTTGAAATGGTGAATGCTGATGGCTGTGATGACGTGTCCTTTACGTCGGGAGTCACATGAACAGTGGGGGAATATGATCTCATTGTAGCCCTCGCAACCCCTCATCAAACTCAGATACTGACAGAGAAAGAGACAAGATGTTTGAAAAAATATATACATGTTACGATATGAAGTTTTGAAACTGACTGACGTATTGATGCAGTGTGCACCTTCTGATGTTTTACTTCATCTAAGCTTGATAGCCATAATGCAGGGTACAGTCAAAAACTATAGTTGTTTTCTGGAGCCACACTGAAAATAGGGTGTGAATAATTAGATTCTGTGGCAAGTTGAGGGTAATTTATTTATGTTTTAAGACAGGGCTTACTTAGCAATAGCTTACTTTCCCCCTGCACATTTTCCCTGCAAGGATTTGTGTCTTTGACACTCCAGTCAAACCTACACACTCACTCAGTGAAAGGAGACTTAACAGGTGGGGGAGAGGGGGTGATATAAGACACACTAAACCACAGTGAGTAACTCTATCTCTCTCTGTCTGTGCAAGTTACTCGGGAACAGTAGTAGAGTAGCTGTGTGGTGTCTGTCCATAAGTGAGACACTGACCATGGACATTTTCTTCTGCTCTGCCAGCTTCTGCAGCTGGTAGGACTTCTGCTCTGCTTTGATGAAGCCTTTCTTCACATCATCCAAGGCCTGCAAAGATCGGAGGCATTGTTAGAAAACAAACAAACAAAAAACAGATATGTACACACGCAACGGAGACAGGCAGACAAATGCACGTACCTGGTGAAAGAAGTAGTTGACAGCAAGCTGGTTGTCATTGAGCAGAATCTCCTCTTCTGTGGTGAAGAGCCACTTGCGCAGAGTGAGGCAGGTTCCTGGGATGGCTGAGGTATAGTTCTGTACATACAGTTTGTGGGGGAACTCGTTGGGGGCAAGCTTACGCACTGAGGAAGGAAGAGAGACCCATAAAAGAGAAAAAAGAGAAAACAGGGAGTCAGGAAGGAAGGAGAGAGTTAAATCACATTCCTATATGGTGAGTATTTTTCTTTCCTGACCATCTCTACATTTTCGAGCAAAAATGTATGATCTTTCACTGTGTTCAACGGAGCATTTTGTGTCAAATATGTTCTATGCTCTGTTTGATGCTGTTAACGTGACAAAAAGTAGTGCAAACTAAAAAAGGGCTGTGAAGAGAAGTTGTGGGCGAACAAATAAATAATGTAGATGTGGATGCTGCCATGTGCAAAAGCCTAAGATATTAGGCAGCAAGGGGAGCAGACATGTGACTGGGAAACCGAGGAACAGAGTGAGCAAGAGGAGAGTGTAAATTGCTCGAAGGAAGGTGGGAGTGTGTGCCACGCTACCATGACAAAAAGAATGATGATTCATTAATTTGGTGCAGACCAAAATGCTTTCAGACGATTTTCAATGTAGAATTAGATTGGATTTAGATTTTTCATTTTGGAATTTGAAATCGTGACAGCCCCCCCCCCCCCGAGGATAATCTGTCTGAATGAGAGGGACAGAGCAAATGAAACATACTCGCATACTTCGCAGGCTGCAACAATTCAGGATCTGAATTTATAATTGTATTAATACATCTTCGTACGTCATCGGCATGTGAGAGAGAGATGGGGTAACGCTAGGTTAGTGATGGCAACAATGCGCTGCACTTCCAGTACACAGCCACTGGACCTTTTGGTCAGCAGCTCACTTAGATGTAAGCGAGGTGTCATGTAAAAACAGCATTAGCAGCACTTAGTACACACCTACAGCAGTAAGGAGTATCTGTCATGCCTGGTAACCTTTTCAGACTGAGGTACTTTCAAGACAGCTATTTTGCTTGTGTTTGTATTATGGTGGGATTTAACAGAGTTGTTTATGTATTCATTAGACTAAAAAAGCTAAGAAAGCTTGAGAAAGGAATGAAATAGCTGCTAACACATCTCCTGGCTGGCCAGCTAGAACTCAGGGCAGTCGGAGGAATGGCTCAGGAGGGAGGGCTAGAGGGAGAAAATGGGATTTCTTTGGTTTGATACTTTTAAAATGTAGCTTGTTCTTGCTAGTCCCTTTGAACCATTGTTCAAACACATTAAAAATCCCTTTTGTTTTCACTGCGGCTTCTGTCTTTGTAGTGACAACAGAGCACACACATCATGGAGAATACACTCAGTGGTGCTGTGTGAAGTAAAGACCTTCTACTGATATTATGTTAAAAAGGATGGCTGATGAGGAATCATAACAAAGATTTAAAAGAAGAATTCAGTGCGGCAAAGGAGCATACACCCAAAGTCAAACTCAATTACATGTTGTTACTAACCAAAGGTGTGGTTGATGACCTCAAACAGAGCAAAGTAGCTGGCTGTTACACTGTCCATCCCTAGTTTCAAAACCACAGCCTGAAAGAGAGAGGAAGAGACAGAATGAGAGAGGGTGAGGAAATGGAAAACACTGGCAAGATGACTATCCTGAGGTCATGGTTATAATGGTTTACAGTTAGACCGGCCTGTGTATGTATTTACCTGGTAAACCTGGTCTGTCGTGGAGTTTTTGCGAACTCTGACAGTGAGCGTGGTTTTGTCGGGCATGGCTATTCTCAACTCCACATCCGACACGCCGTTATAGTTCTAGGCCATGAGAAGGAGAGACAAGCTGTAGGGTGAGTCACAAGCACACAGAGGACCACAAGAAAACACACACACATGTAGCTATTTCTTTTTACCTCATCTGATTCAGACAGGAACTCCTGCATGATGTCACTTTCTCCAATCACCCGTACAGAGCACACTGCAGATCAGAAACAAATTTTATGAGGTGATGAGTTTTTTATATGTAGCATACAAAATAACAGTGGTTATACAACGACGTATAAACGGTGTAGTTATGGACTTTTCTTGGCCTATCATTTAACTAACAAACCCAAGAGAGGATCAAAATAATTTCTAAATTCTGGCTTTACGAAAGCTTTACACCTCCGGCTCTCTCTCCCTGACCTTTCTCCAGGTATTCTTCCAGGCCTCTGCGTCTTGCGTCCAGCTGCTGCTCTGACAGGGAAAAAGGCCATTTCCCAGGCAGCTTGGGGAATGTAAAGTTGGCAAACTCCCTCTTCAGGTTTTGGTGTAGGATCACAAACTCACGGTAACGCTTGGAGCACAGCTGCCTGCCTGCCATGTACACATTATAAACCTGGAAGAGAGAGGGTGGAAAAAGAGAATAACGATAATGGAATGACAGGAAGTTCAATTAATAGGTCTTAGGCCTGAGTACAGAGTTCGTGTTAAAGTTGGAGACACTGTGTATCAAAGTGATCTGTGTATACATTCATTCTCCTCCTCTCAATTAGCCGTTTACAGTGTGTATTCATCCAAGTGCACCCACCACAAACTTTTCCTGGTTGAGCTCAGTGTGTTTGTAGCTCGGCACAGAGATAGGGACGGCCTGCTTGTCGGAGTAGTCATAGCAGGACTGGGCTGAGACGTCGTCTCCGGGATCCAGGCAGTCGGCCTCCTGCGGCGGTACGGACAGCACGGCCAGCACCAGTTCCCTCTCTCCGGCCCGGATCAGGTCCACCACCTGCTTGTGGGTCGCTCCCTCTACATTCACACCGTTACTGTTGAAAACATGGAGGAAGACAGGCAGGTGTTAGAGAGGCGACACTATTACTAGTTCACTTTCCTCACTGTTGTTGAGTTTATTTTCTTATTTAGCAGAATTTCATCATATAATAATTTTTTAATAAGAGTACTTCTTTCTTAGTTTGCGTTCTTAGGCACATTTTGAGGCAAAAATATAAGATAAGAACAATAAAAAACATAAAACAATCAAATACAATAATACTACACACTGTACCAAAGTGCCCGAAGACAAACTAACAACAACAACGATGAAACATTTGTGAGTTTCACAAAGGAAGCATTTATACAGGACTGTTGTATTCAGACACCTTTAATCCGTCATCATTTTGCATTGTAAGCTTATCTCAAGGGCAAAGAGTGAAACATTAAATCATGAGACAGCCCAACGAATTTAAAGACATTTTGAGATCCCTAAATAGAACATACATTCTGAATGAAATGGCAGAAGATGAATGAGGTGTTAAAGATTAATGGGCTAAAATCTGGAAACGGCTCCTGTTTATGCATGGCAGAGTGACAGAGGCCTTGTCCTAAAAACTACTCTGAGTTCACATCTTCCCCCTCTGGAATGGGACCGTTGGTTTATGTCATTAGCACAGCTGAGCATGAGCAACAGTGGGTGTGTGCCCTCTGGCAGGCATGTGTCAGACATGACAGTGCTGATGACAGCGCTGTAGCAGCCTGACCTACAGTTAACTTTACTCAAAACAGCCACAGCATCTCTTATAAAAGCTCGCAGCATCACCTCAACAGTCTGTGACACTTTTAAAGATTACCTCGAATGCCACTTGTTAGTCATTTGCATAACCCAGTTGAAACCTTGGAAACAACTTTAATCACAATTTGTGTGGCATAAAGTGGTTAGTCAAAAATCTGCTCTGATCTTTAAATACAGCGGCTTCCTCTTAATGTTTTGTTAAAATATATTTGTATTCTCAGACACAACTTAATCCTAAAGTCTGCTTTTCCTACCATCCAACCCCAAAAACAAACTTTCTTCAATAACTTTCAGGGGTATAACGACATGCAAAAGGTTTGTATATGCTTATCTTAATTTTAATATAATCTCACAAATTCACCAGAGAGGCTCAGAAATGTTTTGTCATCTCCTATCGAGAACTACTGAGGCAGCCAACGTACAATTAATGCAACTGGTAGTGGGAAACAGGTGGGAAACCAATGAGGGATCACACACACAATCAAGCAGTGAATCAATAGCAGTGAAAATAATAACAATCCATGGGGAAATGAATGAAATGATAAATGGGAGGGGGGCAAACTTAAGAAAAAGAGGAAAGAACTGTAATCAAAATAAAACACATAGTCAAAACAAGACATTTGTCAGATTTGCAAGATATTTCTATATATCAGCTAGAACTTGTGACTGACAGCTTATCTGTAATGCCAGCCTGTTCTGTCATTGCATGGCTTAAAATGACAGCTGACAACTAATAAATCAATGGCAAGAGATAACTTCACGTAAATATGCAGGCGAGTAAAAGCAGGCCTTCTGAGGCAGTCCGTACATAGCAAAGCCCAAACTAGTGTTGATGAGAAGATGATTATGTAAGTGTAAATAGACAAAGACTGATGGAGGAGACAAATAAAACCATCTTGCAGGTGTAGTGGGTGGAGGAACACATGTCTTGCACAACACAAAATACAGACTAAGCATTTTGGCAACTCTTTTCGTTCTAGCAGTTTATGACTATATAATAAGAACCTGATGTAGTGGCCTTTGCACTTGCACTGTCAGCAGTTCTGAATGTGACATTCTCCTGTGTGTCATATCTTCAGCCCTTTTGTCTTTATAATTCAAGGTTATGATACATTTGTTTATATCACTGGGGTTGAGTAAGAGTAAAGAGTTTTTTTTTTTACTTTGTACTGTATGCACTCTTCATTGCACATATGCACCAAACTGCCACAATATATATTGTACAGCTTAAACAGAGAAGTGGCATTGTCCTAAGTGTTTAACAATATATATCATCGAGCTGAAAAGAGTTGTCTTGCACTTAAGATTATCCTGCATCAAAGGCTCAGAGCAGGAGTTGTTTGTAAATGTGCAAAGACGTATTGATTGCATAGCGAATAGCAGAGTACCACTGCAGCTAGTACACAGGCACTCCACTGTGTGTATACTTAATGTGCACATACTGTGCCTTGACAGCAATGCAAAAAAGCTCTAGGCACCAAAAGCCAAATCTACAGCTGACAACAACAATAACATCATCATCATCAGCCTGACGTATCCCTTTATCCCAAATTAGGCTAGTAAAGCCCTAGTAAATGCAACCCACATTGTGGCCGCTTAACTAGGGTAGCACAAACAATACATTCAGCCGATAATCAAAGGATGATATTGATCAAAATATCTAATATGGAGATGAAATAAACAGGCAAACACACATAAATTCATCCACATGCTCGCACACAAACACACAGAAATAACGAGGTCAACAAACTGCCAGGTTACTGCAGGCCATCCATTACCAAAGCAGTGTGCAACAGCCAGCCAATGAGATACTGAACTTTAGAGAGCGAAGCCAATCAGAATTGAACTGAAGGGATCCCTCCCTTTCTGCATCACCTTATCCCACACAAACAGACACAGTGAAGCGCCAGTGCTGATGCTGAGCTGTGTGCTGCGTGTTCCTCTCCATAGCAACAGAGCCTAACATCAGCTAGCAATCTCCATGCATACTAACGTGGCAGTGAGGACAACCACCTCCATCCGAAATGCAGCACACACATCAGTGCTCACTGATACTGCCATCAAAGCCATGTGTGGTTCATTTGCCAGATTCAGAGATGATGATGGTAATTATTCGCCTTGTTTTAACCTTCAGGATCAATGTAAGCAAAGCAAGCTACACTAGATGCAGTGTGTAACAGCACTGCACACTGCATCTGCGATGACATGAATGTGTACAAGCGGTGACTAGAGAATATTTGGCATGCTGTGGATGAGTGGAATAGGTTTCTGTGTGACGGGAATCCCTAATGATCACTGGATCTTTTCTCTGTGACACATACACAGACACTCCTTTCATTAGGATGAACTGCTATTCTGCCCTGCAAGACCAGTACGATGCATGCAAACACGGGCTTCATGGTAGCCGACACTGGTCCCGGTAAAGAGACAGCAAATGATGCTCACAGGTCCTGCTTTCCTTCATTTTCACTGACAGCCATTCTCAGGTGACACAACCACTCATATTTTACTCAATATATGCATTAGGTTAAGCTAAAAAAGTAGCCACTTACACCTCAAGAATCCTGTCCCCCTTCGAAATACCGGCTCTGTCGGCGGCACCCCCCGGTAGGACAGCACTCACATGCTGCAGCGGAGCGTACAGTTCCCCGTTAATGCTGCGCAGTTGCCCTCCTTCACTAACTTGTCCCCGAACATTGAACCCATAGCCCGAGTCGGACTTCACTATCCGGACTAGCCGTGGGCCCGAAGTAACGGTGGTTGCCGTCTGGCAGCTGCCGCCGGTGCCCGGTGTAACGTTACCGCTACCGGAGCCGTTACGAGAGGAAGGGTGAGGCAACGGAGGGACCGACGAACAAATTCCTTGCCCCTCGACGTCCGCCATTTCTCTACACTATTTGTATCATCCACTCCAGGTCAGCTGGCGATAAATATCCCACAAACATTAGCTGATAGTAGCAGGCTAATCAGCTTGGCTAGCTAACTGACCGAGATCACCGGAAATAGCCGACAGCGCCCGATGACTCCCGAGTAAGCCCCAGGATGCGTTCCATGTGGGTCACTCCACACTCCTTTCTGAGAGCGGATAGGCATCATGAGCACATCATGTAGTCAGTTTAGGTTTGAAGGGTATGCAGGCACATTTCCCCCAGTTCAAGAAAAACAAAAACAAAAAAAATAAATCAAGATTATGAGATTATGAATGAAAAAAAAAATCACAATAATAAAATAAAAAGTCGAAATTTTGAAATAGAAATTAAATCATGATATAATAAGTCATAATTATGAGGGGGAAAGTCAGAATAAGATAAAAGTCATCATTATGAGATTAAGAAATAACAGTAATTTATAATTGTTAAAAAGTGAGAATGATTACATTTAAGGTAAAAACATATGAGATAAAAAGGTCGAAGTTATGAAATAAAAAGTAACAATTATGAGATAAAAAGTTATAATAATGAGAAAAAAACTGATAAAAATAAAAAGTCATAATTATGAGGGAAAAAGTCAAAATTAGATAAAAGTCATAACTATGAAATAAAGAAGTCGAAATTATGGTAAATCACAATTGAGATTAAAAGTGGAAATTCTGAAATAAAAATTCCAAATCATGAAATAACGAGTAGAAATTATGAGATAAAAAGTCAAAATTGTCTAATAAAGAAGTTGAAACAATCCATTATCCGTAACTTCTACTTTTACCATAGTCATTTTTTTACACATATATAAGGACTTCAACTTGATAAAGGATTGTATGTACTTTTGGCACCTCTGTATTTACTTTAGAGGAAAGAACAAAGAGATTATGAAACAAAGCAAAGAAAACCAAGCCCAGATCTCACTGCTGGGTGTGGTGTATGATCGACAGGTAGGAATAGCTCTCTGATCTTAAACCAAACGCTTCTTAAATGGAAATGGTGGTGAGTGGAACTGCAAGGTGTTAAAATAAAAGTTCTCCCCAACGCAAATGACATAATTCAATTATATTTTATTTTAGAATTAAATTTTTGTCATGAAAAGTTGTATGGCTAAATGTATATTTTATTTAAAAAGTAAATTATATTAGATTGATCCTGTAGAGAGGCCTTGTGTCAAACATTACATATTCCTAATTAAGTTGTGTTTACTGTAATTCAATTTCTTTAATTCAGTTCAATCTAGAGCACGAGTTTCTGGTTTCTGGGAAATTAATGAAGCTGCCATGAGCAGTCTGCTTTGTAGAAGTGAATTACTTAGAGACTTAGAGCCCCCTAGCAGGTTAAACCTGCCATGGCTCCTGTTTTGTCTCTCTTCACCTCTGTGGTGACGGCTGCGAGGCTTTGGACATTCATGTTTTCTAAACAGGATAATTAAAGTAAGTTCTTCTTTAGGGAAGTTGTAAAGTCTGTAAAGAGGATTTTAAAGGGATTTTTCTGCTGAGTGGATGTGCAGTAGATGGATCAGATTTGACTGAGGTTTCCTTCTCAGACCGTAATGCCAGGTGTATTTTTATATACCGGTATGTGGCTGGAGTACCGGAGCAAGTTGGAGCACTGAATTGTTTTCATTTAGGGCAAATAAGCTAGGTCAAAAAAGGTCTGAAGCAATGTGGACAATGTGGACCCTTGTTGTAGTCCAGCTTGCAAAATAAATCATCCACTCCAACTTTGTTTGTGAGCTAAAGAAAAAAAAAAAACAATACCAGTTGTAAATATTTGTAAAACATTTCAAAAATGTATTCACAGCTCTCTGATGCTATTCATCAGTTCTGAGTTCTGGTAACTCTGCACTGTTAGTCGACATAACCTACTCTTACACATGTGGACCCATGTGATAACATGTTTTCCACATGTGCCACATATGGAAATTATGGTACTACATGTTTGGGCGGATATTTTCATATTTCTTGCAGAAATGGTCAGGTAGGGAGGGACTTGTTAGGGCCTGCAGGGGAAATGTTGCACACCTGTACTGCCTGGCTCACCTGCAATTAAGCTGGCTGCAGACCATGCTCTGGTTCTGGTGTATTATTTGCTCATTCTTCCTTTTACACACACCATGTCACACACTCACACATACCAACAGTACTGATATTACTGATTTCCACATTTTTTAAATTTGTAGTTGGACCCATTAAGGTGATGTTTTGTGTCTTTTGTTACAAGACAGAGACTGCAGCTAAACTCCATGAAGCACCTCCTTACTAGATTCCCTGTTGTCAAACAGGCCGCAGTTGTTGTTGGAATATCCAATCAGGACAGAGAACTGCATAAAGAGGCGGTCATGTCTTCTCTGGAACGTGCAGAGAGCAGGATCCTCCTGTTTGCTGCTATGTCCGATGATTACTGCTGTGCGTTCATATGCAGAGAGGAGGGTGGGGATTGCTAACTGCAAAATGGACAGAAAGTTAGCTAAAACACACTTTAATGGCAGATGATCCACCGTAATTTTCAGAGGGTTAAAAGTAGGCTAAGAAACAAAGACTTCATGTTTTCAAGATCATGTTGGTAAAAATAGGCCCACCAACAGGCTGCAGTTTTTCAAACAAAGCATATCATTTCATTTAAAAGACATAAATCAGCTTACTATTTTTTTTCCAATGTCCTACTGTTACTGGTACATTCTGAGCTGAGACTCCCTATCACACAGTGGTAACTAAAAGTTATTCAAATATTTGATTCAAAGCAGTTTGACTTAAGGAACTCAGGAAAACTAACGTCAAGTAGGCTGTTATATTTTGAATAACAGAGGTGAATATAAAAGAATAACATTTTAGAAATGTGAAAACTGAAGTAGACAGTTTCTTCGGTGTGCTGGATAACAACAAGGAGTTTATCACTCTGGCAGCAGCCCTCAGCAGGATCTGCACTTAGAAATAAATACTTTAATCCCATTACTTCAAAACATTCTTGCCCTTTGTTAAGCTGTACCTAATGGAAAAAACGTAGTGCTGGAACTTTTACCTGTATTTCAGCAACATATAATACACATGTGAGGGTCAGGTGTTGAGAAGGAGAACTTCTCACATATCTGTCATACTTGTGTTACGTTACGTTGGCTTCAGGGACTTGGAATGTACTGAGATTGAGTGTGTATCACTGATTTTGAACACCAGAAGTGTTGGCACATTTTAGAAAAGTTTTGTTTATTAAGTTACAAAATACAGATATTGTGCAAACCTGACCCTCTCAACTTTTAAAGGATCTTTAAAAACGTTATCTGCATGTATGTTGAATGACTGTTGGGCTAAGTGGCATTACACCTACAGTAGTACATGCCGTGTCAAATAAGAACTCTGAGGAAAAATCATCTAAAAAGATTGGAGAGTTGTTTAAAAGGTCTACAGGCGTGCAGTGGACAGAGTGTGGACGGTGTTTGTACGGAGCACAAACCAGCGAGGAGAAAACAACCAGTGAAGTTAGTGTGCGAGCAGATGCAGTGAATTGTCCTGGTGAATGAAGACTTTCCTGTCACACCCAACTGATAACTTGCTCCACCGGTACTTGATCATGTTTCGTGTTTAAATAAACACTAGAACTGTAGAATTTACCCCTGAGGGTGGAGAAAAGACAACATGGCCACAAATGTGCAAAGGAGAAAAGCAAAATAAGAGATTAAGTCTGCTGCAAATTAATTTTTAAAAAAGAATTTCATTATCAGCATGTGTGTGGAATGACTGTCAGTGTTAGTGGCAAAACCTGAATGACAGGTGGGTCTGAATAACAAAATAACTACAAAGACATGTCCAAAGCCTCAAGCCATGTGAAGAATAATAAAACAGGAGCAATAGCTGGTCTTACCTGTTAGGGTTAGGGTTAGGTTACCAGAAACCAACCATTACTAACTCCTATTCAAAAATATAACCGGATACAAGTGAATTAAATGCATCTCAGTACAGTCAAACTTCTTATTTATGAAGTTGAGAAAAATCTGACACAAGACAGGGCCTCAGAGTTATGTCGAAGTGCAGCACCTGTTTGCTTTGTAAAGCATCATCTTCTTTAGTAATTTCATTCAATCATTCTTAATTCTTCAAAATCAATACAGCAACACTTTTCACTATTCTCATGATCAATTGGTCGGCTTATTGATTCTAGCTCGATCTCTAAAACATTGTCTGCATGTCTGCGATTAATCCATTTTTTTACAGAATCATTTTAACATTACAGCTTTAATTCAGCGACTGAAGTGACTAAAGAGAGTTAAGACTGGACTACACAGTCAACAATATTTTTCTTGTTCCAGAAAAAGGAAGACACGACCAAAAACTGAGTTTCCTGAAGCAGGAGTAAGTAGAAAAAGAAATGGCACGCTTTTAACAGATAGACCTGTAAAATGGTTTAATGTGATGCTCTCTCTAACTATTTAATCCAATGCGCTGCATCAACTCTTTGTCTCATTGTGTTTTTGTCGATAAATGATAATGCTAGATAAAAGTAGCGGGGTAATAAGCTTCATATCCCCCTCAAATTATAAAGTCAATTAAAAATACCTGGATAACAACAGGGATGATGTTGTAACGTTCATCGCTTTCAGCGTGATCTGCACTCAGAAATAGATACTTGAACCAAATTACTTAAAAACTGTCTTGCTGTTGTGAAGAATGTTGGAGTGAACGTCAGGGTTAGTGGCATTACACCTATTACGTGACATGTTGAAGAAGAAGAAGAAGAAGAAGAAGAAGAAGAAGAAGAAGAAGAAGAAGAAGAAGAAGAAGAAGAACAAGAACAAGAACAAGAACAAGAACAAGAACAAAAAGAAGAAGACATAACTTGTTCATCCCGTTTTAGGGGAAATTCCTTTTTTTTTTTTTTTTTCGACCTATACACATAAATGTATGTATGGAGACCTGTAGCTTCCCTGAACTGACCGAGGGGCTTGAGGGAAGGCAAGAAAATACTTGTCATGTTGTAAATTTTGGGGGAGAAAAGGTGTGTCAACCTCTATTTAAGAAGGTTTGTGTCCATACTCTTCTCATATCCTTCACTTCTGACTCTCTACATCTTCACAAGTTGCCATCCAACTTTGGTAAGTGGAAATATTGCTTTAAAACAAGAAGAAGAAGAAGAAGAAGAAGAAAGAAGAAGAAGAAGAAGAAGAAGAAGAAGAAGAAGACATACTTTATTCATCCCGTTTTAGGGGAAATTCTGTTTTTTTGGTTTTTTTTCGACCTATACACATAAATGTATGTATGGTGACCTGTAGCTTCCCTGAACTGACTGGTTTTACTGGTCTGAGGAGGGGCTTGAGGGAAGGCAAGAAAATACTTGTCATGTTGTAAATTTTGGGGGAGAAAAGGTGTGTCAACCTCTATATAAGAAGGTTTGTGTCCATGCTCTTCTCATATCCTTCACTTCTCACTCTCTCCATCTTCACAAGTTGCCATCCAACTTTGGTAAGTGGAAATATTGCTTTAAGATAATTTCTCTGTCTTTGTTTTTTTTAAAAAAAGGACTACGGTAATACCAATTTTGCAATGACTATTTTAAAAGCTGAGACCTAACATATAGTTTTGAGCTTGTTGGAGGTATTGTGTCAAGAGCTGCGTCTAAAAAAAATAAACATGTCAATAAATGGTTGGGTTCAATTTGAATATTATAACACAAAAAATCAGGAAGTTGGTGAGAATGCAGTAAATAATGATAACCAAGGATTCTGAGGAAAAATCATCTAAGGGAAGTTGTTTAAAAGGAGCGTGGACAGTGTTTGTACGGAGCACAAACCAGTGAGGAGAGACAACCGGTGAAGTTATTGTGTGAGCAGATGCAGTGAATTGTCGTAGTGAATGAAGACTTGCCTGTCACACAAAACTGACAACTTGCTCCACCGGTACTTGATCATGTCTCTTGTTTGAATAAACACTAGAACTGTAGAATTTACCCCTGAGGGTGGAGAAAGGACGACAAGGCCACGAATGTGCAAAGGAGAAAAGCAAAATAAGAGTTTAAGTCTGCAATGAATCCTTTCAACATTTCAGCTTTGATTCAGTCAATTTTGAGTGAATAAAGAAAGTAAACACTGGACTACACGGTTGACAGAATTTTCTCGTTGCAGCCATCATGCCGTGGACAGGGGAACAACTTAAGGCCCTCTTTGCGAAGTATGCTGGAGCCGACAATGCTATGACCAAGGAAGAATTCCTCAACCTGACCAAAACTGAGTTTCCTGATGCAGCCGTAAGTAGAAAAGAAACAGCACGCTTTCAACAGAGACGTGTAAATGTCACTTTGATGTATTGCTGATGATTTAACAATATATTTACAACTGCTGTTGTTTATGTGTCTTTAGATCACAACCATGGAGGAAGCGGAAGCATTCATGGGCCAACTGGATGACAATGAGAGTGGCACTCTGTCTTACAAGGAGGTTAAAAATCTGTTAAAGCCCCTCTGCATGACATACCAACCAAAATAGAGTATAATAGAAAAAATGACTTTGGCCTGATAGCTTCAGAACTTTCTTGCCTTAATAGATTTGTACCAAATGTAAAAACTAAGTGCTTCAATGTACACCAGTATTACAGTCACATCTATTAAAGATATACATGTCATTATCAGAATGTCCGAGAAGTCAAAGTTGGTTAAACACACACAGTTTTATCACAGATGGGTAACTTTGTTGGCTCAAGATTGACAGAAATGTGCTGAATCTGTGTGTGTGTGTGTGTGTCACTGATTTTGAATATCAGAAATGATGAAAGAAGAAACAAAAATAAATGTGGTCACATTTGAGAAACGTTTTGTGCGTGTTTGTTCACGAAATACCGATATTGTGCAAACTCTGGCGTCGTACCCTCTGTGCTGCACATCTTCTCTGCAGAAATGCTTACGTTTAAATGTTCATGTTTTACAGTCTAGTCACCCGTTTTTCCTGTCTTGACCTCACAAACAAAGCTGAAGTGGACAATTTATTTAGTGCGCTGGATAACAACAGGGATGATGTTGTAACATTCAAGGAGTTTCAGCCCGATCTGAACTCTTAAACCAAATTACTTCAAAACTGTCTTGCTGTCGTATATATTTATACCTAACGAAAAAAACTGAGTGCTCAGAGTCACAGGTGTTGAGAAGGAAAACTCGGTCACATAACAGTCATAGACGTGTTATTGTGGTGGCTTCAGGGACTTGAAATGTGCTGAGTTTGAGTGTGAGAAACTGATCTTTAAAGTCTTATCTGCATGTATGTGGAGTGAACGTCAGGGTTAGTGGCATTACACCTATTACGTGACATGTCGAAGAAGAAGAAGAAGAAGAAGAAGAAGAAGAAGAAGAAGAAGAAGAAGAAGAAGAAGACATACTTTGTTCACCCCATTTTAGAGGAAATCACGTTTGTTTTTACCTACACACATAAAAGTATGTATGGAGACTTGTGGCTTCCCTGAACTGACTGAGGGGCTTGAGGGAAGGCAAGAAAATACTTGTCATGTTGTAAATTTTTTTTTTTTTTCTTTTTTGGGGGGGGGGGTGTCAACCTCTATTTAAGAAGGTTTGTGTCCATGCTCTTCTCATATCCTTCACTTCTCACTCTCTACAGCAATACCCATAATGTGGAGAAGAGACGACAAGGCCACGGATGTGCAAAGGAGAAAAAGCAAAATAAGAGTGTAAGTCTGCTGCAAATTAATTCTTAAAAAAGAATTTCATTATCAGCATGTATGTGGAATGACTGTCAGTGTTAGTGGCAAAACCTGAATGACAGGTGGGTCTGAATAACAAAATAACCACAAAGGCGTGTCTGAAGCCTCACAGCTGAAGAAGAATAAAACAGGAGCCATGTAGCTGTATCTGTATCTTAGATGTTATTTTTTAAACTAACAGTAGAGGATGTGTCACCAGCCTGGCCTGGACTTGAATTATTGTCCCAGTCCACCATCGCTGTATGCTCACCACCGGGTTAACCACCACAGATGCTTTACACAGCATCCAGTGTTGCCACCTTGTGTTTGAAAAGTGTCCATGGCATTTATTTCCCTTTGGTGTTCTGGAGAGAATCAAACAATTCTTTCTGACGGACAAAAAGAACTGACTTTATGAAAAACCCAAATGGGAGGTGTGTCCAAAACCTCGCAGGTGAAGAAGAATAAAACAGGAGCCATGGCTGGTCAAACCTGTTAGTTGGCTCTAGAGACGCCACACCTCAGTCGCTCTGTGCTCAGTTTGTCTCTGCCACGAGGCAGGCTGCTCATGGCAGCTTCAGTATAGATCCAGACAACCAGAAACCAAACATTACTAACTCCTATTCAAGGAAGTATGAGAATATAATATAACTGGATACAAGTGAATTAAATGCATCTAGTTAGAGTCAAACTTCTTATTTATGAGTATATAAATGCCAGGTGAGCAAAATCTGACATAAGACAGGGCCTCACAGTTATGTCAAAGTGCAGCCCCTGCTTGTTTTGTAAAGCAGCATCTTCTTTAGTAATTTCATTCTTTTAATTCTTCAAAATCAATACAGCAACACCCAATGATGTGATGTCATCAGAAGCAGAACATTGGGGTACCACAAAATGTTTTATTGGCAAAGTTTTTGAATTAAGGGCTTTAACTCTTTAACTCCCATGATCAATTGGTTGGTTTGTTGATTCTAGCCACAACACACACCAAGGGGAAATGATGACATGAACGCTTAAGAGTGAGAATCCAAACACAAGGGGGCAGCACAGGAGAGATTACCTCAAGACGTCACATCAGTTTTTCAATGGAGTGAGCTGGAGATATATCTTATACACACTGTCTTAACGGCTGTTTGTCTCTCCATCGGTGTTATTTCCTGTTCTATGTGTGAAGCATCCAAATGGTGACATAACACTGTAGGCTCAACTGTGGGGTGCCCCCCTGAATAATTGGGCTAAGAGACTGTCTCAGTAGTTAACATGCTGTATGCAAAAGCAGATCATGTTTTAAAACATGAGTTTAAAGGCATTTCTGCTGAGTCGAGGGCGTCTGATGCGTGAGTTTGCACCGTATCTGTATTCTGTTAATGAACACACACAAAACATTTCTCAAATGCGACCACATTTAATTTTGTTGTTTCACTCATCAGAGATTCAGCACATTTCCTTCACGTCTCTCAGGCCAACACAATTGAACATCTGTGATAAAACTGTTTTACTTCTCAGAACATTCTGATAATGACAAGTGTATTATAATAGCTGTGACTGTTGTACCGGTGCAAGTTGCAGCACTCAGTTATTTATTTTTTTTTTAAATTTAGCATAAATGTAATAAGACAAACAACACCATCCTCGTCTCCACCCGGCATGTTGAAGACCGTTGAATTCATCATTCAGTGTACATCATGAGAGATGCGACAAACATCACAAACTCCTTATAATCAACAAGACCATCCTTGTCCATATCCAGTGTGTTGAATAATTCATCTGCATCACCTTTCTTCGAGTCCTAAAGAAAGAAAAAGAGCTGTAAATAGATTGTTCATCATCAACAATAGGTCGAAGAGGCATTAACAGCTGCCGCAGTCGTGCTACATCTTTTCCACTTACTGGTATTGGAAAGTCGCTCTTGAGCAGCTCGCGGAGTTCTTGCTTGGTCAAAGTCTTTCCGTCTCCGTCTTTTTTAGCATGCTCGTTAAAGACATCTCGGAGGAGTGCCATTGACGTAAAAATCTTTGACATGGCGGCTGGAATGAGAAAATATTGTTACCTTTCTTGTCCAGTGTTAATTTGTTTTTGTTTTTTTAATTTTTACATGGTTGTGGTTGAGCAGCAATATGTTAATGCTTCATGCTACATTAAACACATGGGTAAGACTGCTGCTCTGGGACGTCCAGTTAAAAGACTGGAAGGAGCTCGATGAACAGCTTGTTCATGCTCTCCTGTAACCTCTAGCGACGACTGGTTTTAAATTAGAGACACGATCAAACGACCTTAATTTTCTGAAATTTTCACCAATTTTCACACTTATCTACATCTAAATTATAACTGTTAGAAACTTACAATAGATTGAAATGTTAAGCCTTTTCACACTCACTCTCACTCAGGAGTCAGGACACATAATACTGCACACATTAGACCTCAACTGTTTAGACAAATGAAGTGCAAAAAAGTATAACGCCTTATTTCAAAAAGGATAATCAAGACACATTTCCACTTACCAAAGTTGGATGAAAGGCTGTGAGGCTTGAGAAGGTGGAGGAGAGGAGGGTTTGAGAAGAGAGCACGGATGCAGACCTTTTTAAACAGAGGAGTACGCACCTTTTCTATCCAAGGCCCCACCCACTGTTCTCTCTGGCCTCTTTCCATCCTTTTTTCCTTTGTTCTTCTCTCCAGAGAAACTTAAAAAATGTAAACATCTGTCCAATCTTGTCCTCATCTCCAACAAAAATCCATATTGTCAGAAGAACTGTACCCAGCTACAATTTGGGTTATTGCTGATTGAATTGTTTATTTTTGTGAAATTATGTTGGATTAAACTACCCAGAACATTATATATTAGTTAGAGAAAGCACCACCTTAAACCACTAATAATGCTCTACGACTAGACCAGACAGAATCTTCCAGATACTTATAAAACGTGCTATAGATATCAGTATATCTAGATTTGATACTTTCAAAGGTACATTTTTCAAGGGTATACCAATTTTTCTCCTTACGGTTTCTCTTCAACTGCATATCGTTCAAGAAATGATATCCAGCTAAAGCGCTTTAGCTGCATGCCAGGGTTGAGTAGTCTTTCTTAATTTTCTCAGACTTAATCAAGAAATGTATGAACAGATTTGGTTGCATCCCTAAATCTAACAACCTTGCTAATATCCCTTTTCACTGTCCCAGTGTTCTGCTTCTGATGACATCACATCATTAAGCGTTGCTGTATTGCTTTTGAAGAATTAAGAATGATTGAATGAAATTACTAAAGAAGATGCTGCTTTACAAAGCAAACAGTGGCTGCAATTTCACATAACTTTGAAACCTTGTTTTGTGTCAGATTTTGCTCAGCTGGTATTCACATAAGTCCTAAATAAACTGTTTTGACTGTACTGAGATTAATTCACTTGAATCCAGCTATAGTCCACAACAGGAGTTAATAATGTTTGGTTTCTGGTTGTCTGGATCTATACTGAAGCTGCCATGAGCAGCCTGCCTCGTGGCAGAGACAAACTGAGCACAGAGCGACTGAGGTGTGGCGTCTCTAGAGCCAACTAACAGGTTAGACCAGCCATGGCTCCTGTTTTATTCTTCTTCACCTGCGAGGCTTTGGACACACCTCCCATTTGGGTTTTTCATAAAGTCATTTCTTTTTGTCCTTCAGAAAGAATTGTTTGATTCTCTCCAGAACACCAAAGGGAAATAAATGCTACGAACACTTTTTAAATTCAAACACAGGGGGGCAACACTGGATGCTGTGTAAAGCATCTGTGGTGGTTAACCTGGTGGTGAGCGTACAGCGATGGTGGACTGGGACAATAAAAACAACAGTTTGTCTTGTTGTCTTCAGTTTCAAGAGTTAGTCTTTTGCACTTTATGCCTAAACAAGCGAAATAAACAAACTCTCAAATTGACCAAGAAAAAACGATTTCATACTGTTTTACAAACCTTTCTCGCTTCAAACAGTGTTCTGGGGACCTTAATTTCCTCAGAGATCAGCTTGTTTATTTAGTTATGGAAAGACAAAATAGTTCTGACTTTGTATTATTACCTCATCAATATAGTAAATACTCAATTCTGAGTTTAAATTTCTTCTCCAAAACTGCGTAGTGCACTTTAAAGGTAATACATTTCATATACATCTCTGCAAATTTTAACACTGGCTTGACTCTCCTGGCCAAACAGCTTGCCAGGCCACTGGGATTTCTCCCGGTGCCCTTGATAGCCAATAATTGTGTAAAGTTTACTGTATCGCATTAGTTTGATGGAAATGGAATGAGCTGCTTATAGGGCTTTGAGTTTTTGTTTACATCCTGTACATAAGCCAGTCTGGTTTGAGGGATTCAATCTGAAAAGCTGTTTGCCTCTCCATCAGTGTTATTTCCTGTTTTATGTGTGAGGCATCCGGTTACACAACAGCCTGCTGGAGGGAAGAACGGTGTCAATCGAGCCAGTGGGTAAAATGAGCCACTGGCTTTATCAAGGTAACCATAAACACAAAGTAGTCATGTGACCACTTATTAAGGAAGTACACCTGACATTTTTATATCAGTATTTATAACCCCTACAGGGCTCAATTTACACCTGATGCTCATCTTGAGGCAAATTGTGCCATCGGACTACTTTTTCTTCATTGGTCATTGTTCTGAAATGATCATAGCAACCTGAGGTATATACAGTAACTATTATTTGAAACAAACTTTTATTTTACAGCAAAATCATCATATGTAGGAAGTGGCTCATCTTACCCCATTCTCCCCTGTGTTTTTCGCTACGGGATGTTCTCCCTGAATGATGAGCCAAGAGACCGCCACTTACCTCAGCATGTCGTATGAAGAGCTAAGTCATGTTAGAATGAACACACACAAAACATTTCTCGAATGTGACATTTATTTTTGTTTCTTCATTCATCACTTCTGATATTCAAAATTAGTGATATACACACACAGATTCAGCAAATCACCTTCACGCCCCTCAAGCCAACATAACAAAACATCCGTGATAAAACTGCGTGCGTTTACCAAGTTTTATTTCTCAGAACATACTGATAATGACAAGTGTATTTTAATGTATGTGACTGTAATACTGGTGCAAGTTGGAGCACAGAGTTTTTATTTATTTTTTTAAATTTAGCATACATTTTAGTAAGGCAAGAAAGTTGTGAGTCAATATGGCGAAAGTTTTTATTCCCCATGGATAATCACAGTCAGAGCTGCTGCAAAAGTCACAAACTCCTCAAAACTAACAACACCATCCCCGTCGTTATCCAACGAGGTGAAGAATTTGTCCACTTGACCTTTGGATGTGGGCTAAAGAAAGAAAAACAACAGGTGTTGTAAATAGACTGCAGAACATCAAAAATATGTAAAAGAATCATTCACTTTACATCTCTCCTACTTACTGCCCCGGGAAACTCAATGCGTAACAGTTCAGAGAGTTCTTTCTTGCTCAAAGACTTTGCGTCTCCATCTTTTCCAGCATGTTTCTTGAAGACTGTCCGGAGGAGTTCCATTGCTTTATTGAGCTCTGTCATGGTGGCTGGAAAGAGAAAATATTGTTGACCGTGTAGTCCATTTTTTACATAGCTGTGGTAATGCCTCAAGCATCACTAAAACACACAAATTAAACTCCGCTGCTCTGGGACATCCAGTTAAAAGACTGGAAGGAGCTCGATGAACAGCTTGTTAAGATCACGAATGTTAATGCACAACACACTCCTTTCTTTGTCTCACAGAACACTTGGACTCAGTACAGACAAAAAATCTCCTTCATCCTTTGTTGCCTTTGCATCTTTCATGACATGACCAAGAAACCTAGATTTCCAGGAACCCTACGTTTATCTATATCTACATCATAACTGTTGGAAACTGACAATAGACTAAAGTGTTAATCTTTTCCAGAAGCAGCACTCCACACTGAAGCTGACCACACCCAAAAGCACAATCATGACTCATAATTCCACTGCGCCGATTAAACCTCAACTGTTTAGACAAATGAAGTGCAAAAAGTATGATGCTGTATTTTTCAAAAGGGCAGTTAAAAACATATTCAAACTTACCAAAGTTGGATGAAAAGCTGTGAGGCTTGAAAAAGTGGATGAGAAGGATTTGAGAAAAGAGCACGCACACAGACCTTTTTATACAGCCTGGAGGTCGACACACCCTTTAGCCCCCACCCTTCTTTCTGATTTTTCTCCCCTTTTTGTCTTTCCCTTTTTCTCTCCAGAAAAAAAACATTTCACTGTGAAAATCACAATCCTGGAATGTATTCCTTTTTGATTTACCTCCAAAATAAGCCCCTTTCAAAAGAGGAGCATCACAGCTTCCACATTGATATTGATAATCTAAAGGGATTTTTTTTAGGATGTAACCTTTACTTATTGCAAGGGTGATATCGTAGTTTTGGAAAATTGTCAGACTATCATGGCTTGTCTTTGAGGATGGTTGCCAGGTCTATAACAAACCACTGCATGCAATAGCCATGGCTGGGCGGTTAATTTGTGTTTTTTCCATCGTTTTTTCCCCAATTTGATTTAGATCTATTTCAGATCCATGCTCAGCCACAGCACATTTCAAGTCCCGGATGCCAACACAATATCCCATCTATGATTAATCTGTGAGTTGAGTCAAGATTTCCTTCTAGACACACGTGATAATGACATGTTTATTTAGGGTCCGAACATTGAATGGTACGAGGACCCTCTTGAAATGCAAGGAATCACTATTCTTTCTTTCTTTCTTTCTTTCTTTCTTAAACTTTGCACAAAATGGTGGAAATGCAAGTATTTCATGGCTTTCGGTGATGGGCGGGGCAGACCCTG